>OZ038486.1:42753738-42878738 GCA_964036315.1 Acanthosepion esculentum | reverse complement strand
GTGAAGTTCAGATATATCTTTGGAGAGCAGGATAGGAAATAGTTGCTCATGTATACAAAAGTCATAATTCCGATGGTGATTTCAATCCAAAAAATGACTGCTAAAACATCCCTATGCCCAAATTTATAGACAAATCCTACAAATGCATGCTGAGATTTCTTCCTATCTGATAAAAATGAACCACTTTTCCCACACATCTGCAATATTTTTGTTTTTTCTTGTCTTGAAGTCAGAAGGCTACAATCACTTTACTATATCCCTTTTGCATGTGAATGCCATTCTGACTTTGAACTTTTTGCCGAATTACTGTTGCTTTGCCTAGTTTTGTTTTGCATACATATTATTTGCTTAGTATTATTCTGCACAGTTCTTTTTCTTTCTTTTATTTTGATGAGCATTTTGCTGACTACACTAAACCATGACCAATTACTCCACAGTTAATCATGAATAGAAGAAATATAATGAATTAAAATTAAGTTTTCAATGTTCTTCTCTTCTCTTCCTTTATCTCAATATATTTTTATGATTTTTGTACAGCACAGTAGTTACACAGAGAACAAGAAATTAGCATTTTTTCTTTTTCTGTGTATAAAAACAACATCTTCAGAACCAACATTTTCTTTTTTTACTGACATCTATAGTCCAAGAATAGAGGAATGGATATTCTCTATAAGTCAAATAATATCACTGGAAAATATGTATTTGTCACAGCAATTTGTAGAGGGCAAAATGAAGGTAAAGTGAAAATTTCAAAAAGGCAGGCAGTACATAATTATCATCATTTAGTACTTAACAGATAAAGTAGCAAAAACATGAACATCCTTTGATGCTGAATGTATTAACAGCATTTGGCAATTATAAGGAAGGCTGAAAAGTTCAAGGTCAACCAATAAACTCTTCCAAGAAAAAAGAAAAAATCTTCTAAAGTTTGGTCAGATTTTGAGAAATTGGTTAAGCTGAGAAATTTTCAACACTCTTTTGTATAATTTTTTTACAGTTAAAATTTTGAAAAATATTTTTTATCCTTAATGAGCCATATATTCCATTAGAGTGCAGTAACAGATTTTTTAGAAGATTTTGTTTAGTAAATAGAACTGAAAAAAAATATTTTATGCAAAAAAGGAACCACAAGGAAATAGATAATTACAACCAGAAAGACACTGAGATTTTTGGAACACATAATGATATGTATAAATATATTACTCCACATTCTCATTATAAATAAACCAATAATGTTGATTACATCATGCTGCATAATTTACTACTGTTTACCAACCATGATAATTTAGAAGCTATGCTACTCAACAACTGAGACTTAATATTTTGAAACATTTTTTAGGGATTGATTCATTTTCTGTGGCTTATCAACTTTTTGCAGGTTATTTAAAGCCAGAAAATAATTTTAGATTGAAAGAATATTTTTTGCTGAAACTAATGGTTTAATGATACAAGTCTTACTAATTAACCTATAGCTGGAAGGAAGAGGAGAATTCATACTTTTCCTAAGGGTATTTGCACATAAGTGAATATAACGAACCTAACTGGAATTGGAACTTGGTTTGCTGAGCCATTATCCATTACACCACCCACACATCTAAGTTTGCAACACCTGGTATTCCCAAGTGGTGACCCATCTCGGTACTGACCAGGTTCAATGTTGCTTAACTGGTAATGTTATAAGGCCATAAAGTCGTTATTATCGCAGTAAATCTTTTCTCAATATAGATTTTCTATAGCTGAAGCATTGAATGATTTTTAACCATTTTTCTGCTCACTATATTAACCCCATAAATCAACACAATGACAACTTGATCCAGCCATTACTATAATGATTGTACTCACTAAGTTTTCCTGACAATAGTAACGTGAGAATTACACTGAAGATAATGTGATAGGAAATTTATTCAATGCTCCAACATTCTTGGTATTTTAGCTATTTTCAGTAGTGTCCTTTTGTGGATTTTTCTTTGCATTTCCAGTTACTTCAGCTGATTTTCTCATCATTTCTGAATTGTTTTCAGTGCCTCAAAAGCATATAGAACACCTGTCACCTTCATAGTCTCTCCAGCTTTTTGTTTCTTTTTACTCCATAGTTTGCTGAACAGCAAAATCAGCCATCTGACATTTTTGTTTCTTGTTTATGGTAATTAGATTTGGTCTTCTGGTCTGAATTAGGTGGTCTTTTTGAATCCCGAAACCACTGAAAGATTTTGTGTTTTTCATTTTCTAAGACGGATATGGGTTTGTGCATATACACTTGTCTGCATGGTTAAATAGCATTTGTTTGTATACTTTCCAGTGGATTACCCTTCCCACCAAGTTGTATCTATTTTTATACTCTTTCTGAAGTAATTTCTGTATTCAGTTATTATTATTATTATAATATTTTATACATTTGCATGTTCACACCAGATGTCTTACAATTACTGGTGATTAGGAGACAATAAGATGCCTCAAATCTGTAGCATCATTTTTTGTATTCTTGCAGAAATCAGCATCATCACAGTTAAAAGTTTCAATTCTTCCTCAAATTTCAAATTTATCCAATCTCAATTTTACAGTTTCAGGTGTGAAAATTATTATAGGCAGGATTTTAATCTTTATTTTCAAACATTTCTAAATTCCTAATATTTTTTAGGTTTTCACATTTTATCATCTTCACCCAATGTGCTACTGACACAGACATGTCGGCAAACTGAATAGGTCCTTTTTATCTTTTTCCTTTGAGATGATATTTGGTTTTGATTGCAAAGTCTCAAATTATAATAATAATAATAATTATAAAATAATATTAGGTTGGTGCAAAAATAATGTCGTTTTTTGGCGTTCAACTTCATGTGAGAAAACGACATTATTTTTGCACCAACCTAATAGTGTAGGACCTCTTATCTCCTGGGAGTGTTCAGAAAGTTAACATGCTATTGATTCCAAAAGATGTTGAAAGAACTTCGTTGAGCTTTGCTGTTTGATAATGTCCACATGTCCTTGATATTTGTAGGTGCAGTATCTTGCATGGGAGTAGACCTCGCTATCATGTCAGATAAATGTTTGATTTGGCCCATGTCAGGTGAATGTGGTGACTGTATCATCCATTGGAAGTTTCCAAAACACTCCTCTAGTCAATTCTGGACAACTTTGACCACTACCAGCCTACAGATTTATTTGGAAGTAGATGTAAAATATAGAGATATTTTGATGCAAACTAGAACTGCTAATGATATTATAGAACTTAAAGAAAATTTAAAATAAAATTATGTTTGAAAATTGACTTTTAGAATAAATATTAAAAAAAGCCTTTTTAGATGTACTTATTGACTATAATTGTTGTAATTTCATCACTTCGCCATATAAAAAATCATCTAGTTCCAATTATTGCTTTCTAAAGTGAATGTCCCAAAAGAAGAAAAATTGCTATCATTAGCAATTTCATAAAAAAGCTAAATTAATCTTCTCATTTATAACAATTTTTTTCAAATTAGTTGACTCTTACTAATTCCCTTAATTGTATAGTTGACAATAATTTTAATAATATAAACTCTACTTCTACATAATATGAATTTTGACTATTTTATACATCAACAATGGTCATATTTGTGAAACCTTATTTTCACATTAAAAAAAAGATCAATAAATTTAATAGATATAAAATGTCTATTCCTTTTCATAAGACATATTCACAAGAACAATTGCAGCCAAAATATACCAAATGATTATTATTATTATTATTATATATTCATTTTTTTCACATGAGAGGCATCTGGTGAGTTCACTGTCAATCAGATGACAGCAAGTTTCCTCAGTAATTTAGCACTCTCATCATTCTTGTTGATTTTAGGAATACTATTTTTAGATGGTTTTAATTCTTTCTCAGATTTCTAATTCTGAAAATTGACCATGTGTGACGTTGTACCCCTTATATGGAAGGAGTTAAATATTAAATATTACTCTCATCTTTGTATTATACAGTTTTTTTTCTCAGTTCACTGCTCTGGTCCTTATATTTTTCCACCTTTGTATTTTTGAATTTGATTCTTTGCTTGTCTTTAATACCTGTACCTATTATTTGACAGTTTTTTATTTATTTATATCACTCCATCTGATCTCCAAGATAGTCTTATATATTTTATTTTTGGGAATGAATTTTGATTAGCAAATCACTTATAGACTATGTAATTCAAATCTTTGAAATTTAGGACTTGGTTGAAATAGCTTTCTAGATCATCATCAAAGTTGTGTAACTTATTTTATTGTCAGAAGTAATTTAACTTTATAGATAAAATGAATATAAGTAATTTGGAAAAACCACCAGAATAAAGAGAACAGACTGACAATAGAGAAAGGTACAGAGAAAAAAATATTAAAGAAAAATCCAGTTTTTAAATAACTTTCTGTCTAAAAATGATAAATTCTGTAACTAAAAATAGATTTATTGATCATATATTGCAGAGCTTTTAACTTTGATATAAAGGTGTTTAACTTAGCCAACAAATAAACAAAATTAGCTCACTTTATCATGTATGCCTGAAAAATTGAATGTAATTAACATAAACTCATATATTAGCAATTATGAAATTATACAATAATATTAGAAAAATTTGTTACTGTTAAAATGCCAGTTTTACTTACAGGGAAGAATAGTTTTGTATCTGTTTTTGCCTCTATTCTTATCTGCGTTAGCTGCATTGTGTTTATAAAGAAGGCCCTTTGGTAGTTTCTGTCAGATATAAAATAAATTGAATGATAAAATAATAAGATCTGATGAAAAACAATTGAATGGTAAAATAACAAGATCTGATGAAAAAAAATGAATAATAAAATAAGATCTGATGAGATTAAATTTAATTTATTTCTGTGTGGTTTATGTATAAGCAGAAACACACACATATATACATATATATGATTAATGTTGTCTCAGTAATAATGTTGCCAGGATCTGTAGTAATTATAGGAATTATAATCTGAAATTTTCACTGTATAATGTTCTAGCTAGCCACAATCACTGATACAAACAAACTATACAATATTCCTTACACCAAAACACCACATTCTTACTTACCATTCTTACTACAACCATCACAATACCCTGAAAAGTCTCTATAAAGTCCTAACTAGTACAATTTGTTTGTGAGGGGTGGGGAATAATATAACAACATTTAAAAATGAAAACCACAATGAATATTTACAATGTGAATAATAATAATATATATATATATAGAAGAAATTAAACAAAATAATGTTAGCAATAACTCAATAACTCCTCCCCACAATCTTTAATTGTGGCAGAAATATCAATTAACTAGATTAAATTAATGTGGGACATGGATAAATTAAAACCAATCATTCGACCAATCACACACACAAATACACACTTATTCAGACACAATGAAAAATATGAAAAACACTTGAGAAATGAAAGGTCTCCAGCATCCACCAAAGAACTGGCATTTCTGGTCACCTAATGGGGGAGGGGAGGGGAATTAAACAAAACAAAGTTGAGACAGAAAATAAAAGGGACCAATGAGCATACATCTAGCTAAGTTAACTTAGCATAAAAAAATAAAAGCAAAACAAGCCTAAACTAACCTATTTTAGGTTGGGTTGCCAATGTTTAATACAGTGTTGCCAATATCCTGATGCCTAACCAGCATCAAAATGCCACTAGGTCAGCTCTTTTCACTAGACAGATATGTGCAAGACTTGCCCACCTTTTGAAAAATTCTGATGGAGGTGATCATCACCTTCCTATCCTAATCTTGACTTTAAGCTGATGCTTAAAGCACAAGATCAGTTGGGAAGATCAGTTGGGAAGATCAGTTGGGAAGAAGTAAACTTCTTGTCTCCATAGAATTCCTTCTGTCGTGTTGTCTATATGATGAATCTCATAACACCTAGCAACCACAAGAACAAATAGTGCTCAGCTTTAGTCAACAACAATACCACATTGCTACAAACAGAAAAGGCCTAAAGGACAAAGTATTTTCCATGCAGCAAGCGAACCATGTTGTCTTCAATAAACTTACACAATGGGACTATGGCTTTGCAGTGGAAGAAAGTGTTATCCAATATCTCCATTGACCAAATGCAGTTTAGAGAACTTATCAATCCCACTGAACAAAGAACCAGCCCAGAAAGCCCCTTGCAACATCAGCCAGGTGAGTAATGCCTTATCATTAGTGAAGCATTTCAACCTAAGCACCCAAGGCTATATGGAGTGAGGCTCCTGCTTTGTTAAACCAAGCTCGTCAATCAGGCCATCTTGAAGGAACTCCCTTAACACCTGATATAATGCCTTACAGTACAATGTCTGGATTTTGGAAAGACCAATCATCATGCATAAAAAGAACTTGAGAGCTAACTAGCATTCATGATAGGAGCACTCATCTTGAGCTAAACAGCGGGCCTCCTCCTTCTACAAGTGCACACTTCTCAGGGATGAGAAGTTCTTACTGGCATCTTCCTTCCAGAATTTGCCACTCCCATCTGCTTGCAAACACATTCAGTCTTGGAACATGATGCAAAGTGTATGCTAAGCATACCCAGATGACCCTCAGAAGGGTGATGGTAACAGATCTCATGACATAACTTGGGAGCCTTGCCTCTTCACAAGAAGGAGAACAAGACCCTAACTAATTGCATGCAGGAGTGGAAGTATAGAGAGTTGGTAAAAGAGAATTGGGTAGATGTGTGAAGCACATACCTCTGTCGTCCCCTTTAAGGAAAGAACTAAAGATCATCTGCAACCTCGACCTTCTCCTATACTTCTGACCAATTCATTACCAACAGGAGGAATGAACCAGATGCTGAGTATCTTGACCAGCCTGTCTATTCAGAGAAAAACTCCCTTCCATGCACCCAACCACAAGCCAAAGAAGACTTATCATGATTGATCTTGGCCCCTGTCACTGTCTCGTACCCTCTGATCTTTGCTGACTTTGTCAATCTTGGCTCTGCTTGACATAAGAACTGAATCATCATCAGCATAAGTGGAGTACCTGGATGGGGTGGTAGCACCAGGTAAGGAGATTTCATGTAGGACTGAATTATGGTAAGCACTCTATTGGTTTGGTGAAAACTCTGGGGATCTTCTATTTTGTGCTCACTGTATTTTTTAATAGACAAAAGGCATTTTAGTTGCTTTATCCTGTTGCCATAGTTTCTTGCTCTCTTTGCCTGGGCTGGTGAAATATCGCAGACGTCCTCCCCTAAATTATATTGTAATTTGGATGTTTTCTTTTTTTCTTCCTTTGTCTCGAATTATGGGCTTCTTTGCATTTGGCTTCTTTGTTTTCTTTGGGGGTGGGGGACTGGGAATAGTGTTTGGTAAGTGCATTTTTTTCATGAAGGGACTGGTATTTCTGCTGAGCAGGATAATTATGCAGGAGGAAGAGAGTGTAGATGGTGATTTGTGCTGTGATTTTGATACAGGGGAAAATGGGGTAGAGGTTGAGGGTTGTGATGCCATTTTGGAAGGTGATGAATTATTGAAGATTTGTTTCTGTAATTTTGCTTTAAGTTTTTTAATCCTTTCTCTTTTTTCATAGTCAGGGTCATATTTTTGTTGCAGATCCTGAAAAGAGATCTTCTCTGAGGCTAGAGTGTCACCCTTAATGCTGGTAGAAGGAGTGGAGCTGTGTGTGCCTTTAGTCCCGGGAGTTTCAGGAGACTGAGGCTCTGCTGTCTGATGCTTCCTTCTGACCATGCCAGCAACCAGCCATTCCCCCTTTTCCATCTCCACAACCACAAAAGCGGTGGGCAAAAGCTTTTCAGGGAATGTGTGCTGTGAACAGGACCCAACTGGGGGTTTTACCATTCCAGTCCCAGTTGTTGATATGCCCATTACAGGCAAGGCATAAATAACAGACTCAGCTTGAGGTGGGGGTTACGTTTAGTTAGGGCTTGAACTAAAGAGGCCTTCTTCTGTGGGCAGCATGCCAGCTTTTTGGCCAGTCACTATGACTGACATTTTCAAGCCCACTATATCAAGACAGTTGGGGATGGAGAAGAAGGCTTCCCAATTAAGCATGACATTAAGGCTATCACAGGTTGCACCCATTATCTGTCCAAACTGTGACAAATACATAGCCAGATGCTCTCCAATAACCTGAAGAGGAACCTCAAATATTTCTACATTGGGCTATCACCTGCCTTCATACTTGGTTTGAATAACTAGATCTTTTGTTATTAGTTCCTGACTTGAATCCTTTATGTAGTCTTTTGGTATGGATAGCAATATGTTCCACTTGAAGAAGCCCTTAACTTTAATTATTCTTTAATTATTTTTTGTGGCTTAAGCCTCAAGGAATCAGTGATTTAACCACTGTATCTTTCATGGTGTTCATCTGCTTTTACAATGTGTGCATAACACTTAGCCCTTTCCAAAAACTCTGCAATATTGATTATACATTTAGGGCAGGGGGCTTTCAGCAAGAAGATGAATCCCCAGCCTCAGCATTGTCAATAATCTTCTTAATTTGAGATATTTCTTTTTCCATACATTCTTGGTCTTTGGTAATTTGGCTGTTATTGGCTTCCATACTTTTAATTCATTTTTGTTCAGGTTTATTTCAGCCTCCAAAACAATGGTGGGTCCATATTAGAGGTGGTCCCAAATAAGTCTTCTAATAGACCAACATTTGTTGGCCATTTTGGTTTTTGAGATTTCATTTTTTCAAAATTTTTCCCTTTGAAGCAAATAGAGTGTGTGTGTTTTCTTTGTTTCCTCCCAGGCAAAAGCAAAAAATTTCAAAAATGAAAAAGGAAAAGCAAAAAAAAATCAAAATAAATTAAAATATCTTCTACATATTAAAGTTTAGCAAACAGAAATAAAGAATTTGCTTTAGGCCCATGAACAATAAAACAACAAAAAAGTGTGTGTGTGTGTGTGGGGGGGGGGTCTTTTAAATTAAACGAATAAAAATAAAATCAATGGAAAATATGTAAAAACTGAACAAATTAAATCAAACATGTGTAACAAAAAAGACTTGCTTAAAATGAAAACAAAATGGCTGAAATAAATAAAAAAATTGAAAGAAATTTAATAAAAGTTAAAAATAAAATTTAAACTGAACAATAAAATTATAAAATTGGGCTTACAGAATAAAAAAATTAAACATAAAAAAAATTACATGCAAAAAATAAAAAATAGATCAAAATACTAGTGCAAAAATAAGAAGACATTATACCAAAAAAAGTAGAAAATAAAACTGGCTTATTGCCAGGGGAGGGCGGGGGAATAAAATGAGAAATAAAATAAAAACTGAAAATGAAAAGCAAACTACAAAACTTACAACAAATACATTCAATGTAAAATTAAATGCAATCAAAATAATTTAAAAACAGAAACACAAAACCATGTATACAAGACTTAATCAGTCTGACACAATAGCTAACAGGAATTCACCAGGCAACTGAAAGTCCTCCCATCTAGAGAAAAACAACTAGCTTAAATTGGGATGAACCCATCTGAACCAACAGGGAGACAAGTGTTACATTCTTCCAAAACCAGAACTTCTTCTGATTCATGCTACACTTATTTCCACCACTGGCTGGATGTGAATGCTCCAAACACCCAAACCGTAACTAAAATTCCATCAATTGATCAAGGCTCTGCACATATCTTCCCATTTACTCACACACTCAAAGAAAAAATAAGCAATGCAATCCAGAATTTCCACTTAGTAGCACCCAATCCCACCTAAATAAACAAAATAAAAACCAAAGCTGATTTGAGCCTAAGAAAGGACATAAAATCCATCAAAGAAACATTTTTGTTAGTTGGATGGCATCTTGACCTAGGTTAACAGACTTTATCCGAAAGCAACCTCCCAGTAAGTCATAATTCATCCTTCCTCTCCTTCTGTACACCTCAACAGACACTTTTTACGACTCCACTTACCTCTTTTTTCAACAAGAGACATCTACATTGATTTATAATTTCTTGTATTTTATGTTAATACAATTGTTTATTTCTTTAAACCTTCATTGTTTATTCTTTGTTCTGCCACCATTTACTCATCATAACAACTGGTGTCAGAAGCATGCGGATGGAATGAGAAGATGGACTACAGTGCATTTACTTGCCATGAAATGCTTGAACTAATCAAACAGCAATGAGCAACCATTAAACTGAAAACAGACCCAAAATTCACATGAACATCAATCCAGAATTGCTGATGAACTTCAGAAGGAACTACAGGAAATGCTGACTACTCTCAACTCTGCTTCTGTCCCAAACCTTAACAGACTAGGAACTGCTCATATGACTACAGTCCTTACCTAAAACTATGCATGATGTGAAATGTTTCCATCGGGGTAATGATGTCAGTTGGGTCATAACCGATTTGCAGGGTGCTGTTCTCATGATCACTCCTCTCATCAACTGTTACCACCCCTAGGCATGACAGATCACCCGACTCTTCACACATGGAATCCAGCAGAATATCATCTTGTCATCGACACCACCCAACTACAAGCCTTCCCAGTTACCAACACCTTTACCTAGATAAATCTGACTCCGCAAGCAGAGACACACTCTCCAAACTATGTGGGATTCAGCACCTCATCCTTTGCCTGACAACCATGCAAACAATGAAGACTATAGATCCAGTGATCTCACACAGCCATAAGTCCCCATATTCCAAAGAAGAAATCCCAAAAGACAAACATGTGGTCAGCTACCAAAACATTTTTAAAATTTCACTATGCACTAAAGAAAAAAAGAAGAAAAGAAAAAATGAACATCACCACACCATGGATACATCACACCAACTCATGAATCAGAATAACATCTAAGAGAGCTGTTACATTCTTCTTAAAACCAGATCTTCTGATTCATGTTACACTAATTTTCACCACTGGCTGGATGTGGACACTCCAAACACCCAAAACTGAACTAAAATTCCATCACCTGTGCAAGGCTCTGCACATATTTTCTGCTTTACTCACACATTTAAAGAAAAATAAGCAATACAATCTAGAATTTTCACCCAATGACACTCACTCCTACTGAAAGAAACAAAATAAAAACAGGAGCTGATTTGAACCTAATAAAGGGCATAAAAACCCATCAAAGAGACATTTTTAGCAGTTGGACGACATTTTGGCCTGGATTCACAGACTTCATCAGAATGCAACCTCCCATCTCCAAGAGACAGTTTGCCAAAGGCCGTCACTCCAGTAAGATACAGTACATCCTCCCTCTTCTGCAGATGCCTTTTACAATTCCACTTATTTCTTTTATCAATGAGAGACATCTACACTGGTTTATCATTGTTGTATTTTACATTAATACAATTGTT
The DNA here is from genome assembly GCA_964036315.1 of Acanthosepion esculentum. Taxonomy (NCBI): domain Eukaryota; kingdom Metazoa; phylum Mollusca; class Cephalopoda; order Sepiida; family Sepiidae; genus Acanthosepion; species Acanthosepion esculentum. The sequence continues at coordinate 42,867,441 of OZ038486.1, read as the reverse complement.
TATTTCTTTAAAACTTCATTGTTCTTTGTTCTGTCATCATATGCTTATCATAACACAGGTTAATCCAACAAAACATTAGTTTTTATAACCTGGATGATGTACTTTCAATTCCTATGTGGGGTAACAAATACTGTCCATAGGATAGAACTTAACAATGTCAATTTTTTAGGTATCACCTCTTCCCAGGTCAGAGTTCATGTTATTTTTGTTTATTTGTTTATTTATTCATAAAATATATTTAGTATATTTTTTGCTAAAATTGATAGCATTTTATTTATGTTGGACTGTTTATTTTTATGCTTAATGCTTCTATTATTTTTTATTATTGGTAAGGATTTACTAGATTTCTTGTGTTTTGTTATTGTGTTGGTTGGGGATATGTGATTCAACTGAATTATTACCAGAATAAATGGCTGGTTCATTGGTGTAGTAATGTGTAAAATTTAAGAAAAATGTACTGAATATATTCCATAGAAAAAGACATAACAAGATGAACTAAAGAAATAAAGATGCAATACACTAAAAACTGACATTATACACAAATAATGCTCAATTTCTTGGAAAACAATGAAACTGAAATAGTACAAAAAACATAACTCTTTGATAATGACTGATGAAAATTAAAAATACTCAAACATTGGAAAATTTATATTTAAGTTTTCACTGGAAACCAGGAAAATTATCTGAAATATAGAAAAAGAAATAAAGAAATCCTTGACAAAATACCTTCATAGATTTTTAACCAAACTTGGATAAATTTGCTACCCAAATGCACACACACACACACACACACACACACACACACACACACACACACACACACACACACACACACACACACACATAATTTGGAGAAGTTTATCACTTAGTTGAGTGGTGTTGGTTCAATCATGCCTATTACCTAGTGTTGTGAGCACATCAAGGTAATATGTTCACTCTTCAGGGCTTATTGTCTTCTCTTCTGCTATTTTTCAATTTTGCTGTATTTATGTTTTTTTTCACTAAATGTGTGTTGTTGTTATTACTTAAGTATTGTGGTGACCTCAATACAAACATCAAGAAACCCCATACTACTTAAGTAATAACAACAACACCCATTAAGTGAAAAACCACACACCTATAAAAAGATATAAAATTATACCAAACCATGCAAAAATATGGCAAAATTGAAAAATAGCAGCAAAGACAAGCCCAAATTGGAGACATCAAAAGCAAACAAGTACAGAAATTTAAATACCTGGAAAGAATTTTAAGAGAGGACAGAAAGTGTGACACTAAAATCTGGAGTCACATTGGAAGTGTGACAGATGCCTGCCAAACACTAAACAAAGTATTAAGAATCATAAATTTTGCTGGAAACGAAGAAAAAAGGTCCCGAACTATTACCTCATATATGGTAGTGAATGCTGGACAATCTCCTCACAGATGAAGAAGAGACTTGAAACAATAGAAATGTGGTTCCACATGAGGATGCTGAGAATACCATAGACTGAACATGTGAACAATGATGAAGTTTTAGAGAAAATGGAAACGAAAAGGACACTTAGATTTAACATCAGATTTAGTTGAAATTTCTAGGCCACATAGAGGGCTTGGTAAATTTGATACTCACAGGATTGATTGAAGGCAAGAGGAAAATTGAGGAAAACAATGCATAACCAACTTAACTAGCAGACTTGAGTAAATAGATAATGGAAGAAAGTTTGGGAGAGATAAAAAGACAAAATTTATTAGATAGATATCTAGAAATACACTAATGGTAGAAAGTAATATGAAATGAGTTTGATAAAAATACAAAGCGATAGAGACAAATATGTAAAGGGAAATATCAACTATGACAATATGTACAAGTAAAATGCTAATGAAGTGTAAAAAATATAGTTATAGCAAACCAGAAATTCTTCTGTATATGGTAAATCTTCCTTTTTCTTCTTCTTAACATAAGACAAAATATTATCTTTGGCGATTCCAATTGTCTTATTTTGCATATTTTCAGTGTTCATGTAAATATTTTCTTCATTATTCACTGGCTCCGTATTTTTTGTATTGTCATCACCATTGATGTTGTCATCAACTGTGGCACAAAAATAAAGCATTTTTGTTAAAAACGACATGATTATTTATACACGCACAGTTATATATGCAGTTAGGTGTGTCTGCAAATTCATTTGTATATGAAATACATATTATATTGGATAATATTAATAATATTATTATATAACATGTTTAACTTGTTTATTGTGAAAAGGTATGTGATTATTTATGTACAGTTTTATATGCTGTTACATGTAGCTATAAATTCATTTGTATATGAAATACATATATAGGATGGCATACAAAGCTCATAAAGGTACATCAAATATTTATCCAATTGAGTATTTTTGAAAAGAGCTGAAGACATGAAGAATGTGGGTGATGATTTTCAGATTTAAGGAGACAATAACAGAAGGAGTGTGAGCCGAAACCTCTGTTGGGACTTGTCAAAATCTGATGACGTATGAGAACCAGTTATAAGGTGTGATAGCTAATAAAAGCATTGCAAATAATTATTAAGATGAATAATTTTGATATCTATCTATCTATATGGGAATATGCATGTGTAAGTGTATGCATATGTATATGTGTGTGCACATCTGTATATATCAAATGTTTTAGTATTGACAAGCTCCAGAGAATTTATCCCGAGGAGTGAAATGGCTATATAAATGGAGTAAAATTGAGTTTTATTTTTATGTAATTCATTTCTATGCTCTATAATATACTGAGCTCTCTTTTGAGGATCAGGTCTAATATTTTATATTAATAGGATTCAGTTGGGTTACTTACCCATGGATTTTTACCTATATATATATATATATATATATATATATATATATATAAAATGTGTGTGTATATAAAATTTGTGTGTGTGTGTGTGTGTATATATATATATATATATATATATATATATATATATATATATATATATATATATATATATATATATATATATATAGAGAGAGAGAGAGAGAGAGAGAGAGAGAGAAATATGCATGCAAATAGAATGAATTTTAGCAAATATTTGACTTTCTTTGCATGTGTTTGAATAGTGTAATGTTAATTGTTTTGTTGCATTTGCAAGCATGACAAGTAAGAAACGAGCATTTTTAATTTGTTGAAAACAATCTTTTTCATGTTTACTCTTATCAATCATGATGTAACAAGAACATGCACAAAGGAGTCTGATGGAGACAGACAATATGGAAGTGAATTCTGGTACATCAATATATGCATCATGCTACAATAACTCAATGGGAGTTGATCTATCTTTCTATATATTTCACTCTATTCATATCTATCCATCTATTTCACTCTGTTATGTTAAGAACATGACAATATACTTGAATAAATCATAAGAGATGTTATTTGATTGTATCAGGTTGTTTAGAAAATAATATTACATTTTAAAACTTGCATATAAGATCTGGGAAATATTTTTATGAAATTTTGTAAAATAACAAAACAAGCAATAAGATAGCAGGTATCTTATGCAGTACTAACTTTAATTCATTATATATATATATATATATATATATATATATATATATATATATATATATATTTAAATAATACCAATTTGTGACTGGTAGGGATAATTCCAAGGAGGATATTAATCCAAAGAGAGCTCAATGTAAACTAAAGAGCATAATAATAATGATAATAATAATAACTCAAGAAAAAAAATTAAAGGCTGAAATGGTTCTTTAAGCTTTTTTCTTGACTTATTATATATATATATATATATATATATATATATATATATATATATATATATATATATATATATAAAGTAATGGGTTCTTTATTCATTAATGTGACAGATTTTTATCAATTTCAATGTTATTTTTAGTGGATACTCATAGTTACCAGAGGGCACATATTTTTCTTTAATAAGATTTCTCAAATATTCAACTCAGTAGACAAAAATAAATATACTGTTTAAAATAACTGAGGCATCTATTCAAATATGGCTATTCACTAAAAATAATATTTAAAGTTATATACACACAAATTCTAAGTGCTCCAAATGCTAAGTGCTTTTTGCTATATTGTTAGCCATTGTCAAAGAGATTATTTCATTAAAATGCATAAAAAACAGACAAGGTGCTTCACAAGCCAAGACATAGTATTTAAATCTAATGCACAACATAAATTTAAACTAAATGCTTTTTAATAAAGTAATTTTCTTTGTGCTGTATACTATTTTAGTTGCATTCTGTCATATACCATTACTTTAATTGTATTCTGCTTCATGATATTTTAGTGCTATTCTGTTGCATAACATTTTTGCGGTATTCTGCTTCAAATGGTTTTAATGGTATTTTGTTGCATACCACTCTTTAAGGTTTTCCACTGTGTACTACATTTTTATATTTAATTGCATTCTGCAGCATTCTAATTTTTAGTAGTATTCTTCTGCTTACCAGTATTTAATGGTATTCTTCTGCTTACCAATAGTTAGTGATATTCTTGTGCTTGTAGTAGAATTGTTCTAGACAATACATATCACTTATCAGTAATATACTAAGTATTTACCTAAGCTTCCCACAAAGCAGGATGTGGCACAAGGTTGGTTTAACCTGGTTCTTTCCAAGCCTGTAGGCTTGGGCAAAAATTCCCCATTGAGCCTGTGTACATAGGGTAGGGCAGCTGTCTACCTCCCAGGTGAGACTCTGCCCTTTGATAAAGCCTCATCTAGGTTTCTCTTTGCTTCTGGGCAGAGAGGTCGACAAGCAGAGCTTGGCAGCAGACTGCCTGACTCCTTCAAGCTTTAATATAGTCTGCATATTAGCAGAGTTCTCCTGAATATATGTGTCCAGGACAGATCCATTAGTGGGGGAGATGGATCTTACTCTGTGAAACCTGTTGTCACCACTTGAAGGACCAGAGCTTAAGAGTTCCTCATAATCTTTATAAGGAGACTGTTTCTGTTTCTTCATAGTCAGTTGAAGTGTCCTGGGGACAGCCCTTGTTTAGGCTTGTGGGTCTTAATTCATCCCCTGCTGGAGCTAAGTCCCTTAGTGAGTCTGTGTCTTCCTGTCCATCAGACACACGCATACTGAGGGTTGATGTCTAGAAGCTCCACTTGCTCCACTAGTGGTTTGTTCTTATTCAGTCATGTGTTTCTTTTTAGTAATATCACTTCCGGTTTTGAGAGCCAAGATGATAGGGATACTCCAGTTGAACTTCTAGGAAATGGGAGGAATCGTTCATGGGGTGTTGCATTACTGGCAGTGCACAGCAGTGTTCTAATTGCATGCAGGGCCACTGGGAGTAGTTGTTCCCAATTCTCTAAAGCTTCCCCTTTATCAGCAGCTGCTAGTTGAGCAGTTTTCCCAATTATTCCATTATTCCTCTCACTCTGGCCATTACCTTGATGGTTATATGGGGTTGTTCTACTTACAGCTATTCCTTGCTCTTGTAGGAACTGCTGTACGTATCTGAAACCCCTCTGTCTGAATGAATTTACATGGGTAACCTGAAGATAACAAAAACTGAGCAAAGTGCTTGTATGATCAATGTAGAGGATACATTGGGGCAGGGTATTGTGAAAGGAAACCATGAATATTCGTCAATTATTGTCAGCATATATTTGTTAGGAGTTTTTGATAGAAGTAGTTCTTTAAAATCCACTGCAATTCTTTCATAGGGTTATGTAGCTTTTATGACCTTGCTGGAGTTAGGATGGTAAAACGTTGGTTTATTTTCAGCACAAGTCTTACACAATTTGGTGATTTCTTTCACATCCTCTACTAAGTAGGGAAAGTTTTTAATTTTTGTCATGTGGATCGTGTGTGTAACACCTGGGTGGCACAACTCTCTATGTAGTTTCTTTAACTCTTCTTTGCAAGCAGCCAATCTACATACACAAGAGAGGGTGTCCATAGCTGAGTTTTCTTTATCAGAATGGTACGTTACTTTGAATGAGTAACGCTATCTTCTCATTTTTAATTTTGCTTGTTGTTTTCAGGTTGAACATGAATGAGACATATTTTTGGTCTGTAATTAGTTTAAAATGTCGCCCAATCAAATAGTGCCCCTATTTTCTCAGTGATCTGACAATAGCATAGGCTTCTTTGTCTACTGCAGAATGCCTATATTTTGATTAAGACAGGGTTCTGGAGAAAAAGGCTATGGGCCTCTCCGACTGTCTTAAAGATGCAGCTTTGGTGCATTCTGAGGTGTCTGTCTCTACTATAAGAGGTAGTGTATGATCAGGCATAGTAATGGCTGCTTTTGCTTTCCCTGCTATGGAAAATAATGAGAAATTTGATACTGTTGTTAGAGTGTGGATTTTGTCTGAAAAAGATGAAATCCAATGTGCATAGTGTGCAAACATTCCTAATGCATAGTGCAGAGTAGGCAAATCAGTGATTGATTCAGATGTTCTGGATCAGGTTTATGTTGTTTTTAAGTATTATGTATAATACTTATGCCATGAATAATTCAAGATTTTTGTCATGTTTGTTTGATTTTTCCTGCAAATAGTAACATTATCAATTTAAGCATAGGTACTTCGCAAGTTCTCTTTTGATATTATCTGGTCTACCACTCTTTGAAAACTAGCTACCCAGTTAGCTATGCCAAATAGTATTCTGCAAACCTGATAGTTTGCTGCTGACCTTGAAGGCCATATAAGCACTATCACTGGGCTTTATAGCTACCTGATGGTAGACACTTTTAAGGTCGAGAGTATGTTTTTAGCTATTTCTACTAACATATCATCTATTTTTGGCAGAGGGTAAGCATCCAGCAAAGTGAACCAGTTTATTGTTTGGGAATAGTTGATTACCATTTGTTTTTTTTCTGTTCTCAGAGGAGACTATGAAGGCTTGGGCTCTCCACAGTAAATGGCTGGGTTCAATTATACTGTAGAATCAATGTGATACTCACCTTTGCAAGAAGATTCCAAACCAGCATCCAGTTGACAGACAGGGGTGAACTAGCTGTAATTCAACACAGCTCTGTACTCAAGGAAACATAATGGTGAATGATGGATATTTATCTAACACAATATCCACACTAGAACCAGAAGCCAACCAGGACTCAGAGAATGGGATTGCCTAAGTGGCAGAATAGAACATTTCAGTTTGCCACATATACCAGCCGTTCTAACTTCTGGGTACCAGAGAGCTTGCAATACAGCTTTCAAGTCAGCTGCTAGCCCGTGAGTATATTGGTTTTGTTTGTGGAATCTTTATTCAGTTATGGCCCAATTTATTTTTTGTCTGGCAAGTGGAAGTGAGTTGTAGCTTTCTGCAGCAGAAATCTACATATATAGACTACACCTAAGAAGTGAGTTTTTTCTTTGATGTTTTATATTGTTTCATGTTTGTCATCATTGTTTATTGTACTCTTCTCTGTTTTGATTGGCAACTGCTTGTTTAAACGTATCAGGGGAATAACCCTCCACTATGGTAGGGGCTTCCCAGGAAAAAGAGCCATTGGCCACAAATCCAGTTACTCCATCAACATCTGCTTGGGTGGCAGAAAGGCCCCAAAAAGGGCCAGAGTACTACAGCCACCTGAGAGAAGAATACAGCAAATTACATCTCAGGAAATTAACTGATTGCATTGCCATCAGTGATGGAGGTGGTCACTGCTAAAACCATCTCCCTGTTAATGACAGATGTAAAAACCAAAAAAATTATTTCTGTCAACAGGGAGATGATGGAAGAGGCCTTAAACATTGTGACCAAAGTGTTGGCTTGCAGATGCCATATGGAACATCCTGCTGGCAACAGAAGAAGCAGCTAAGGCATTAGCTGGCAACCTCCTTACCACCAAATCCATCCATCTCCAAACTGAGTACATGGGCACCAGGAAGACCAGAATTACCTTACATGGGGTTCCCATGTACATCACTGAGGACCATCTGTGGATGAGGTTTCCACAGTAAAAGGGGAATCTGGTCTTGCCACCAGTGACATCAAACTGATGGTGACCCTAACCAGAAAAAATTTAAAGGACATCCTGAATGTGCTCACATGTGGTGGGTGAAACATCTATGTGGTGGTGGAGGGGCTGTAAAGAAGCCTGTTTCCAGCATCTGTATCATATGGAGGAGGGGCTGAGATAGCGGCATATGGCAAATCGTTGACATGCCTCATGGTTGGTTTTCAATTCTCAATTTTAGCTGGGAGTGTTAGGGACACCTTCTTTAGCACTCCTCCCATTTCTTGGGCTAAGCACTGTCATGTTTGTAGAAGGTAGTTGAGTTTCCATAGTGACTATTGATCATCCTTGAAGGTCTTATCTCAGTCCAATGACCGTTCAGAACCTCATAGGCTATTGTATTGTGAATTAGTGTAAGGGGTCATGGAGGATCCTCTATGTGGCTGTTTTGGCTTGTTGGCATCAGTTGCACTCTTTCTGATCTTGGGGGCTCCAGTGGTAGATTATCTCAGCAGCCCTGAGTTTTTGCTTTGCTGGGATTTGATTTGGAATGTGCTACCTCTCAATGATGTAACCTTCAGCTTTAATCTACTCAGCATGTCAACAGAGGTCTCCTGAATATATGTTTTCAGGACAGATCCATTAATGGGGGAGATGTATCATACCACACTGCTTACCAATATTTAGTGGTATTCTTCTGCTTATCAATATTTAGTGGTATTCTTTTGCTTACCAATGTTTAGTGATATTCTGCTGCTAAACAATATTTAGTGGTATCTTTCTGCTTACCAATATTTAACAGTATTATTCAGCCTACCAATAATTAGTAGCATTCTTTTGCTTACCAAAACTTAGTGGTATTCTTCTGCTTACCAATATTTAGTGGTAGTCTGCTGATTAAGATTTTCCTAGCATTCTTTTGCCTCACATCCAAAATATAAATCATTCTTTTTTAATTCTGAATCTTTATTTTCATTCCTTTTATCTTTATTCCTTGATGACCAAAATTCAAGTAAATTTTTTTGAAATGCTGTCACAATTTCCCACCACTGTTACATAGCTTCTCTATGACTTTTCTATAAATATTTTCATGGTAATCGTTCTGATGAACTTTCCTTTATGGCACCTAGACATTATGAATTTAAGTGCAGTACTAGATTGGCCATAAGGTCTCATCATTTCACAGTTGAAATGGCTAGATGTAACCCTAAGTTCTATGCTAAAAATTTCGTCTCATGCACTTCTTGCTTGTAGAATTATCTTCTGATTTTTGTTAAGCTTGATTTCCAAAATTTTAAATGCAATGCCAATCATCATCTTCTGTTTTCTTAATTCCTGTTCTTTTATTGTTCTCCCTCCTTAATAGTGTTTTTTCTTATATTCTCTTATCCTCAATAACCTCTTGTGTCTTAGTGGGCATTATTGTCTTGCTTGGGGTGAAATGATTAAAAAAACTACTACAGAATAAGAAAAAATTGTGTGCATTGTTGTAGGATTTTAAAATAGAAAACAAGAAAAAATCATAAAAGAATAGATATCTTTTTTTAAAAGTTATTTGGCTCAGTTCATATGACATATATTAGTACTTTTAATACTATAATTATTAAATACATAATAGAATTTTACCAGAATCCATTTCTATGTTTTCTTGCAATGAAACCTTTGGCATAATTAATGATGTATCCTTTTTTTTCCTTTTTGATCTTTTAACTCTGAAAGTAAAAATCAAGCAGAACCATGAATTTAAAAAGAAATGTAGGTAAAATTAGTTTATTTAGGTTGTTTTTCATTTATATATTTGTAATTTTCACCTCTAAAACATTTTTATATTAAAAGATGTGAAGATTTCATTTTCACAAATTATGTCTTTTCACACAAATACACACAGTTCAAACTTTAAGGCAAGAACAAAGAAGTTTTAAAATTTTCGTTCCTCAGTCTGGAGATGCATATATTTAAATCTAAATATCAATAGTTTAGTTAACTTGAAAAGTAAATTATAGTAATGTTAATGGTAAGACTGGCCGTTTCCTTATAAGAAAACATTTGGCATTTATTGGCAGAGCAGCCAGTGCTGTGTTCAGCTGAAATTTATAAAATCTTTCTATTAAAACAATTTTTCAGGAAAATAAGTTTCTAGGAACTGTTACTGCTCTTTCCAGTACTGATGGGGATTTGCTTCATAATATTTTCTTTGAAGTAGTATACACTATCAACATCTTGATTACATTGTTATTTTCTTTTTGGTTACTTATGAATGAGACACAACTGATTCCATCCAAAAAATTACAATTGTAGCAGGTGTATAATACCAATGTGAACAATAAGGAAAAGTTATCAAATAATTTTGTAAATATTTTTTTTTGTCAGGGGAAGGAATTTTTTCATTTCTTTTTGTTATAGACTAAGAAATTTAATTTTTTAAAGCCAAAAAATACACACATTTGAGATAAATATGAAATTTGTGCTTTAATGAATTATCTGGTGCCTTGGTAGAAAACAAAATTCCTAAGTCATTCAATGAGAAGTAAACCTTACTACCAAGAGCTCACACTCTCCAAGTGCACCTGCCATTTATAATTAGTATTGCTTGAGAATAAATATATTATTTTTAGTAATTTATTGATAGGTGTAAAGAATAGAAATACTTACATAAAATATATTATAAATCCCACAATGATGATCAGCAATAAGCCAATAATTATTGGTATGTAGATATCAAATTTTGCTGAAAGTAAAATTGAAATAGTGGATTTAAAAAATATAATTTTCACAAAAGATGTGTAAGTATAATATAATGATAGATTTTACGTTCTTCTAATATACTGAAAATATCAGATCATCGGAAAATTTTGTGCTTGATTTTCATTGTTAATATAAAATGACCTCAACTTGACACTGACATTTGTTTTGATACCTATTTCTGGTGTGTCCTAAATTGAAACCTTGCATTGTTCAGTTGCAAGTTAGACTTTGTTGAATGTTAATGTTTTGTCTGCAAATAAATATCTTAAAGATGGATGATGAAAAGTTGCACTTTTGCCATATGCTCTATGAATTTTGAAAAGGATTAAGCTTCAGAATTATGACAAAAACATTCAGAAGGTTTATTTAGATCATGTTCCAGCTCTTTGGATGGTCAACAAATAGTTTGGTAGGTTTTGTCAGATGGGTTTTAATGTAAACTATCAACCATGCTCTGGAGAGTAAACCAAAGATTTTGATTGAAGAGATTACTAATAATTTAAAAATTAATATCTCAACTGCCATTTGTAGAAACTTGAAATCAAGTCATTTTTCACCATGATAATGCAAGTCTGCATTTTGCAAAACAGTCCTTGCAAAAGCTTAAAATGTTCAAATAAAAAACTCTCCAGCACTCATTTATACTTCTGACTTGGCTCCTTCGGATTTTCATTTATTACAGTCTCTACAAAATAATTTAAATGACGAAAAATTTGACTTTGTATAGTCAGTCAAAACTACTTCACTTCTTCCAGCAAAAAATACAAAGTTTCTATGAAAATAGCATCAAAAAACTTGTAGGACAATTAGAGACAATTGTTAAAAACAACTGAGGCTATGTACTGGACTAATAAATGTTTTTTGTACATATGTAAAATTTAGGTTTTAATTTTCTAATCAAACAAACTTTTGCAATGACAAAATGAAACCATGATTGCATTTGCTATTTTAAAATCATGCATATTATTTTTTTTTTATAAATTCATTCAATAATAATGTTAAAATACTTATGCAATGCAAAAATTTAAACTTATCTAAACAATGGGCAGGAATAATTTTCTTTGTCTTTTTATTGTTATTGCTTTTATATATTAAGCAAAAATAATGTTCATTGTATGGTTATCAAAAATGTTTTATATGTGGTAATCTAAAATCAGTATGCAAAATGTTATCTATAAATTTATGATGCATTTAAAGTTCATAATTTGGATACTTTTTTTTAAACATTTTACCCCAAGCAAGGTGGGAATGCCACTAGCACACAAGGGGTTACAGAGAGTGAAAGTAAGAGAAAAGATGGGTGCTTGAGGAAAGAATAAAAAGGATGGGGATCAAGATCAAGGCATCAGAAGATGTTGATTGATATTACATTTAAATAGTTGAAGATTATAGTTATCGAGGTAGCAAATAAGAGGAAGGGAGTTCCATTGTCGAGAAGTGAGAGAGAAGAAGCTTTTGGAGTAGAAGAGGTGGTTACATTTAACTGTTTTGACAGTAAAAGTGTGGGACTGAGATGCCAAACTTGTAGCACACTTCAATTCATGTAATCAGGGCAACAGTGAAAATAGCTTGTCAGAGCAGTTGCCATGAAAATATTTGTAGAAAAGACAAAGGGAAGCCGCATCTCATTTGTGAGAAAGTGACTGGAGGTAAGTTGCCAGGTCAGAACCTATCACATTGCATATCTATTTTTGGATTTTGTCGAGAACCTTGAGATGAACAGCAGAGATACTAGACGATATATGGTAACAGTATTCAATGCAAGGACGAATGGTAGATTTGTAGATTTGAAGGATCATCATTCAAACCTACAAATCTACCATTCATACTGTTGCCATATCAAAATTATGTTAAATTATCACTTATCAAATAAAATGAAAAAAATCTGTTTTTACATTTACTTAAATTTCTGGCAATTTGCCATTAAGAAATAATTTTTCTCTTAAATCTTTTTTCATCTCTTCTCAGACAATAGAAACCTAAAAAAACTGATAGGATCTGCTGAATGAAATCTCTAAGATAGATGTTCTGGTTGTGCAAGATAAGCACTATTCTTTGGAGATGGTAAATTCATCATAAACAATAAATTCATTTTATTTTCATGAATCATAGCAGGAAACTAACTTTTGTCCTTTGTTTTTCAGGCAGATGTTCTGTGATAGCAGTGCTCATCTTACAGCTAGTTATATAATGATATAGGGTCAGATCAGATGAGAGGTCAGTGACAAATATATGTGCCAAAGGTGACTGACATCCTGTGTTCACCTTTGAGGTAACAATATGAATTAGAAATCATTTCATTTTTTTTTTTTGCTGGGTTGTCTGTTGAATGTAAATTTGATCGCTCAAATAATTATTGGATTTTAATAAAATTTTCAATACTTATTCAATTAAGAATGAATTTCCTTATGAAAAGAGTATTTTGTAAAACTGTGAAAATTAAAATTTAATTTCATACAAATCTCTATAAAATAGCATTTGGATGATACAAATATTTACTTTAAGATGAAGATAAGTCTGTAGGGAAATTAATTGAAATTTTATTCAAAATTTCCATCAGAAACATAGAAAATATGCCCTGAATTAAAAAATAAAAATTGCAATAAAAGTAAACTGTTGTTTTGTTTGTATATTTGTTTGCAATAGCTGTTCTCATGAAAATATATCATGAATTTTTGGCTTGTAGAAAAGTATTTGCTGAAAAATTCATTTTTAAAAAAACTTAATGAGTAAACTTAATGAGTAAATGTTTTTTTTGTTCCATTTTTTTCAACTATATACATCTATGAAATAATTAGGTCACCAAAATAGTCCAAAATTTTTATGTTTTATTTTGAAGTACTACTTAAGCCAAAGTAATGACATCATAGTGTTTATCCTGTAATAATAACCAACTTATGGCATAGCCAAATATATTAATGAAATATGATTAACAGAGACTATGGAATCATAAAAATCAGAAATAGGAGACCATTAGATGAATACTTAATAGAGCTGCAATAGTGTTGTGACCAAAATAATTAAGATTAGTATATGAATAATACATGATGTGATTGATGATTATGATGAGGATGACCAGTAAATGAAGAATTGTTGTATGGGATGTTAAACTGCCAAAATTTATGACAACAATATATTTAGTGATAGAAGTCACAGACTGTCAGAATGTTAATAAAAGCACAATGACTGATGGAAATTAGTTCATCTGATTGTGAGGAGGCAATTATTGTTTTCAGAATCAAGAATGGGCAAGAATGGAACTTAAGATATAATCATATGCTGATTGATGATGAGGATATCATGAAGTGAACAATAACACCTGCAATTGTATACTGCAATAAAACATAACATCTAGCAACTTGGACATAATATCAGTTCATTCATTATTAATAGGAAGTCCAATGACTTGCTGAGTAAACCAATTACAATAAAACCAACCAAACACACTATTTCTAACATACAACATATCTAAGACCTAGAACCAGAAATGATTATATCAATTATTGGTAAATGGGATAAATATAACAAAGGTTTTTTTCATATCCTATTCTAAGAAGTCATTTAAGCTTATTATAAAATTTTTGTCCATTACTCAAATGACAGTTCCTAACCAGAATTGACTGTCCCATTTAAACAGTTCTAAAGCACTTATGGTTGTCTGTCTTTGATAAAGTATTAAAAATAAATGTATATTTTTTAGATTAAAATTCCATTAAATTTATGACATTTTATTTAATATGTAATCTCTTTCCTTGCCTATGACAGAATATTATATTAAATATTGTCTAGTGTCAGTGTGGAATTTTGTGGTATGCTAGTGTTTTTCTCTGTTATTATGTCTCCCATAATGCTTTTTATTTTTTACCAAAGTCAATATACTAGGTTGAAACAGAAGTTTATATCTTTTTTATCATGTTAATTGCCAGAGGTCAATTCCAAAATCTGACTTCAAATATAAACTTTATAATGGTCAACTTAGGTAATTGAATTTTTTAAAGTCTTACTTATGTGTTATTTTTTCAATAAATTTTTCAAATAAAATGTTTGTTTTTAGTTACCAGTATGATTTTTCACTTCTGCCTAAGATGCCAGGTACCAGTTCCATCCTCCAAAAATTTGGCATCTTTCTGATTGATGAACAAGTCTGGTCTAAGTGATTTTTACAGGCTTCCAGAAAATTGAAGTAGTTCTCATTAAAAGAATTTTGTATGAATTGAAATATGCAGTAATCTAAAGGTGAAAATTCAGGTGAGTATAATGAGTGTAGTTAGATATTCCAGCTAAACTGTAGTAATTCTGAGCAGGCCTGCAAAAAGATTGGACAATTCTAGATGCTTTTCATCATTGGTGGCTTTCAATCAGTCCAATTGTGAAGAGTTATTGTTGGAATTTATTATCTGATCTTGTAGAAGGAGATCGTAACAGATAATGCCCTTCCAATCCAACCAGATATGCAGCATTACCTTTTTTGGATGCAGATTGGCATTTGGAATAGTTAATAGTGGTTCATTTCATTTTTCCAAGAACTTTTTTCACTCCACATTGTTGTAAACAATACATTTTTCATCACTTGTGATTTTCCTATTCCAAAATAGGTCATTTTTGTTGCATTTGAGCAGAGAATTGCAAGTGGAAATGCATTTCATTAATTTTTTTCTGTTACATAATAAGGCATTCAAACATGGCATGTATTGAAGTATTTTTCAAATGCTTTATTATGCTTATATGAGATATGTGGTGCATCTCTTTGATGTTTTGTTTCATTATTTTTAATCATTGTTTGAATCTGACAATTCTAAATGGCTGCAGGCCTGCCAGATTTCCAGAATGGTCTTCCAAATTAAAATTTCCACTTCTGATCCAACTGAAACAATTCTGAACAATACTCTCAGTCATGGCACTGTCTCCATAAACAGCATATAGCTTTTTGCTGTTTGTACTACATTTTTTCCTTTTTAGAAATAACATAAAATGATAAAAATTCAGCTCTTTGATTTTTTCAATCGAATAGATGATGTAATTTGAAATAAAAAAAAAACAAACAAACAATATACTTACATTCCTGACAGGTGGGTCCTTTGTAGCCAGCTTCACATCCCTCAGGTCCACAGGTTCCATTCTTATGATTACAATTAATATTGTTTTTACAGTGACATGTCTGCAAGCATCCTTCACCAAATGTACCAATTTTACAAGCTTTTAAGAAATTCAAAGATACATACAATTTTATTTGCAATATCTACTAAAATACTTTTACAAACATTCATATTTTTACTCAAATCAGAATATATATAAAAAGACAGCTTATGCCATATTCTTTATACACTAGAAAAGGAATGACAAAAAGATAAAAAGCAAAAGTAATGTACTCACCTTCCTGACAGGTGGATCCTTTGTAGCCTGCTTCACATCCTTCAGGTGTACAACTTCCGTATTTTTTATTGCAATTTATGTTGTTCTGACAGTGGCATGTCTGAGAACATCCTCCACCAAATGTACCAATTTTACAAGCTATTAAAACATATTTGAGATAATATTTTTAAAAGGCTGAAATTGCTTTCCAAAGTTGTTTTACCTTTTCTCACTTTTATAAAACAATTTACAAACTGAAGCTTTCTAACAGTACATGTCTATCAGGCAATATCATAAATGAATTTGCAACATATATTGGCCAAGTATTCCATTTGTATTTGATTTGATACAGAACTGAAAATCTTATATCTATATTTAATAAAACATCATGTTATTTTTTAAAATTTTTCAGATTGTTGATTTTTACAAGAGTTAATGTACATGATTTAATTTGGAATAATATTGACTAACAAAAAATATACTTACGTTCCTGACAGGTGGGTCCTTTGTAGCCTGCTTCACATCCCTTAGGTCCACAGGTTCCATTCTTATGATTACAATTAATATTGTTTTTACAGTGACATGTCTGCAAGCATCCTTCACCAAAATTATCAGTTGGACATTCTTTTAAGAAATTCAGAAAAATATACAATTTTATTTGCAATATCTACTAAAATACTTTTACAAACATTCATATTTTTACTCAAATCAGAATATATATAAAAAGACAGCTTATGCTATATTCTTTATACACTAGAAAAGGAATAACAAAAAGATAAAAAGCAAAAGTAATGTACTCACTTTCCTGACAGGTGGATCCTTTGTAGCCTGCTTCACATCCTTCAGGTGTACAACTTCCGTATTTTTTATTGCAATTTATGTTGTTCTTACAGTGGCATGTCTGAGAACATCCTTCACCAAATGTACCAATTTTACAAGCTATTAAAACATATTTGAGATAATATTTTTGAAAGGCTGAAATTGTTTTCCAAATTTGTTATATTTTTTCTAAACTTCTATAAAACAATTTACAAACTGAAGCTTTCTTGCAATATATGTATATCAGGCAATATCATACATGAATTTGTGACATATTCTATATAAGTATTCCAACAACCATGCTAATAGGAGGCGGGGAAATTTCTCTATAGTTAGTAAATGAGATCAGTCTTATTTTGGAGGCATTAAAATTCACAAGCCATTTCCTGCCCCTGTCAACCACAGATTAGAAGTCATTTTCAAGACCAACAGCCAGGTTAACTTTGTCAGCAATGCCAGATTTACTATTGAGACAGGAGTAAATGGTAGTGCCATCTTTGTAGATGCCGACTTGAGAACTGATGACATCAAGAAGATCATTGATGAAAATCAGAAACAGTGTAGAACCAAGAGCCTTGAGGAATATCAGCGTTCATATGGAAGGAACCAGAAAAGAACCTGTTCAGAACATCCTTCATTTTATGGTTAGACAGGAATGATTAGATTAAATCAAATAATCATCCTGTAATACTGTATTCTTGAAGCTTATGTAGAAGGCCAGCATGCCAAACCTTGTCAAATGCCTTTGATATATCTAGAGCAACAGCTTGAGCTTAAAAGTTATTATCAAGAGCTTGGTATACATATTCAGTTATGGCTGTATGCACATTAGCAGTAGATCAGGCAAAGTGGAAACTATATTATTTGTCAGAGAGCAGATCGTGGGGAGTGAGATACTTAACTACTTCAGCATTGATTAAAACCTTGAAGACTTTGCCGAAGAGTGGTAGGAGACTGATGGGATGATAGATGGATCAGAAGGGTCTTCAGAGTTCTTGGGACTACAGAGGAGGACTTCCAAGGGGCAAGAATCAGCAAGGCAATACTTGTAGTGTTTGGAGTGATCTGGAGCCAGATCAAGGGTACATTACTTTAGGACTGGTATCCTGCCAACACCAATTGCATTATGTGAGTCTAATTTAGAGATGATGTTGAATATCATTGATGGGGTTATGCACATCTCACTCAGTTCTAGGGTGAAAATCAGGTGTGGGTACCCCGGATGAGTCGTGTGTTGAGTTGGATGAGAATTTCCAAGCAAAGCATTCAGCGTTATCAGCTGAGGTTGTTAGGACTTTGAATTGATTTAATAGAGGAGGGATTGAGGAATTACTGTAGTTCCGCACACTCTTGCAGAGCCGCCAATAATCTTTAGAACCAAACTTGTGAGATGCAATATGTTGTTTCACCTTATCAGCAAACATGATTGCTTTATTGAGGATCTGCTTGCACTTATTATGAGCAGAGACAAAGAGACGTCTTTTGCAATCAGACATGTTGCTCTGGTACAGACGGAAGAAGTGATTCCTATGGGCTATAGTGGCAGAGTAAGCAGGTGAGAACCAAGGAGATGAGTGTGATTTAACTTGGTATTTTGTTGCTGAGATGAAAGCCTTGATGCAGGCTTTTACTCAGGAGAAGACCTCAGATGCACATTTTAGTATGGGATGATTAAAACCACATTCTAAGGAATGTCGCAAAGGAAATCACAGAACGAGTCCTAGTCTGCTCATTGATAACAGAAAGATATTCTGTTAGTAGGAGGTTCATGGCTAGTGGGGGAGTGGAAGGAGATGTAAACAGACACCACTGCATGATCAGAGTTGCCAAGAGGGCACAGATGTGTAGCACAACAAGAATCAGAGATAGAGGTAAAACAGAGATCAAGAAAGGAAGCTTTCCCATCAAGGTTACTGGGAAAACTTGTAAGAAAGTTAATTACTTGCATGAGTGATTGAATGATTGAAAAGTTAAGGGTTTGGATGCCAGCAAAACTGACTGTTTAAGCCACATGGTATGGTGGGCATTAAAGTCACTGAAGACAAATATGTTTGCAAACAGATGTAGAGAGATGGCTTTGTTTATATTATAAGAAATGCTATCGAGTCCACAACAGTCTTGAGAGGAAGGGGAATGGTAGAAAAAGAAGAGGTAGCTTATTGAACTGAGGAGAGATAGACGGAGACATATATATGAATGGTCTGGAGATTCCAAAGAGATTTCTCTAGCCAGTGGGAGATAATTGCAGACAAACTCCCAGGCCATGCAGATGGATTTTAGAGTCCTTTCTAAGCAGAGGAAGGTAGTCAGGACTTGAAAAATTAGAGGAAGGGATTCACAAGTTAAGGTTAGTCTCACAGAGTTAGTATATCAGGAGATTTATCAAAGAGGAATGATTCCACACTGCAGAAGTTGGTACAAATACTACAGATTTTAGAGAAAGAATTGTTAAAGGGTTTTGGTGAATTTTTTTGAGTTGGTTTAGGTTTATATTTTTGGTAGCTTATGGTCATGCTGAGTTACATTGGTAAGGAAAAGTCCTAAAGTAACAGAAGCAGTTGGTCATCAAATGTGGTATTAGCAGAAAGGAACTGGCACCAACTACAATATAATAATGTGGCCTCAGGGTTGCCTACCAGAGATGCATGCAGGGACACCCATCCATGCCCAACATGGCACTTCAAGAACCTCGATATTAAGCAAATGTTGATCAGAACTGCTTTTGACAATGCTACACAAGAGTTTGAGCTCCAAACTACCAGTTGGGAACAGCAACCAAAAAACTACTAACCCGGTATCCTCAATATGAAGAGATGTTGCCACAAACTGCACACATCACAACTGATTCACAACAGCACTACTAGTAAAGCCAGAGAAAAGGAAAGGATCTGGGAACACCTTCCTAAACAGGAAATAAAGGATGAGCCTCGACTTCTGTTCAAAAGAAGTGGGAGAAGTATTAACCAGGCAATAGGAAAGCCTATCTACTCATATTAAAAAAAAAAACACACAAGAAACAGACAAAAACAAAGACAATAACAACAACAATAATGGGCATGGGAGCCACCGTGTGATCTATGTATCTATAGATCACTGATGGGTGAGAGGTCTAAATGTAGAGTTGGTTGGTTTAGCAATTTATGTTTGAGTATTGGTTTCCGTTTTTTTCCCCTTTATACCGCAGTTTTCGATTAGGTCTTTTGGTTTTTAGTTTAGTATTTTTGCTTTCTAAGGAAGCCATTCATTTCTTGTGTAATGATAGCATTTCCAGTCGATATCTGATTTCAATTGAGATTGATAAATTTGCAACTTAGTCTGTTCAACTTGCAAATTCTCATGTATTTCTGGTCCAATCTTAAAAATATTCATATGGCTGGAAAGAAGATAAAATAATCTTTCTAAATATGTAATTTGTATGTGCTTTTATTCATTGAATTATTTTTTACAGCGAGTTAAAACGGTATTTTGCTTTGAATAGTCAAAAATGCGACATATGATTTTTTTTTTTAGACTAAATTTTTTATACGTCACTTTGTTTCTCAAAATCAAAGTGACCAACCAATTTTTATCAATATTCTTGAAATTGTACACTTGTAGAATCGTCCGTATTTTTCCACTCAACCCGTTTAAAGGCGGAATTTTCCATAAGAGCTAGTTTCGACCAATCAACACCACACATTGCGAAACTCGGCTTATTATTGGTCGAGACGCCCCAGGATAAATTTCGGCGGGAATGCGCTGGGAGCCGATCTAATCTTCGCAGAGTAAATAAAAGGACGAATTTTAGTCCGATTCACTAGTCAGCAATTCACTCTCAGAGAGATTTCTACAGAGACCCACGCGTGTCTACATCTTGACTTAAAGGACTTTTCGCGCGTCAACACCTGACTCAACCTTCAACCTCTTTCTCTCTCTCTCTCTGAAATCTTTGCACGTTTCTAAAAAAGTGTTATTCTACACTACCAAACAGAAATTATTACTAAAGCAAATATATATAAAAAATACGGTCCAAGGTGAATAACTCTGCCAAAACAAAAACATACAAAATTCAGCAAAAAAATCTCGCAACTACAATACTTTAAAATTTATCTCTCGATAAATTTTCCTCAAATTTTTATGTGAACACTTTTCCTAAACAAAGGAACATTCATGAACTTTGAGTTCATAAAATACTCAATTCAACTTTTGTTCAACAATTCAGTTATTTCAACTGAAACACAACTTTTTCCAAAATTGTATTGTAATTTATTTGTACATAAATATTCAATGTTTGTTTCTAATTGAATTCACGACTACCTTTATTTCTTCGTTCAATATTGCCTTTGAGATTTATTCAATTTGTATTGTCTACGCTAAAATTGTTGTGATTAATATGAAGAACATGCTTTTCACGTTTATTACCACAAACCTAAAACCCTTCTGATTACACACTGATTCATAGCAATCCCAACACACTCATTTGAAGACACCTTAAACTACTACCAGGAAAATGTTCATTTCTTCTCTGACTCGTGGAAGCAAATTCCTTCAAAAATTATAAAGTAAGCAAAAAATTAAAAAAAGAAAAGAAAAAGAAGAAAAGAAAAAGAGTAACTGATAGTATGTGTGGTAAAAAAAGAACTTTCAATGAACTACTGTCTTGTCGCGTAAACACTCCATATACTTTTCGACTCACGAGTGTTGTTTTTTTTTAAATGTCTGTCATTTTGGAAGTCTATTAACGGGTGCGTAAGGGGGTTGTCAATATTTTTGTTTTTAAACAAGTGTAATAAAAGTATATAGACATGCGTAAACTAAAGACCACCGGGATTGAAAACCTAGAATCGGGACGGGTAATAAAGTAGGGATTGTTCACCTAAAGTCACTTTTTACAGGCTTTAAGGTAATTTACTCATAGAATTCATGACTTTGATTAAAAAAGTTTATTAACCTTTCGAATAAATTGTTATACCATATTCATTAACAAACTGGTAAAATACGAAAGAAATCGTCGCATAAAATATCTATATTATATTTGTGTATTTGGACAACACATTTTTTGAGAGAGAAAAATATAGCTCTCTCCAGAAATTAGTTTCTTTATGATGTAGCTTTTAAAAAGCCAAAAAATGAAACCCCTTATGTTTAATTAAAAATATGGCAATTATTTTCTTGTACGAAACAACGAAAAATCAATGAGTTATTTTTTTCCCTAAATAAATTTGTTTTTTTATCTGGCGAATATACACCTGAGATTAAATATTAAAACTAATTTAAAGCTTTTTATTTCATTTTTAGAATGTGTTAATTCCCAAATCTGCGATTATAACCAGTTCTTTTTTAGATACTGTTATAAAGAAGGGTTTGAGAGGAAGTAAAAGGAGGCTGAGTCCATATAGATTGAGTGAAGCTTTATTCCACTAGAAATCTATTCCGGTAGCGAACCGTAAGAAGAAAATGGCCGACTACCTCATGAAGAGAGAAATACGAAAACAAAGGGAAATCAATCAGTCCTGGAAAGTCAGGGAAAGATTAAAGAGTTCCTTTATTTTCACCACAGATACACATTTTAAAACTAAAAATAAACACTATTAATCATTTCAATATATAATCTTAAAAGTGTGTTTGCTAATGAAATGATAAATATTTGTAAAAATAAAATGAATTAATTTTCCTTCTTTAGAAGAATTTTTTAGGCAGAACAGTAACAAACACCCACCGAACACTAGTGACTAAAAAAGAATAATTTTTACTTTGGGTTTTAAAAAAAATGACTTGCAGTTTTGAAAACATACTCATTTTAAAACTGAGATTAAAACTTACTTTATTTTTTTAATATCTAAAATTTTAGGTCTATTCGCTAAAAAAATAATTGTATTTGCAAAAAACAAGCAATTTTACACTAGAGACTTGCATATCTGTAAATAAAATGAAATTAAGAACTATTTTTTTAAATTGTTCTTAATATCTAATTTTTAGGTGCACTCCCTAAATAAAAAATAAATTTATTCATAAAAAAAAAAATCTTCATTCATTTTTCTTGTTTACAACAACTTTATTTCGTGATTGGTGTAACACTGGCTTACTAGAAAGAAAGTCATTAGAAAAAATCCGACTTCATAAAATTCAACATTAAGACGAAACTGGCAACTATCTTTTTTATTTTTACTCGCTATTTTGTTGTTAACTTAATTTTACCGCAAAAAGTTTTTTGTCAAAACTGAAACAAATAGATTTCAGACATTGTAGGGGAACGGGCCCTGTGTATGATGGCGTGTGTAATGGTTTAGTCATGTTTGTTGCGGGTTGAAGGACTGTTCCCCACAATTATTTATTTTTGTTTAGGAAAGGTGTGGAAATCATTAGCAATGATGAAATACAAAAAGGAACATAGAGTTAAAAACATAACAATTGAATTTATTAAGTATTGAAATTACATGCATGCGAACTGATAAGTGAGACAGAGTTGCGTCTCTTTGATTAGGTAATTATTGTACCTAGACTCATAACGAAAGTTGATTATTAAAATGCAGTTTAGAAGATTGAACGAATTGTGTATTATGCAAGTTGGATAAATGATGCTGGAATTATACTTGCATGAATTGTTGTAAAGTTCTTGAAGGTGTGACTGTGTTAGTCAAGACAGGAGTTCTTTAACAGTCACATTTTGGCAGTGGTGTTAAGTGATGTAGAGAAGTTAGATTCGAGAGTCCGCGTCGAAGCAGAGAGAGTAAGAATCCTCTATAAGAATCACACGTATTGGGTTTTTATAAGGTCGTAGTCACGTAGGGTGGCTCCAGAACGAATATGCGCCAAAATTGATCGTGCGCGTGGGAGCGATCTGATTGGTCGACACTGACCAATCAGCAAGCTAGATTGACGGTGATTAACCAATGAATGCCTGTTGATTATTTTCTGTACAAAATCGTAACAGGAAGAGTGCATTTGCTAGCAGAGGGTAAACTGGTTGCTGTGGACGAGTCCACAACATCATGTCGTATTTCCTTTTTTCTTCTTCTTCATTTCTTTTGTAATCTTAAACAAATAGATTTTTTTACATTTATCTTCTAAAACTAGTCAATTTTTAAATGATTTTAACAACATGTTTTTGTTCAATCTTTTTCTCTTACAATGCTGATAAATTTTAATTTTATTAACATCTGAAAGTCTTTCTTTTTCAATAGTGTTTCTTTGGATATGGTTCAGTTCACTGATAGCACTTAAAAAAACGAACAATTTCGGTTACGTAAAAAATTTCCATGTGGTTGTACGGTGTGATATGAAACCGAAAAATGTCGTATTTTTGGTTAAACCACCCATCTCTATCTAAAAATCACATTTAAGAGAAATGGGTAAAGGGAGATGCGTGAGCACTCACTACCCCCCCATACGGATTGTTATAGATGGATAGAGGAGAAGTATATTAGTCAGAAGGGGTATGGATAGAGAATCTGGAATGTAAATATAAAGTTTTAATTTAGTTAAAATCTAACACTCACTTCTTGTAGAAGAGAACACTCCAATGCTCTGCGAGCCACAATTAAAAAATAACGTCTAATGCTTGTATGAACCCAAAAAATTGCCAAAGAGATGCAGAGAAAAAAAAAAGGTAAAATAAATTCAATTCAAAAAACAGAATAAAAAGGAAGGAAACATTAGTAATGAGAAAAGGAGAGAGGAAAAATAAAATAAATACAGAATTAAATTCAAAGATGGATACATTTGTGGATGACTGGTGATAATATTTTTTCTTGCATGGCTACTTAGACAAAAGTTTAGACCAGGAGTGACAATCCCTACACTCGAATGAGATTGAGAGAGGGATACTGCTAAAGTAGCCTTGTGCCAACATTCACTTCTTATAGCTCACATGAATGACATTTGTTGAGTTATTCAAGACAAGTAAAAAAAATGCTAAACACTTTCATGTCCAAACTGTTACAGTTTGTACATGAAAGTGTTTAGTATTTTATTTTAGTATCATATTTTGTTGTTGAAGTGCACATCTTTTGTTCTGTTATTTCTCTTATTTTTTATGCTCGTCTGTCTTATCTATGATGATCATTCATTTTCTCTCTGCACACTTTTCATTGAGTCATTCATCTTTTGCCTGCTTGCATTTGTTTATAATTACTTTGTGCCATATTCTATATTTTGTACTACAGCTTGGCACTATTTGTAGTTTTTTTCATCATGTTCAGAATTTAATCTGTCATCCACTGCATTTTCTTGATTAGTTTTTCTTGGGATGGCCTCATTTGCTGATGTTACTTAAGCTTCTCTTAATGTGTTCCATTTTGAATTTCCAGTTTCATTTAATTGATTGTATTTGATTTTAACACTGTCAGTATACATCTTTTTGCGGTTTAGGTTATTCAGGAGTCCATTGTGTTGAAATTTGGGTGCTACTTTAGTTTGCTTTAATTTCTATAGTTTAATCTGAGATTACATATGACTAGAAGGTGGTTACTCCCACAGCACTTGGATAAGTTTTACAGTGTAAAACTGCATTCCTAAATCTCTCATCAATTATTATATTGTCAATTTGTTTTTTTGTTTCTCCTCCTTGGTTTTTTCATGTCCATAATCATCTTAAATGTGCTTGAAATCAGGTGTTGGCTACTATCTAGTCATTTGCTGTGTACCATTAGACACATTTTTCTCCATATTCATTTTGAATTCCTAATCTGAATTTATCTACTATTTCACCATCTTATTCCTTTTTTCTTTGGCATTCAGGTCTTCCTTGATGATTGTAATTTCCTGTGATTTGGACTGAGCCTTGATGTTGTTCAGTGTACAGTAAATATTAATATTTAGTTTATTAATTTCTTGCTTTATATTTTCTAACTGGCCATACTGATTTAGTATTCTGACATTCCGCATCATAATAACTTCATTTTTTATACAAATGAAGCTATAATTTCATTTATTTATTTAGCTTGATATCTTTTGATTAAACATAAAAGAGACTAACTTTTGGCCAATGATTAATTTAAAGCAGTGACCATTTAAGAAATGTCGCCATTTTTTTAGTATCTCAACTATGGCATAAGCCTCCATTTTGATAGCTGAATGTTCAGGCTCAGATTTTGAAAATTAGTTTCCCTGGCTGGGCAATATGACTTAGGGTGTAGTTTGAGACCCCAAAAATAACATTTTTGTCTTGCTGCAGCACTAGCAGTGTATGCAGTGCCTTCCAGAGAGAGAGAGAAGATTTTGAACTGGCAGTGTGGTGGGGTGCAGAAATGAGAAAGTTTATCATAGAGGATTGTGTTTTTTTTCCTGTTTGGGTTCTTTGAACTGGTGGACTAGTAAGAGTGTGAGTACTTAGTGCAATCTCTGCAACACGATTTTGTAGGTATCAACAAGATTGCTTTTCTGCTATCTTGTGAGTGGTAGTTAAATCTAGTTGTTTATTTTCCAGCAATCTTTGATGGATATAGTTCAATTCTAATCCAGTTATAAAGGAGTCTGATAAGTTTGTCCTTTTCCTGATCTTCTGTTAACACTTGAAAGCCACAGTATTGACTTAAGATTTTTAAGCACTGAAGATACTGTTTTAATCCCTCTTCAGGGAATTGGCAAGTAGTTGCTAATACATACTGGGCAAAGATTATGATTCATCTCTTCACAAAAATTCTATCCAAAATGTCCATGGCACTCTGGTAAGTTTTGCAGTGAGAAATATTGGTATATACAGATATGGAAACCTGGTGCATTAGTAGATTAAATCTTTCCCTACTAGTAATAGGAGTGGATGAATTATTTTCCAGTGCAAGCAAGAATCCTTCGAATAATTGTTTCCAATATTGTCAGGAAACAGTAGAAGATGGATCTGCAGAATCCAAGTCGAGACATTCTGGTTTAAGGTATTTGTCCATAATTATGTTCAATAAATTGTAATGAAAACTTGGAGTCTAGTTCAGCTTAATGTACCTTTATTGAACATAACTGAAGAGTCTTGCTGCTTTGGCTAAGACAGTGTGATTTATTTATAAAAATCATAATACAAGGGTTGTCTTACCACAGCTAACAATGGAAAGGAAATTGTAAATATCCTGAAGGGACATGACACATAGAAGGAGTAGCAAGGAGATTTTGTCAAGGACTAGATTAGGAATCCTGACAATTTTGTGTTTATTTTGGTATGTTTCTATTATTAAATCTGTTTTAATTAAAGGACAGACATTATTTTTTAACTGAAAAATATTAAAAACTGCAGCAGTAAATATAAAAGGAGAACACATACAACATGTATTATCAACAGAAATGATAGTATTACCTGTAGTTATAAAAGACAAAGTAGATGCAGTGAATCTTATTTATTTCAGGTTTATTCTGGTTTGTTATGGTAATTTGCCCATGCATACATGGACTCTCCCAGCTATAAATATAACCAGGTACTGCCTTTTGGTGAGTTAAGTTTCCAGCAGTCAGCTCTGATAGTCAGATTGAACATTCTTGCTGTAACACTCTTGTTTATATGTTTGTATTACTGTTTTCTGTTAATATACTTGTTTAATTCAATTCCTCTCTTGGGTCTTTAATTCTGGCCCTTATAAGGCCACAACAAGGTTTAAAAGTTTCAAAAGAATTCATTTTTGAAGAAAAAAGTTTTTAAACTGATCGATACTTTATTGTCTGAATCTTTGACATAAAACTGCTAATAATAATTTTTTTTTTTTTATCTACATATTCTTTAATGTTTATTTCAGAAGAACTTAAGTCCTACCTTTTCTGATTTAGATGTGTGGATATCATTCATGGCATCTAATCATTCAGAAATATCTAAACTACCATTTATATTCAACCATTTTCTCAGATCAATGACTACCCCTTTGAACACAAGTGAACTATGAAAGTGCATATACTGTATTCATCAAGGGGTCAGGGTTCAAAGGGTTAATAATGGCATTTACGTGAATGAATCCTCTAGGTCTTAAAAAAGACAATCCTTCATCAGATCTTCCAGACAGGTGTAACAGAATCCCAGGTAAAGTACTTTATCAAATAACAAAAATCACAACACTGAAATACCTCCAGTAAGAGCAACAACTTAAATGGATATCACATATAATTTGAAGAGAAAATAATGATATAATCAAGATTTTAACTTTCCACACGACCTTAAATAAAAGGTTAGGAAGAAAAATACTATCAATATTAAAAAGTACAATAACAGTGGACATAAGAAGGCCATTTTCATGAAGAACTTTTTAAGAAAAGGATTTTTATAAATTTCAACCAACAGTATTGCTAACTGTTCAGTCAGTGAATGTCAAATGTTTCCTGTATGAAAACAGATAATCTCATAATTATCCTCAGCCTTGTTCATTTTTTGACCTTTTCAGGCATTTTCGTGTTTTGAGAAAAAAAATACTAAAGATAAAGATAGTTCAAAATATTCATTGTATAAGATATAGATTCTTATCTATTGTTATAGTTATCCAATAGTTAAAATCCATTGCTAAAGTACTGTATATATATATATATATATATATATATATATATATATATATAAGCATGTGTGTGTGTGTTTGTTTATATACATTTTAGATTTTGACATGCCAGACGAAACATTTTTCTTACTTGTAACTGTCAAATTACCAAAGTGGGACTTAAGACTGGAGTACCTGTATTACGTCAGGGTAGTCCACTCTGTACATAGTCTGTTCTAACAGGTCAGGTTTGTTAACACTAAATTGAACAAGGATGCATCATAGTTTAGAAATATCTTACCTGTACATGATATGTTGAACTTATAGCCAAGGGAACAACCTAACTGACATGTTCCAGTCCATTGTTCACAGGATGAATTTTTACACTCAGGACAGCTATTCTTACATCTGTAGCCATAGAAACCAGGTAAGCATTCTGCAAAATGAATAGTTTAACAGGTATATGTCTGAATATCTGAATACATATACAGTCTGTCTGAAGTTATTATGTAAATCATACAAACCTTAATAATGAGCTTTGAAAATTATTTTCAAATTTTAAAGCATTCATTTAAACATCTAAACAAAACTTTAGTTTAATTTTTCAGTACTTTCAACATGTTTTATTAAAGTTATTGGATTTATTATAAAAACTGCAGTCTGAAATTATTAGGCAAAACCAAGAAATCACTTTTTACTTCAATAACAAGATAATAAAATCATCAACATCTATAATAGAATATATAACAAACATATATGATAAGTTGTTGAAGCATTTACATCTTAATATAATGAGTCCTCTTCTCATTAATAGCCAGAATACCATAATTCATTGATTTGGTTAAATGTTTACTTCAGCAAGTTCAGTTTCCAATATGCTGGTTTTAATTGTTTCCCATAGGTCTGCTTTGCTGTCATATTATTTGTCACCTTCATGTAATTTCATCTTCCCAATTGACCATAGATTTTCAATCAGATTCTGATCAAGACTTGATGGTAGTCATTCCATTATTTTCTCTCCTGTAAATCTTTTATGTTCAAAAAATTCATAGTAACCTTAGATACATGAGAATGAGCATTGTCCTGCATAAATATGCACTTCATTTTAAAACTGTGAGGCTGGAACTTGTACCATTCAAAGAAACTCTTGTCCATGAAATTGCAATAAATAGCAGTGTACAGTTTAACTCATTTATCAACTTTGAATGGTCCAACAATGGCTTGGTCAACAATTCCAGCACATATCCTAACACTACCACCTCCTTGCTGACTTTTTTGGTCACAAGCACATCTGCATTGGATAAAATGTATCCATGATTTCTTGACAGATTCCAATTTGCAAAGTATTCTACATCTGTCCTTGACTCCCTTAGTTACAGCCTGTTCAAAGATCTGAGCACATCAAAAGTGGTTGATTCATTATAACTTGCTTTAGTTTACATTGCTTTTGAGGAGATAAATTCTTAAAACCTTTTCCTTTGCTTATAATTCTCAACATAGTTATATTTTCAATAGCCTTCTTGATCGTTTGAGGATCTCTGTGAAGCTTCATTGATCTCCAATGTGGGCATTCCCTCAATCAATAACTTCAAATTTTAAATTCAATAGTTTTAGATCATTTCCATTATCCATGTTTAAAAATATATTATGGAACAAAAAATATTTTTATTAAATTTCAGAAGCCTTAAACAAATCTTAGTTTAATCTGCACTGTAACTTCAGACTTCAGTTTTTATAATAAATCCAATACATTTAAGAAAACTTGCTGAGACGACATAAAAAATTAACTCAAGCTTTGTTTTGACATTTTGACATCTAATTAATCTTTTAAAATTTGACAAAAATTTTTCAAAGCAAATTTGAATTATTGAGATTTATGTGATTTGCATAATAATTCAGATGAGCTATATGAATGTATATGCACACACACACACACACACACACACACGCACACACACACACATACACAAACACTTAAGTCCCTGAAAGGTAAACATATTCAATATGTCTACTTTTCAAAAACTTATACACCATTCACAGTTGCACTTACACATCATTTTAAATGGCAAACATGAAAATGGCAAACAGATTAGCCAAAAGTGTTTGGAAAAAAATTTACTTGGACAATTTCTGCACACACTAAATTCAAAAAAAGAAATCTCTTTTTTGTGTACAAGAAAAATACAATAAAAAATCTTGACAGATGCACCTTGTTAGTCATTTTTAATGAAATATGTATTAGAGAGGGATTGCTGCCCAAATTCACAACTATATATGACCTGAAGTTTGCGTTCAAACATAAAACAGACTGTTGCCATTCAGTGTTGACCTCAGTGTCCACTTTGGTATATATATTAGGGAAATTAAGCACAAAGTGTAAAAAGAAATTTTGTTTGACATTTTTGTCCTTCAGAACTTCATTAGACAAAAGTAATATTTTTTTGACATAATTATATATGTATGAAGGAGAGGGGGAATATAAAAATGCAAATATATATTATGTATAGATAGGAAACACTGAAAATATAGGAGGCTGAAATTTGAACATCCTCATATATACAGAAGTATTTCAATGGGTCTATTATGGTGAAAGTAGTAACATATATTTTACTAACTAGATTCTCACCATTTTATAAAAGTCCTTTTCTAACAACCCAATGTGATTGTCATGAGCAAGAATATATGACATCATGCTCCAAAACGCCCACGCATTGCATGTGTATGATGTCACAGACCAGTTGGATGAAGGGAGAATTGACAGGGTGAGCCTACGCATAGGTAAAACTCTCCCACTCAACCAATCGGCTGCTTTGTCATGGTCTATAAAATGAGTATGAAGGCTTTGGCAGTGGAGCCAAGGGAGTCGACAAGGATGTCAAGAGACGACTGCCCTGTTCCAGCGGGTCCTTTTTTTGCTAGTTGGCTGCACCAATGAGTGAGGATAAGCACATCAACTTGGCAGAACTCTATGCAGTGCTGCGGAGCATCAACATTGCACTCCAGTGGAAAGCAAAGGTGATTTACTTGAAGACACACTCGGCGTGCATGCATCGCTGGGTCTCAGACATTTTTTCCGGAAAGTCGAGGGTACGAACCAAGGCTGCCACCGAGATTCTGGTCAGGTGCCGACTCGGCACGCTTCGACATCTGGCTTAAGAATATGAGCTGAAAATCGAGGTGGTATTGGTTAAGTCTCATGATAACCAGGCAGATCAGCTCACTAGAGTGCCGCAGCGATGGCTGGATGATACTCAGAAAGAGACAGAACCTGTAGAATGAGTGTGCGCTGTTGAAGGTGAGGAGTCTGCTCGTATACGAGCCATTCATCAGTCTAGTGGACACCCTGGTGTGAAGTACACACTGTCCTTTGCAAAACTGGTCATCCCTAGAGTTTCCAGAGTGGCAGATCGGGTGATAGTCAGGGATTATAAGAAATGTCAATCCATAGATCCTGCCCCGGTGCATTGGAAGCCAGGCGAGCTTTCTGTAAGCGACAATTTGAGCAGAGTGGGAATGGATGTGATCTATTTCGGGGGCCAGCACTACCTCGCGCTGATAGACTGTGGTCCTAGTCGGTTTGCCATTTGGAGGCCATTGCAGCGCCAAGACTCCACCAATATCATTCAGCAGTTGGAGATAATCTTTTTCAAAAGAGGACCGCTGATTGAACTGCTTGCCGACAATGCTGCAGTGTTTTGTGGGGAAAGATTCACAAGACTTGTGAAGGAATGAGGCGTCCGGATAAGATACCGATGCGCCCACATACCATTGGGGAATGGGATAGTAGAAAGATCCTACCGCATGATAAAGCGCATCGCCGCGAGAACACAATGCTCTCTTATGGAGGCAGTATACTGGCATAATGTGACACCACAGGACGACACCACTGTTTCAACAGTGCCAGCCAACTTAATTTATACCTACCACACTTGCGTGAAGGGCATTGATACCACACCACCGCCTGACGTCGCAGGTTCTGGAACAAGGTTTGAGAAGGGGAAAGTGACGAAAGTCTTTATAGACGGAGTACCACGCGATTTAAAAGATGTTCACCTGGTGCGTGAGGTGGAGACTACCAGCAGGCATGATACCAGGCAAGATGAAGAAATCTCTATGGTGTATGAGGGGTAGATGCAGGAAGACACAACTTCAACGGAAAGTGCAAGTAGCATCCTCGAACGAGATCAACTCAGCGATGCGGCAGAAGAAAGTACAACTGAGGAAATAGCTGAGCCTGCTCCATTGAGATAAAGTAGTAGGATAAAACAACCTGCATCATGCTGCCATTTGTGTGATCCTCAGATCAGGAAGGAGTGTGATTGTCATGAGCAAGATACACGACATCATGCCTGAAAACGCCCACGCATTGCATGCATATGGTGTTGCAGAGCAGTTGGAAGAAGGGAGAATTGGTGGAGTGTGTCTGCACATATGTAAAACTCTCCCACTCAATCAATCAGCTGCTTCATCATGGTCTATAAAATGAGTGTGTCTGAAGCCTTTGGCAGCTGGGGCCGAGGGAGCTGACGAGGACATCGAGAGACGACTGCCCTGTTCCAGCGGGTCCTTTTTGTCGTGATGGCTACAGCTTTCAATCTGGTCAGGGTAGCAATGATAGCATCTATGCTATCAAAAAGTTCCATGACATAGCGTATTTATTGAACAGAAAGTTGGATCCCTGCTATGTTGATTTCACAGTAGCCCATGATCACATCTATAGAGACTCCACTGCAATTAAATATATCTTTCTGATTCATTCTGCATGCAGATGGATGTGAATGCCAAGAAGGCAGAATACAAAATAAAAAGTTGTTTTCTGCTTATAAATTCTGAGAATCATGCCTGGTCCATGGAGCAAGCACCCACAATGAAAGTGATACAGTGACCAATGATAACCAGCAGCAGTCACTGGCAAAAATGCCACCTGCAGATAAGCAGAGCACTGTTGCTATCACCACCATGACCACTTCTCTTAACACAACTGTTACCACTCCCAGGCTTGACTAATCTCACCTGACAATCCACATGTGGAATGTAGCTGACAATCCAGCTTTGACACCACCAGGGTGCTACACCCACCAATATGAGTTATAACATCATATATGGAATCTAACAGAGACCAGCTTTGACACCATCAGGCTCTTGACACCAAGCGCCATTATTTATAACACCTCAACATTGTCACCACCCAGCTACAAACCTTTCTCCTCACCACTGCTGTCACCTTGGCAAACAGACTCACTAAAGAAATACCCTTGCAGTGAAACATTTCGCCACAGGCCAGCCAGCTACACCTAATTACTCATCGCTACTGCCATCAACTCAACAACCAGATTCACTACAGGCATACCCTCACAATGAAAGATTACACCACAGGCCTACCATCTACACCAATTCCTTGTCACCCCAGGAACCAACAAACCCGACCATGAATTGACCCACAACCGTGACCTTTATTGATCAACACATGCGTCAGACCCAACTAATAACTGTATCCTGTGACCTTGGTCAAACCAACCCAAGAAATTGGTCAACTCCCAGCACTACCTTACACTTAATCACTTAATCAATATGATCAGCAACCAAAATCAACATTTTCTCTAATTTTCCAACAACTGTTATATATCTTGTATATTAAATGAATACACCTAATTCTTGTTATTCTTTTCCTATCATAACCAAACATTCATTATAACACTTCCTTTGCTCTTCCATCAAAAGTTATTGTCCATCCCTGACTCCATTAAATATCTTGATCTTATTAAGAACAGTATTGATCCACAAATTCATATATATCTGATGACTCAAAAACTAACTCATTTCAAAACACATCAGAAATATGACAAAAAGAAATTTAGAGCCCCAATTTGTTTAATTCCACCCAATGCTCTGTGTGTGTACAGCAAGCACAGATGTGAAAAAAATGAACTTTGATCAGTTAAACATTCCTGGTCAAATCCTAAATTAATCTACTAATAGAAAACAGTACTTGTGTTCTCCATACAGAGGCCATTGTACTGATAATAAGGTGGGACTGATAACATAGATGCATAAGGGGGTATAAGGATGATCTTGAATAAAAAAAAAAAAATCAAAATTCTTTAACAAGTGTTTCAAGAAATATGTCATAAGCCTCTTGAAAACAGAAACTATCAAGAATTGGAGTATGAGTAATGACAACACATACCCTGAAAATGTCAGAAAATTCATAATGTGGAATTAATGAATTAACACTTCAAATACAATAGTGTATAAATCAGTTATAACAAATCCAATATTGGCGATAATGAAATTGATCATTGGATAGTTTGCACTCAGGTTTTTGTTCAATACCATAAAATGCTAGTAAACCAAAATATTAACCTGAAAAACTCAATTCACATTCTTAAATAGAATCCTCAGATCGAGATTCTCATGCGGATGTCATGCATAGCATACAACTTGCTGAGAAATGTCTAAACTATTATCTATATACAACTGTTTTCTTGGATCAATGATTTGAAATAGCTTCATATGAATGGAACCTTTAGATTTTAAAGAAGACAATCCTTCTTCAGACTTTATAGATTGATGCTACAAAATCACAAAGAGCTTGAACAAATAACAAAAATCACATCACTTGAAGATTGCCAACAGCAGCAACAACTAAAATGGATAGCATATGTAACTCAAAGGGAAATTAAGGATATAATCAATATATTGATTTTCTACACTACCTGAAAGAAAAGGTTAGGATAGAAACTCCAGTCAATACCGGAAAGAGCAAGAAGAGTCTGTTTTTTCAGAAAGGTGTTTCATAAATTTCAACCAATAGCACTGTTCAGTCAATGAATGTCTAATATTTCTTGAAGAGAAATGGCCAATTTTACCATTACCATTGTGCAGCCTGGTTGTCTTTCATTACACTAATACAGTGGTTCCCAAATGGTGTGACATACCTCATAGGTGTGACAGAAGAGGATAGCAGGTGAGGGAGAATGGTTGAAAGCTTCAAAAAATTCATATACCAAAAATAAATATGATTTCAAAATTTAAAATATTTTGGATTACTTGTAATTGCATGCATGAGTCCCAGTATAAATAGTTATAAATAATTATTGACTGATTGATTTTATCATTGTGATATTTTTATATTATATCAAGTATTAAGAATATAGTAACTAGGGTTTGCAAATTGCATGCAAGAGTTATCACTGATAGTGTTCTGGATTGGAATCCGCGATTATCTCCCTTTAACCCTCACCCTTTTTTTTTTTAATTTTTAAATGTACTTTTTATCATATAAAATTTGGTGAGGCATGAGCAAATTTTTATTTAAAAAATGTGGCTCAGAGAAAAACATTTGGGAACTACTGCACTAACAAAACACACTTTAAATAATTTCTGGTTGTTTTTTGTATGATAGCTCTGAAAGGTTAGCAACAAATGTTCTTAATACATTCAGTCTCCATACACTTTGGAAATAGTCCAAAATTTTGGGTAGCAACTATCTCTAACATAGGTGGAAAAGTTAAGATGCCTGTAGTGGAGTTATAACTCTGAGTAAATAATTATAACCTTCCTTTACATTTATATCCATTTACAAAAATATTCATAAAATGAGAAACAGCAAGATGTGGAAGCAATAAAAATGAGTATTACTTATTATCTGGTTGTTATGTAATGTTGGAGACATGGGAAACTCTAATACTGAATAAAATAAATAAAAGTTTGGGATCAAATATGAATCAGAATTCAACAGAATGATAAGATAAATTGTAAGTAAAGTGTATACAGTCTTTTTTTTGTTTTTTATAGATTTGTGAAATGAGTGTCCAGATAATTAAGTCATCTAGGGTTTTTTTACCTAGAATTTTTGTTGAGTGCTAAGAGAGTAATGTCACTTTTATGGCCTGAAAAATGAGATCAAAATTTTCATTGATTCACATGCTAACTGCTTGTCTAATGAGTGAGAACGTCACAAAATTTTCATTGATTCACATGCTGGCTGCTTGTCTAGTGAGTGAGAATGTCATGTATTTGTGTGTATAGAGGAAAAAGTGTGGTCTATTCTCATTAGTTTAGAAAGAGTGAATTAAAGATAATTATATTTTTTATAATTATTTTGACACTATAATTAATTTTCATTTATTTATTTTTTATGGCAATGACAATATAATTATTTTTTTATTTATGTATTTCTTTATAGACGTGACACACCCATGGAAACTTTGTATTTTTGAACATTGTTAAACATATAGACATTTGATCTTCATTTAACATTGTTTGGAGATGAAGATAATTGTTGTACTCTAAAAGAAGGTTACTGAATAAGAATAACCAAAATGAAGGTTGGAAATGGAATGATAATATTTATAACAGAAACAACATACAAGATTCACCAGCAGCATGTAGTAAGTAATCAACTGCTAGTGGTGAGTTAGAAGTGAATTACAAGTGAAACCCCACAGTGAAGATAGTCACTAACCTCTCCATGTGGTCAGATGTGGCACAAGGCCAAATTTAATGTGGGGTAAACTGAGCCCATAGGCATAGCCTCCTCTGGGTTCCTCTCTGCCCAGAGGTGGAGAGTTTGACCAGCACACTGAGGAAGACCACAGTGAAGATATTCACTAACCGCCCCACCCGGTTGGATGTGGCACAAGGCTGAGTTTATTGTGGGGTGTCCGAGCCGATAGGCTTGGCCAAAAATTCCCCATAGACCCCATAAAAACAGGGTTGGGTAGCTGTCTACCTACCCCAAACGAGACTCTGTCCATCAGAACAACCACCAACATGTCCAAGTCCATCTGTCCTAGCAGGTTCAGCCTAAGTGCAGACCACAAAATCTCAAAAGATCTTAAAATATCACCATGGAAGTTACAGGTAGCTCTTGCCACAGTTAGTCAGATTACATACACTTACTATTAGAAAGAGACTGCACAAGTTTGATTTGCAATGAAGGTGTACAAGGAAGAAACATTTATTATTAAAAAAATGAAAGAAATATCAAGGCAAGACTAAAGTTGTCTGAGAACCCTCAGGGAAAAACCAGGATTTCTGGAGCTGTTTGCTTTGGATAAATGAATCCAAAACAAGATTATTCAGACATAGTCATAGAATAAATGTTTGGCAGAAATCAAAGAAAGCATTAAAGCACAATAAACTTATATCAACTGTGAAGCATGGGGATGGAAATATTATGGTTTGAGGCTATTTTGCTGCAACAGGGCCTGACCAGCTGAACATTGTATGACCCACCATAAATTGTTTATTTTATCATGGGGTGATGAGGAAAACATATATTAGAAAACTGAAGCTGAAGCAAATGTGGATCATGCAATATGGCAATGACCCAAAACATTCCAGTCAATTCTACAATGAATGGATTAAAAAAACAAAGAAGTTGAGAATTTCAGAATGATTAAGTCCAAATCTTGTTCTTAATCCTATTGAGATATCATTGAGAGATTTGAAATAGGCTGTGCATGCAAGACCAAAGGAGGCAATAGCAGCTATTAGGGCATAGGTTGTTAAAGTTAACCAAGCATAACCATCAATTATTTTTTCTCCTAGTTTCATTTCTGAATAATCTTGAAATAATGTTAAATGTAATACTTGGTTAATTTTAGAATTTGACATTTTAAATTTTTAATCTTAAATTCAACAGTTAACTTAAAATTTAATTTTTATATTGATTTCTAATTTTATTTAAACTTAACTTTATTCCACTAATAGATTGTACTTATACTAGAATATGTTGTCATGTTATTTTAAATTACCATGTATTTGTATTCTGGTTGGTCATCATAGGTTGCATAACAAAGTTTCTCCTACCGAGGGGGTTTGGTTGGCTTTTGAACTCTTAAAATCATTTATTTTCCATTCAACATCATCACTTGATAAGATACCAGAAGTGTTGAAACAAAATTGCAACTTTTGTAGTGATCTTATAACATATATATGTTATAAATTTGAATAAATATTATTAGCTCTATTCAGTATTGAGCACTCTTTTAAGAATAGTTTTTTGGTTATTTGAATGTTATTCCATGTGGATCACACCTGTACTTATTGTGTGTATATACATATATATATATATAAACCCACACTTCTGCACAAAAGTAAGTGAACCCCTAAAATGATGTTAAATAATTGTCTTTTTTTTTCAGATAATCAACAAGTCTTAATTAAACTAGATATCTATTAAGAAAAATATTTATTAAATGAATTACCCTACATGCCAGCCACTAGTGGACCACTGGTGGGTTGCCAATGGAAAGGCCAGTGGTCCTCTGGTGGCACCCACCTGCAGGCCACTGGTAATCCTCTAGCAGTCCACCAGTGGTAACATTGCTGATATAAACATGCTGGCGGTCTGACAGCGGGGCACCAGCAGTAAACACAAGTGACATGCTACCCAGTGGCAGATTGGTGGTTTGTGTGTAAGGACAACCACTTTCGAAAAATTTTATCAAGCTGTTTGCAGACTTTTTTAGGAATGTTATCAGAAAATGTCCTTAATACTTTCTGTCTCTATATTCAAACAAACGAAACCCTCGTGTAGCAAATTTCTCTCCCTCTAACTTACTTTAATATAAAACACCCCAAAGTGTTTTCTTGCTGACTGCTTGCTGTTTGGCTTAGAAATATTGCATCAAATCTCCTTAAGATACATTTCAAATAACCTCCGGCCTATTGTTTCATGCTAGTTCTGAAAAGTTAGCATGATATAAAGTTAAAAAACATGGACGATATTAACTTGTATGATTGCTAATAAGACTGGAAACTGGTTGGACACTGCTACTTTATCCTAGCCTCAGTAGAACTATCATAAAATATCATAGATTTTAAAGAATCTACATCATAGCAACACATAATCTAATGTGTTATAAATATTCATGAGCATCAATGAATGTGTTTAAAGCTACTGTTACAGATGCACCTATACCTGGATATACCTTAGAAATTATTCTCCAAATAAAACATACATTTTGCTACAGATGACTATGTTACAAATGACTATGTGCAGAACCTGAATGAATGATAATTTCCCTAATTGAATTGGGAGATGTCTCCATGTGCAATGAGCTTCTTACTCACCAGATATTAGTTTCCTTGACATTTTTTCTGGAGTATACTGAAGAAGATATACAACTGTATTCAGACTTTAATGTAGTGTGACAAGAAAAATATTTGTTCATCTTTTTATCAACATATGTAAACTCAATACTTACGCAAGACTTCAACTTCACAGAAATTCAGGCTCCATCTTTTTTTTTGTGAGATTTTAACGATACTTCCTTTCAAGATATCCGTACACTGAATATCAATGATTTCTTCAGCCTTTTGATTTGTAGCACAAATATTATTATCAATGTATATATCAATATTTGTAATGCGAAACACTGAAAAATGAAAACAAGAGAATATTTAAAGAAAAGAATATTAAAATTTAACAAAATCAGCTCTCAATTTGGTATCTATACTGATGACACAACCATTCACTCCTGTTTTGATAGGTAAGTCTGATTAGTTCAATAACATCAAATCGGCAGACTATCTAAAAAATGACCTACAGTTTGTTAACTGGAGCAAAGTATAGCTTGTTAATTTTAATGCCTCCAAAACAAAACTGCTCTCTATTAATGATCTGAGAGACCCCATTCTACTTTCCACCAGCATGGCTGATGCTAACCTCTAGGATAGTAACTCATTGCACTTTCTCAAGCTAACATTGTCAGCTGTCATGAAGTAAAATGACTATATTGAATCCATTGCTAGGTTTGCTGCTAAGAAAATTGGTTCGCTGTATTGTGCTAGACAATTTTTCTCTCCAGAATCTATCTTGCATATCTATAAGTCTAACATTTGTCTATACTTCAAATATTGCTGCCACACATGGTCTGATGCTCCTGCTATTTATTTAGAGATTCTTGATAAAATCCAAAGAGGAATCAGCAATATTACTGGTCCTGACCTAGAATCTCAGCTTCAGTCACTTTTCCACCAAAGTAAAGTTTTTTCCCTGTGCCTTTTTTTTATAAATACTTTCATGGTAATTGTTCACATAAGCTCTTCACTATGGTACCAAGACTTTATGAAGTTAAGTGCAGTACTAGATGAGCAACAAGATTTTATCAATTTGTAGTTAAATTGCCGAGATGTAACCATAAGTTCTATGCTAACAGGTTATTTTCATGCACTTCTTGCTTGTCGAACTCTCTTCTAGCTCCATGATTTATAGCAAACTTTGACCTTCAAAAATTAAAATTCAATATCAATCATTATCTACTGTCTTCCTGATTATTTCTTTTATTGTTCTCACTCCTTAATAATGATTCTGTTTTTTAATTCTTTCACACCCAGTAATCTCTTGTGTCTTGGTGGCTTTACTGTCTTGCATGGGGTGAATTCTTTAAAAAAACATATTTCTATCTGGATTTCTGGGATGAGGAGTTATTATTTACACTATTTACACCTGGACTATCTCTGTTGTTGTAATCACAATGTTTCAGCTATTGTGCCCTCTGGCCTTCATCAGGTATATATAAGTCTAGGAAACCTATAGGGAATTCTGAACTGAAACCTTCATTTAATGATTTGGCTGTTCTACTCTCCGGCTTTCTTTATGTGTCTGTTGATCCGGGTAAGTTTCAGGGTATTTCAAACTGAACACTTTAGTTAATCTACCATGATAGAATGTTCTCATTCCACTGCCGACGTCTAGGCATATCTTGTCTTGTTCCACTTCACCATGTTCCCACTGAATCTAAATGTATATTACCTGGCCCAGGGATTGAACTCACAAAATTAATGAACCAATGCTTTAATTCACCAGGACAATCCTGAACCTTGACCTTGGAGCAATAAAACTAAAGTTCTTCTTTCTTACCTGCTGCTGTCACACTTAATGGCCTTCACTGCTGTTTCTCTTTTCTGATTGCTGCCTTGCTGTCATTTCTCTCTCTTTATTAATGGTGCCCACATGGTATTTATTTCTATGCCCGGATTACTGAGGAGGCTCCTTATGGCCTAGCATATGCATATTCTTTCATACATCTGACTCTCCAGTGTTTTTCTCTGCCTAATATTTTTACTTCATTCCATCCTTTGCAGTTGCAACAAAGAATGAAAAGGTGAAAACAGTTACCTCTTAAAAGTAAGGTACATATAAACAGTTATAATTAGGAGTGAGACAATGAAATCAAGTATGGCTGATCATGTATGAAGAGAAAAGGCTGGGTATCACATCTTGTGGAATGAAATAAAACTGCCAGACATCAAAAAACATCTGAAGAGATCAGTGCATATGCTAGGCTCAGTAGTCTTAGCATAGAAATAAATACCCTATAGTACCCTACATGCAAGCTGTTAGTGTCTCACTGGTGGGCTGCCAATAGCAATGTCAGTAGTCCTCTCGTAGCAGCCACCGGTGGGTCTCTAGCAGTCCGCCAATGGTAACATTGTCAAGATGAACATGGCAGATTGGTGGCATGCATGTAGGGTAGCTATAAATAAATAAATAAATAAGAGTAATAACAGCAGTAAAAAAAGAAAAGCAGCAGTGAACACAGTCAAACATGACAACAGTGCCAACATCAGCAATAAGCAGCAAAAAAGAAGATTAGTCTTTAGGCTTCAAGTTCTATGTTCTCAAGGGATCATGTCATTGTTGGTACTTGAATTTAGTGATAGAGACAGCTACACTATCAATCTGTGGGCAGAGTAGTACAGATTTAGACTCAGTTGAATGAGAGCAAGCAATAACTAAGCTATACTAAGTAAGAACATGATATCCCTAGACATGGCCAGCAGAATGAAAACTATCTCCCTGGCAAATTAAATAAAGGTTTTACTTCAAAATCCCCTGTAGGTTACCTGGATCGACAGACACATGAAGATAGCTAAAGAGTACAATGACCAAAGCACTGTAACAAGCAACAACAAAGCTGATGATATTAGTCTGAATGTCTGACACAGATTCAGAAATTTTATATCAATATCCACAATCAGAATAGTTCAGTTGTATTTTCTTGTTAAATTTTGGATAAAAATTCTCAATAAATGATAAAAAGCATAAAATTAAAACAATAGAAATACCAAAATATAATCAATTTGGAGAATTAACCAAATGAATATAATGTGTATGTATCTGTGTGTATGCAGTAGTGTGTAGGACTTACAGTTTGAATTCCTGGCATATATTCTTATCTGTGAAATATTGTAGCTTTTTCCAAGGTCAACTTGCCAAAATTGATTATAATCTTTGAATGTATGCATACATGAACATCTGTCATTTTGTTGGTCAGTGTTGCCATCTACAGCCAAATCAGCATAAAAATCGAAATCCTGTTCTTGGCATGTATTATTAAAGAAAATTGTGGAATGATTGTATGTGGAACTCTGTGATGCATTCTTCTTCAAAGCCACATTTTCTGAAACAGATAAAAGAATTATTTAATATAGAATTTTAGACAAGTTAATTTGATAAAAATCTCCAGACTTAAAAATGAAATTAAAATAACGGAATTTATTATGTGCAGGTATTTTATTGAAATTATGATGAGTCTTTCAGAATAACCCCCCTTTGAATGGGCCCCTTAACATTGTTACAATGATCTCTATGACTGGCTGAAAAAGAACCAATCAGAAGGCCCCTTACTAAAGCTGCTTCATCCCAATCTATGCATCATGTTTGAATCTTTCTTCCTCTTTCCCATGCTGACTTTCAATGAGTAGTATGTACAAAAACTACTCTTGGAAAAACCTTCAACAAATCTGAAACCAGGATTGTAGCGTCTACTCCACATAAAATAATATCTTCTCAATCCTCAGGAAGTCCAGATGCTGAGACATTCGCTGCCACCAACACAACAACATGAAAATCACAAGACTTCAAAGAACTGTTAACAGGACGCTTCTTTTCTGTGGCAAGATAAGTCTGCAAAATACCATTTTTTGCAATACCATTATTGTAAACCTAATTCCTTTTTCCTTTTCTTCTGTTATACTCATAAAATCTTTGGATCTCGAAGATTTGGTTTCTTTCTTTTTTAACTCTATTGAATTATACTTTTTTTCTACAGTGGTAATTATTTATCTTTTCAAACAAACTTTACAGGTAAAATACCAACAGTTTCTATGCACCGATACACATGTGCACTCAAATTTATAAATGAATATATAGCAACCTAACTATGCATAAAAACAAGGATATATATATATATATATATATATATATATATATATATATATATATATATCATTTGAAAAAACAATTTTTTATGTAAAAAATATAACATTTGTGGATAAGTTTGTCCAAAAAAAGAATTAATGACATGAATTTTAATAAAATTTGAAATTCTTGAAATGAAAGAAATCACAATGAAAAAGTATGATAAATTTTGAGACTAGGTGACTCTAAACAGGGAAAACAAAAGTTTTCATAATGTCTGTGAGTATTTGGAGTACACAAAAGAAAACCATAATCATATTTTTCATTTCTCCTTTGATAGAAATACAAGGGATGCAACCTAAATTAATACTTTCTATTTATTTTCATGGAAACTAT
This sequence comes from Acanthosepion esculentum, assembly GCA_964036315.1. NCBI lineage: Eukaryota > Metazoa > Mollusca > Cephalopoda > Sepiida > Sepiidae > Acanthosepion > Acanthosepion esculentum. The sequence goes on along the minus strand of OZ038486.1, from coordinate 42,823,617 downwards.
AACAAATACAGGGAGCACATTGACACCATTGGATTTTCAGTTATAAAACATTATTTTTTCACATAGTCACCAGCAATGACTATACATTTGTTTTTTTTACCAATGATGATGAAGAACCTTCATTTCATGGGTTGACAAGTATGCAGGGCTGTCTGGAATATTGCTTGAATGTCACTACTGAGACACATTACTCACCATAGGTTTTTACAAATGCCATTTCAGCTTCAGTCACTTTTTCACTGCCATAATGTAGCTTCCTGTGCCTTTTCTATAAATATTTTCATGGTAATTGTTCTGATAAAGTTTCCTCTAAGTTACCTAAACTTTATGAATTTAAGTGAAGTTAAATGCAACGTCAATTGTTATCTTCTGTCTTCTTAATTCCTGTCCTTTTTTTGTTCTCCCCCTCCCTTAATGTTTTTCTTTTCTCATATTTTCTTACACTCAGTAAGCCTTTTGTCTTAGTGGTTTTATTGCCTTGTTTGGGGTAAAATTGATTAAAAGCAATGATGTTCATCAAGCATTGATCAATGCCAGTGGATGTAGTTTGTTCACATGGAGGAATTCAATGATCCACTTCTGATTCATTCACATATTTGTGAAGTATCAAGAAAAAAAATATTTTTCTCTTTTTATACTGCATACATATTAATGTAACTTTGACAACTTACATATTTCAATGTAAAATTTCTTGAAGGTTTCAGAATTCAAAGTTGTCATTAGAAACCAAACCTTTAATATGAACAAAATTTGAATATTTTTAATATTTGACATGGATCTTCAGTTTTTGCAAATGATGCAATCATTATTTTCCATTACATTATATGTGTGAAAATGTTAAATAATGTGCAAGAAAAGAACTTAGCTTCTCTCTCTTTTTCTCTCTAAGTGTACCATGAACCTTCAGGAATTGAGTGACCATGGCTCACCTCCTTTTCTTTTCTGTTTTTTTTTTATCATGGTTCAGATAATTTAACAAAATAATTGTTTTAAAACTATGTAAGTTCATATTTGAATTTATAATGTCACTTAAAATTTGTGAATGGCGATATTTTTACTTGAAATTTCATAAAGTTATTGAATGACAATTATCCAATAGTGTTAGTTAATATTATAAATAAAAGGACAAAAAAAGAAAATTTATACCATAATTCAGTCTTTGACAGTCAGAACCACTTCTTCCATTTTCACAGCCCATGGGACAATTTCCACTGATCTTATGGCATTCAGTATAATTGGCACAGTGACATTGCTTATCACATTTTTGGCCAAACCAAAGTGGTGAACAACCTGAAAAAAATTAATTTTTAACATAGAGATAATATGTATATATTTTCTTCTATAAACAATTCAAAATATCTGGACCATCTTCCAAAATATGCAACCAAGAAATGTGATTAAATACTAAGAAAAGCATACAAAGTGATTTTGGGTAAATCAGATTTTTCTCAAAACACTTGCCTAAAACAGCACATTTTGAACATTACTGGTATTGCAGAAAAGCACTCAAAATCTTGAAATGTCATTAACAATCATTTGTAGATTTTGGCAATCAACCATGAAAATGATGTAGTCAACTTGCTAACTATCACCTAAAATAAGGTTTTAAAATATTTACAGTCTCATTTTCAGATAAAAGCTCACTACAAATATTTATAGAGTGACCAGTATATTTACAAAAAAAAACAAACTATTCAGTTGTTTTGTGTTAATGCTTATTAACTTGTAGGATTCTTTAAAATTTTTCTTTTGTATGCTGGACATCTGAGAGCATAATTTCTTCTGATCTCTATGTATTAAATAGTGATTTTCCAAGCATAGCTTAGATGTGGCACAAGGCCAAAAGTAGAGGGCACCCAGTGAGGATTGAACTCACTACTCAATTGTAATCGTTTTAGCGAGACAAGCTTGATAACCATTACACCGTGTCGAGGTGCCCTCTCTATGTATTAAATAGTGAGCTATAACTGACAGCAGGAAATGCAAATATGGCAAACTGGGTTAAAATTCTAGCTGAGGTGTTTTATGTTCACTTTGCACTAATGATCTTGAGAAATGTATGAATTCACATTTCTGCACTGGGTCCAGTCACCAGATATCTTGACAAAAATATCTAATTTGACAGCATGTCCTAATGCTTGATAGAAAAGAGAGTAAATGAGTAAGCATATAGATAGATGAGTCTCCTTTAATTAAATTACTGTGTAGACAGTAGAGACAGTAGAATCAGTTACATTTATTTTCAACCAAGAATATCTCATTTAGAATTTTGTTACCTTCTATTATATTTAAACCTTGATCTTGAATTTGAAATCTTTTCTGAAGATTTGAGGAATTAATTAAAATTTATTAAATTATCAGGGTTTTATATGTATCACCATTATTTTAAAAACATTTCTTGAATGATACCAAAATTTCTACTAAATAAGACACAATATAACATTATATATTTATTCCACACACTGACAGCATTCCTTGTTACAGATAAGATATTCCATTTCTCATTATCTGTCTCAGAAACCGCAACTGTATCTTCCTGATGTTAAGTATAAGTGTCCTTTTTGTTGCTATTGTCTCAAGAACTTTGTTGTTGCTCACATGTTCAGTCCATGGTATTCTTAGCATCCTTCTGTAGGACTAAATTTCTGTTGCCTCAAGTCTCTTCTTCATCTGTAAGGAGATTGTCTAGCATTCACTGTCATATTGGAGGACTGATACCAAATAGCTGTTCAGTACTCTTTTCTTTGTTTCTGTTATATCTCGTGAAAGATATAATAAACAAAGTAAAACCCAAGTGTAGGTTTTCAATAATAACTTTATAATCGGATGTAGGACAGAGACAGAGTCGAGAGTATGCTAACCTCAATAGGTGTTACAAACGAAGTCGCTCCTACAAAGGAAGTCTGCTCTCCCGACCACCTGCTGTGGTCGCACTTTATCGGCAACAGTCCGTCCATCATCGTGATTGGGGAAGTTGGGTTATACCATCACAACAGTTTCTAACTATATTTTCTGTTTCTTAATAACCTGCTCTATTTTTGGAATGCATCTTTCACTATCCCAATGTGCATTCAGATTTCTGTATCTTAATTTCAGATCTCTGTTAATATTTCCCAGATATCTAACCTGTTAAACCTGTTTGATTTCAGTGTCTCCAATTGCATGATGGGCTGTTCTTTTTGCTAACAACCATGCATTTTGTCTTCTTGAAACTGATATTTAGTGCTATGTTCTTATTTTCCTTCACTGCCTTCTGTAAGAGTTCTTGTAGTTTCTTTTCTCTATCTGCTATGAAGACTTTGTCATCTGCTGTTAAGATTATAGCCATCAATAAGGACTTGTAATTCTCTTGGAGTTTTCTTGCTTTATGGGATGAAAATGTCAAGTGAAAAGACTCTTGTCTTTTATTCCTTTCTATTTTTGTATATTTACTGCTTATTTTTTATCCACATACAGGCAGTTTGCATAAGTTCTGGATTATTCTAATATCCTTCCCACATATTTCAAGCTTACCTAGCAGTTCCAGTAATTCTTTGTGACATACTTTATCAAATACGAGTTCTCTATATTCAGTTTCTTCTTCTTCTATGTGCTATATCCTTTCAGGATGTTGGTGACATGGTTCTCCACAATTTCCTGTTCCTTGTAGCTCTTAATAATTGTCTTTTTGCCATCTCTGCCATACCCTACTTCACCATCCATTCACTCAAGCTCATCAGATAGGTTCTGTGTTTCTTTCCTCTGTCTCTCTAACCTTCAAGCTATCCTATGAGTATCAAATTTTCTAAGCTCTTCTTCCTCATTAGGTTTTCCAGAGACCTCAACTGTCTCTTCCTGATGTTCAGTATAAGTGTCCTTTTTGTTGCCATTGCCTCAAGAACTTTATCATTGTTTGGTCCATGGCATTCTCAGCATCCTTCTGTTTAACCACATTTCTGTTGCTTCAAGTTTCTTCATTTTGCTGCCAGTATAAATTCTGGATTATTGTAATATAGGTATGTCCAATTTTGACCTTTTTAGCGTTTTTTTTTAGTTGTTTTTTTGTCAGTTGAAAGACACATTAATTTCGAAATTCTTGTAAAAATTAACTACTTGTTGGATTTTAATGAAAACTTCAGAACTTATTCAGAAATGAATGAACTTAATTTAGAAATGTTTGTCTCTTTGAAAGTCATGGTATAAATATTTTTTTTTTATATCTGTTACCCCCCTCGAACTTAATTTTATGAAAACACAAAAAAAAATTTATTTGCAACCTCAATTTTTTTTTTTAATTAAATGCACAAAACTCTGAAAAATCTAAATCATCGATTTTTTTGTTAAAAAAATGTCCGAAATTGTCCAAACTTTTACCTCAATTGTAAAAATACAAAACCCAATAAAACTAAGACAATATTTAATTAAGAAAGTTTTTAATGGCTTTTCTGAATAATATATACGAAGGTAATTATTATCTGAAAGAAAAAAAATTTTTTGATGAACAATAAATTTTTACATTAATTTTCTTTTTTTTTTCAATTTTAAATACACAATATGACAAAAGGTTGTTATATATTTATACATTAAGTTCTTTCTGCAACCTTATGGAAATGATATATTATGTTCTCTACTTTTTAAAGATCATAAATTTGAAAGCTTATTAAAATCTGACAACCATAATTATTTTAAAAATAATTTTTAATATTCCAAAATTGTATTTAAAATCGTCTACAACGAAAGTACGGATGCACATTGTTGAAATAATGTCACATGAGTAGTTTCCTTTGATAGAAGCAAGTTTTTTTTTTACTTCAGAAATGGCTTTGTAACAAGAAAACAACGCTTGTCAAGTTTTCTGAATATCGTCGTATTATTTTCAATTTTTTTCTTTTTCTATTCAAATATAATCGAATAGTGGGATAAAAGAAAATATCGACTATTTACAATTATAAAAAAAAAAACGCCCTTGGAAGTCCACCCAAATTTTCAAGTTTGAAATCGAATGCATAAATTCATTGTACATTACTTTGGAATTATTATCCACATGACAAATTATCAATTAAAACGATTTTTGGAGTTTAAATTTTCTGGAGTTAGCTCGCTACTACTCAAACTAAAAAATACTTGTCGAGTCAAAACAAAACCAACATAGCTGCTATTAGCATGTTAATTTTATTAATAAATAAAATAAAACTCATATTACTGCCATATAATTATTAATAAATAGAAAAAAATCTGCCTTAATAAAAAAGAAATAAAATCTCATTTCATTAAGTTAACCCGTTTCAATTAATGGTGTTTCATGTAATTTTTATATTCTCAGAAAAATATTTCATGACTGAAATAATAAACCTCAATTTAAAAAAATGTATTTTTTTACTGTTTTATTTTTACTTGTAAAATTTGATTTTCTTTCATAATTTAAATGTTATTTTCAGTGCAGAATTCTTCCTCAAACGTAAGGTAAAAAAAAAAAAAAAAAATTTGAAAGTGAATTTTTAAAAAAAAAATCTACTAACCAGATTCACTTAAAATTAGAACGAATTATATCACTTTGGCGGTACCGTACAATAAATTTCAGTACCGTAAGTTGTGAATATATTGACGTACATCAATCAACGCCTGTGAAAATAGACTACCCTGGTGGGAAATATCTCTCTTAAAAAATTTTCTGCTAAAAATGTAAGTAATGTTTCTTTCAAATTACATTAAGTATACTTTAATCATTCTAAATTTCCTAAGATAACAAAAGAAAAAGGTGTAATTTATTTTTCATGATTTTTTAACTAACAAACTATGATCTTTCCGACAGAAATGTCGATAAGTTCGATTTTACGAAATTTTTTGACTCGAAAAAAAACAAGATTTTTAATAAAATTTTTAACATTTATAGGAAGGATTAAAAAATCTGAAAAAATATTCAGAAAATACTTTGGTCTTTCCTCTTTAATAACAACATAAATATTTAAACCTTAAAAATTTTTTTATCAATTTGGGGACCTTTTGTCGTCAAGGTATACCACTTTTTAGCGAAATATTGGACATACCTATTGTAATATTTTTCCCACATATTTCAAGGTTATACTGCAGTTCCAGCAGTTCTTTGTGACATACTTTATCAAACACTTTTGCCTAATCTATAAAACAGATATACATCCTTTTGCATTTGTATTGCTCTTTCTGATATCATTCTGAGCATAAATATCACACTCCTTGTTCCAATCTCTTTAATAAACCTACACTATTCTTGTCCTATTTCTGGTCTGAGTCAGCTACACACACTAGTCATCAAGATTTGGATGATAAGTTTTGTTACATGGCTCATTAGGCTGATGATGCATTGCTTGTCATTGTGGAAAATAAACTGAAGATTGCAATGGTAGAGATTGTGAAGAGTTTGAAAATTGATATCTTAACTACCTTTCACCATTTGAAGAAATTTGGGTAAAAAAAAAAATTGATAATGCAAGAGCACATATTGTAAAACAGACCATACAAAAGCTTAAAGATTTGAAATGAAAAAACCCTCCCAAACCCACTGTAGTTTTCTAACTTGGCACCTTTGGATTATCATTTGTTCTAGTCTCTACAGGACAATTTAAATGACAAAAAGTTAGGTGCTGTATAGTCAGTTTAAAACTACATCACAACCTTCTTCCAACAAAAACTCAAAGTATCTATGAAAATGGCATAAATAGACCATAGAATGATGGGAGACAGCCGTCCAAAACAATGGAGACTATGTACTTGACGAATATGGATTCTTTTGAGCATGTACTGTTTTGTTTTTAATTTTCTAATTGGGTACAATTTTTTTGCAATGATGCAGCATATCATTTTATTTATGTTGAACTGGTTTTGTTTGTTCTTCCTATCCTTTGTTTTTCTGTCTAAATTTTCATTTTTTTTAAAAATTTATATGGAAAAAAAGAAAAAAACTGTAATTATTCTTTAATTTAAAATTCATTTTTAAAAATTTTATTTCAATGTATAGCAATGACTTTTAACATGAGAGAAATTGGACTAGTTTTAAATTTAATTTTTGACAAAAATACAAACAAGAAAAGAAAACAAAAATTGTCTTACCCTGAAATACAAAATGATTAAATCACTGGTGGCCTTGTGGGTGAAATTATCAAAGGTGCAGATTATTTTGTGTTGGAAATACTGCTACTCACTAAAGAAGTGTGTAAAAAGATGATCTCAAAAGACTTGGAGTTTGATTCGCTAAATTGATCACTGGCAGCCAAGCTAATACTAGTTTAGTCTAGGGTAGGGGTCACTAAACTTTTTTTCACAGAGGGCCAGATAACTGAGAGAATGACTAGTGTGGTCTGGAAAACCATTTTATTCAATGCAATACACTGAATACACAAAAAGTAAAGAGAACAAACATATTTATTTACCGAAAAGTCATCAAAGAATTCAACATTAGCAAGAAAATAATTATATCACACCAAGTGTGCACATATCTGAATCTCACAAACTAATCAGCAAAAAAGGTTAGTGAAATTTGGGAAACTGGCATTTATCTTTTATAATCAATATTTGCTTTGGAATTGCTGCATCCAACCAAGAGAATTTCTTTCAAATGTTTATCAGTCAACCCCTTTCAATGTGCTGACTTTACATACTTCATTTTTGAAAGTGTTTGCTTACAGATATAAGTTGTTCCAAACACTGATGCCATACCAGAGACAAATTTCTTCAAATTTGAAAACTCATCATTAGGTAAGCAGCAATAAAATTAAAGAAGTTTTCTTTCTCTTTGCTTCTCTTTCAACAAGCTTGCAAATCAGTCAGTTCCAATTTTAGTTCATCTGTCACATCATCAAGGTTACAATCAAATGTATTCGGGAACAGAAGAATGTCACTCAATTCTCTTGAGATCTGAAAATCTCTTCAGAAAATGCTTAAGTCATGAATAATCTTCTTCGGAAACTTGAGGTTGACATCTTCTGCAATTCCAGTGTAAAACTCTTTGAAACACTGGAAATGAGAAATATTTCTTCCTTCCAATTCACTGATTTTCCTAAAACTTATATTACTGTTAGATACAAGACTTAGATTGGCCAAATTTTGGCATTTTTGCTTATATTTATTTTAATTTTTCCTACATAGTAAGTTTAACTAGAAACTATTGATAATTCCATATAAATAATTATATTTTAGTTCATTTGTGGCAGACTGTGGTGGTGGGCTGGATCTGGTCTATGGGCCATAGTTTTATGACCCCTGGTCTAGGGTAATGATACTCAAAGTGTAGTACATATACAAGTTCCACTACACAATCCATTTTCTGCCAGTATGTGGAAAGTTTCCAGGAAACAAAGAAACTGTAGTCACATTCCATGACATGAGAAACAAAGAAACTAGTCACATTCCTTGCTATAGGAGACTGACAGTATATCTGACTCAAATTTCTTTTAACATTTTTATTTTAGTTTTATATTTATTATGGTTACATTTTTCATTTACTCTCATGTTAAAAGTCATTGCTATACAACTAATCAATGAGATATATTGAACAGCAAAACAGTGGACTGAAATATGTATGACATCGTAACTGTGAAGCACATCTAGGAATACCAAAAGGCCATTTTCATGGACAATAAAAAAAATGATGCAACTTTTATTATATTCATTATATATTTCTGGTATAAATGAATAACACTATGAATGTTCAAATAATATTTTCTCAGATCAATATTATATAGTTATATGGCACAAATATGGTACCTGCCTCTGGCACATTGGGAAGGCTTGTTATATCAATGATGAATGAATAAGACATCATCTCCTTATATTTAGTGCATATAGTTTCAAAATAGCTCTAAAATAGGACATTTCTCAAAAATGGTGAGGAGGCTAGAGCACCCCCCAACTGGATTGGAAATCTTTATTCATTGGTCCCTCCATTATTGAAAAAAAAAAATGTCGGGTTATGCCACATCAAATAGTTTGAGAAGCACGGGTCTAGGGTATTATTTTTTTAACTTGTCCATTATCTTACCTTAGCTAGAGCATGGATACTTATTGACTCATTTACTTTTATCTCCTTTTCTTTCCCCACTTCCAGGCCTCATTGGGTGACAGATATTTCAGTTCCCTAGTGGGTGGGTGATATCTTTTACTCTTTTGTTGTCATATTTGTTTTTATGTCTGAATGAGTGTGTGTTTGTGTGAGGGATTTATTTATTCAGTCAAACATTTTTTGGCATGTTAATTGATATTTCTGACATGATTAGAATTGTGGATGTCTTTTTTCCTTGATTTCTTTCAGTAACTTTAGTTCCTTGTAAATATTAATGGGGGTAAACTTTTAAATGTTGTTATTATTGTTAAAACAGGATCTTGCTCAATAATTAGAATGACAGCATTCCCCAAACAAATGCTCCCTACTCAGGAGAAATTTCAAAAAAACTTAAATACTGTTAAATCCACTTTTGTAGGAAGGGAAATAAAGCATAGCCACTGTTTAAAATATATCCATTAAGCTGAGGAGTAGGAGTCTAATTTGTTAGCCAAAGGTGGGGAGTTCAATCCTAGGTAGAAGTCAGCATAGCTAACAGCTCTCCCACTTTTCACTTTTTATTAGAACATAGTGGTAGCTTATTTTCACACATGTTTTAATGCACATTTTTTTATATTTAAGGAAGGAAGAGATATTCTGGGCTTACATTCATGATCCAGAATCTTGTTAGAAGAGATACCTCTCGTAGTCAGGCAGTCTACAACTTGGCTCGAGCTGGAAATCCATCCAAGTTTATGTATTCCCTTTTGTTGAAGTATTTCACAAATAATTGCAGTTTCGATTCTCAGCCTTTTATCCAATATTTGAGTAGATGAGTGAGCAGACTCATATAGGCCTGCATTGTCAGTTACTGGAAGATTTTCTGGCTTGTCTTCAATGCATAAAAGTTCTAGAAGATATTTTCTATAAAAAGTGCAGGCTTTCATTGTCTATGGATTCACTTAATGCTCTCTAAAGCTGGGGGGTTTATTTATCAGAACAGAAGGCACATTAATATCTTGTCCAAGTATCTTTGCTACCTGCATACATTTTACAACTCTTGTGACTATGAGATTGCCAAGAAATAGGAACATAAATATCATTGTCCAGTAAAGACAATGTATCCTGTTTGAGATCCTCCATTGTTAAGTCCATCAAATCTTGCATCACTATATGCTACCAGTTTCATTCTTGTAAGATTGCCTTAGTTAGGTATTAACAGTCTGGAGGAGATTTTCTTAACTTTTCTAGTTGATTTATTTACCAGTGATATACTCTCCATATTTTTGTCTTTTAAAAATGATATCACATCACTTATCTCATAACTTAAATCAGGCCATATCTGTGTAGCAAGCAAATTTAGCTTTCTTATTGATCTTTGACATAATTTAAGCTCATTATTTGACAAAACTGAGTTTAAATTATAATCAGTCTTTGTCAGTATGATAGGGATTGATTTGACAAACTCATTTTGACTAATTATTAAAGAATCCTTTTGCTGACAACTCTCAAGACCAAGATATTTGAAACTTGACATTTTCTCTGATTTGACCATAAAGACTTGCTTGATTTTCTTTATCACATTTTCTTCAAATTCTTTCAGTGCCTGCCCAGAAGAAGTCATCCACATGAGTTGATATGATTCCATTTATCTTATTGTCATAGTACCATGTAAACACAGTTTGGTCATACTTAGATGGGCAGTTTCCCAGTTTCATTATCTCTTCTTTAACTGTTAAATACCATTCTTGAGGACCACCATTCAGTCTATATACATATTTATTTAACTTCCATATATAAACATTCAGGAACTTCAGCTTCTGGAAGAGGTTTTTGAAAGACTGTCCTTTTAAATTGCTTCCCTTGCAAAAAATGCTATCTTGATATCCATAGAATGACATATCCACCTCAAAGACAAAATGATGGTTAGGATAATTTGTAGGCCCTCTTTGAGCAAGTAGGTGAGTCACTTCTAACATATCCTGACTCTTTATTTTGGAATCCTTTTACAACCAGTCTCACCTTTATTCTAATTCCATCTTTTGTCTCTTTTTTTGGTACAAATCCATTTTGTTGTAATTGTAATTTGGCCTGAGTTTCATACAACAGAATACAGCCCAGTGATGTAATTCCTTCTTTTTAGTTTCAGCATATTCTACAATATTGAATGTTGAAAGTAAGCTAATATTCCTCACTGTTTGAAAATTCCTTTTCAAGAGAGTCCCTTTCACAAGAGACTTCCTATAGATTTTCTTTTTTATAGTTAAAAAGGTCTTTCCACTCTACCACATTTTTCCAAAAATCAAGCCAAAATGTGTCTCCCCCCTCAACACATACATTTAAAATATTTTTGTTCTTGCCAGTAGCATTTCCAGCATGACTGATATTTTTCATTTTCTTCCAAGAAGGATCATTGTCTGAAGCCAGTTTTCACATTATCTCTTAGCCTATTCTTGGTAAAATTACATTATCTGCCTTCACATATTTTTTATGGATGTCCAGGCTTTTGGGCTCCAGACTTCTTCACAATTCATGAGTTTTTGCATTGTTACTCATGGAAGGACTAATATTTTCCCCATCAAGTGAACCATCCACAGCATCTTCAAAATCTGTACTTTGACTATCTTGGTCTAGCCATGAATCATCTTCCAAATCTTCCATGTTGGATGAGTTCTTATCAGTTGTTGGTGCATTCAATTCTTCAACAAAATCATTTTTATACATCTGCAGATGACATAGATGGACTCTAGCATAGCTTCCTCCATGCTTGACCAACACCTGCTTGTTTTCAGTTCCTATAACTGTTCCTGGTCCTATCCAATGGTTTGATTCATTTCTCTTAAAATATATGAAGTCTCTGTTTCTATATTTAATAGTAGTAATGGATCTCAGCTTTTGGTGCAAAGTTCTAATTTTTTCAGATGATTCTACCTGGATAAAGCCCTTTTTTGAAGCATGCATAGCATTCAAGTTCTTAGCTATGGATTCACTTAATGCTCTCTAAAGCTGGGGGTTTATTTATCAGAACAGAAGGCACATTAAGATCTTGTCCAAATACTAGTTGATTTGGACTATAACCATTGATATTATGCAAAGTATTTTTGGAGCTCAGTAACCAAGTAATGGCAAAGCTACAACCAAATTTAAATGTAGCCTTACTATCCTCTATTGTCTTGTGTTTTTTTAAAACTTTCTCTGGCAAAGTATCTAGTTAACAATCATAAAAAATCAAGCCCCACATTGACCTGGAACAACCAGAGATTGAAATCATGGCATCAATAGTTTGTTCTAGGTGTGTAATATCCCAGATGTATTGGGATTCATGAGTACAATATTGTCTTTGAGTGCATCTTCCTCATTTCCTTTATCAAAGGCATGTTCACAATTTTTAGCCCAGTGCATAGTAGATTCACAAATAGCACATCTACAGGGTTTACTATACAGTCCAAGAGGATTTTGTTTCTTGGTTTTATTTTTTTGATGATTGGTATGGATTTGGTTTCTTTTACTGAATCTATTGCCTCTCTCTATATAAATTGCCTCTCCATCCTCATGCACATAAACTGCAATGATCAGCTGCACCCCTCTGGCCTCAACATGGACAATGTCTGCCCTTGCATCCAGGGAACACTTAAACAGCAGAGAAACACCTCTGGCTAGTTGAGTATAGTTGAATAGACAACAAAGTTGCTAGACAGCACACAAGCATTGACCCATGAAACAAACTGCACCTCTTTGATTGCAGTGACATCCACACTGAATGACAAGAGGTCATGAAGCAGGCAGGCATCCTTACTCTGATCCCTCAAACCATTTGTATTCAAGCTGGCTAAACTGATGTTCCTTTTTTAAATCTGTAAGAAAAAAAGAAAAACATCCTATTCACATACTGGTCAGAAATTGGATTGTCCCAGGCTCCCCGTGCCCATCTTCGATGTCAACGTCCATGGGGTATGTTAGTATTAAGGCCCAGTATACAGAGAAGTGGAGAAGTACCAGGACCCTTGCTACACAAAATCCTAAAAGTTTCTTTAGATCTGATGTATCTATCTGGGCTACGTGTAGTTCTGGAAAGGCTTCTTTTGCCTCAAATAGGTGAGACCAAACTTTTAGGTAATTCCCAATATCCCTGACACATGTTATCACTCTGGGGCTTTAGGTAAATTGTGAGGATCCTCCACCAACTCTCTGTCAACAGAGGTGATTTGGAAAAGGGGACACAAAAGAGCCTTCTTTTGTGTGCAAAAGTCCCTTTCTACTTCCCTTCTATCAACTTTTATCCACTTTGAGTAAATGTTTTTTATCCTTCATTTTCCTGGATGGTTGGAGAGGTGTGAAAGTGGAGGAGGATGAAGCCTGAGCAGGTGGAGTGAGGAGGCTTCTTGATTTTTGAGTTACATCCTCATTTTCCACTGGTGATACAGGGACAGATTGTGACCTGGCTTTGTCCATTCCCCTCCCTGCTTTGTCCAGCCCACTTTTCTTTCTTGATGGGCTTCTCTTCATGTTTCTTCTCCTGCTCTGTCTTCAATGAGAAGGACCATTTCTATTGCTGGTTTTGCTGTTGGTGGTTTTGTTGTTGCTGCCACTTTTTCTGCTTCGGCTGCTGTTCTTTTTCTTGTTGAAGCCCTTTTTAGGGCTGAGGCACTGCTTTTCAGGGTCTGGCCTCTGGTTGTGGGGGTGCTTGATGACTTCTGTCCCTTCCTTGTTATCTCCATCCAAACACCATTGGGAGCTTTGCTGGACATTTCTTCTGTTTCTGCTGCTGCTGTCTGGCTAGACCGAGGCAACAGGTTTTTGTCGGGACACACTTTGGACATGTGTTCCAAAGCACCACATGCCCAATAGTAGAGATGGTAGCCTTCAACCACAATGGGCATCATTTTGTCCCTGCATATTAAGATATTAGGGATCTTCCCAAAATTTTTTTGTGTTAAGGTAACCTGCAGACAAAGTCTCCAGTGGCAATTCCAGCTTTGCTGATTGTTGCAGTCACTTCCTCCACTTTGTTTTATTTGACAGAAAAAGCCCCCAGCCTAGTCCCACTGATGTCCACCAGCACTCCATGGACAGTAATATTTGTTCTTCTTGCACCTATATACTCCATCTGAAGATGGACTGACTTTATAGTCAGGGTACTTCCTGCCAACATTTTTGCCTTTCTTCTGTTGCCAGCAAAATATCCTGTAGTTCATTAGACCTTTTGGCCAGAATCTTGGGTTTTATTTTGAGGCTATTCAAAGTTTCCATTGTTTCCCTGTAAGTCTCAGAGTTCCTACATTGGTGGTCAGCAGGGAGATGGCTCTTATTGTTATGGCATCTATTGCCTCCGTAATTGTGAGGAGTTCATTTCCTCTAGTGTTCAATTTGTACTTTTCTTTGATGTTTTCATAATATTTTGCATCTTTTTGGGGCCTGTTTCCATCCCAAGCCATTTTTTAAGTAGTGACATATTATTCATTTGCACCATTTGCTTCTTAATTTTCTGCCATGGTGGGTCAAACCACCATGGCCAAACAAATGTTCAAACAATACAAATGAAAAGAAAAAATGAAATAAAAAGAAAAAGTCTTGCGACAAAGAAAGACAACTTAGACTTGGGGATGGGAAACAAAAGGAAAATCAAACTTGGCTCAAAAGAAAATAAAAACAAATCAAAGTTGATGAAGGGTGAAAAACAACAATTAAAAATGTAAAAAAAAAAAATTAAACTAGCAACAAAATTAAAAAGGAACTAAAGTTGAAGATTAAAAACAAAACAAAATTAAACATGCAAAAAATAAAACCAGATTAAACTATTAGTAAAAAATAAATTAAAGGGATGGGGATGAAACACAGAAAGAAAATACACTGAAGGAAAATAAAGCTTGGCTTACAAAAAGGGAACAAAAATAAAAAAATAAAAGAGAACTAAAAATACAAAACTTCGAAAAGCTTCATAACAGAAAAATAAAATGGTAAACTTAACGTAAATTAGCTTGTAAACAATCCTAAATTCTCATCAGGCCTAACTTAAGCTGGACTGATTTTTTTCATAGACAAATTATATTAAAGAGTAAGAGTCAAAGTGACAAGTGTGATGTGGTGTAATGGATAACAGCTTGGAATGAGAAATTGGAAAGACAAGTTTGAATTCCAGTCAGGTTCATTACATATGTTTATGTACAAATACCCTTGAAAAAGGTATGAACACATCTCTTCTATCCCCAGTTAGGGGTTTAATAGCAGAAAAAATGGGTCCTATAGCCTTGCTTGGCAAACAGTTTACTGTAGAAAGAAATGTCAGCCTACTATGGGTAACCTTCTGCCTAGTCAGAAATGAATTGAAAGAGACCTGATCACTCAAACATGTATCACATATGGCACTTGACTAAGGGTCAAATCAACTTTTCTTAAAATCTTCTTTGTTTCTGTTTTTTCAATGTCATCATCTCAAGTACATAAACAAGTCAGCTAATGTAAGTTTAGTTAATTTAAATAAAACTCCATACGCATTCAATGGTAACAAAAATTTATGTTTAGTTTAATATTCAGGAAATATAGAAAATAAACAAGAAAATGGTGAATAATATAAAGTTTTCTAAAATTTTTCGCAAAATGTGCAGATACTAAATTCATTTTAGGCAAGGGGTTCGGTGCCAGTACATTGGTCCTCAGCAGGGTGCAATGATATTTTGATTTTTGACAGAGGTTCTGATCCATACATAAATAATTCTATGATTTTCCATGCTAGTAATTATCTTTTAATCACTACCAAAGTCATATCTTGCTGGAAACAAAATAAAATGAAGATAATTTATTTTTAAAAAAATCAAAGAAAAATGAAAAGTAGTCAAAGTAACAAACCAAAGATTCTCAACATTGAAAATGAAATATTCTGTGATGTCTTGATCGACAAATATTTTCCAGATGCATCTCCTTTCTGTATTACATTCTTGCATTCGCCTTCATAAAATTTTGTGGAACCAATTTTCAAGGTGATGTTTGTTTCTGAAACTTAAAAAAAAATGACACCAACTAAATAATGCAAGAAAGAGAAATTCATGGTTAAAATTAAAGAAAGGAAATAATTAAATAAAAAATGAAATATCATTAAAATCAGTTCACTTTAAATGCAAAGTGTCTTTATCTATTGATTATGCCACCTGTATTACCTTTTTTGTAATGAGATATTCCACTGCCATGCCAAAAAGCAAACCTAGCTTGACTTACCGTAAGAACAGAATATCTCATTAGTAAGTACAGCAAGAATGAGTTTTTAAAACATTGCTTTTTATTTTTATTTTTTTTCATATTAGATTTTGGATATATTTATTTTTAATGATTTAGAAAGTAGAATCTTTACTTACATGTGACTGTGGAGTGCAGATAAAATTCTAGATTACTGATGCAGAAGATATAACAAATACAATTGAAAAATTACTTAAATATTTCCAATGGTTTTTGATTGTACAGGTGAAGAACCATAAAATATAGCCTCTCTAGTGGGATGTAAATGAGATTTGTTTGTGGTGTGATTTCTTGGTATTTAGTCCCACAAACGTGTAGGCTACTTTCATTTTTCTTTTTCTTTTTTTAATCAGTTTACCCCAATCAAGGCAATAATGCCACTAGGCCACAAGCAATTACTGAGAGTGAAAGGAAATGAGAAGACATTAGTGAGGAGAAAGAAAAATAAGACAACAGGATTTGGAAGACAGAAGATGGCGATTGGTGTTGCATTTTAATTTTTGAAGATTGTAAGTGGTGGGGAAGAAAGAAATTGGAAGAGAGTTCCGTAGGTAAGAAGAGTGAGAAGAGAAACTTATGGTTATATCTAACTAATTCAGCAGTAAAATGATGAGACTTACTTTCCAGTTGAATTGTACACTTAAATTCATGTGGTTGAGGTACCAAAGAGGAAAGCTCATTAGAACAAATGCCTTGAAAATATTTATAGAAAAGACAGAAGGAAACCATTTCACAGTGATGTGAAAGTGACTGAAATGAAGATGCCAGATCAGGACTGATTGCATTACAAACACTTCTTTGGATTTTGTTGAGAATCTCGAGATATATAGCAGAAGCACAAGACCAGATATGGTAGCAATAGCCAATGCTCTGATGAATGGTAGATTAATAAATGTGTAAGATAGATTCAGACGAGAAAAACTGTCTGGCACAGAATCCACTTTGCTAGCATCAGACTTACTAATGATTCACTATAATAACTCCACTTCATGTCATTGGAAAACATGAAACCAAGCAGGCACAATGAGTTGCTCTCCTGGAGGTTAGCATCAGCCATACTGATGGATGGCAAAATCAGTTCTTATAAGCTTTTTGTTATGTAATTCTAATGCATAAGCAAAAGTGGTGCATTGGAGAATTAAATGCTGCACATTACATCCCAGTTATCCTCATTGGTGATCTTCCAGCACTAAATAAATTTGATCAGAATTATATATGATTTTGGAAAAATATACAGATATGAACATTTTACAGTTGTGTTGAATTCATTTTTTTTTAAAGTATTGCATTATTATGCTTCAACATATATTTAATATTTTTGTTCTGAAGCAGAAAAACATTTTCTTGATGCTGGATTTTATGTTTCTTATTGTTAAGTTTTCTTACAGCTTATAGTGCAGATTATTTGTCAGATTTGTTGTTTTAATTTCATCTACAGTCACTTTCTCACTGATGTGATGAGGCTTCTCTCTGGCTTTTCTATAAATATTTTCATGGTAACTGTTCTGATAACTTTGTTTTTCCTTAGTGTCTCAACTGCATGAATTTAAAGTGTGCTACTAGATTGGCAACTAGGTCTCACTGTTTTACTGTTGAACTTGATAGATGCAAACATCTCGCTATTCTGATAGTTTCTCTTGCATTTCTCACCGGTAGAACTTCCTTCCAATTTTTTGCTTCCCTACCACTTACAATCTTTAAAAATTTAAATGCAACATCAGTTGCCATCTTCTGTCTTCCTTCTCTTCATGAGAGGATGAATATCCACAGCAAAGTTGTTCTGTGTGAAAGAGTAAATTTTTCAAATGTAAACCTTGATATAATTAGGTGATTTTCTCTAGTGTTATTTAAAAACCATAAATCCAGCTTGCTGATTGGTCAGCTTCGACCAATCAGATCGCTCCCACGTGCAGAATCAATTTAGGTGCCAAGTCAATTGGAGCCAATCACGTGATACAGTGAAGATATATAAACACAACACGTGTGATTCTCTTTCTCTTTCAGGTTCCTGCTTTTCTCGACTTCAGATTTCTTGCTTCGATGCTATCTATGATTTTCAACATTTTAAATGAACATTCATAAAATTATAAATTGAATTTTATACTTTTAGAAGGTAACTTCCACTTACCTGAAGAGTGGCACTTGAATTTTAGTAAATGAATCCTGTGTTCCTCCTTAAAAGTGATATTCAAAAAGTTGTTTATTTCTTTTGTAACATTTGTGAACACATTCAATAATATTTTCATGGCAAGTATTCTAATGAGCATTCCACCTTGGTACCTTGACTGCATGAATTTGAGCGTAGTATTAGATTAGTAACTAACTCTCATTATTTTACTGTTGAAATAGCTAGATGCCATTGTGGAATCTTCCACGACAGCCAGTTTACCCTCCGCTGGGAAATGCACTCTTCTTGTTACGATTTTACCAGCATCACACTTACAAAGTAATCAACAAGCATCCATTGGTCGATCACCATAAATCCAGCTTGCTGATTGGTCAGCTTTGACCAATCAGATCACTCCCACATGCAGAATCAATTTAGGTGCCAAGTCAATTGGAGCCAATCACGGGATACAGTGAAGATATATAAACACAACACGTGTGATTCTCTTTCTCTTTCAGGTTCCTGCTTTTCTCGACTTCCTAACTTCTCTACATCACTCGTACATCTCAACACGCCGCCAAAATGTCACTCTAAAAGATCTCCTGTCATGACTAATGCAGTAAGACGTAAAAGAACTGTACATCAACTTACGCAAGTACAATCTTCTAAATTACAATTTAATAATCAACTTATTCGTTATGAGCTTAGGTACAAATGTACCTAGTCTAAGGGACACAACTCTGTCTGAACTTTTCAGTTCACATGCATGTACATCAAATACTTAATAAATTCAATTGTTATGTTTTAAATCATTATTTTTGTCTTTTATTAATTGTTGTGGATGGAAGATTATTGAACACGCACAATTTTAAGCCTTCTGATCATTCAAACCTTCTGAGATCTCTTAACATCTTCACACACTCCCAACACCATCATAGGTTCTATGCTAATAGTTTTGCAATTAATCTTGCAATTTTCACCTGTGGAACTCTCTTCAGATTTCTTGCTTCGATGCTATCTATGATTTTCAACATTTTAAATGAACATTCATAAAATTATAAATTGAATTTTATACTTTTAGAAGGTAATTTCCACTTACCTGAAGAGTGGCAGTTGAATTTTAGTAAATGAATCCTGCGTTCCTCCTTAAAAGTGATATTCAAAAAGTTGTTTATTTCTTTTGCAACACCTGTGAACACATTCTGTGTTTCACTTATATTCTGCTTTAAATATTTATGCAGAAATTCTGAAAAGAGATTTAAGAATATTAATTTTGTTTGGAGTTAAAAAAGTTAAAAAAATTCAGTCATACTTTATTGCTTATATTTTTTTGAACTGCAATTAAAAATGATTGTACTCATTAGCAATTATACAATATTTTCCAACATTGTTATACTATGTGACATGGTGATGAAATATTATTGCGTATTACCAGCAGTAGTATTCATATTCAGATCAGTAAAGCAATCTGACATGCATGACTTATATGGTTTTGACCTATTGATATAGTAAAATATATTCCATGCAGTTAATATAAAATTAAACCTGAAAGTATTCATACTCCTGAAAAGTTTATATATGTTGTTCATTTCTGAAATCACCATCATCATAAGAGATCTGAATGCCAAGGTTGGAAAAAATGAGAAGGCAAAATAGCAAGATGAGTCCAATGGTGCACAGCAAATGACCACATAGTTACAAACACATGGTTTCAGGAGCACTTATGATGTTTATGGATATAAAGAAGTCTGGGAGGATACACAAAAAACATACTGGTTATGTAACAATCAACAAAAGTTTCAGAAATGCAGTTTTACACTGTAAAACATATCCAAGTGCTGACTGTAAGTGCAACCACACTCCAGTAATATGCTACCCCAGATTAAAATTACAAAAATTAAAGAAAACCAAAGCAATGCATGAATGACACAAATTGCAAGGAGATGTATATAGACAGAATTAGAAACATGTAACTTAAGTCAGATGACAAATTCTAAATGGAAGCTCTAGTGGCATCAATGAATAAGACTATGCCAAGGAAAATGATATAGAACAGAAAAAGTGGATCACATGAAATTCTAGAGATGATAAAAAAGACAACAAACAATGTCAAGGAATGGAAATGAGTATGTCATATAGGAAGAAAATGAGTAACTACCGATACCAAGGTTTGAGCGTGACACTCTGGACTTATGAATATGCTTTCCACCAAATAGTGGTGTCAGGCTACTGACTACAGTGATTACTGAATGACGATTGAGTGGAATTATCCAGTTGAATTAGTGTGAATTATTGTGCATCAATGATTTGGGTTTTGATTTAGGATTTACTGGATATTAAGCTGAGCTGTGCTACTAACAGGTTATTCACTGAAATGGTTAATTATCTTTGGTTGACTTTTACTTCTTTGTTATTGTTAAATATTTATTTGCAGTTGCAATTAAATACTGTTTTATTTAACATTGAAGTCTTGAGTTATGCTCATTAATGATCACCATACATCACAAAAGAGTACAAAACACTAAATGCAGAAATCAGAAACAAATGTATGCAGGTGAAAGAGGACTAGCTCAGTGAAAGGTGTGCGGAAATAGAAAAGATGATCATCATAGATAAACCAAACAGAATTAACAGGACAAAAAGATGCGCTTCTCAACAGGTTGTCAGGACTGGAAATATTAAAAACTGAAACAAGATCAGCACTGGACAAGATGAACAGGAACAAAGCAATAGGACCAAATGTGATCCTGATAAAATGCTCTCAGCCTTAAATGATTTGAGCATTGACAGGATCATGGAAGTAATAAATAAAATATATGACAGTGGCAACATACTAGAAGACCTTACTAGATCCATCTTCATAGTGTGAAAAAAGAAACCAGGTGCAAATGAATGTAGGAACCATTAAACAATCAGTATAATGAGTCACATAACCAACCTAATAATCCGAATTCTGATAGATAAAGTGTAAAGCTGAATTAGACAATGTAGCATTGTAGCTACCTATTGCAGGAAAAAATCTGCATCGTCTGTCATGTATCAAAAGATACATGATCGCCTAAGCATGTATCATGCATGGCACATAACTGACTGAGCTTTGTGAAGGACACTGGAATAAGAAATAGTATATTTATGATTAAATGCAGAAGAATGTACACTTATGCTTTATCGACGGCGCAAAACTATTTGATAAAGTACAACATTTGAACTGTTAGAAAAACTAGATCTATTTGGGATTAATTCATAAATACTGGGAGAAAACCTCCTGCATATGGATAGAAAATGAATTGAGTAGGTACACAAAGATAGAAAGGAGCATAAAACAAGGATGTGTCTTCTCATTGAATTTTTTCAATCTATGCAAGCAAAGCTATCCTTTCAGGATTCAACATCAGTGGGTGAAATCTTAACAAAAAAAAAGATATGTAAAAAATTAAGATAGAGTATATCTGTAAAAGAACAATATAAATAAAAACAAAAGGTAAACGCATCTTTGCTGAAATGTGTCAGCTAAAATAAGTCTTCCTTTTGTTTTTATCAATATAAGATATACAGATGACAAAGAAAACAATAGGACCTCCTAGACAGTGTAGTGATGGAAAGGGAGAAGGAGGGACTAACTATCAGCTGCAAGAAAACAAACAGTATGGTTGTCAGCAAAAAGAAAAGCAGAAGATTCAAACTACAAATTGGAGATGTCAACATCAAACAAGAACATATGGTTAAATATCTGGGAAGTGTTTTAACAGGGGATGGTAAATGCAACACTGAAATCTGAACATGCATGGGATCAGTGAAAGCATTTCAAAATCTAAGCAAAGTTATAAGAAACAGAACAATTTTGTTAGAAATAATAAAAAGTAGGATAAACTGTTATGTAATATAAATCCGTGATTGCTTGACAATCTTCTCAGAGATGAACAGAAAGCTGGTGACAACAGAAATTAAGAATTCCATGAAATGACCACATAAACAACAAAGAAATCTTTTGGAAAATTGAAACAAAAAAGGACCTGTATACTCAGAATCAGAAAGAAAGAGCTGAAATTTCTTGGATATATAATGAGGTAGAATGGTTCAGAGAACTTGACACTCACAGAGCATATCAATGGCAAAAGGGCAGGTGAAGGCAGCAGTGAATGGATGGCAGAATGGTAGTAGGTAACAAAGGGACAAACATCACTCAGGTCTACATGTGATAGAATGTTGTGGAAATCCATGGCTGCCCATGTACGGAAGGGACATGGCACGGAGAAGAAGAATATACATTTGTGAATAAATTTGAGAATAATTTTTGTGATCAAATTGCAAATAAATCTTTAATGAAATACAATTCTCATGTATTTTTTCATGATTTCTTTTTATGTCAAGTTTAGTAAGAAAGAAGGCATTTCTTCAATAAAAATATTTTTTAAAAATCAGAAATTTTCCAGAGGTATGAATAATTTCTACTTAATTGCACTTGACTCTCCACAATTTCCTGTCCTTTGTAGCTCTTAATAGATTTTTTTATTATTTTTATCTCTCCTATACCCTGTTAAAACACTTCCCAGATATTTAAATTGTTATACTGTGAGAGAGAGAGAGAGAGAGAGAGAGAGAGAGAGAGAGAGAGAGAGAGAGAGAGAGAGAGAGAGAGAG
Organism: Acanthosepion esculentum; assembly: GCA_964036315.1. Taxonomy (NCBI): domain Eukaryota; kingdom Metazoa; phylum Mollusca; class Cephalopoda; order Sepiida; family Sepiidae; genus Acanthosepion; species Acanthosepion esculentum. Next base: position 42,800,647 of record OZ038486.1, on the reverse strand, counting down.
AGAGTCTGGGAAACACACACACACACACACACGTATATTTATTTTATTGAAATTGGAGTAGATTTGAATAGCGAAATTAATCAGAGCATTTTGTTTACTGATGGGCAGAAGTTGTACCCATTGAATCTAGGTATCAGAAGACAATTGAAAAAGGTCGAAATAATTTTTATGGATTAAAAATTGAAATAGAGCTGAGTATGCTAGAAGGAACTTTGGAATTCACATGATTTTGGTTGAAGCAGTCAGAACCCCGTGATAATCGCGTGCGAAGTAGTAGGACCGAGGGTCAGTTATAACCAGCCGGGTTTTTCTATATAAACGCGTAGTTATGCTGAAAAGGAGAGACTGGAGAAAATTCTTGAAGAGAGAAGAGAGAATTGGCCCGGGCAAGCGTTGGGAGGAGGCACGCCACTATAACTTTAAGCCCCGCACAGAAATCTTTATCCCTCCATCGCAAGAGTCATATATCGTTCTGAGACGATTTAACAACAAATTAATCACATACACACACTCTCTGTGTGTCTAGAATCCAGTGTATGAGTTTTTACGTTAAATACTTTTCTTTTCTGTAACCCGTTTCTTTTCTCTACTATTATTTTCTGCTATATAAAAGATATTAACTATTCAACCATTGAATAGTTGTTTGTCCGGCTTTCTGCAGATATTAATTTTTTTTTTGCTGCATTCTAAATTTCTTAGCGCAGACTCCCCAGCCGTGTCTACATCTTCAGTCGACCGTGAATGGACGGATATCATTTCTGCTTTCTGGATCAAACAAATCACAACGTGGGCAGGAAGCAGGATTAAACCAGCGGACCGGCCGAATAATCTACGGATGCTCAGGGGACCTATGGCCACACCCTTAAGTTCGGTTAGGACCGAGTAGACACCTCAACCCAGAGAGTAAGACGCCGGAGGTTGAGGGGCTGGGGCGAAAGTGCTAGACTGGTAGCCGTGACCAGGATAGACCCGTGGGAATTGCCACGACCGTCTGAAAGAGGAGAGAAGGTTGCATTTGTTTTGTCCAGTCGGCACCGAGTAAGACCAGAAAGGACTCTAGTCTTCGGACTATATTGGTTTGAAAGGGACATAAGGAGGAAAAGAGAAGGAAGCAAAAGAAGGAGAAAAAAGAAACAAAACACGGAGCGGCGGACCTCAGGTAAGTCACTTTTTGGTTTCCTTTATTCGCTCATTGCACTTAGATCTGCCAGTAATATAGTTGATCTTCTTTTGACTTCGTCGACTTTGTACGCAGTTGAAGCGCCACCACCGTGTTAAGTATTTTTCCTTTCGTTCTGTCGTTGGTCTCTCTTCTCGTGGGAAAGTGATAGTTGACAAGACGCTACGATGAGCGTAGCAAGATCAGATGCCACAGATGACCTTGGGGGCGTGGGAGTCCCTGAAATATCGATGTGTTTGAGGAGGCTGATAGGTAGCATGAAGCTACCTACTTATAAAGGAAACCCTGCGAACCTGCACGAATGGATTCTCTCCATTCAGAAGAAGCAGGTGATCAATGGCCTCTCGGACCAAGAAATGGTGCTCCTAGCATACGACGCCGCAGCGGGGCTGGTGTCCAAGTCCATAGGGGGTTGTACAAAGAAAACCCGGCCCTGACGTGGACCGAGCTTAAATCTGCTCTGGTGCGGCAATACGCAAGTGAGCGTACGGCCATTGAGACAGTCAGGAAATTATTCCAGCTGCAGCAAAAAGAAGGAGAGACTAATGAGGAATTGGGGAAAAGAATCGCGGGGCTAGCGGCGTTAGCTTTTCCGGAGTTGGCGACTAGGGACAGTGGTCCTATTCAGGCCTTTTTGGCCGATGTGTATGTGGACGCGCTGAGTGACAGGGACCTGAGGGGCGATGTTCTGAAGGGGGGACCGGTCAGCCTGGCCGCAGCCATAGAGGCGGCTCGGACCAGCAAACGACTCTAGGATAAAATAAGAGGGGTGTAGCCGGACTGCACGACTTGTGGCAAGTTCGGGCACAAGGCTCGGTGGTGTACGGCAGTGGGAGACTGTAAACTGGGGATAAAGCGAGTTAATACGCTGGTGCCCCTTACCGAGAAGGAAAAGGGTCCGGGAAACGCCGAGGGGTCACCCGTGAAAAAGTAAGAGTCAGGGTGGCCCCAGTGCTGGACATGTCGTGTGGTCGGGCACTTTTCGGTCAGTTGTGTTGGCGCTGTGGAGTGGCGGGTCACCTGAGACGAACCTGTCCTCGCAGGAGAAAGATGGACCACACCGAACGAAACAACCCTAACTCAAATGGATGGGAGAAATGGGTTGCTAGTCCGAGAAAAAAGAGTCATCCGAGCTCTACCCCACCCAAGAGGGCCCCTAGACAGAAATTGGAGCCACTAGAAAAAGGTGAACTCCTGTCACCGGCTCCCACGTCTTGGTTGTAGAGAAAGCGGGAGGAAGAGAGAGAACATACGGGAAGGAGAAAGGCACAGATATACCGTTTGCTGAAGGAAGTGCCAAAATTCAACTGCAATGTGTTGCTCGGTGACAAGAAGGTGAAGGCCCTTGTCGATACTGTCACTGGTTAGCTCCAATGTTTTTAGACAGTTGGGACTGAAAACGAAACTTACTTCCGTCGATCTACTAATAAGTCAGGCTGATAGTAGCAGGATGAGCATAGAGGGTATGACGTGGCTACCTTTCCAGTTGGCAAGAACCAGAGGTAAACTTAGGTTTATGTGGCACCTGACTTGTGTGGTGAGCTAATTTTGGGGAGTGACTGGCTTAGGCAGAATAAGGCACAGATCAATTTTGACCCCGCCACCCTAACATTGGACGGGGTAGGGATACTATTGGGAGAGGATAATCATGAACAATTGCCAGTGGTGACCCAGACATATATAAAGCTCCCCCTGTATCTGGGAAGGGCAAGATTATAACAGAAGGAGTGCTGAACAGTGACCTGTACCAAGTGGTCCCTACTGTTAGGTATGATAATAGTGAAGGGGAAATAACCGTGTGTGATTCGTTGGTGAAGAGGTCGGGACCGTTCCCTAAATGTTAACCAATACTGCCAATAAAACTATTAAAATAAAGCAGGGAGAGGAGCTGGCACAGGCGTGCCTAGTGAGAGAAGTCGAACAGGTGAGAGTATGGAATGAGAATAGGCGTGAGAATAAGACAGGTAGCAATGAAATAAGGGATGAAGATATAACAGCTCCTGGGCGTTATAGGAGGAAATTGAGGGGGTTGCTGAATGGTAATCGGGAGGTAATAGCCATTACTGATAAGGAACTGGGACAGACGGAGACAGTTGAAATGAAGATAGACACGGGTAATCAACCACCTATTAAGTTAAGACCGTATAGGACCCCAATCCACAAAAGAAAATTAGTAGAGGACGCAGGGAATGAAATGATGGAATCGGATAATCGAAAGATCCAAATCTCCCTGGAGTTTTCCAATAGTGATTGTTGAAAAGAAGGATGGAGGGCATAGGTTTTGTGCGGATTTTCGTCAATTAAATGCCATTATGAAAACGCTGGCAGTGACCCTCCCCTTGATTGATGATATTCTAGCTCTTTTAGGAAAGTCTAAATGTTTTTCCACCTTGGATTTGAGGTTGGGATATTGGCAGGTAGCACTTAACAAAAAGGATCAGGAAAAGACCGCTTTTACCTGCCACATGGGTCTCTTCAATTTTAGAGTTCGCCGTTTGGGTTAGCAAACACCCCGGGTGTATTTAGTCAGTTAATGTCCATCGTATTGAATGGCACTGAGACATTTGCCATAGCGTATCTACATGACATCATGGTATTTTCAAAATCACCGAAGGAGCATTTTGAACATCTGCAGAAGGTGTTTGATAGGTTAAGAGAACATGGATTAAAGTTAAAATTATCAAAGTGTCAGTTTATGAAAGAAGAGACCAAGTACTTAGGGTTTATCATAAACAAAGAAGGAATAAAAACGGATTTAGACAAAGTTGAGGTTATAAGAGCCATGCCCGCACCGAAGACCGTAAGAGTGATTAGGGGGTTTATTAGAGCCATCGGATATTATCGGAGGTTCATACCAGCATTTAGTCGGCAAGCAGACCCTCTAATAGCTCTAAGAAGCATGCTAGGTTTAAGTGGGCTGATGATTGTCAGCGTGCATTCGAGGCTCTAAAGGACCAGCTGACAGCTGTACCTCTGTTGGCCTACCCAGACCTGAGTAAGCTCATGGTGTTGTACACGGATGCTAGCGATAAGTGAATCGGGGTAGTTCTTACACAACCTTGTCCCGATAAGGATGGACCAGAACCGGGTGTCCCTGAGGAAGTGCCGAACTATTTTCTGTCTCATCGGCTCTCCGAGACTCAGCAAAGGTGGCCAGTAATAGAAAAAGAGGCGTTAGTCATTCTGTATGCTGTACAGAAATTAGATTATTAAATTAAGTGGGGCTGTGTTTACCATTAAAACAGACCACAAACCCCTCAAATATTTCTTAGAGGCGGAGTGGACGAATAAGAAGATACAACAGTGGGCATTGAAGTTAAGTGGGTATAACTGCAGAATAGAATATTTGGCAGGGAAGGATAATACCTGTGCTGACCTGTTATCGAGGATTCCGAGGCAATTGGAGACCGAATCTGTCGGGTTGGAGTCGGGTGTGGATGTTAAGCATTCCTAATTAATGTGATCAATTCACAGGTGTTGAAGGAGAGACTTGGTTGGGAAGATCAAGAAACGAGTGAAATGGAGATTATTTCCGATCCCCACTGGAGAGATATTATTAGGCAAAACCAAGAGGATAGCGAGATAGCAACTATTAGGTCCAGGGTAGAAGCAGAGCGTACCTTCAGATATATGGTGCACGATGGAGTGTTGTATTACCTTTCAGGAAGAGATGGGGAAGTAAGTTTAAAAATGGTGATACCTGAGCAGTTGAGAGCTGAAATTCTAGACCAGTACCATAGGAGGTTAGGACACCTGGGAATTGATAAGACGTATGGATTAATAATGAGAAATAACTACTGGCCTAAGTTATTTAATGATGTGAATCATGTAAAAACATGTGTAACATGCCAAGTACAGAGTCGAAGGAGTAGGGTTGCCCCAATATTAGAAACGGATGTTCCGAATTATCCATTTCAGAAAGTAAGCATGGATATTTACGGGCCCTATGGAGAAACACATAGAGGTAATCTTTACATAGTGGACTGGCTGAGGCATTTGCCATACCGGATAAGAAGGCACGAACGGTGTCAGATATAATACTGAACGAAATATTCCCTAGGTATGGGGCCCCCGAACAGTTGGTTACCGATAATGGATTGGAGAATGTGAATCAGATTATGAGAGAGACGTTGGGAGAATTAAACATACAGCACATAACCACCTCTCCATATCACCCCCAAAGTAACGCTAAGATAGAGAGATTTCATAAGACCCTCGCTGATGTGTTAGCTAAACTAACAGATAATAGGGAAAATTGGGACTTATTCGTAACCCAAGCGTTAGCAGCTGTGAGATTCACGATGAACGAGACGACAAAATTTTCCCTTATTATTTGATATATGGCAGGGATGTAGACAATTTGTTACGACCTAGGAGGAAGTATTTAGGAGAGGATCATCACCAAATAGTTTTAGAACATTAGCATAACATTTTTACGCAGGTGAGGAGGAGGATTCAAAGAACCTAGAAAAGGCGAAACGATAGGGTAAATAAAAATAGGGAAGTATCCTTCCAGATAGGTGATCCAGTGTATTATAAAATACACCTGAGAGAAGGTAAATTGGACCAGAGATGAAGTCCATACTATAGGATCGTGGAGCAGACGGATCCGGTTTCCTTTGTGATCTGGGACCAATTGACCAGACAGGTAAAGAGAGTGTATGCAAATGATATAAAGCTAGCTGAAATAGGCGAATGGAAAGTAGCCGAAACAAAAACTCAACAGAAAAGGCTGAGGAAAACTACGTTGGTAGAACCTGAAGGGTTAGAGACTGAGAGTGAAAGTGAAGCGAGTGAGGAGATTGAAATTAGCCCAACTATCCTTCGAAGTCTGAGGGAGGTAAATCGGACCCCAGCGGGACCTTCTGAGGAGGCAGTAATTAACCCTAACCTTAGGGAAGAATGGGAAGAAGAGGATAAAATTCCGTTAGCTCAATTGCAGAGTAAATTGCGGGCTGAACAAGCACTTAGTGTTAATGAGGAATTACCACTAAAACTGAGATTAAGGGGGGCGGTGCAGCCCTAGCCCAAAGATTAAGTGAAACCAGTACAGTGGTTGTTGTGAATGAGTGACGGCCTGAGACTAACTGTGCATTTATCATCGGTGCTGGTGAACTGTGTGGACGGGCCCCATGCATGCACGGCGCTGGTGGTGGTGTGGATCGGTGCTTGAGGTATCGCTCTAAGATGTAACCATCTGATAAAAACAATAAGAATAAGTAGAATTATTCTCTCCATCTCTTTGCAGACATGGACGAGAAGAGGCTCGTGGTACTGACGATGCTAGTTGTGGTAGCTAATACCTGGGAACACAGTGAGAATACTGTATTTAAGAAGACTAGCGAAGTGATTATAACTAGATCAAAGTGGTTGATAACTTTGGTGATAGACCTGCAGCCGTCTGAGAAGTTACTGGGTCAGTTGAAGACCGAAGTGGACAAACTAGATACAGCCAGGACACAAGTCATCGGAGAATATTTGCAGACTCCGGAATACCACCGTATGTTATACTCCTTAGCTCAGGAATCCCTAATACTTGAGAGACAATGGAAGGATATGAGTTACTATTGGAAATGAATAAAGTTGTTACGGACCTGGCAAAAGAGGGCAGTATTACCTATAATGGGAAAGGCGTTAAGCGTGTTGTTTGGTACGGTCTCCGAAGGCGAAGTGAGAGTAATTAAGAGGAAATTAAAGGTGGTAAAACAGAGACAACAAGCAATGGCTCAGTCGGTTAGAGAGAGCTTATCTATACTCAATGTTACTAGGCTGGAATTGGCTAAGAATAGAGGGATTATCAATTGGTTGATTTCTCACCTACGGGTTTTTAGAAAAAAATTGATAAATTTAACTACCTCTGTAACAACCGAATTACAGAAATTAGAGGGTTTTTTGCGAAGGTATTTTCAATTATTAGCTATACTGAGTAAGGTACGTCAAACAAGTCACTCTTTAACGGTGTTGTTAGAGCACAATTAGACATGCTGTCGCTGGGACACCTGTCTCCAAGTGTAATAACTCTAGAACGATTAAGGGAAGTACTACTGGAGATACAAGCCAAACTACCCCATCATCTTAGATTACCTGTAGAACCCACCCAGCAGTTATGGAGGTATTATATTACCTTGGGATGTAGTACCTTGTTGGAAGATGATAAACTGCTAGTGCTAGTGTCGGTTCCATTACTGGACAGAGATAGTAACTTTGAAATTTATCAGGTGATGAATCTTCCCCTTCCCTATCCAAAACTAAGGTCGAAGATAGGAGCGGTGGCTAGGTACAAGGTAGACACGGAATTTGTTGCCCTAAAATAGCCAGGACAGAGTTTATCCTATTAACAAAGTGAGAAACAGAAAAATGCAAGAATGATGCCTTAGGTATCTGTGGGTCTGTAAGTCCAATTTACGTGACAGGTAGTCATAATCTGTGTGTACTAGATTTATTTAAGAAAAATAAGAAGGGAATTAGAGATCATTGTCAGGTAGAGGTGTTGGCTAGTGTAATGTTACCTAAAGCAACCAGTGTCTCTGACGGAATTTAGACGGTGGCCACACAAGAAGAGATCGAATTATCCAAGGTGTGTGAAGGGAAGCCCACCACTACGATAAGACTTATTCCCCCTTTGTTTTTTGTAGAGCTACCCATTGGTTGTGGAGCTCATGGTCAGTCTATCTCTTTACCTCCCTACTACCAAGCAGAAGAGAAGTTTGAAGAGAATGAGGCTTTGTTAGAGCTGGTAGGAACGAATACCAGTGGATGGACGGGATTGTGGGAACCCATTGTAAGAGAGATTCCTAAGATGTCGCTAGAAAAGATGCCGGCGTTGTTAAAGCCAATCGATAAGATTGATCTTGGACGGTTGAAGCCGGAGTTAGATAGGATAGGTACGCCGAATTCGGGCTGGAGAGAGAATTTGGTTGCTATAATAACCTGGCCGACTGTTGTGGGAACTATACTAATGATAGTCGTGGCCTTGCTGGTTTGGTGGTGGTTGAAGAGGCGTGCGGTGTTGTTGACGGGGCAGAATAAACTGGCACGGGAGTGCATGAGTCAAGGAGGGATTCCAGTTAGTGCACTTTACCAAGGTAGGTCCGACCCGTGTGCATTGGGACCCCTAACTGATATTGAAGAAGAGTCCATGATTGTTGTGGAAGTACCTGAACCAACAAAAGATTCGACAAGCTCTGTTGTGAAGGCGAGACAAAATCGGAGGGACAAATTTACGAAATAAATCGATTTTTAAAAACTTTTTAGTAATGAGACTGAAATATTTGGTAAGGAGGGTTGCGAACTCCAAGAAAAAAGGAAAAAAAGGAAAGAACACTCGAACTAGTGAACTATGTGAAAAGGTTCTATTGCACAAGATCACCAAAACAGTGAACTTTAACCGGAAGTTGCATGTACATATGTATCGTAAGTACAATGAAAATGTAAATGGGCATAAGGAGCCCCAAGAAGAACTGAGGACTCTACATTTGCATGCTGGAAGAGACGTATGTTTAAGTAGCCCCTAGTAAGAAGCATGTTGGACTGGGTTTTCTCATATTTTGTTGATATGAAAGCTCGTGTGTAATTTACTAGTAAATGACAGATGGGTAGGGGAGGAAATGTGACACAGAGAGAGTCTGGGAAACACACACACACACATGTATATTTTTTTAATTGAAATTGGAGTCGATTTGAATAGGGAAATTAAATCAGAGCATTTTGTTTACTGATGGGCAGAAGTTGTACCCATTGAATCTGGTCATTAGAAGACAATGTAAATGGTCGAAATAATTTTTATCGATTAAAAATTGAAATAGAGCTGAGTATGCTAGAAGGAACTTTTGGAATTCACATGATTTTGGTTGAAGCAGTCAGAACCCCGTGATAATCGCGGGCGAAGTAGTAGGGCCGAGGGTAAGTTATAACCAGCCGGATTTTTCTATATGAACGCGTAGTTATGCTGAAAAGGAGAGACTGGAGAAAATTCTTGAAGAAAGAAGAGAGAATTGGCCCGGGCAAGCGTTGGGAGGAGGCACGCCACTATAACTTTAAGCCCCGCACAGAAATCTTTATCCCTCCATCGCAAGAGTCATATATCGTTCTGAGACGATTTAACAACAAGTTAATCACATACACACACTCTCTGTGTGTCTAGAATCCAGTGTATGAGTTTTTACGTTAAATACTTTTCTTTTCTGTAACCCGTTTCTTTTCTCTACTATTCTTTTCTGCTATATAAAAGACATTAACAATTCAACCATTGAACAGTTGTTTGTCCGGCTTTCTGTAGATAATAATTTTTTTTTTTGCTGCATTCTAAATTTCTTAGTGCAGACTCCCCAGCCGTGTCTACATCTTCAGTCGACCGTGAATGAACGGACATCATTTCTGCTTTCTGGATCAAACAAATCACAACGTGGGCAGGAAGCAGGATTAAACCAGCGGACCGGTCGAATAATCTACGGATGCTCAGGGGACCTATGGCCACTCCCTTAAGTTCGATTAGGAAAGAGTAAGACGCTGGAGGTTGAGAGGCTGGGGCGAAAGTGCTAGAATTCTTGTTTGGTTTGTAATTTGCATATTGGGCTGCTCCTTTTGCTAACAGCTATCTTGAAGTTTATTTCTTCGTATTTTGCTAAGATTGTGGAAATAAGATAGTAAAATGGTTCCCCATCGTTATAATCTATTAGCCGTATGAGTCGGTAATCCTTTTTGGGACCCATAAATCTCTAGCAACAGTTTATGATCTGTTTGTAGAGTAAACCTTCTCCCGTGAATGAATCTATGAAATTTTTTCAGAGCAAAGACAATCCCTAAACTTTCCTTTTCAATTATGTAGTATTTTTTTCAACTGGAAGAAGGATCCTGGATGCGTGTGCAATCAGTTTAATCGAGCCGTCTTCTAGTTTATGCATAATTCAGGCTACTATACTGGGCGCACTAGTGTCAATAACTACGATTATTTCTTTTTTCGGGTCGTAGTGTGTTAAGAACAAGTCTGGTATTTTAAAAATTTTCTCAAATGCTTCCTGGCAATACGTCGTCCAAGACATTTAGCGTCTTTCTTCAAAAGCTCATTTAACGGAGCTCGTAAGCCATGCATTTTGGTACAAATACATTATAGTAACTTGCTAACCCCAGGTCACTTTTAGGGTACTGACATTTACAGAAGCAGGCATGTCCTTTATAGCACTGGTACGTGCTTGATCTGGTTTCCTGCCATTCTTGTCAATTATCTGACGTAAATATTTAATTTTGTCCATAAAGAATTCACACTTTTCGTCCTTCAGTTTGTATTCATGGTCCTGAATTCTTCTGAAAACTTCGAAAATATTTTTGTGTTCTTCAGGGTTTTCACTTTTCAGCAAAATATCATCAAGATACTCAACTGCAAAGACGAGTCCACTCAATCATTGTGTCCATTACTTGCTGAAAAAAGCTGGTGCGACCTTTATGCCAAAAGGCAAACTATTACATTTGTACATACCATGATGTGTATTGAACATTCGTCGTCTACTGGAATCTGAAGATACGCTTCACTTAGATAGATATTGGAAAATATCCGACCCCCACTAAGCTGCGCAAAAACCTCTTCCGGTCTCGGAAGTGCGTAAAGATAACTATTGAAGGCATCGTTTAAGTCCATTGAAAAATCCGCGCAGACACGTATCTCTTTCGAAGTTTTCTTTATATAAACGGTTGGCGAAGCACAATCGCTATATTCCACCCTCGATAAAACACCCATTTTTTTCAAACTCATCATCAATTTGTTTTAGCGAAGCAAATGGTACATTTCTTTTCTTTTTTAAAACTGGTTATACGTTTTCTTTTAGCTCGAATTTAGCTTTCATTTTCTTGCTCCTGTCTAACCCACCAGAAAATACGTCTGGGAATTTATTTTTTAATTCTTCTCTTAGACTTTCTGCTTCATTAAAACCTTCACTTTTTGGTAGAACGAATTGATCGGACTGTTGCATAAATTGGACCGTTCCATCCAATCTGTTCCAAACAGGTTATTCGTGTTTTTCAATACAAAAAGTCTTAACTTTAAGGTTTTATCTTTAACGTTAGATACGTCATAAATTCGCCTTCGAACTTTATTTTCTCTCCTGCTACACTTCGAGCCTTTGTTTTGGGAACCATTAACGCTGGTTTACCCACTTTTCTCAGTGTATAAGCATTTATTAAACTCAAATCAGAACCACTGTCGATTTTGTTAAGTATTTTTACCTGCACAAATTTCCTTATAAGAGATTTTTCCACATTAGTAATTTTAATTACTCACTCATTTTTCAAATTCTGTTACAGTGGGATTTTATGTCCTTTTTTTTCAACACCGAAAACATTGTTTCTTTTTGTAAGGACAATTCTTATACCAACGTAATTCTCCACAAGCGTTACAGGGACTAGGAGTAATGTTTTTTTTCCCTCTTCTCTTTGTTTTTGACGCACTTTTTAATGTACGCCACGCCGTTCATCTCAATATCCTTGGCATGTCGACGAACACTTATAAACTTCTGACAATCTTCTGCTAGGTTTTGCAACGTTAAAATTGGGTTCGTTTTCCAATTTATTTAAAATCCTTCTTCATATTTCAGCGTATTTTGTTGACACTAACCCTTGCACAAATATCAAGCATTTTAAAATTGTCAGGGCCTAATTCCGCCAATTTGAACTTTTCACAATTTTCGCTCACAATGCTCGCGTCATCTTCGTTTTTCACTAAATTCATACATTTTCATCTTTGATGGCACAAAGACGTTTTCGGGGTGAAAACTTCCGAAAAAAAAAAAAAACCGTTTGCTTAAATGTTATGTCACTAGTCTTCTTTGGTTGTATATAGTTTATGAACTTAGTGTGTTCGACAGTACCTAGTTTTCTTAGCAAAAGTCTAACCTTCTTATCGTCGGACCAGTTTGCACATTCTTAAACAAATCTAGATATCTACAGAAATACGAAAAATACGTTAACTCTTTTTTTTTTTTTTGGTAGATAATGAAATTCCGCAATCGCATTTACGATAGCGTCTTCAGAATATTCATCTTTATTATTCGGTTTATCGAATTTTTGATCGTACCAATGTGCCAGACTTCACTACATTTATTTAATTTAGATTAGGAAACCAAACTGACGTGTAGAAAAAGAGGATAAGCTAAAGACACCATTACAACATAAAATTTGTATTTAACAAGATGAACAAACAAGGATGTGAAAGAAAAGCATGTATTGAGTAAAACAAGAGTTGTCTCTCTTTTACTGTCAATTGTTCCCAAGTTCACTGAAAGCAATAAGGTTGTAATAGTTTCTGGTAATAAATGTTTTCAACAGTTTTGCTGTGTAAGGAAAAAGATTATGTGAGTATAGGGAATATTCAGCATGCGAGTGGTGGTGTGAGTAAGAAGGTTGGAGCATGGTTTCAACTGTCGTGGATTTCTGTGACAGCTGAGATCTCACTGGTTTACTAAGAATTTTCTTTGCTTATATAAGTGATCATCGGCTCCGAAAGCGCTGCGCGGGAAGAATCACTCTTCACGTGAAGACAATCTGATTGGTTGGCATTGACCAATCAGCGAGCGAGCTTTGGGAAGACTCACGAAAAGCTTCTGGGATCTGATTCTCCCAAAAGTGCACAAATTCAACTACATGAATATATAGCGATTATAAAATTCTCGCATTACACAGTAGTGTTGTTTTACTATCCAATGAATGCTTGTTGTTGTATAATTTGAATTTGCATAAGTATGTGTGTGATGATGATGATCGTCACACCATTTTTGCTGTTCGTCTTGCCATTTCAAGTAGTAGCATTAAAAGTCTTGCATTTTGATTTTCTCCCCAATGAAGCCTTGGTGAATTTTAATGTGTGGCAATATCTTTTTTTGCCAATGTTGTGCTGGATAACAGTTTCTTGATTTGCGGCCAAGTTCTTGACACCAAAATGTTGCACTAGTGAGGTTTTCTGATTTGGGTAAATTATCGTCACTAAAATGTTGTATTTTGACTAATCCTTGACACCAAATTGTTGTAATTTTGGCTAATCCTCATCGCCAAAATGTTGTAACCTTGGGAAGGTTACTGAACAGAATTATCAAACAAAGGTTGGTAATGCACAATAATACTTAGGACACGAACAAAACATATAAGATTTGCCAGTGGCGCGTTAAAGAAGTAAACTGCTAGGAGTCAGTCAAGTGAATTCTACACTGAATCTTCAACTGCAGACCACAGACAGTATCTACCAACTGCTCCACACAGTCAGATGTGGCACAAGGCCGAATTTAATGTGGGGTAACCTGAGCATGTAAGCTCAGCCAAAAATTCCCCTGCATAAAATGTGGTTGGTTAGTTGTTTCCCCAAGACAAGACTCTGCCCTTTGACATAGACCCACTAAAGACAAATCTCCAACTGCAGATCAACACATACAGTATTCACTACTGTATTTATGGGGATGAGGGCATATCCATTTTTGTCCATAGGTACGCTACAACACTATCCCAATGTGCCAAAGATTGTGGCCACCAGTAATGAATCCTGGTAGGACTTCTAATTTTCTCAGAATTGCTTTACTGTTTTTGCTTGAATAAATCAGGTGAGAAAACACATCCTTATTTTACAACCCTTTCTATTTTTGTATATTTACTGAATTCATTTTCTATCTGTAGGCTAGTGGTTTGCTGCCAGTATAAGTTCAGGATTATTCTAATATCCTTCGCAGATATGTCATTGGTTACCTCACAGTTCCAGGTTTCAACAGTTACAGGTTTATTTTCTCATACCTCCAATTATAGTAAATATGCTCCATCTCCAATAATTCAAAGCAAAGAACTTTTTGCTACCAGTATAGGTTCTGGTTTATTCTAATATCAAGGGTTTCCCGGCAGTTCTCACAGTTTTCAGTTTATATTCCCATATCTCCACTTACTGCAATAATTCAAGGCAAGGTACTGGATTATTCTAATATTCTGCCCAAATATGTCAAGGTTACCTATCAGTTTCAAAATTTCTAGGTTTATATTCTCCACTTTTAGTGAGTACACTCAATTCCTAGTAATTCAAAGTAAAGATATATAAAATTCAAGTTTGTGTTGTGTTCTGTGTCATTGTTCTACACTATTAATAAAAACAGTATCAGCGAAAAGGGTAATTTATTTTGGTATTACTTTTATTAACGCTGGCAGCTTGGGTTCTAAGAGGTAGTAGCAAGACTGACGTGGCAGGGACACAAATTACATATTGGCTCAGCGTCCCTCAGACGGTGGTATTAGCTGGTCGGAAGCATGGGTTTGGGAGGCATATCGATGCTTGAGAATTCTTGAGACTCTTTGTTGAATTTGTGCCATTTTGGACTTATATTCAAAACACAGACAAAAGCAATTCATCAATGTCAGAATGACCCACCCACAAGTTACTCCAGCCAATCGCTGATCATTCTGGCCCTGACCTTTTTTTTATTCTGTAGCATTTGTGATTGCATAAGTGCATTGATAAATATTATCAGTTAACTCCAATTACAATTATTTTTAATATTTTCACCCCAAACAAGGCAATAAAGCCACTAAAACACAAGCGATTACTGAGTGTAAAATAATATAAGAAAAAGAAAATAGTATGGAAAGTAAACAATAGAAGAACAGGGACTAAGAAAATAAAACATAATGATTGACATTGCATTTAACATTTTTGAGGATCAAACTTGACTGGAAAGCAAGAATTCAGAAGCAAGCAAAAATGCAAGTGAAGAAACTGTTTGCATATAACCTATGGTTGCATCTAACCATTTCAGCTGTAAAATGATGAGACCTTGCAGCCAATCTAGTACTGCACTTAAATTCTTAAAGTCTAAGTACCAAAAAGGAAATATCATCAGAACAGTTACCATGAAAATATATATAGAAAAGCTTAGGGAGCTATGTTACAGTAGTGGGAAAGTGACTGAAGCCAAGATGTCAAGTCAGGACCAGTGATATTGCAGATTCTTCTTTGTATTTTATGAAAAATCTCTAAATACATGGCAGAATCATCAAACCAGATGTGGCAGCAATATTCAGTGCATGGATAAATGGTAGACTTATAAGATAGATTCTGACCATAAAAATTATCTAGTATGACACAGTGAACCAACTTTCCAACCTATAATAGAAAAGAATCTCTAACCAAAAATATTAAAAGACATTTTATTAGGTACATCCAAAGATTTTCTAAAAAAGGCCCTAAACTTGATTGAAACAAAATTCGAAATGCTTATGTTATTATTAAGAGGAAAGACCAAAGTATTCTTTGATTATTTTATTAATTTTTTCAGTCCTTTCTGGCACATTTGAAATTTTGGTTAAACATCTTGTTTTTCTTCTGTCAGTAGGTGGGCCAAAAATTAGTATTGTAAATTTTAGCATCTTTTTTGATGTTTAAAAAATATTGTTTTGGATATTCTTGCAAAAATCAAATAATTTTCAGATTTTAATGAAATATTCAGGACCTATTTACAAATGAATGAAATTATTTTTTTAAATTTTTTAAAGAAAATCTTGGTAAAATATATTTTTTAAATTCTATTATCTGCTTTTTGAAAGTTCCACCCTCTTCATATTTATATTAGTTAAAAGCAGGACTCAGAAGAGAATTTAAATTATCAATTTGTTTTTGTCAAACAGAAACACCATTTACCAAAAATCTGCTATGAATCATAAAATAAAAAATGCTGTAAAACTATGACCTTGTTTAATTAGGAAAGCTTTTAATCGTATTTATAAATAAGATATATTAAGGAGACTATTGTCTTAAGAAATATTTTTTTATGAATAAAGAATTTTTAAAAGAATTATTTTCATTTTTTAAAATTTTAATTAGAATAATTTATCAAGATTTAAATTTTTAAAATTCTGTATATTATTAAGTAAAAATTCTATTTACTAATCATAAGTGGAAAATTTTAGTACAAATATTTTTAAAAGAGTTTTTAATATTTTTGTGTGTGTATAAATGTGCCAATTTTTTTTGATATAGGTGCCCATACACAATATTATCAGAAAATAAGAGTGATATCTATATTTCTAAAATTCAATAAGACATTAGATTATGGAGAATATTTTTCTAAATTTTTAAGACAACAGAGTACTTAAAAGTTAAATATAAAAAGAGCACATCATTTTCTTCAGTTATGTTTTACAGATAAAAACCCTGTAGATAAAGAATTAGATATGTCCTTATGCTGTCAGCATGTCAACACCTTAAATAAACAGCTACTGTTGGGTTAAAAAAATGCATTTCTGCAATATTTACTTAAAGTAATAATATTTGTTTCAAATCAGATTAATTATAATTTAAAATCAACTTATATTCCTCAAATAAACTTCCAGAAAAGCATATTTTATTTTTGGAAGAGTTTTTAATAAAGAGAATTATATTGCAATGAAAGAGAACTAAAAAAGCGCACTAATCAGCTACTTTAGTAAAAAAAACAAAAAAAAAACTCTTCCAGTAAATTTAAATTAGTTTTGGAAATACATCAATGTATTTTGCTTATGGGAAATATTAAATTTAATCTATTAGCTTGAAATTAAAACTAAAATAAAAGCTTTAAGAAAAATTTTTCATTTTAAACCTTAGGTATTATGTGTATTCTGAGGGTCTCTTCTCCCCATTCTCTCTCTCTATATATATAAATATATATATATATATATATATATATATATATATATATATATATATATATATATATAAAGATAATTACATTGCAATAAACAAGGACTAAAAATGGCACTAAAATTAAATCTTTTAAGAAAAAACTAAATTCCTTCCTGTCAATTTAAATTAGTTTTGAAATAGAGCAAAATATTTTGGAAATATTAAATTTAATCTATTAACTTGAAATTAAAACTAAAATAAAATCTTCAAGAAAGATTTTTTATTTTTAAAAATTAATTTTGAACCTTAGATATCACAAATCACAAATTAGTAGTTCTATTCAGATGGAATATATACAAGTTATATAACACTTTTCTTCAAAAGCTAAAGGAACAATGCACATCAGTGGGGCAGCTGCTTCTTCCTCTATCTTGTTTCCCCCAAAGGGTCAGTATCATTATTTCTGCCATCACTATAGCCAAAACAACCAATGAAATAGGACCCCTTTCATCAGTTTTCCTGGGTCCTTGGGCTTAATAGCCTTTTTAACTGTCTCAGCAAGTTGGCATGCTCCATTGATGGTGTGACCCTTTTGGAGATAGTCAATAAACTCAATGCCTTTCGTATCCCAATAAACTAAGGCCATCACATTCCCTGCAGGTAAAACAACCATGACATTCTTTAAAACAAATGAGAGGGGGTGTTTCCACTGCATGGATTGTCTCTACTCTACCTCAAAGTATCAAAACAAACACTCATATTGGGTTAGGAAATGTTCATGGAAACCAGTTGGATCTGCCTCACATAATGTCAGATTTTCCAGGGATATGATCAGCCTGTGTGCTTTTGATCGGGTATTAGAAGACATGGAACCACCGAGCAGAAACTTTTGTCCTGCCATGTTCATTGTGCAGAATATTCTCAACTCTTATAGGATATACTAACAGCATTGGCTATTTGATTTATCGTCAGTTACCTGTCATCCGTTATCATGTGGTAAACACAATCAATGTTTTCCTTGGTTACAGAATGTCCAGACCTGGGGTCATCTTCAAAACTCTCCTTTCTACTCCTAAATTCAGCTGCCTACTTCTGTGCTGTTGATAAAATTGTAGTAATCATGTTCTTGGGGGGCTAAACACTTTATCTGCAGTTACTTGGATAATACCACAATTCCAAATTTTGTCCATTTTTGCTACTTATTACTTTTGGAGTCTTCTTTGAACAGTCAGATGTCAGTTTAGCTGAAAAGAAACAATGCAGTTATTAATAAGAAGAGTTGAAATTAATGCATGCAAGATTTCACAGCTCTAGCAATTTTTGACTCAGCAAAAGAATTAACATTAACTACTGATGTCAGTGACTATGCTATAGCTGCAATATTATTGTAGGAAGATCACCCTGCAATGTACTTTTAACATCAGTGGAGATGAATTATTCAAATATTGAGAAGGAGGCATTGGCACTTGTGTGGAGCATGGAAAGAGTGAGAAATGTTTTGCTGGGATGAAAATTTCTATTAAAATCTGATCATAAGACTTTGGAATTTATATTCCACCCTAGAAGAGAGTTGCCAAAGGTCACATCTGCTAGGATATTAAGATGGGCAATTAAACTTATGACTTTCAACTTTGACTGTATATATTAAAGGAAATACTATTCTGCATGTAGATGCATTATCTCGGTTAAATTTTGAGAGTAAAAATGTTGAAGCAAGTGAAAATTGGGTTGATAAGAATTTGCACTGGATGGAAATCGATATATTACCCTTAAATCAGCTTAAGTTGGGAAATAGGCAGGATCCAGTGTTGGACAGAATTATGGATATAATAAAGAGAAATACATGGAGTAATTGCTCTGTAGCTGAGAGTCCATATAAAGAGTCAAGACACAAATAAACAATAGAAAAAGGAATTATATATAATTGAGATATCATAGTACCTCCACAGTCTCTGAAAAAAGAAGTAATTAAAGGCATGCTTGATGATATACATGGAGGTATATTGGTTTTGCAAATGAGGTTAAAGTTCCAAGCATAGTGGCCAGGCTATTTGAGAGATGTAGAAGAGTATGTTAAAGAATGCCCAAAGTGTGCCGAAATAAGGAAATTTAGGCAAACTAAAATTCACTCTTGGTCAAAGGAAATGGAGCCATAGGCATGAGTACATATGGAACAGGCCTACATTAAAGGTATGGAACTTTTTCTGATATTAGTTGACTCATATTCAGGTTGGCCTGAAGTTATTAAAGTCACGGATAGAAAAGCCACTACTGTGAAGCAGGTGTTGAGGATAGTGTTTTCAAGAAATGGAGTTCTAAAAGCCTTGTTCTCTCACAATACACCTGAGTTTTGTGAAGAAAGTTTATGTGTATAGTTAAAATATATTGGCTACATTCCATACAAAACACCACCTTACCACCCACAGTCAAATGAAATTGCAGAGAGAATGGTTCAAACAGTAAAAATGGGATGAAAAGCATTCTCTCTAGTGGATTGTAATATAGAGAGTTATTTATCCAGACTATTCCTAAGTTGTACAGCTATTTTAGATGCAAGCAGAAGACAAAACCCATCTGCATTGATAGACAAATAAGAGCTCTTGATTACAATTTCATTGGCAACGAATGAAAGTGTGTGGTACAGAAAGGAGGAAGAAAAGAATGAAGAAGAACAAATGCAAAAAAGGATGAATGAATCCAGTATTGAGCATGACCAAGAAAACCACTAGAGATATGAAGGTGAAGAACAGGAGTGGGAGGAGAGAATGAGCATATCCAGTAGTAGTGAGAAATAATCTGGGGATGAGATTGTCTGAAGATATCATGATTCAAATGAAGACCTAAATCTCCCATAAAAAGAAATATAGAGACACACTTTGAGAGACATATTTCCCAGGATTGTTTGTAGAAGTCAAAGATCAACTAATGATATAAGGCCTCTTAGGTTCAAGGAGGTGTAGTGATATGTAAATGAGGTACTGTATAAAAGGCATTATCGCTACACCTATGGGAATGTTATCTTCTTTTGACGAGACCACATCTGTCAGCGAAAATACCTATCATAACAATTAGTAATTGTATTAGAAATATATTTTCTCTTGAATTTTCAGCAAGAATTAATTTTACTTACGAAGTTGGCAAAATTCTCCTCCATAACCTGGAAGGCATTTTTTAATTTTGCATTTTCCCATGTTGCTAAAATCACAAGATTCAAGATGTCTGCAGTTGCATTGATATATGTTGTATGGTCCAAACTTTCTCACATTGAAGTTGCATTCACCTGTAACATGTAAAAAAGAAACAGTGAGTAAAGTTTGATGAAATATTAGATTGTGCAAGTTACAGCAGTAAGCATAAAATGAATTGCTAAGATGAAAAAAGACAATCTGAATATCTAAACAGGTTTCACTTTATATTTATTTCTCTGTTGAAAATAATGCTATCTTCTTTTATTTACTGCATCTTGAGGTCTAGCTCAGGGATCTACAAGAAGAAGATATTCTTTGGAGACAAAGCAAAATCCTCTTTAAAAATAATTAGCATTGTTTAGAAGTAACTCTTTCTTTCATGTATGTCTATCCATGACAAAATACGAAAGAAAAATTCAATGAAAATTGGTCCTAAACTGGAATCATGAGTTTCTGAAGACTGATCAGTTTAATTCATATTAAAATTTATTAGTCTATTTAATTATGTCATTGAGGGACAAAATTTCACAGCAGTTGATAGAAAAACTGATTAGAAAGAAATCTCCAGCAGTCATTAGTCACACAGGAATCTTACTCTCTTATCACCATGGCTGTCTACTCATGGGATAAATCAGGTCCTTCCACCCTACCCTAATCAACAATATATCATCTAACATTGGGATTATTCAGTGGCTTGTACTTGTTTACGCTTTAAATTTCAGTGATTGCAGCACCTCAATGGGTGGAATCCTTGTCATATAATAAGGTTGGCAGCAATATCCTTTTGCCATTCCATAGAAGAGTGGTAACAGAATATCACCAAGTTCTTAATTTACATAATTGGTGTGGCTCATTACACGCATTTTACATGATAGCAAACTAGCAATAAACCTTGGAGCTATGAGTTTCATAAACAAATGATAGCAATTGACAATTTTACTTTCATTTTGGGGAACATGTTTCAGGGTAGTTAGCTAATCTGGCATGAAACTTAATATTTTTTCTAGAGAGAGTAATGATGTAGTAGATGTTAAGATAACACTTCTTTTATTTCACTGCCTGTTCACTTTTTACCAAATATAATTAAATTTATAATCATATTTAGATTTAAATACAAATAAAAACCTTTCTTTCAATATAATAAATATACTTTTATTATTACCTTTTTTTTTAGAAGAATCTGGGCCGCTTTTATTAGGGGTTCCTCCTCTCTGATCATTGTCAGCTTGGAATAAAAGAACAAAATATTGCAATTCAGAACAACTTTTTGGATTATAACTTTACATTAATTTTCTACTACTTAACTACCAAACAGTCAAAAGTTTATAAAAATGTAGAACAAGAGTAGAAATGTTCAAACTTTTTGAATTGGTAACTTCTATTTCTATGTGCTGTGTCCTTTCAAGATGTTGGCAATCATGGCTCTCCACAATTTCTCATCCTTTGTACCTCTTAATAAATTTTATCTCTTTGTTATCTCCCCTAAAATCTGTTCCACTATCCCTTTACACATATTCATAAGGTAGTTTATGTGTTGTTTTCCTCTATTCCTCTTGCCTTTAATCTGTCCTTTGAGTATAACATTTTCTAATCCTCTTTTCACATTATATGCACTAGAAATTTCAACTATCTCTTCCTGATGTTAAGTATAAGTGCCCATTTTGGTTCCATTTTCACTAAAACTGTCATTGCAAACATGTTCAGTCTATGGTATTTTTAGCAGAAACTGTAGAACCCTGTTGCTTCATGTCTCTTGACCCTTTTTAAAAATATTTTTTCATTAGACTTTACTTAAATTTTGTTCAGCATGCCCAGTATATATTTCAAATTTTATATAAAAATAAATTCTTTAGTTTATAATTAAAGAAACAATAAGTTTTTTTTTATTGTTCTCTCTAATTAATAATCTTTTTTCTTCATCTTTCACACCCAATAACCCCTTGCATTTTAGTGGCTTATCACCTTGCTTAAGATGAAATTATTAAAAAAAGCAAAAGTATAAAATGTTACAACATATCTATTTGGAAAACACTGAACTAGAATAATATGTCTAATGCATTCTGTTCATTATATCAGATCATCCATAAGTGTTGTGAGTCAGCCATTGACAAATATAAAACTGTGACTTTTGCAGGATTATGAATGATTGGTTAATTAAGTGATATTTTTAGAGTTTATCAACCTTTTGCAGGTTATTTAAAGCCAGAAAATATTTTTAGATTGTAAGAATTGCTTTTGAGATAATAAAATTTTTTACTGATAACTTTACTAATTAATTCTACTAATTAACCCATAGCTGGGAGAAGAGATGGATTCATACCTTTCTCAATGGTATTTGTGTCTAAGTGAATATAATAAAGCTAATGGGAAATGGAACTCAGATTTCTGATTTCCAATTCTAAGTTGTTATCTATTGCACCATGTGCACATCAAAGCTTAAATCACCTGATATTCACAAGTAGTCCTGCATCTAGGTATTGAACAGGCTTATTTTTGCTCAAATTCAGTAATTTTACAAGAACAGGTGTTTAAACCAATTATGAAAGATTACCAAATTTAGTATACTATGGACTGATTGTGGAAGCAACAACAAAGTTTTAGGAAAAATGCAAACAAAAAGAACACTTGTACTTCAAATCAGAAAAAAATGGTGAAATTTCTCGGTCACATAATGAGGCAAGAGGTATTTTACACTCTCAGGAGATACTAAAGGTAAGTGGGACCAAATAAACTTGTGTAAATAGTTGGCAGAAATGGTATTAGGAGAAATGGAAAAAAAGACAAATCTTATTTAGAGCTACTACAGACAGGAAGTGAGGGCACCTTGAGGTGGTGTAATGGTTAGCAAGCTTATCTTGCTAGAACTATTATGACTGAGTAGTGAGTTCGATTCTCACTAGGTGCCCCATACTTTCGGCCTTGTGCCACATCTGAGCTACGCTTGGAAAATCACTACAGACAGGAAGTGGAGGAGAATTATTATTGTCCACATACTGAATGGGCACAGAACATAGAAGAATAAATTAAGCAATTTAGTGTACTATTTTGAACTCTTAGAGTACCACTAAGACATATTAGTAGCAAACAAATAAAGCATAGTTAGAAAACATTCAAAAGTGAAAACATCATTTGACTCAAAGGAATATACATGTAAAATATATATATATATATATATATATATATATATATATATATAGAATATGCATCTAATAGTTGGGGAGTTGATGTCAATATGATCATGATCAGGTTAGAACTGAAGTGGTGGTAAGTGGGCCACTTGGGATGGGCCTGTGTTCTTGAGGGGTCCTATTGTGCCTGATAATAGGATATGTTTTTTGTAAAGAACACTGTTAATGTAAAAAGAATCAAGATGGAAATCCTTTAGAATATTTTAACAAATTGTTTGTGTTCTTTTATTCTGTGTTGTCTGTAGTATTGTTTTTAAATTTTGATCTTAAGGCACTGAAAATTGATAAATGACATAGGTATCAAGTTGTCAAAGTAAAAACTCAAAGGATGATGATTTCTTTTATTGCAAAAGAGTGTAAATTTGAGAATATTAATGAATTATGATGTTAGTGTCTACTTTAAACTATCTGAAATGATCTTGAAGGTTTTTCAAAAGTGCATGACAACAAAATCAAGAGTGACATGCAAGTTTGACGCTGACATTCAAAGATATGTTTTACCATATCCAAATTATAAATATATCATCTGTAGTATGTGCATATAAATTAGTTAATGATGAGTTACACCTCTTGATACAGAACATTCCTGAATGAGATTTTGAAAGTGATGTGAAATAAAAAAAAAAAAACAAGAGCTCTCAATGTGATGCAGATACAGTACACACTTTTGAACATGTGAACTTGGAATAAACAACAGTTAAGTGGGTCACTTTGTTTTTCATACCAAAACATCCCACATAGAAATATTACATGGTGTCAAAAGTGAAAACCCATGTATACAATAATGGATATTATCCAACCTTCCACACAGATGTCCTGGGAAGGAAATGCTGAAGAAAACTAGAGAAACTAGTTACAGAAATTTGAATTGAACCTTGTGCTATCAGAAAAAATTACTAACCAAAACAAAATATTAAAATGTGTGTTGTTCCTGAATATGGCTGGAGAAAAGGCAATAGAAGTATACTATCCCATAATATTCATTGAAAAAGGAAATTATAATGATTATGTTCAAGGTAAGTGTTATGTTATGCATCGGGTTCTGATGTTAGATGAAATACTTTTTAAACAACTAGAATGGCATGTGTAAAGGTATGAGATCTTTATTTATGAGCTGGGTATAATATGCTTCTGATACTGTTCCCTATATAAAAAGTGCATGCATGAAAACAGGAAAAGGGAAAGCTAGATAAAGGGAGGGGCAACTTAATAATACGAAAAGAAAGTAAGAAAGACATAGCCCATGAAAGGTATTGGCTTAACATAAGGACAAACCTTCCTGTTGTTTCTCAGACATACAAACAAACAGGAAGATGTGAGTATGAGCAGTACAACAGTATGATATATGACCATGTCATTATGGTAATCTGAAGTGACAAGACAAAAAGAATACTAATGAACTTGGACAACACAAATCTGGAAAAAGTAGTAAATCTCTGCAAAAATGATGAAATTGCTACAAGTCATAGGGTAGGGAGGCAGACAGCAATTGGACCACAATTTGGAACTTACATGTAGGGTTTGGCAGAGCCCCAAATCCTACTGCTATTTGAGTGTTCTGACCAGCATGTGAAGTGTATTTTAAAGTATATGTGTATTAGAAGGCATTTCCACAGTGAAGTTGTTGCAAATAACTATAATGCTATGCATACTGCCAGGAAACATTTCATTGCATGTAAGTTTTCAGAAAAACAAGATGTACACTTTGTCAGCAAGTTAGGATATATATTGCAGTCATACAAATATTGTGACATTGTTTTCTCTAAAAGAAATATGATAGATGACCTTAGTCCAGGAACTGTCATCAAGTGGGAGCATAAACAGATGTTTGTCAAACATAAAGGCACAAATGTGAGAGTACCTCTATCCCATTTAGCTGCCTACACTGGAGCATATCAAAGTCCTTCTGAAGATGACAAAATTATTAAACCCACACCCAGCACCTCACAAACCTGGCCTGATAAAACACTACAAGTGTCAGTTTTTGAAGAGAACAATACAGATGAAGAATTATAAACTCCAAATGACAAAGCTGAAAAACATCAGACTATGACAGCAAGGAGCAGAACACCTAAACAAAATGTGATGAGGAAAATATAATGATTTCCTCCACAAAATGAAGATCTAGAAAAGGCAAGAAAAAATGAGCTTCAAAGTTGGTTTGAAAATAAAGTTAACACACAAATACCTGACTAAGATCAAACCAAGATATCTACAAGATGGGTTTATATTTACTGATCTGTATAGTTAGGCATCCATTACAGGCCCAGAAAAGCAGATGTGGCAAATACATTCACATGGGAAAACTTTGCAGTTTTTAACGCAGAAGCACTGTTCTCATTACATAGTGTCTTGTGTTCTCCTGATAGACCTAGACTGGATCATTTTGTCCATTCTAGGAACCTAACATATTTACTAGAAAATATTAAACATGTATGCAATAATTGTTATACATGTCAAGAAATGAAACCCAGATATAATAAACCTGAAACTGCTTGGCTTATTAAAGGGACTCAACTATTACAGAGACTGTCTATAGATTTTAAAGGGCCCATTCCCTCTTCTAAGTATGAAGACATGTTGACTGTAATCAACAGACACTCAAGATTTTCATTTGCTTTCCCAGTGAAAGATATGACATCTGCAACTATCAAAAAGTGTTTCAGTAATTCCTGTTTGGGAATTCCACCATATGTGCATTCAGACAGAGACACATTAATTATCTCAAAGAATATGAAAAAGTGGTTCTTTTCAAAAGGAATAGGCACTAGTAAAACAACATTTTACAATCACACAGGCTGTGGACAGGTCAAAACATATAATGGTATCATTTGAAGATCAGTATTGTTAACTTTGAAATCACAGCTTTTACCTATAGTGCCATGAGCAAGTGTTCTTCCAGGTGCTCTACATTCAAGTCAATATCTACTGTGCTTGTCTACTAACTGTACTCCACAT
Source organism: Acanthosepion esculentum (assembly GCA_964036315.1). Lineage (NCBI taxonomy): Eukaryota > Metazoa > Mollusca > Cephalopoda > Sepiida > Sepiidae > Acanthosepion > Acanthosepion esculentum. Next base: position 42,774,520 of record OZ038486.1, on the reverse strand, counting down.
TAGTGACTAATTTTCAGCAGAAATCCAAAAATCATTATCAGGACAGTCAGTGCCATCCTGGTGAAGTATCCCAGATGCTGTCTTAATGAAAAGAAATATACGTAAGATTAAATACTCACCAATTGTTGAGAAGGTAGATCTAATTGATACTAATCTTCAATATGCTTATGTGTGTCTTCAATATAGTAGAGAAGCAATATTATCAACTAAACAACTTGCACCAACTGGCAGTTGTCCTTCAGAAAATGTGGATAAAATGAACCAGCCTCATATCCCAAAAATAGACTAACTTGTATAAACCTTAATCACTGAAAATAATCCACTCGTGAATATGCAGTCCCTTGAAAGAAACCATCATCATCCTATGTTGGTTCCAATCCACTTTGCATCTAAGATCTAAGCCCCTTCTCTTCACCAGCTAGATTCCTTTACATATGACTTCTATTTCCCTTCTGCCTTTCATCTGCTGACTAGTGTCCTATATACTCTTAAAAGGTAGCACAAACTAGCTTCAATTTTAAATTTACTTGGGTGGAAGCTACTACATTTGATTGGACAAAAATACAAGGGGAATATATTTTTCTAAATTTGAAAAAATGGATAATCAACAGTCTACCATGGCCATTATTTTTGGTGGCCTTTTTAGAGTCATTTCTAAACCAAGAAACTTTTACACACAAATGAAACAATTTTTCACAAATCATCTGCCTTTCTTGTAATGCACTTTTCCCAAGCCAAATTACATGACTATAAAGATTCTAAAAAATTTAAATAAAACTATTAAATCCATGACACTGTATTATTTAAAATATATAATACATAAATTGATCCCACACTAAAATAATATCGACAATAATTACATTATAAAATAAATTCAACAATAACATTTACTCACATTCTGTTTATTTAGAAATTAAATTTGCTCACTTCTGTTTATTTAGACATTAAATTACATCACTTTGCATCCTCCATAATTTACCTTGACTCTCAGTTATGATCATTTTTAAATTTTAAAATTCTGAAAAATGAATGATGCTTTTAATTTAACTTATAAAGAAAAGTAAAATAAAAAATAAAAAAATGTTTGCAAAATAAAATCCTTATATTTGTCTTGATAGACCATCAGAGGATGAAACGTATTGGCTAAGATAAGTTTTCCTTTTGTCTTAAAAAAATCATTCTGTTCTACCTAATCATCCTGTAGTTCAATGCACCTGGCAAACAGTTTCAAATGTTTCTTTAATGCTTTGTAAACAAATCCTGCTGTTTGCTTAATGAAATATTATTGATTTTGTAAAGTCAGTGGGGACGAGAACTTTTCGGTACATTCCTTCATTTCAGTCTGGCGACTCAACATCTATCAAAACAATAATATTAGCAGAATATAAAGTAAATAATATAAGTAAAAAACTTTAACTGATATCAGAATAGTAACATTAGTATAATGAAATCAAGATAAAATAAACTTACCTGATACCAAAGTAAAAATCAAAATGAACATTAAAATAAGATTGGAAAGGTGCTTCATTATTGTAGTTTAGCATTAAACTGGAGATACATGAGTTTTGCTCACTTCAAAAATTGTTTTCAGTGACTGCATCCTGGACTATAGGGAGTGTCTTTTTTTTTTTTTTTTTCTTTGGCCAATTTCTAATATCACATGATTTGATAGTTGTGATCCGGATTACATTATAAGTGGGCAATTTGATAGAAAAAACACATATTTAGTTATGGGATGGTTTTTTTGAATACATTTCTTTTCATTATCTTTATATGTAGAGAATTAATGCAAAAAATCATTCATATATAGTTAAATTTAATTATTGTACAAAGTGAGGACATCCTAATTGAAATATGAGAATGATAAACTATAAACAAATGTCTTGTATAAAATATTGACTTGAGCAAACCACAAATTCGAAAAATATATTCTATACATGACTATGTAAATAATAGAATAAATAAAATATAGCATTAAAACATGATCTTGCTCAACAGAGTGACAGCACCTCAGCAAATAAGAGAAAAATGTCCACTGAGGAAAAATTAAAAAAAAAACAAACTTAAATACTGCCTAATGGTTAAATCCACTTTGGCAGTAAGGGAAATAAGCTACTACCACTGCTTAAAACACATCCATTAAGATGAGGAGTAAGAGTCTAATTTGTTAGCCAGGGATGGTGAGTTCAATCTGAGGTAAGAGTCAGCATAGTTAACAGATAGTATATAAGCAGAGGATTCCTTATCAAAAACAAGTCGCAGAAAAATAATCTGACATCCAATTTCTGTTTTTTTTTCATGACCATCAGTTTGTTTTGAAACCTCATATGAGAATAATTCATATATTTTAGGTTTTCTTACTTTTTATAAGTTTGGAAAATATTTTGAGTGATCATCTAATGTTTAACATATTTAAAAGTTCTTTATAAAAATGTTTACAAAAACATTTTCTTTCAAAAACCTAAAAACATATACTTACTTAATTTTCAGTCAATTTTAAATGATTTAATATTAAGCAAATTTTTATCAATACATTTTCAAAATGTTCTTACAAAAGATTTTGTTGTAGATTTCTTTTATATGTCTAATAAAAATACTTTCACTTCATGCATGCTTAATTTGTTTTCAATAAATGTTTTAAATATTGTGACTTTAAAATACAAGTTCATCAAGAATTAAGTTCTTCCTACTTGAAGTCTAAAAGAATCATCCTAGAGTTTTCTATAGCAACATGAAGCAAGTTTGAAAATTAAACATTTGTAAATATTGTCTGTTTTGACATTGGCAGTTAGGCTCTTCACAATTTCCTATTCTTTGTAGCTCTTAATAAATTTTGTCACTTTGTTACCTCTCCTAAACCCTGTTCTACTATCCATTAACACAAGCTTGTTAGGTAGGTTATATTTTGTTTGCATTTGTCCCTCATGCCTTTAATTCATCCAGTCAGTATCAAATTTTCCAAGCCCTCTTTCCTCATTATGTACCCTAGAAATTTCAACTATCTTTCTGAAGTTAAATATAACTGTTCATTTTGTTTCCATTTTCTCAATGACTTCATCATTGCTCACATGTTTGGTCCACAGAATTCTCAACATCCTTCTGTAGAACCATATTTCTGTTGCTTCCAATCTCCTCTTCATCCGTGAGTAGATTGTCCAGTATTCACTCCCATAGAAGAGGACTGATATTACAGAACATTTCAGTACTGTTTTCTTCGTTTCTAATGAAATTTTTCTGTTTGTCAATACTTTGCTTAGTTTTTGGAAGGTATATTTCACTATCTGTATGTACCTTTAGATATGAGTGCCACACTTTCCTTCCTCTTTTAGAACACTATACAAATATTTAAATTGTACTTGTTTGATTTTGGTAGAGAAAATGGAAGCAAAAAGAACACTTATAGGTATTGGGCTCATTTATCAGAAGTCTATCGGTATATTTGTTGTTCTATTCATTCAGCCTACTTATTATTTACCAGTAAAAATTCGTCTCACATCCATACTGAGTGGGAGGGGTATGTACTATTCCAATGGCTCATTTCAAACTTACTAAATTGTGTATTTGTGTGTGTGTGCATGTCACGCTTGTGTATCACTCACACATAACACAGATATATGCATATATATTAATACTTGTATGCAATTCATACACATTGTGTGTATGACAGAGAGAGAATAAGCTCTTTTTTATACTATAGCTTGTTTGTGGCATTGTCACCAGAAGAGACGGGAACATTGCTTATCTCTATGTTGGGCTTTTCTGATGACATAATGTATCTTTTTAGGGGGCTGGGCACAAATACCACTGTTGTTTTATTGATTTGCTGTTCATGTGTTTTGCCGTTCTGTGTTATGTATTTTGGTATTTTTTTCTTCCTCTTATTGTTATGAAAAATAAATTAGGGAGTTGTACAGAAGAGTACATTATAGGTAAGTCCCCACTTCCGTTTAAAGTCTGTGTCTCTGTATATTTCTTTTTAAAAATCTGATATTAAATATAGACATTTATTATTATTATTATTATTATTATAAACTTGAGAAATAAAATGTAGTAATTTATTTATGACATAATTTTTTAACTCTCAGAAAAATGGATATTACCAGTAATTTTTTTTGTCTCACAGTTAAACTAGAATATACATTCACTGGTCACTTAAGTACACATGAACAAATGCTTTTTTATGCAAATTTCTACTCGAGCAAGTGTCAGATTGTCTCATGGAACACATCAATGACTTTCCTGTGTTCAAGTCACCTCTACAGTCATTGAATCACAATTCTATAGAGCATCATTGGGATATGGCCGAAAGTGAGAATTGGTTTGTGGATGTGTAGCAAACCAGTCTAGAAGAATTTGGGGCTGGCATAACAACTGCATGGGCACAAATTGCAAGTGGTTTACTTTTTGAATATTGTTGAACCCATACTGAGAATGTTGAAGTGCTTCTAAGGGCAAAAGAGAGTTCAATCCTGTAGTACAAGAAGGTAAGTAATAGTGTTTGACTAGTGAATCTTTGTGTGTGTATGTAGACACAGACACGCACGTGCACACACATACACATATATATATATATATATATATATATATATATATATATATATAATAAAGAGAATATATAACAGGTGTTATACGTTCATCTAAAGCAAAAAGAAAGATGATACATTGAGAGAATATAAAATTGCAATACTTGAAGGATGATGACAATTTTGATTTGGGTATAATATGTGCTTGTGAGAGGGTAATAGATATTCTGGTAATATTTTTAGTCTTCAGCCACCTTTTGATGTAATAATATTCATATCAGTGAACCATTTCTGTCTGAACTGGTGATGCATGCTGCAAAAAGGTTCAGTGCAGTGAAAAAGTCAAATATAATTAGGTGTCTTATAAAATATTCATACATGCTCTTTTGTTCAGTTAGATTCATTTAAGAAGTCTTGTGGGCTTTTAAGAGGCTGGCTGGTCATTTTGGTGAATTGAGGCACAAGTTGGATGTTTAAGTGGTCACTTAAACATTCCTACATCCATTGATCAGGTTCTATACGGCCATGTAGTGGAGACCACACCCCAATACCTATGCATTGTGAGGAAATAGCAGTAGCAATAAAGCACGCAATCTAGATCAGAGTAAATGTACCAATGTGGACTGTTTTAATGGTTTATATGCATCAGGACTCTTAAAATTCTTCTAGTTGCTGAGGAGAAAAGATTTCTTTTATTAAATAAAAATGTGTTTGAAGAATAAAAAAAATGTAAAATTTAATGCCAATTTTTCCGTCGGTAAAATTTGTAAAAGAATTTTCTTTTCTTTTTCCTTTTTATAACTGTTAAATTATTTTTTGTACAGAAGATCAAATAGGAAATAATTGGACAGATGTCATTTTTTCACTGGATGGTCTGTATTTGGTGAAAGAGTACATATGTGTGTGTGCACATGTCTACAGCCTGGAGAGATGAATGGACAGACTTGACATTCTACTATTAGACAGTACAACTTATATAAAGGACAGGTGGATCAGATAAGCTGTTTTTGAGAGTCGTTCTGATTAGTTAATAAATCTAAGAAAAAAGTTTCTTTTCAAGCTAGAGCACTCCAAGTTTCATAAAGGCCTATAGAATAAAAAGATATATTCCTAACTTATTGCCTATATAAATTGTTATTTTAAAACATAAATGGATCCAGTTTTTGCATTTTGTTAGTTTTGGTCCTTGGTATTTAATTAGATTTGAGACACACTTTTTAAAAGTGAGTATTGCAAGGTTAATTGCTGCTGTTTGACCTATGAACTTGCTGACAGGTGGAATATATTTTACTGTGTTCAGATGTGCTTTTTAATGCTATATTTTAAGTGTAAAGTAAGTAATATTTTTTCCAAAGTTTTTTAATTAATCTTTAATTTTCCTGATTTTCTTTGAAACATATATTTAGGACAGATATTTGATTTTTGAGAGATTTTTAAAGTGTTTTAAATTTACTATCATCATTTTTCAAGAAAAATGTCAGATTAGTGATAAACTATCAACGAGAATGTATTTAAAATGTTTTTTTTTTTAATATTATTGAAGTACATAAAATTATTATTCTTTTTTAATACCTTTATGCTGTTATTTATCAAATAAAACCAACATTTTGCTAAGAAGGAGACATTTAAATTATTTTCAAATGCATTTTTAAGGTATTTTACTCACACTAGGACTCTCTAAGTATTAAATATATCGAATATATTCTCATAGCATTGCTAGAAAACGTTTTTAGAGGTTGGATCGATATACTGTGAATTTCTGTTGCAAACAGAGAGGACCCATATACTCATAAATGGCTTTATTATTGGCCACCATAAATTAATTGTGACTTTTTTCCTAGCCAAAATTGTAACTTTTTCTGCATCATTTTTTCCTCTGACTTTATTACCGGCTACATATAAAATAACTTTATATAATTTATTATATAAAATAATTTTATATACATTTTTATGCTAACAGCAAATATATTGTTTGATATTTTCATCTAAAATGTTTGTCCTTAATTTAAAAATCAAATTTATTTTTACTTTTTGTTTTGTAATTTTGTTCGGTTTTGGTAGTGGAAGATGTATTTGGAGAATATGTTAGAATAATCCAGAACTTATACTGGGAGAAAACCGCCTGCATACGAATAGAAAATGAATTGAGTAGCTATACAAAAAATAGAAAGGGGCGTAAGACAAGGACGTGTCTTCTCTCAAGATTTATTGAACCATTACAGCGACGCCATCCTAAGGGACTGGAGACTTTACCAGGATTTATCATCGGTGGGCGTAATCTTAACAATATGGGATACGCAGATGCCACTGTGTTGATGGCCGACTCGGAAAGAAAACTACAGGATCATCTAGACAGAGTGGTAGAAGAAAGTGAGAAAAAATACTTAGCATAAACTGCAAGAAGACGGAAAATATGGTCATCAGCAAGAGACAAAAAAATAAGATGCGAGTTAAGAATTGGTGATATAAACATCAAGCAGTTTAAATATCTAGGAAGTGTTTTAACAGAGGATGGAAAATGCGACACCAAGATCCGAACACGCATTAGACTAGCGAAAAAAGCATTCCAAAAGCTAAGCAAAGTGCTAACAAACGGAAAAATTCGTTAGAATCAAAGAAGAGAGAACTATGTGATATCCATCATCTTCTAGAGCATTGTCGTCCTGAGTATGATGATCTGCGTCCTGGGTAAGATGATAAACTACGTCCAACAGCAAGGCTTCTGATCAGGAGGTTTTGAGAAGCGTGGAATTACTTCTTAATTGCTGGTGTTCCCAGGTTCACCCTGACCAGGGGTGGTAGCACCTGTTAGGGTCTCAGCTATAGGCAAATACTTAACTTCAAAACTGGTGTAAAAACACTATGAAAGTGTAAAAATACGTTTCAATACCAGAAATACTTTGTAAAAAAATTATTACCAGCAATAAATTTTGAAGAAAAAAATATTACCAGCAATACGTTTTTGGAAAAAAAATATTTCCAGCAATACGTTTTTGAAAAAAAAAAATTTCCAGCAATACTTTTGGAAAAAAAAAAGAAAAAATATTACCTGCAATACATTTTTGAAGGAAAAATATTACCAGAAATAGATTTTTGAAGGAAAAAATATTAGCAGAAATAGATTTTTGACAAAACAAAGTATTACCAGGAAAAAAATAATTGTCGGCATCAAATAACCCATTGTATTTGATATGTCGTAAAACAAACCAAACCAAACTATCGCTATGAATCTATTTCAAAAATTTTGATATTTCGTGAATTAGCAAAGCATTTCAATACAAGTTGCACATGTCGTAAGACGCCTTCATAAACTCGGTAAATGTGTTCCTCTATGCGACTGCTTTTCAGCTTAGTGATGCTTTCTGATCGCCATTGAAGCGTAGACTTGCTGCTGAAACCTTCCTAGGTAGAATCACCCCACCTCGACGAAAAATTGGTTCTTTATAATGATATCCACTGAAAGTGACAATGGTTAGCACTGACTGGAAAAGAAGAATCTATCCTCAAGCGAGAGCTACATGCGAAAAAAGATATATTCTTTGTTAGGTGAGATATGAAGAATGTTGTTATTCAGAACCATTAAACCAAAACGCAACAATTAATGTGGAGAATTACCATCGTTAATTAGAGGTATAGCATAAAAAAAATTTAAGATTTTGTATTGAAATGCTTTACTAATTCACTTGTAGTTTGCTTAAGATTTTCCTCAACTATTTTTTACAGAAGGTCAGTATTGACAGAATGGAATTTTCAAGAGAAGTTACCAAATCGAAATTGGCGAAACCATCATTACCATGACCGAACATTTTTGCTCACGTCCTGGGTATGACGATAAACTACATCCGCATCCTGGGTATGACAATAAACTACACCCGCGTCCTGGGTATGACGATAAACTACATCCGCGTCCTGGGTATGACGATAAACTACATCCGCGTCCTAGGTATGACGATAAACTACGTCCAACCAAAAGACCGTCGATCCGATCAATCGGCTGGGCATGTCATGCCCCATCACATCTAACCCATCCCAAAACAATTACAACTTACAATTAACTTTCCCACCCAAACCCTACACTAAATATACTAACACCTTACCCCTAAAATGTGATGGAAAGTAGTGGCTTAGGGTCAATCAGTAGAAAAAAATTAAACAATGATGTTGCCAGCTATACGTTTTTGAAACAATGATGTTGCCAGCTATACGTTTTTGAAACAATGATGTTGCCAGGGATACGTTTTTGAAACAATGATATTGCCAACTATACGTTTTTGAAACAATGATGTTGCCAACTATACGTTTTTGAAACAATGATGTTACCAGGGATACGTTTTTGAAACAATGATGTTGCCAGCTATACGTTTTTGAAACAGTTACCAGCTATACGTTTTTGAAACAGTTTCCAGCTATACGTTTTTGAAACAATGACGTTGCCAGCTATACGTTTTTGAAACAATGACGTTGCCAACTACACTTTTTTGAAACAATGATGTTGCCAGCTATACATCTTTGAAACAATGATGTTTCCAGCTATACGTTTTTGAAACAATGATGTTTCCAGCTATACGTTTTTTGATATATCTAGTAAATACTGGATCTGGCATTAAATAACCCATTAAACCCCAAACAAACAACATTTTTGCTAAAGAGCCTTTTTGGAATTTATACAGTATACAGTGTTTGATATAGGTCTGATCAAATCTTATTTTAAAGTGGTAAAATCTATGCAAATTTTACCCAATCTGTAGTTGAAATTTCTAGAGCATATAATGAGGAAAGAGGTCTTGGAAAATTTGATACTCACAGGATAGATTGACAGCAGAAGAGATAGAGGCAATCAAGCCTTCTTTCCTCATTATGTACCTTAGAAATTCCAACTCTCTTACTGATGTATAAGTGTCTTTTTGTTTCCATTTTCTCTAAAACATCCTCGTTGCTCACATGTTCGGTCCGTGGTATTCGCAGCATTCTTCTGTAGGAGGACTGATATTACATAGCAGTTTAGTAAAAATTACAAAAGGCAAGTTATTTGTTACAGTTTTATCAATACTGTTCATTTGATCCATACAGTCTCATGTTTTATTTGTATTCTTCTGTAAAAGCTAAAAGGCAACAATGGAGAAATTTAGGTGAAATATAATATTTTGCAAGTAAAAGCATTAAACAATAAATTAAAGAATTGAATGTAAATCTGAGACTATATTATTGAAGATTCATAGCAAATGAGGTAATCATGTTATTGTGACTATTAAATTTTGTCAGTTTTGCTCAGAAGAATAAATTGTTAAGACAAGTCAGTCAGTTATGTGCCATGGTGATACACGCGTAGGCAATCATGTATCTTTCGATACATGACTGACGAGGCAGATTTTTTTCCCGCAGTAGGTTGCTATTTCTTTCTGCGGTAGACCAGTTGTTGAATTTTAAAAAGAAATATACAAATTTAATTCATAACATCCACAGGAGCCATTTGTCTACAACTGTTGCAACGCTCATTAGTTTTCAAACAGCCACTTTTTTACTTTAAGTTTAGACTGTAAATAAGAGAATTAATGTTTCGAGACGCCACCTTTTAACTCAAAAAGACTTTGTGTGCATTCACAGCCGATACTCTCGTTGAAAATGTCTTTTAAAAAAATGATATTTCACAAAGAAAGGTCACAAAATATATTTGTCTTCTTGTGTTTCTAAAAATGAACAAAAAACAAAACAACTTGTAATCTACCTAAGCAATTCGTATTGATTGAAAGGCTTTCAACTATAGTTTTTAAAAGTATTTTAAAAGCCGTTGATACATGTCTTTCAGAGAGATTGTTTTTTCATTAAATACTTTTTCCTCTTAAACCTTCCCACTTCCTACCTTGTCGTCATTTTATATATGAGATTCATTCTAAAATCGTTGTTTGTCGAAAGAACTTTCTTCTCGGAATGAAACGCATTAATCATAAATTTTCCATGTTGTCATTAATTTTCTCACTATTATTCTGATGTTATTAGTAAATAGCATTGAATAAGAATATATTATTTTATTTATAATTGATTAAAATCCGGCTTCAGCAACCTCAGCTCAATGTTAAATCACTTCCTATTCATAGCATTTATAATAATTTGCAAATGCTAATTGTCATTACGTTTAATTATTATTAAAGAATCACCATCAATATGGGGCTGTAACTGATGGAGGGGGTGCAGATATGTCTAGTAATCGTCTTTGTTTTTCTTATTAATGCAGGGAAACGGATTTTTAATTAGAAGATCATAGATTTGAATTTATCTCCTTTGAATATGTGGAGGTATATTCACTCACACCATGTGGTCATAAGTTTGGGCTTGTGTTTACGAGGAAAAAACAGAACAAACAAACGTACACAATAATAATAAAAAATAAATTGTATGGTGATTTCATAAAATTTTATTTTTTTATTCGCGTGTATTGGTGTGTATGTTTTACATTACAATTGTGATAAGGTTCATGTTATAAAACTAAAAGAGAGTAAGACACTCCGTAATATCACAAGTCCTATCACGGTGGGAATTTACACACGTGTTGTCATCACAACAGTCCTTGGGCGAAGAGGTTGAATCTCACGTCTCTTGGCGGTATGTTCGTATTTCCGGCAGGAACAGTCCCTGTTTCATGCTGGGAGTAATTTTATTATTTTTTTTATTTAATTGTCTTTTTTAGTACAGCTCAATTATTGCTTGTCTTGTTTCCACTGAGTCTGGCTATATCTGCCCGAACAAACGAAGGGATTGAATAAAACTAAAAGGTTCATGTTCTTATTCTACTCTCCATGTCTAGGGATATCTCATCTGGTTTAATCATTCCTTTATATTAATAGATAGTCCTGTTTCCACCGGATCTGCGTATGTCCGTAGCAATATCTTGAAATGATTCAGAGAGTAAATTGAAAATTGTTAAAATAATTCTTACATGGAAAAATATTTCAACAAAGTGATCGTCTGAAAATGCTTAATGTCGAAATAAAATCCACTGATGTCAAATGAAATTCCTTGTTTAAAAGACAAAAGCAATCCAGCCAAAATCATATTGAAGGAGGTCAAAACTTTCAAAAGAAAAATCTATTGCAATGGAAGTCACTTAACCACTCATTTAAAACTGATGATCAGTAAAAGAAGAATTTTATGGCTGGACTTCAATATAGGATGATGATATGCAAGTATTTATGTTAACAGTTGCAGAATAAGTTGCCTTTCTATGAAAAAAGAATCAAATTATATCCTGGAGCAACAATGTGTGTTTTATTTGAATAATCAGATTTTTGTGATTATCGTAAGTAGACTTTTTTGGAGGGCGGGGATACAAACTCATTTTATTTACCAGATATGGATTGTTTGAAGAGCTAATATTTAATCATATATATATATATATATATATATATATATATATATATATATATATATATATATATATATATTATATATATGGAGAGAGAGTGAGAGAGGGGTACAGAGAGTGAGAGAGAACAGATTAAAATGTATTCAACATGTCTACATGAATTAGTTTACTTTGATTTGTATTTTAAAAGCGTACATCCCAACTTGAAGCACTTTTGAAATGTGCATCCGGGTGATTCAGGGAAATTTCAAAGAGTTTGTTTGTAATAATAACGCATTCACATCAAAAGACAAATTATGAAAATTATGATTGTGTCAAAGTCTGCTGGAAAATAAGGTACTGAGATGTTTTGTATTGCTAAAAGTTTTGCACTTGACTTCATAATGACTATCCAGGAAACTATTTTAAAATTAATAACAAAGGCTTTATAGCACTCTTTATTTCTGTATATAGTCCTGGGTATGATGATAAACTACATACAGCAGCAAGGATTCTGATCGGGAGATTGGAGGTTTTGATGAGCGGGGGAACCACCTCTTAATTGATGTTGTTCCCAGGTCTCCCTATCCCGGTATGGTAGCACCTGTTAGGGTATATATATATATCCAACTATATATATATATATATATCCTACTATATATATGTATATATCCTACTATATATATATATATATATATATATATATATATATATATATATATATATCCTACTATATATATATATATATCCTACTATATATATATATGTGTATTCTACTTATATATTTATATATATATATATATATATATATATATTCTACTATATATATATATATATATTCTACTATATATATATATATATATTCTACTATATATATATATTTATATATATATATATATATATTCTACTATATATATATATATATATATATATATTCTACTATATATATATATATATATATATTCTACTATATATATATATATATATATATTCTACTATATATATATATATATATATATATATATATTCTACTATATATATATATATATATTCTACTATATATATATATGTATTCTACTATATATATATATATATATATTCTACTATATATATATATATATATATTCTACTATATATATATATATATATTACTATATATATATATATTCTACTATATATATATATATATATATATTCTACTATATATATATATATATTCTACTATATATATATATATATATATTCTACTATATATATATATATATATTCTACTATGTATATTCTACTATATATATATATATATTATACTATATATATATATTCTACTATATATATATATATATTCTACTATATATATTCTACGATATATATATATATATATATTCTACGATATATAAATATATATATATATATATTCTATTATATATATATATATATTCTACTATATATATTCTGATATATATATATATATATATTCTACTATACATTTTCTAATATATATATATTCTACTATATATATTCTACTATATATATATATATATATTCTACTATATATATATATATTCTACAATATATATTCTAATATATATATATTCTACTATATATATTCTAATATATAAATATTCTACTATATATATTCTACTATATATATATATATATATTCTACTATATATATTCTACTCTATATATTCTAATATATATATATATATATATTCTACTATATATATACTACTATATATATATATATTCTACTATATATATATATATTCTACTATATATATACTACTATATATATATATATATATTCTAATATATATATATATTCTACTATATATATTCTACTATATATATATATTCTACTATATATATATATTCTACTATATATATTCTACTATATATATATAAATATTCTATATATATTCTAATATATATATATATATAATCTACTATATATATTTACTACAATATATATATATATATTACTATATATATTCTACTATATATATATATATATATATATATATATATATTCTACTATATATATATATATATATTCTACTATGTATATTCTACTATATATATATATATTCTACTATATATATTCTATTATATATATATATATTCTACTATATATATTCTACTATATATATATATATTCTACTATATATATTCTACTATATATATATATATTATACTATATATATTCTAGGATATATATATATATATGTATATATTCTATTAGATATATACATATTCTACTATATATATTCTGATATATATATATATATATATATATATATATATATATTCTACTACATATATATATACTACTATATATATATATATTCTACTATATATATATATATTCTACTATATATATATATATTCTACTATATATATATATATATATTATCTATATATATATATTCTACTATATATATATATATATATTATCTATATATATATATTCTACTATATATATATATATATATTATCTATATATATATATTCTACTATATATATATATATATATTATCTATATATATATATTCTACTATATATATATATATATATTATCTATATATATATATTCTACTATATATATATATATTTATATATATATATTCTACTATATATATATATATATATATACATATTCTACTATATATATATATATTCTACTATATATATATATATATATCCTACTATATATATATATCTCCTAATATATATATATATATCCTACTATATATATATATCTCCTAATATATATATATATATATATATATATATATATATATCCAACTATATATATATATATCCTACTACATATATGTATATATCCTACTATATATATAGATCTATATATATCTATATATTCTACTATATATATATATATATATATATTCTACTATATATATATATACATATACACATATATATATATATATACATATACACATATATATATATTCAACTATATATATACATATATATTCTACTATATATATACATATATATTCTACTATATATATACATATATATATATATATATATATATATATATATATACTACTATATATATATATATATTCTACTATATATATATATATATATTCTACTATATATATACATATATATATATATTCTACTATATATATATATATATATATATATATCTATATTCTACTACATATGCTATATATATATAAATATATATTGTACTATATATATACATATATATATATATTCTACTATATATATATATATATATATATTCTACTACATATGCTATATATATATAAATATATATTGTACTATATATATATATATTCTAGTATATATATATATATTACTATATATATATATTCTACTATATATGTATATATATATATATTCTACTAAACATATATATATATTCTACTATATATATATATGTATATTCTACTATATATATATATATTCTACTATATGTATATATATATATATATATTCTACTATATGTATATATATATATATATATATATATATTCTACTATATGTATATATATATATATATATATATTCTACTATATATGTATATATATATATATTCTACTAAACATATATATATATTCTACTATATATATATATGTATATTCTACTATATATATATATATATATATATTCTACTATATATATATATATTCTACTATATGTATATATATATATATATATATATATATATTCTACTATATGTATATATATATATATATATATATATATATTCTACTATATGTATATATATATATATATATATATATATTCTACTATATGTATATATATATATATATATATATATATATTCTACTATATGTATATATATATATATATATATTCTACTATATGTATATATATATATATATATATATATATATTCTACTATATGTATATATATATATATATATATTCTACTATATGTATATATATATATATTCTTCTATATATATATATATTACTATATATATATATATATATATTCTTCTATATATATATATATTACTATATATATATATATATATATTCTTCTATATATATATATATTACTATATATATATATATATATATATATATATATATATATATATATATATATATATATTCTACCATATCTCTCTATATATATTCCACTATATATATACATTCAACTATATATATATATATTCTACTATATATATATATACATATATTCTACTATATATATATATATTCTAGTATATATACATATATTCTACTATCTATATATATATTCTTGTATATATATATATATACTACTATATATATATATATTCTACTATATATATATATTCTACTATATATATATATATTTATATATATACATCCTATTATTTATATATATATCATACTATATATATATATATATATATCCCACTATATATATAACCTACTATATATATATATATATTCTACTATATATATATATATATATATTCTACTATATATATATATATTCTACTATATATATATATATTCTATTATATATATATATATATTGTACTATATATATATATTCTACAATATATATATATATTCTACTATATATATATGTATATTCTACTATATATATATATTCTACTATATATATATATTCTACTCAATATATATATATTCTACTATATATATATATATATATATTCTATTATATATATATATATATATATGTATATATTCTTCGATATATATATACTTTATATTTATGTATATTCTACTATATATATATATATTCTACTATATATATATATATTCTACTAGAAGAGTAATACATTTCAGATGCAACAAGGAAGGTCTTCAGTGATGCACTGTCTTCATAGCCGATTTCGGGTTTTGCATCATATCGGCTCCAACAGCAACCCCGACCTAATTCCACAAGATTCAGGCCGCCTCCTTGATAGCGTTTTGCTACGCACTTCGACATTGCAAAAAAGATAAATAAAATATGGCTAGGATTCCGACCGTTCTTATTGACATACGTCAGTCAACATCAGCCAATGAAATAAGGACTTTCCCCCCTTCCCTCCTATATATAGTCTTGCATTTTGCTACATCCGGTTTTTTTGCCATTTCCTGGAATTCGTATCGAGGTAAGCTGGACTCGTTCTTGCAAGGTTCAATCCAATGTTTTACATTTCATTAATTACTAATTCAATAACTTAACTACCACTTACGTTACCCCCCGCCAAAAAAAAAAAAAAAAAAAAAAAAAAAAAAAAACCTCAATAATTCTTACTATTCTATAACAATCTTTAAGTCTAACCCTATATGAAACCGTTCATTACAAAGTTATCTTGTACTATTTATTTTAAATTTCTTACTAGTTTTGTAACCTATCAATTAAAACAGAACAATGGCCTAATCTAAGCAAGGAAAAATAATAATAATATTACTTTAAAACCTAAAAAGCTAAAGTAATATAGACGAATTTACGAAACAGTTCATTGCAAACTTGTCTCGTCGTTCTATCTATTGAGATTTCTTACTAGTTTGTAATCTATGAATTAAAATAATACGATGACCTAATCTAAGCAAGGAATAATAATTAAATATACTTAATTTATTAAAAAAAATCTAAGAAAACCTAAACTACTCAAATAAGTAACATATTCGCATTTTAATTATAAATATTATTCGACATGAATCTGGTAAATTAATACTAGTATTACCACTAACTTTTAAACTATGAACTCTATGATCTAATTTTACATACATAAGAATTGAAATTGATAAAAAAACAACTCCTATGACCCTCCCCCAACGTGCGCTAACACTTCTCAACACCCTCCATGCTGGATTAACTACCTTAAATTAAATTCCTCAATGTTACCTTATAGATTGACCCTCCTCCATTTCCCCAAGCATGTTTGGAACATTTAATTCTTCCATGGCTCTGATCTCTTAAGCCAAATCCACTTTGAAGCATTTAAAACTGCATTGGTAATGTCCTTCAACGCTCTCCCCCTCTCTGTACCTACTATGCCTATTTTTGCAAGAGCTCTACACAGTGACTGACCTGCAAATCCCCTGCAACCAACTTCTATCGGATCATAGTGTATTCTCCATGACTTGCGACGACATTGTTCGACAAGTTCTTCGTATTTGGACCTCTTCCTCTCATTGGCCAGTGTGATAAACTCCTCCCACGACACCGACAGTTCCCAAATTATACACTGCTTCGTGTTGTCGGAGTGTAATATCAGATCTGGCCTGAGTGATGTTTCGGCTATGTGTTTGGGGAATTTCAGCTGGGTCTTTAGGTCCACTATCAACTGCCAATCATTTGCGGTAGTTAACAGGCTCGTTCTCTCTCTCTTCTATATATATATATGTATATATTCTACTATATATATATATATTCTACTATATATATATATATATATTCTACTATATAAATATATATTCTACTATTTATATATATATATATTTTACTGTATATATATATATATATTCTAATATATATATATATATTCTACTATATATATATATATTCTACTATATATATATATTCTACTATATATATATATATACTATATATATATATATTTTACTATATATATATATATATTTTTTACTATATATATATATATTCTACTATATATATATATATTCTACTATATATTCTACTATATATATATATATATATATATTCTACTATATATATATATATTCTACTATATATGCATATATCTACTATATATATATATATTCTATATATAGATTCAACTATATATATATATGTATATTCTATTATATATATATATATATTCTACTATAGATATTATATATTCTACTACATATATATATTCTATTATATATATATATATTCTATTATATATATATATATTCTACCATATATATTATATAATCTACTATATATATATATTCCACTATATATATATATATTCTACTATATATATATATTCTAATTTATATATATATATATATATATTCTACTATATATATATTCTACTTTATATATATGTATATATATTCTACTATATATATATATTCTACTTTATATATATGTATATATATTCTACTATATATATATATATTCTACTATATATATATGTTCTTCTATTTATATATATATATATATTCTACTATATATATATATTCTACTATATATATATATATATAATCTACTATATATATATATATTCTACTATATATATATATATATATATTTCACTATATATATATATATTCTACTATATATATATATATATATATATATATTCTACTATATATATATGTATTATACAATATATATATATTCTACTATATATATATATAAATATTCTACTATATATATATATATATATTCTACTATAGAGATATATTCTACTATATATATATATATTCTACTATATATATACATATTCTACTATATATATACATATATATATATTCTTCTATACATATATATATATATATATTCTACTATATATGTATATATATATATTCTACTATATGTATATACATTCTACTATATATATATATATATTCCACAATACATATATATATATATATATTCTACTATATATATATATATTCTACTATATACATATATATTCTACTATATATATATATATATATTCTACTATATATATATATATATTCTACTATATATATATATATATTCTACTATATATATATATATATATATTCTACTATATATATATATTCTACTATATATATATATATTCTACTATATATATATTCTACTATATATATATATATTCTACTATATATATATTCTACTATATATATATATTCTACTATATATATATTCTACTATATATATATTCTACTATATATATGTATATATATATATATTCTAAAATATATATATATATACATTCTACAATATATACATATATATATTCTACTATATATATATATATATATATATTCTACTATATATATATATATATATATATTCTACTATATATATATATATATATATTCTACTATATATATATATATATTCTTATATATATATATATATATATTCTACTATATATATATATATTCTACTATATATATATATATATTCTACTATATATATATATATATTCTACAATATATATATATATATTCTACAATATATATATTTTCTACTATATATATATATATTCTACTATATATATATATATTCTACTATATATATATATATATATATATATATTCTACTATATATATATATATATATATTCTACTATATATATATATATTCTACTAGATATATATATATATTCTACTATATATATATTCTACTATATATATATATATATATATATATTCTACTATATATCTATATATATATATATATCTACTATATATATATATATATGCATATATCTACTATATATATATATCTATATATATATATATATTCTACTATATATATATATATATGCATATATCTACTATATATATATATTCTATATATATATATATATTCTACTATATATATATATTCTACTATATATATGTATTCTACTTTATATATATATATATTCTACTATATATATATATATATTCTACTTTATATATATATATATTCTACTATATATATATATATATTCTACTTATATATATATATATATTCTACTATATATATATATATCCTAATATATATATATATATATATTTACTATATATATATATATTCTACTATATATATATATATATATTTACTATATATATATATATTCTACTATATATATATATATGTATATATTCTTCTATATATATATATATATTCTACATTATATTTATATATATTCTACATTATATTTATATATATTCTACTATATATTTATATATTCTACTATATATATATATATATTCTACTATATAT
>OZ038486.1:42731238-42748738 GCA_964036315.1 Acanthosepion esculentum | reverse complement strand
TTTATTGATTATTTAATGCGAAAATCATTTGATGACGACAGAACACCGTTAACTCATGTCTATGGTTTAGTAACTTTTCACTATTTAGAAATCTAATTATGTGCAGTTTTTCGTGTAGGCACAGAGGGCATGGGTCATCCCAGGTTTTACATGTTCTAGTTCTATTTATTATTTTCCATTTTACTTTCAGTGTTTTGTTCGTTTCCTTTAAATGCCAGTAGTATTGAGATAGAGATGTCTGACTTCTATTTTGGATGTTGTTGAAGGAGCTTTTGTGTTGTCTCCATCTAATTTTAAAATTATTCTTAGTTGACCCTATGTATAATTTTTCAGTGTTAGGATTCTCCGTAGATGAGATGGTACATTGGTATACCACGGATTTAGTAAGGCATTTGTTTTCTAACGGGCAGTCATTAGGGTTTCTACAATCACATGATTTTTCATTTTTTCTGTCTAGTTGCAGTTTAGGAGTTTTATTGGCACTGTTTTGGCATGGGGGTTTTCCTAAGATTTTACTATTATGCCTTTTTATTATTCTTTCTAGGTTTTCAGTGCAGCTGTAACTTAACTTTAGGCTATTCTTATTAAAGATTTGGCTTAGTTTGCTATTTTTGGGGAAGTGTTTACCTATTAAAGCTAGGAACTTATGGCCAAGTTTAGTGCTGACCATTTGGTTGAACGGAGGTGTATACCATATGACATTTCTTTTCCTATTCTTCTTACTATTAGTGCTATTGTTTGTATAGCTTATGTCAGCGTTTCTGTATCCGCTATTTTTCAAGGCCGTGTTATAAAACTTACTATGTGCTTGGAATATTTCCTTATTTGCAGAGTTCATGCTTATTCTTTTCTCTACTGATGTGGGTATATGCTTAATTATAGATGGGGGGTGGTTTGACTTAGGGTGTACATACAGGGGGTTGGTATTAGGTTTTCTGTAGGGTGTGTAATTTTTGTTTACTAAGTCTAGAGTTAAGTCGAGGAAGTTTACCCTTTTTAATTTGGTGTTTACTATAGTTTTTAGATCTATTTTTCCGAATTCACTATAAATTATCTTTCTAATCTTATCTGTTTTGAAATTTGTGGAGATCCTCACTACCATGAGCCCGTCGTCTCGGTACAGCCCGATGTCTTCAATGTCTAATTCTCAGTGCGCTGTTAAGTTGTACAATATAAACAGACCGACAAGGTCCGAAGATTCTGCAGAGTCCAGAGATCCCATGCTGATGTCAAAATTTTCAGCAGTGTTTTTAATCCACAGCTCCTCATTGTGGATGAGGATGGATTTCTTAGCACTGAGGATTATGTTCGTTTCTTCCTTGGTTAAGTCTGAGTATACTGCAGCAAACTCCAGGGCAGTAGTGAAGAGGTCTTTCGATATAGACTAGTAGTAATCCACTATATCGAACTGATATATATATATATTGTACTATATATATATATAGATATATTGTACTATATATATTGTACTATATATATAAATATATATATTCTACTATATATATATATATATTCTACTATATATATATATATATTCTACTATATATATATATATATTCTACTATATATATATATATATTCTACTATATATATATATATATATATATATATATATATATATATATATTCTACTATATATATATATATATATATATATATATATATATTCTACTATATATATATATATATATATATATATATATATTCTACTATATATATATATATATATATTCTACTATATATATATATATATATATATTCTACTATATATATATATATATATATATATATTCTACTATATATATATATATATTCTACTATATATATATATATATATATATATATATATATATTCTACTATATATATATATATATATATATATTCTACTATATATATATATATATATATATATATATATTCTACTATATATATATATATATATATATATTCTACTATATATATATATATATATATATTCTACTATATATATATTCTACTATATATATATATATATATATATATATATATATATATATATTCTACTATATATATATATTCTACTATATATATATATATATATATATATATATATATATATATATATATTCTACTATATATATATATATATATATATATTCTACTATATATATATATATATATATATATTCTACTATATATATATATATATATATATATTCTACTATATATATATATATATATATATATATATATATTCTACTATATATATATATATATATATATATATATATATATATATTCTACTATATATATATATATATATATATATTCTACTATATATATATATATATATATATTCTACTATATATATATATATATATATATATTCTACTATATATATATATATATATATATATATATATTCTACTATATATATATATATATATATATATTCTACTATATATATATATATATATATATATATATTCTACTATATATATATATATATATATATATATATTCTACTATATATATATATATATATATATATATATATATATATTCTACTATATATATATATATATATATATATATATATATATATATTCTACTATATATATATATATATATATATATATATATATATATATTCTACTATATATATATATATATATATATCTACTATATATATATATATATATATATGTATTCTACTATATATATATATATTCTACTATATATATATATATATATATTCTACTATATATATATATATATTCTACTATATATATATATATATATATATATATATTCTAGTATATATATATATATATGTATTCTACTATATATATATATATTCTTCTATATATATATTCTACTATATATGTATACATATATATTCTACTATATATATATTTATATATATTCTACTATATATATATATTCTACTATATATATATACACATATACATTCTACGATATATATATATATATATTCTACTATATATATATTGTACTATATATATATATATATATTTTCTACTATATATATATATATATATATATATTCTACTATATATATATATTATACTATATATATATATATATTCTACTATATATATATATATTATACTATATATATATATATTATACTATATATATATATATATTGTACTATATATATATATATATTTTGTACTATATATATATATATATTCTACTATATATATACATATATTCTCTACTATATATATACATATATTCTCTACTATATATATACATATATTCTCTACTATATATATATGTATATATATATATATTCTACTATATATATATATTATACTATATATATATATATATTATACTATATATATATATATATTGTACTATATATATATATATATTTTGTACTATATATATATATATATATATTCTACTATATATATACATATATTCTCTACTATATATATATGTATATATATTCTACTATATATATATATATATTCTACTATATATATATATATATTCTGCTATATATATATATATATATATATTCTACTATATATATATATTCTACTATATATATATATATATTTTACTATATATATATATATATATATATATATTCTACTATATATATATATATATATATATATATATGTATATATTAAAAGATTTAAAATATGGTTTTACCGCTACACAGTGATAACCATGTTTCTGAAATGGAAGCTAAAGCCCTTGAATTTAATTTTGTTATTAAACCAAAGACACTAGTTCCATTTCCTCATCAAGCGAATTTTGGAGTAACTTACTTTTAAAAATTTACGGTTGTTAACGCCACTACAAAGATTCATAATTGTGGGTTTCCAATGTTACCGATAACTCCATTCATCTTGACAAGGGGTGGTAGAGGGTTCAATTTTTTAATTTTCGTTGTATCAATTAATAGTTACATTTGAAAGCGGGGTTATGTTTAGCGATGTGTAGTGATGTATCTTTTAACAAATTATGACATCCGCTAAATTCATGTCATCTGGGGTTTTTTCTAACGTCAAAAATTCTTAATGTATTTTTTCTACTTGTATATTTAAAGATTTTGAGGACTGTTTAGGCTAGAATATGTTTTACCAACCTTTCTAAAAAAATTATTTTTAATATTTAATATACTATACTTCTTTTTAATACCAAGTAAATGTATTAGAATTACTTACAGTATTTAAAATTATTTATTCTTATCGAGTATAAGTAAATTATTTCAGTAATTCAGTAAACTTTTATTTATAAATTTGGTAATATAAATTTCCCCATGTATGTACAAAGGACATTTAATGTTCAATATTATATTCTAACTTATTAATTTCATTTGACTTTAGGTGTTCACTTGGATTCTTTTCAGTGTTTGAATTACTTTGAGAGAGGTGTTATGGTTAGAGTACGTTTTATTGAATTACAATTTTAAAAGATGTTTAGGTTATATACATATATATATTCTACTATATATATATATATATATTCTTTTATATATATATATATATATTCTACTATATATATATATTCTACTATATATATATATATATATATATATTCTACTATATATACATATATATTCTACTATATATATATATATTCTACTATATATATATATTCTACTATATATATATATTCTACTATATATATATATATATATATATATTCTACTATATATACATATATATTCTACTATATATATATGTTCTACTATATATATATATATATATATATATATATATATTCTACTATATATATATATATTCTAATATATATATATATATTCTACTAAATATATATATATATTCTACTATATATATACATATTCTACCATATACATATATATATTCTACTATATATATATATATATATATATATATATATATTCTACAATATATATATATATATTGTACTATATATATATAGTGAACTATATATATATATTCTACTATATATATATATATATATATATATTCTACTATATATATATTCTACTATATATATATATATTCTACAATATATATATTCTAATATATATATATATATATATTCTACTATATATATATTCTACTATATATATATATATATATATATATTCTACTATATATATTCTACTATATATATATATATATTCTACTATATATATATATATATTCTACTATATATATATATATATATATATATATGTATTCTACTATATATATATATATATATATTATACTATATATACATATATATATATATTCTACTATATATATATATATATATATGTATTCTACTATATATATATATATATTATACTATATATACATATATATATATTCTACTATATATATATATATATATATATATAGTAGAAAATATATATATATATATTTTACTATATATATATATATATATATATATGTATTCTACTATATATATATATATATATATATATATATTCAACTATATATATATATATATATATATATATTCTACTATATATATATATATATATATATTCTACTATATATATATATATATATATATATATTCTACTATATATATATATATATATTCTACTATATATATATATGTATTCTACTATATATATATATATATATTCTACTATATATATATATATTCTACTATATATATATATATATATATATTGTACTATATATATATATATATATATATTGTACTATATATATATATATTGTACTATATATATATATATTGTACTATATATATATATATTGTACTATATATATATATATTGTACTATATATATATATATTGTACTATATATATATATATTGTACTATATATATATATATTGTACTATATATATATATATTGTACTATATATACATATATATTCTACTATATATATATATATATATATATAGTAGAATATATATATATATATTCTACTATATATATATATATATATATATATATATATTCTACTATATATATATATATATATATTCTACTATATATATATATTCTACTATATATATATATTCTACTATATATATATATATATATATTCTACTATATATATATATATTCTACTATATATATATATTCTACTATATATATATATTCTACTATATATATATATTCAACTATATATATATATATATATTCTACTGTATATATATATTCTACTATATATATATATATATTCTACTATATATATATATATATATATATATATTCTACTATATATATATATATTCTACTATATATATATATATTCTACTATATATATATATATATTCTACTATATATATATATATTCTACTATATATATATATATATTCTACTATATATATATTCTACTATATATATATATGTATATATATATATATATATTCTACTATATATCTATATATATTCTACTATATATATATATATATTCTACTATATATATATATTTTCTACTATATATATATATTCTACTATATATATATATATATTCTACTATATATATATATATATTCTACCATATATATATTCTACTATATATATATATATATTCTACTATATATATATTCTACTATATATATATATATATATATTCTACTGTATATATATATATTCTACTATATATATATATATATATATTCTACTATATATATATATATATATATTCTACTATATATATATATATATATATTCTACTATATATATATATATTCTACTATATATATATATATTCTACTATATATATATATATATATATATATATATATATTCTACTATATATATATATATATATATATATTCTACTATATATATATATATTCTACTATATATATATATATATATATATATATATATTCTACTATATATATATATATATATATTCTACTATATATATATATGTATTCTACTATATATATATATATATATATATATATTCTACTATATATATATATATGTATTCTACTATATATATATATATATATATATATATTCTACTATATATATATATATGTATTCTACTATATATATATATATATATATATATTCTACTATATATATATATATGTATTCTACTATATATATATATATATATATTCTACTATATATATATATATGTATTCTACTATATATATATAT
Organism: Acanthosepion esculentum; assembly: GCA_964036315.1. Classification (NCBI taxonomy): domain Eukaryota; kingdom Metazoa; phylum Mollusca; class Cephalopoda; order Sepiida; family Sepiidae; genus Acanthosepion; species Acanthosepion esculentum. The sequence goes on along the minus strand of OZ038486.1, from coordinate 42,741,615 downwards.
ATGTATTCTACTATATATATATATATTCTACTATATATATATTCTACTATATATATATATATATTGTACTATATATATATATATATATATATTGTACTATATATATATATATATATTGTACTATATATATATATATATATTGTACTATATATATATATATATATTGTACTATATATATATATATATATATATTGTACTATATATATAGATATATATATATTCTACTATATATATATATATATATATTCTACTATATATATATATTCTACTATATATATATATATATATTCTACTGTATATATATATTCTACTATAGATATATATATATTCTACTGTATATATATATTCTACTATAGATATATATATATTCTACTGTATATATATATTCTACTATAGATATATATATATTCTACTGTATATATATATTCTACTATAGATATATATATATTCTACTGTATATATATATTCTACTATATATATATATATATTCTACTATATATTTATATATTCTACTATATATATATATATATTCTACTATATATTTATATATTCTACTATATATATATATATATATTCTACTATATATTTATATATTCTACTATATATATATATATATATATATATTCTACTATATATATATATTCTACTATATATATATATATATATATTCTACTGTATATATATATTCTACTATATATATATATTCTACTATATATATATATATATATATATATATATATATATTCTACTATATATATATATATATATATATAGTCTACTAAATATATATATATATTCAACTATATATATATATATATATCTATATTCTACTATATATATATATATTCTACTATATATATATATATTGTACTATATATATATATATTGTACTATATATATATATATTCTACTATATATATATATATTCTACTATATATATATATATTCTACTATATATATATATATATATATATATTCTACTATATATATATATATATATATATATATATATATTCTACTATATATATATATATGTATTCTACTATATATATATATATATATATATATATATATTCTACTATATATATATATATGTATTCTACTATATATATATATATATATATATATATATATATATATTCTACTATATATATATATATGTATTCTACTATATATATATATATATATATATATATATATATATTCTACTATATATATATATATGTATTCTACTATATATATATATATATATATATATATATTCTACTATATATACATATATTCTACTATATATATATATATATATATATATCTACTATATATATATATGTATTCTACTATATATATATATATATATATATATATATTCTACTATATATATATATATATGTATTCTACTATATATATATATATATATATTCTACTATATATATATATATATATATATATATTCTACTATATATATATTCTACTATATATATATATATATATTCTACTATATATATATATATATATATATATATTGTACTATATATATATATATATATATATTGTACTATATATATATATATTGTACTATATATATATATATTGTACTATATATATATATATTGTACTATATATATATATATATTCTACTATATATATATATTCTACTATATATATATATATATATATATATTCTACTATATATATATATTCTACTATATATATATATATATTCTACTATATATATATATATATTCTACTATATATATATATTCTACTATATATATATATATATATATTCTACTATATATATATATTCTACTATATATATATATTCTACTATATATATATATATATATTCTACTATATATATATATTCTACTATATATATATATATATATTCTACTATATATATATATTCTACTATATATATATATTCTACTATATATATATATATATATATATATTCTACTATATATATATATATTCTACTATATATATATATATATATATATATATTCTACTAAATATATAATATATATATTCAACTATATATATATATATATATATTCTACTATATATATATATATATTCTACTATATATATATATATATTCTACTATATATATATATATTCTACTATATATATATATATTCAACTATATATATATATATATTCTACTATATATATATATATTCTACTATATATATATATTCTACTATATATATATTCTACTATATATATATATATTCTACTATATATATATATTCTACTATATATATATATATATTCTACTATATATATATATTCTACTATATATATATATATATTCTACTATATATATATATATATTCTACTATATATATATATTCTACTATATATATATATATATATTCTACTGTATATATATATTCTACTATATATATATATATTCTACTGTATATATATATTCTACTATATATATATATATATTCTACTATATATATATATATATATATATATTCTACTATATATATATATATTCTACTATATATATATTCTACTATATATATATATGTATATATATCTATATATATTCTACTATATATATATATATTCTACTATATATATATATATATTCTACTATATATATATATTTTCTACTATATATATATATTCTACTATATATATATATATATTCTACTATTTATATATATATTCTATTATATATATATATATTCTACTATATATATATTCTACTATATATATATATATATTCTACTATATATATATTCTACTATATATTTATATATTCTACTATATATATATATATATATATATATATATATATATATATATATTCTACTATATATATATATTCTACTATATATATATATATATATTCTACTGTATATATATATTCTACTATATATATATATATATTCTACTGTATATATATATTCTACTATATATATATATATATATTCTACTATATATATATATATTCTACTATATATATATATATATATTCTACTAAATATATATATATATATTCTACTATATATATATATATATATTCTACTATATATATATATGTATATATATATATATATTCTACTATATATCTATATATATTCTACTATATATATATATTCTACTATATATATATATTCTACTATATATATATATATATTCTACTATTTATATATTCTATTATATATATATATTCTACTATATATATATATATATTCTACTATATATATATTCTACTATATATATATTCTACTATATATATATATATATATATATATATATATATTCTACTATATATTTATATATTCTACTATATATATATATATATATATATATATTCTACTATATATATATATATATATTCTACTGTATATATATATATATTCTACTATATATATATATATATATATATATATATTCTACTATATATATATATTCTACTATATATACATATATTGTACTATATATATATATATTGTACTATATATGTATATATTCTACTATATATATATATATATTCTACTATATATATATATATTCTACTATATATATATATATTCTACTATATATATATATATATATTCTACTATATATATATATATATATGTATATATATTCTACTATATATATATATGTATTCTACTATATATATATATATATTCTACTATATATATATATATTCTACTATATATATATATATATTGTACTATATATATATATATATATTCTACTATATATATATTCTAATATATATATATATATATATATATAGTAGAATATATATATATATATATTCTACTATATATATATATATATTCTACTATATATCTATATATATTCTACTATATATATATATATTCTACTATATATATATATTTTCTACTATATATATATATATATTCTACTATATATATATATTCTATTATATATATATATATTCTATTATATATATATATATTCTACTATATATATATATATATTCTACTATATATATATATTCTATTATATATATATATATTCTACTATATATATATTCTACTATATATATATATTCTACTATATATATATATATATATATATATATATATATATTCTACTATATATATATATATATATATATTCTACTATATATATATATATATATATATATATTCTACTATATATATATATATATATATATTCTACTATATATATATATATATATATATATATATTCTACTATATATATATATATATATATATATATATATATTCTACTATATATATATAATATATATATATATTCTACTATATATATATATATATATATATATATATTCTACTATATATATATATATATATATATATATATTCTACTATATATATATATATATTCTACTATATATACATATATTCTACTATATATATATATATATTGTACTATATATGTATATATTCTACTATATATATATATTCTACTATATATATATACATATATATTCTACTGTATATATATATTCTACTATATATATATATTCTACTATATATATATATATATATATATATTCTACTATATATATATACTCTACTATATATATATATATATTCTACTATATATATATGTATATATATATATATATTCTATATATCTATATATATTCTAATATATATATATATATTCTAATATATATATATATATTCTAATATATATATATATATTCTACTATATATATATATATTCTACTATATATATATATATTTTCTACTATATATATATATATTTTCTACTATATATATATATTCTACTATATATATATATATATTCTACTATTTATATATATATTCTATTATATATATATATTCTACTATATATATATATATATTCTATTATATATATATATTCTACTATATATATATATATATTCTACTATATATATATATAGTCTACTATATTTATATATATATATTCCACTATATATATATATATATATATATATTCTACTATATATATATATAAATATTCTACTATATATATAATCTACTATATATATATATATTCTACTACATATATACATATATATATTCTACGATATATATATATATTCTACTACATATATACATATATATATTCTACGATATATATATATATTCTACTATATATATATATATTCTACTATATATATATATATATATATTCTACTATATATATATATTCTACTATATATATATATATTCTACTATATAGATATATATATATATTCTACTATATAGATATATATATATATTCTACTATATATATATATATATATTCTACTATATATATATATATATATTCTACTATATATATATATATATATTCTACTATATATATATATATATATATTCTACTATATATATATATATTCTACTATATATATATATATTCTACTATATATATATATATTTCTACTATATATATATATATATATTCTACTATATATATATATATATATATTCTACTATATATATATATATATATTCTACTATATATATATATATATTCTACTATATATATATATATATATTCTAGTATATATATATATATATATATTCTACTATATATATATATTCTACTATATATATATATATTCTACTATATATATATATTCTACTATATATATATATTCTACTATATATATATATATATATATATTCTACTATATATATATATATATATATATATATATTCTACTAAATATATATATATATTCTACTATATATATATATATATATATTCTACTATATATATATATATATATATTATATATTCTACTATATATATATATATATATATATATATATATATATATTCTACTATATATATATATATATATATATTCTACTATATATATATATATTCTACTATATATATATATATATTCTACTATATATATATATATATATTCTACTATTTATATATATATTCTATTATATATATATATTCTACTATTTATATATATATTCTATTATATATATATATTCTACTATATATATATATATATATATTCTACTATATATATATATATATAATTCTACTATATATATATTCTACTATATATATATATATATTCTACTATATATATATTCTACTATATATTTATATATTCTACTATATATATATATATATATATATATATATATATATATTCTACTATATATATATATATATATTACTGTATATATATATTCTACTATATATATATATATATATTCTACTGTATATATATATTCTACTATATATATATATATTCTACTATATATATATATATATATATATTCTACTATATATATATATATTCTACTATATATATATATATATATATATATTCTACTATATATATATATATATTCTACTATATATATATATATTCTACTATATATATATATATATTCTACTATATATATATATATATTCTACTATATATATATATGTATATATATATATATATATTCTACTATATATCTATATATATTCTACTATATATATATATTCTACTATATATATATATTCTACTATATATATATATTCTACTATATATATATATTCTACTATATATATATATATATATATTCTACTATTTATATATTCTATTATATATATATATTCTACTATATATATATTCTACTATATATATATATATATATTCTACTATATATATATTCTACTATATATATATTCTACTATATATATATATTCTACTATATATATATTCTACTATATATATATTCTACTATATATATATATATATATATATATATATATATATATCTTCTACTATATATTTATATATTCTACTATATATATATATATATATATATTCTACTATATATATATTCTACTATATATATATATATATATTCTACTGTATATATATATATATTCTACTGTATATATATATATATTGTACTATATATATATATATATATTCTACTATATATATATATATATATTCTACTATATATATATATATTCTACTATATATATATATATTCTACTATATATGTATATATTCTACTATATATATATATATATATTCTACTATATATATATATATATATTCTACTATATATATATATATATTCTACTATATATATATATATATATATTCTACTATATATATATATATATATTCTACTATATATATATATATATATTACTATATATATATATATATATTCTACTATATATATATATATATATTCTACTATATATATATATATATATATATATATATTCTACTATATATATATATATATTCTACTATATATATATATATATATTCTACTATATATATATATATATATATATTCTACTATATATAATATATATATATTCTACTATATATATATATATATATTCTACTATATATATATATATATATATATTCTACTATATATATATATATATATATTCTACTATATATATATATATATATATATTCTACTATATATATATATATATATATATTCTACTATATATATATATATATATATATTCTACTATATATATATATATATTCTACTATATATATATATATATTCTACTATATATATATATATATATATATTCTACTATATATATATATATATATATATTCTACTATATATATATATATATATATATTCTACTATATATATATATATATATATATATTCTACTATATATATATATATATATATATTCTACTATATATATATATATATATATATATTCTACTATATATATATTATATATATATATTCTACTATATATTATATATATATATATATTCTACTATATATATATATTATATATATTCTACTATATATATATATATATATTCTACTATATATATATATATATATATTCTACTATATATATATATATATATTCTACTATATATATATATATTCTACTATATATATATATATATTCTACTATATATATATATATTCTACTATATATATATATATATTCTACTATATATATATATATATTCTACTATATATATATATATATTCTACTATATATATATATATATTCTACTATATATATATATATTCTACTATATATATATATATATTCTACTATATATATATATATATTCTACTATATATATATATATATATTCTACTATATATATATATTCTACTATATATATATATATATTCTACTATATATATATATATATTCTACTATATATTTATATATTCTACTATATATATATATTCTACTATATATATATATTCTACTATATATATATATATTCTACTATATATATATATATTCTACTATATATATATATATATATATATATTCTACTATATATATATATATTCTACTATATATATATACATATATAATCTACTATATATATATATTCTACTATATATATATATTCTACTATATATATATATTCTACTATATATATATATTCTACTATAATATATATATATATATATATATTCTACTATATATCTATATATATTCTACTATATATATATATATTCTACTATATATATATATTTTCTACTATATATATATATATTTTCTACTATATATATATATAATTCTACTATATATATATATATATTCTACTATTTATATATATATTCTATTATATATATATATTCTACTATATATATATATATTCTATTATATATATATATTCTACTATATATATATATATATTCTACTATATATATATATAGTCTACTATATTTATATATATATATTCCACTATATATATATATATATATATATTCTACTATATATATATATAAATATTCTACTATATATATAATCTACTATATATATATATATATATATATTCTACTATATATATATTCTACTATATATATATATTCTACTATATATATATATATATATTCTACTATATATATATATATATTCTATATATATATATATATATATATTCTACTATATATATATATATATATTCTACTATATATATATATATTCTACTATATATATATATATATTCTACTATATATATATATATATTCTACTATATATATATATATATTCTACTATAATATATATTATATATTCTACTATATATATATATATATTCTACTATATATCTATATATATTCTACTATATATATATATATTCTACTATATATATATATATTCTACTATATATATATATTCTACTATATATATATATATATTCTACTATATATATATATATATTCTACTATATATATATTCTACTATATATATATTCTACTATATATATATTCTACTATATATATATATATTCTACTATATATTTATATATTCTACTATATATATATATTCTACTATATATATATATTCTACTATATATATATATTCTACTATATATATATATTCTACTATATATATATATATATATATATATATATATTCTACTATATATATATATTCTACGATATATATATATATATATTCTACCGTATATATATATATATATTATACTATATATATATATATATATATATATATATATATATTCTACTATATATATATATATATTCTACTATATATATATATATATTCTACTATATATATATATATATTCTACTATATATATATATATATTCTACTATATGTATATATATATATTCTAATATATATATATATATATATATATTCTACATATATATATATATATATTCTACTATATGTATATATATATTCTACTATATGTATATATATATATTCTAATATATATATATATATATATTTACTATATATATATATATATATATATATATATATTCTACTATATATATATATATTCTACTATATATATATATATATATTCTACTATATATATATATATATATTCTACTATATATATATATATATATTCTACTATATATATATATATTCTACTATATATATATATATTCTACTATATATATATATATTCTACTATATATATATATATTCTACTATATATATTTATATATATATATTCTACTATATATATATATATATATTCTATTATATATATATATATATATATTCTACTATATATATATATATATATATATATATATATATTCTACTATATATATATATATATATATACTATATATATATATATTCTACTATATATATATTCTACTATATATATATATATATATATATAATATATATATATATTCTAATATTCTACTATATATATATATATATTCTACTATATATATATGTAGTAGAATATATATATATATATATATTCTACTATATATATATATATATTCTACTATATATATATGTAGTGAATATATATATATATTCTACTATATATATATATATATATATATATTCTACTATATATATATATATATATATATTCTACTATATAT
>OZ038486.1:42634494-42726994 GCA_964036315.1 Acanthosepion esculentum | reverse complement strand
TATGTAGTTTTTAACAAAAATGCTTTATTTTTGTGCCATAGAGTTGATGACAACATCAATGATGATGACAATACAAAAAATACGGAGCCAGTGAATAATGAAGAAAATATACATAAGCATTCTTAATACTTTGCTTAGTCTTTGGCAGGCATCTGTCACACTTCCAATGTGGCTCCAGATTTTAGTGTCACACTTTCTGTCCTCTCTTAAAATGCTTTCCAGGTATTTAAATTGCTGTACTTGTTTGCTTTTGATGTCTCCAATTTGGGCTTGTCTTTGCTGCTATTTTTCAATTTTGCCATATTTTTGCATGGTTTGGTGTAATTTTATATCTTTTTATAGGTGTGTAGTTTTTTCACTTAATGGGTGTTGTTGTTATTACTTAAGTAGTATGGTGGTCGGTATCATATTCAATGTGAACTCCACGATACTTTAATTAACTGCGTAGTATGTTCTTCGCCAGGGCTACATCATCTTTTATGGGCTGTGTCCCTTCAGGACGTAGACGATCATGGTCCTCCATAGCTCTTAATAAGATTTCTCCCAAACCCTGTTCTACCATCCATTTACTCAAGCCCTGATTTCCTCTATCTCTCTTTCCCTTCAATCTGTCCTATGAGTATTAGATTTTTCAAGCCCTCTTTCCTCTTTACGCGCCCTAGAAATTTCAACTGCCTCTTCGTCATATTAAATATACGTTCCCTTTTTGTTTCCATTTTTTCTAAAATCTCGTTGTTACTCGCATGTTCAGTCTATGGTATCCTCAGAATCTTTCTGTAGAACCACATTTCTCTTTCCTCAAGTTTGTTCTTCATCTTTCACTACCATATAGAAGGACATATATCACGTAACAGTACTTTTTTCTTGGTTTCTAACGAAATCTTTTTGAGATGCGGTATTGTAATTATTTCCACTATTTACATTGTTCTGACTATTGTCAACATCTTTTTGTTGCCATATTTATGACATTTGTGTCGTTGTACGCTCCGGCCTTCTTCTGGTATTTCGAACTGAATCCTATATTCTGTCCACTGGAGTAAATTATTCTAGTTCCACGTGCTATACCTCTTTCGAATGTCTCAGTATCAGTAAATTTCTCTTTAACCCTCCAAGTTTTTGCTCACCTCGGCCAGGTATTGAATTCATAATTCTTTGGGTCAAGTCACTGGATTCAACCAACGCTTTTATCCACTGGACCATGTGTCTGAATGTTTGGGACTTATAAACTTAATCTCTCAGTAACCATTTTTACCAGAGCTCATATTGCAATTTTGTTGTTATTGCTTTTCTGTAGGACCCTGTATTATTGGTTCAAATATTGTATCCATTTCTATGCTGGGTCGGCTTAGATTTTTGTGGCCTAGCATATGCGCTGATTCCATAAGTTTTCGTATTTTCCAGTGATGTTCTCTATTATTTCAACCTCATTCCAAAGAGGGCGGTTGATTTCCCTTTTCCCATCATATGTGGTCAGCTATGCCTAATTTTTTTTTATTTCCCCTCGTGTTACGACTTTACAGTGTTCCTGCAGTTTTATCTTAAGGAGGCGGTTTGTTTCTCCTTTATATTTCTTACCACAGTTCCATGGGATGGCGCAAACAAATTCCTTAATCATGTTCACCTCTATGGGAGGTCTTACTCGAAAGAGGTGTCTGCGATGTGTTAAACCGCTTCTGAGGGTCGTCCTCATTTTATATGGACCACAGATCTTTTGTATTTTTTCCGATAATCACTTCATATAGGGTAGGTAGCCAGACAGAGACTGTTTTCCGAGTGTTGTTATCCTCTTGAATCCTATCTCAGTTTATAGGAGCTGCTGTCATGCATCCAGGGTAGTTGTTACGTTGTAGGGTATTAATTATACAGACCATTTCTTGTTCATTTGTCTCTGGGTCGCCACTTATGATTTTTGCTCGATGTTGTAATCAGCGGACGTTCGCTTTCTTTACACTGTAAACTCACATACTCCCACCACCAATACTTGTAAATAATGCAAATTTTTCTGTTTCTTAATACTCTACTTAGCTTTTGGAAAGTATCTTTCGTCATTGGATATCAGTATCGCACTTACCATCCTATGTTAGAATACTTCCCAGATACTTAAATTTTTGTACTGGTTTGATTTTGGTATTGCCGATTTGTAATTTGCATTTTGGACTCATCCTTTTGCTGACAACCATGCATTCTGTTTTCTTGTAGTTTATATTTAGTCATTTCTTGGCGCTTTCCTTCGCTGCTTTCTGTGGGACCTTTTGTAGTTTCCTTTCTTTATCATCACTGTGTCATTTGCATATCTTATGGTGTTAAGATTGTGGCCGCCAATAATGAATCCTAGTAGGACTTGTAATTTTTTTCAGAATTGCCTCGCTGCATAGGTTGAATAAGTCCGGTGAGAAGACACATCCTTGTCTTACACCCCTTTCTATTTTTGTGTATCTGCTGAACTCATTTTCTGTCGCTTGCAGGTGATTTGCTGCCAGTATAAAGCCCAGACTGTCCTACAATTTAACCCATAGCTAGTTGGAGACGTTAATTTGTAAAATAAAAATTACATAATCAGGTAATTATGATATGATTTCTGAATATAAATATTGTGACATAACATAGAAGACACGTCACAACGTTGTTTTTGTTAGAGCATTTTAACGGCGTTGCGCTAACTTGAGAATAAAAGTTTTTTTGAAGTTATTTACGTATAAGTGAAAGCAACGAATTCTACTGGAATTCGAACTTGGCCCTCCGACTTCTAATTCCGAGCCGCATCCATTATATCATTCGCAACTATCAGTTTTAACATTTATAAAATCGACGGTAATGTTACAGAATCAGAATTTTTTATGTGATTTCTCTAACTCGTGAAATCATGTGTCGGATTTGTAAATAACACTTCCAGAATTTTCAGTCAATGGAATGATTATATATTAGAGGTGTTGAAAAGTTTTCTGTGTTCTGTTTTGAAAAATAGTGACAGTTGAAAACACATTTTTCACTGGAAACTTTTGCACACCCATAATAAATAGTGGCACACTAAATTCTTGTGAGATATGGAGTAAATGAATTAATGATCATGTTTGCATAACATTTATATGGAAATGTGGACGGAAAACGAAGACAGGAAGGAATAAGGGAACAAATGAGTAGATAGAGCCAAAGTATAAGGGAAGAGCAGAGGGACTAGATACGAAAGAATTTCTGCTGTCAACATAGATTTCCCTCGGGTCCAGCTAATAGGCATGTTGTCTGTGTGCATGTAGACGAGAGCGGATCAATAACTTTGTAGCCAATACAATTATTAACTGAATTTTAATTTGAAAATTTCACCGTCATTTTCAAAGAATTCAGTCAGTAATGTGCCATGCGTGATACACGCTTAGGCGATCATGTATCTTTCGATACGTGACTGACGAAGCAGATATTTTCCCGCAGTAGGTTACCATTTATTTCTGTGGTAGACCAGTTGCCATCCAAGGCTGTAGAACCTGGTCTGTCCTGCTATTCACCCATAGCTGATGGAGGAGGGCGGAGAAGAAGAGGATCCATACCTTTCCCAGAGTTATTTAGCACGTAAGTGAATGCAATGGATTCGACTGGAATTCGAACTTGGCTCTCCGATTCCTCAATCCTAAAATGGATTTAATTTTTAATCCATCTACTTCTCTTAACGTTTAGAGCAATAATAATAATAATAATAATATCATCTCTATATGATATTCAATCTGTGGGATTAACAGTGATGGGCTCCGGCATGTTGAAAAATACAAATTTACTGGAGGAAAACAAATGCTATTTTTCAACCCGTAAACTAAAGATTTATTTTGTGCGTGGGTCACCTTCGCGTGGTGTAAAGGTTAGTACCTCTTGTCTCGTTAGAAAAATTACGACCGAGTAGTGAGTCTGACCCTCATAATTTCGGCCTTGTGCCACATCTAAGCTACGCTTAGAAAATCACTATATATATTTATATGTATGTGTGTGCTTTTTTATTTCCTTCATATAAAAAAGGGATTTTTTATTTTCTGTAAAGCGTTTGACTGCCATTTTCTGTTGCCCTCCTCCATCAAATTTTTATTTTGCTTCTTTGCTAACGTTTCGCCTCCATCTGTTTCTCGCTACTACCCACGAAATTGGCATCTCTATCTTTGTTCTTTTAATTAAACCATTTTGATTTTGACTTCTTGCCAGTTATGCGTAACATCCGGTAACTTTCAAAGAGTTTCAAATAGACTTAGTATTTCTGCTCCTGTCGGCCGAGGCATATGTTGATATTTTAATCCTTTTGTTGACGCACCTTGCAATCCTTTTTTTAATTTCTAATCTAAACTAAGCCTTTTTCTCTTGCCAATTAAACAATTTTATTTGAACTCCATGCAACATACACATGATGGGCACTAGAGAATAGACCAATGTGAAACAGTTTGACCAAAACAACAAAGATGCTGGCCTGAAAAACTCAAAGAATTAACACTAAATTTCCTGATGCAACATCGAAGTATTTCTCATCTTAATTACGAATATAAATATTCGTTCTGGGTTAATTAATTTCGATTATTCTGTTTCTGTGGACCTATTTAACGACTAAAACAAAAACCGTAAAGTTTTGTAATGTATTCTGAGTTTAAAATGTCATTATATCTTACTTACAATGCGACAACGTTTGACACCCTTTTTAAAAGAATTACGAATCTAAATTTTCAGTCTACCTTATTTAATGCTTGACAATACCTGATACTACCGAACGGTATTTTAAAAGAATTCTGAGTGTAAATTTTCCGTTTACCTTAATGATGAACTTTTAAAAGCTTTAGGGTATATTTTTTAATTTAACTTGATGACTATTCGACAGTCGCCCTGGGTGTGACGATAAATTACATCCGGCAGCAAGGCTGCTGATCGGGAGGTTTTGATTTTCCGTTTATCACCGTTTGACAACGTCTGAGAGTTTTTGTAATGTAGTCTTAGACTAAAATATAATTTGAGGTTATAACCAACCGATAACGTTTGGAAGCCACTTTTAAAGCATTTCAAGTGTAAATTCCTGTGTAATTATCACCCGATACTTTAAAGCATTCGGGTTATAAAATTTCAGTATGCATTACTTGCAGCCCAACAAAGTCCGACAGCCTTTTTTAAAAAGGCTATCTGAATCGAAATTCGTGCTTGAATTTACCGCCTGAAACACGATTCACTCCATCTTAATTACCGTTCAGTAATGCCCGACACTGCTTGACAGCATTTTAAAAGCAATCGGTATCTAAAATTTCAATTTCCGCTAATTTCCGCTCAAATACATCCGACATTAAGATGATTCTGTTTCCAAAATTTCCGTACTACACTACCCGAAAGAAAAAAAAACTTATACAGGGTGTCTATAAAGTTCGCGTGCACTTTAAAAAATTTATAACTTTATTTGTATTTGTGATAGAAATAATTTGTAAAAAGGATTAGAAAGTAAATCTATATTTTTAAAGGTTTTATTGAAATTTTATTTAAGTTTCCACATGTCCTCCATCATTAGCAATACAAAGGGTAATACGATTTTGCAGTTCACGGAAAACATTTGCCAACTGATTTACAGTAATGCCTGAAATCACATTAGTTATTTTAGCTATACTTAAAACTAGGTACATTAAACTTTATAACATTTTTTACAGATTATTTTTATCGCAAATCCAAATAAAGTTATAATTTTTTTAAAATTCACACGAACTTTAAGGACACCCTGTATAGATTATTTAGTTTAAAAAAAATTAGATCATCCTACCTTGATTTGAATTTTTCAGTATCTTCAGGTGATTTCGGTCAATTGATTTCCTAACGCTTTATTTTTGTAAAAAATTATGAACGTTATATTATTTAAAAATAAGTAAATAAGCACACGACATTAGGTATGGTAGAAGGTGAGGAAGAGGAAAGCAAATGTATCGGTGGTGGTGGGTTAAATTAAATATACATACTTTCTTTTCATCCCACTTCATATGAACTCAAAAGGAACTTTTTAGTATGCAGCAATTAGTAATCTTTATGTTCGTTTCCAACTTTCATTGCTGATATAATTTTTCTTTTCATATTTTCTAACAAACGCACAACAACTAACTTATTGTTATTTAAATCCAAACACTTATTAAGTTTTCAAATTCGGCTAAAAATTGCTTTATCTGTCAATTCAGAGCAGTAATTTTCAACCGGTGTGCCGTGTGGTATGAAAATGTTTTAAAAGGTCATTAAGTTAATTATTTTCAAGAGAAGTCCAAAACAAAATAAGAGTATATATCGAAATTAAAACTCCTTTAAATTGATCGTACGAACATATTGTTATAATAAATAAACGTATACATATTATATAAAATAATATAAAAAGCAAGCATTTCTGTAATAAACAATATTAAAAAAAAAAACAGAAATCGATTACACTTAGAGTCTTTGAAAGAAGGGTTAAGCGTATGCCTGTCTCAAATTTGCCCTTGCAAAGGAGATAAAAAAAAGCGTCAATCTCAGATTTCTTATTAAATGTTAATTTATTATAAACAGAAAAATAAATACAAGTTTTAAAGAATTTTAATTATCTTTTTCATTACAAATTATAATAAATCGTTTTTTCCTGTTAATAAATAAACCATAAAAGTTTACTCTTTTTAAACTCTTTTTATGATCATCATGATTTAAATATGCTGTGGAAGTTTAACGGTGCCGTGCGATAAAAAATAAGGTTGAAAAAAAAAACATTGACTTGAAGTAGTACCTTTTAAAATGTGACAAAAATGGGTTTTTTTTTTTTTTTTTGTTTTAACATGACTACAAACAAAGTCGGATCATTATAATATAGACAGCGAGCCTTTTCATTTACAGCAAGAACAAATATATTTATACGGTCTGTATTTAGCTGTTTACATATATATATATATATATATATATATATATATATATATATAGATAGATAGATAGATAGATAGATATTTCACCTGTTAAGAACAAAGTGATCAGAATGCGACCTTTGAAATACCTTGGAGAAACTCAGATCTCAGATTCTACCAACAAGAAAAGTTTAAAATCAAAAAGAAGATTCCTCTAACTTAGTGGCAGAAGAGCGGCAAGAATGGAGATATCTTGACAACGGTAAGGGTTCCTTATCGGTAAGGGTTTCTAAAAATGCAAACAGCAACCTAATCTTCGTTTTTGTTTTGTTTTGTTAACAATAACAACATCTTTGAAACAACAAAAGTTATTTTTGCGGTAGGCCTTAAGGGATAAAAAGAACGTAATATGAAACCCAAAATATGTCAACATGGAAACGTATTCGCTTTGTCTAAGTTAACCTTTTAATGACATGTTAAATGTTGCTGACCGATAAAATTTACATAATCGATTATTTTTATTTGTTTTTTACAGCTTAACCTTTTGTAGGTTATTGAAAGCCAGAAAATATTTTTAGCTTGTAAGATTATTTTTCGAGACAATGATTATACTGATATAAGTCCTACTAATTAACCCATAGTTGAAGAAGTGACAGATTCATACCTTTCCCAGTTGTATTTTTAGCGTAAGTAAATATAACGAACCTGACTGGAATTGAAACTCGGCTCCCTGATTACTATTTCAAAGCCGTTATCTATTACATCACCCGCACATCCAAGGTTACAGCACCTGGATTCCCAAGTGGTCATCCATCTAGTTACTGACCAGACCTGACGTTGCATAACTTCGGTAATCGTATGAGAACCGGTATTTCAACGTGATATGGCCGCAAGGCTTTATACAAGTGATTATGTCGGATACACTAATGGACTAACTACAATGGTTATAGAGAATGCAGTATTTTATGAAAGCGTAAATCAAAGTATGGAATTTCATTCAACCGTCCATGTAACAAAATAAACCCAGATGGAAAAATGAAAAAAAAAAATCTAACTCTTGCCTATTGTAAGTTTTATCCTAGACACAGCTGAAACGAATCCTCTTGCAAGTCAATCAATTACTTTTACTTAGTGGATGTCTCAAGCTAATTATTCACTAGGTCAAATTTTGACTTATTAGTCTTCATATTTGCTACAGATGTACTCGTTCCTGTACACTTAACTATCGATCTCCGATATTTTCGCGGGAAAACAGATAGCGTAATGAAAAATGCCACAAACTTAACAAAAATAATTTTTTTTTCGTCAAAATACTTATGTTATTATTAAGATGAAAGACCAAAGTATTTTTTAATTATTTAAAAAATTTTTTTAATATATTCTAACACGTTCGAAATTTTGGTTAAAAGTCTTCTTTTGTTTACGTCATCGCGATGTAAGAGACAATAACATAGTTTTTTTTTTGCGCTTTTTTTCCGTTGAAAACACATTGATTTGAAAATTCTTGTAAAAAATCAAGTAATTGTCCGATTTTAATGAAATTTTCAGGACTTATTCACAAATGAATGAAATTATTTTTGAAATATTTTTTTTTTGAAAAGTTTGGTAAAAAATATTTTTTTTTTAAATATGTTACCCCCCACTTACTTAATTTCATGAAATTTCGCTCAAAACCTTTCGGTTACCTGAAAAATTTTTTTTTTTTTTTTAAAGATGTCTTTGGAGATGATAAATCACTAACTTTTTTTTTTCAAGATTGAGCTATCTGACTGAAAATTTGCTCTGAATTGAAAAATAATGAATCCAATAAAACTATGATATTACTTAATTAGAAAAGTTTTTAATTGCTTTTATAAATAAGTAATATTAAGGACATTATTGTATGAAGAAATAAAATTTTTCTGATGAATAATTAAGTTTTACAAGAATTTTTTCATTTTTTTAAGAAATTTTAATTAAGTAATTTAATAGTTTAAATATCGTTTAAAAGCTCTGTATTAGGCTGTTCCCTCGAGGTCATGTAGTAATTAAGTGGAAACAAATTTTACGATTCCAAAATTGCAAAGTTTAATAAGTTTAGTTGCACTATTTTAATTCTTAATTATTTTTTATGTTGCATTTTTTTAATTAATACGTTCAATATCTCCATGTATGGTAGACTGAAATTGCCATTATTATGAAAAGGTTACGTAACGTAGGAGTTCTGTCCCTTTACGTGGCCTTTTTAACATTTCGCTTCTTAGTTACTTTTCAACAGGTATTTTCTGTTCAGCTCTAAAACTTAAAAGTCTAAAATTTAAAGTTAGTTTTTCTTTTTTCATTTACTATTTGAAGAAATTTTTTAATTTTATGTATTTCCATTAGTTTGAGAAATTATTCTCAAGAGAATAATTTTTAAAAATATATAAATTAGGTAGGTATCTCTACTATTTCAGCATAAATTTAGATTTAATTAATTTAAAAGCTTAATGATTAAATTCATTATTTCCATTAATTAAAATTTCTGGTGTATTTCAGATAGAAACTACATTGGATTGGAAAGTCACATTTAATTTTGATTTTTTAAATAATAATTAAATTACCATTTCATAAATTATTAAGTTACTTCTATCATGGTATTTTATTTTATTTTTAAAAAGTTATTTTTGCATCTTCGAAAGGTAAATAAAAGTCAATAAAAATTGCGGAAAATATGTTCATTTCTAACAATTACTAGGTAGCTAAAACCCCACCAAAAAGCGTTAACTCAAATTTCTAAAAATTATGTCATTTATGGTCATCCGTAGTAGCTGTCATCGCTTCGTCATTCAACAATCCATCAATCGTTAGATCAAATGAACACGACCGATCGTTAATAATTGGTTGTATAGTACTTTTTTATGCTATAAGCAAGTAATATTTCTTTTAAATCAGATTAATTTAACTTTAAATTTTCTAATTTTACTAAAGTAATGTGTCAGAAATTTTTTTAAATATTTTTAAAATCGATAAACTTGTGTTTGTTTACAAATTTCTTAAAATTAAGAAAATGGCCACTTTTAAGAAAATTTAAGAATTTGAAATTAAATTTCACATTCCAATGTATATAATTTCTATCTGAAAAACACCAGAATTATTTAGTTAATGGAAATAATAAATTTAATCATTAAACTTTCAATTAAAGTTTAAATGTAATCTTCAAGAATGTTTTTTCATTTAAAAAAAATCATTTTAAACTTATTTATCGAAAATGTATGCCGAAATAGTGGACATACATGCGTACTCATAGAATGTTGAACATTCTATGAGTACGCATGTCTGTACAGTCTACTGGCTGGTGCATTTCAATCATAAACAAGTAAAAACAAAATGAAGATAACTACATGCAGCTCATCTCTTCACCTATAACGTACAGTGACTGATAGATTGAGCGGCACTAGCGTTAAATTAGGATGTGATTTGAAACAATCAAAATCGTTGAGTGGTTACCAACCGTTGACCAGCAATTCCGTTGTTGCATCATCTGTGGGCGCCTTCAGTTTTCGGAATGTCTGTCTGGAATTTACATATCCCGAATTAAACTTTGCTATTGTTGCCTGAGAAAAAACCCTTGAGTAAATAATACCTTGAAGACAGAGAATCACATCTTTTTTAAGACACAAAGAAATATTCCGCAGGGTAAGGCGAAATCATCAAGTGTACTGTTGGTTATAATTTTGGTGCAATATTGTATGGCAGCTCAGCATAGACCCTAACCTCGAAACTGGAAAGAAGATCGAACGGAGCCTGCACTTGAATGTTAAGAGTGGCTTTGAACATCACTTGGAGAAATCGCCTAATCACTGATCGATTCTATGCGAACCTTTGTCTAGTATCAGTGATCATCAAAGAGCGTAGAGGCAGATTTGCAGAGCATTTGCTGGAGAGCTAAAGGTGAAACTGTGTAGGCACCTACAAAAGAATTTCATTGTTCTTTTGTCGGAGTCTACATAAGGAAGAGATAGTAGAGGATGACAAACCAATACCTATATCAAGCAGATTTGTAACGACATAAACTGAAATCCCTCTGACCTACCGAATGTGAGGAACAATAGCGACAAAGAGTCACGGTAATCCGTGCAAGCATTGCAACATTATGACGATGATGATGCCCTTCAGTTTGCATAAAACTTTCCAAATATGGTGACCACTAGTTATACATCTGTAAAGTTGAGTGTAGTGGAAATTAAGAACATTTTAGATGTTTCATCACTGTGGTTATTTGATAAATTATCGGTATCAGACTTTGGGAGACGAATAAGTAATTCGTAAGTCACAAGAACACTAGGTGCAATGATGTAATCATAATTCAATGTGAACGTAACAAAAGCCAAGTTTAAAATATAACCGGCATAGTTGTTCAAACATTTTCTTTCTACTGCTAAAAAGATTCTTTAAAGGATTTTTTTTATTTACACACGTTCGGATGCACATAAAAGTATTTTTCATTCCTTGAATTCGTTAAATGCCAAACCGCTCATCCCCAAAATGTCATTAAATCATCGATGATCGTCATGACTATAATTAATAATCATGTTTTTATTTTTTTTATTCTAAAATCTTTCAATTTCAGGCTCATTTTTTTATCGCAATTACTCAGAACATTATCTTGGTAACCAAATGGATTAGCAATAACGAATAAGCTTCCAGTGAGACTAAAATTCCGATGCCTTTGTCCCGGGGAGGTTGTCTTAATGCGACAACTATAGTCATTCACCTCTAACAAATATAAGCATTCCTTATCTTCACCAACCGCCTGATATGCAGTCATTTCTATTTACATACACTGTTAGGAACATTTTAGAAATTTCCTCAATGAAGTATTGTCAATCATTATTAATTTTTGTTGTGTAGAAAGACTGACGAATATACTCTACACTTATTATTGAAACATGGACTCGTTCATCTGCTATGAGTAGGACATCTGCTCATGGAACAGGGGGGTGTAAAAAAGGCGGAGCGCTTTTCAGTCGTACTGAACTACTACTATGTTCTCGTGATTAAATCATTCTTCACTCAACCTTTTGTTTCCAGTTTTTTCTTTACAGTCTTACTAACCAGCAACTATGAGCGTTATACAAACTTTATAACAATTTTCTAACTGGTATTTCCTTCATCTTTACGCTACGTTGCACCTCAACACAATTCTCAGATTGTACGACTGTTAAGAGGTTTGTCAGGGAGGAACAAAACGTTAATATAAAACAACTATGAATCAAACAATTAATAACGATTGACTATGCTTCATCTTAGAAATGAATAAAAGCATTATTAATGGTGAGAAAAGCAAATAAAATCTACTTTAGAATACTTGAACCATTTAGATTGAAGAACAGATGTTAATGAACTTATAGTCTATCGGTCAAATATTTTATGCGCTACCAAGATGATATTTTGGCATCCATCACTGCTTTAGATAAGACTCAAAAACATAATCTACTTTATTGTTAAGTTAATAAACACGGAAAATAAATCAACAATTTTAAAGGCTTTATATTTTACCTCATATTTCAAATGCATAATTATACAAACAAAGAAAATCACTCATGATTTATTTCTCCAAATAGGTCATTTATATTGCTGTTATAACAATTTATTAGTTTTAAGAGATGACATATGACGTTATATCTGTAGACTATGTGCATGAAGTTATTGAATCCTTTTTACATAACTGAAAATATAATCATACATATGTACACCAATAAATCTGCAGTTTAATGTTGAAAAAATTGCATAGCAAATATTTCTTTTTCAACATAATTCAATGGTGAATGCAGATCGACTACAGTGAAAATTTTAGATCAAAATTTAGCTTATGTCTCAGTTTGAGGGTTTATCGATCCAGCGTTGTAATTATACATTATCATCGTTTCCGATTTCATGGAAGACAAATATGGGGGAAAATAATATAAAGAAATACGGAAATTGTTGTAAACTCTCAAATAAAATTTTCTCATATTTGTTCCCGTGTTGGTGTTTTCTTAGGCATATGTAAACGTTCCCAGAGCTCTTCGTTTTGGAAACTAGAGAACACTTTTTTAAATAAAAAAAATTTCTGGAAACCTTTGCTCACAGACGTTACTTATGCTGTATTAACACATGCAAAAAACACTAAAAGGAATAGGTTTTGTTGCCAGTGTTCACGGAGCAAATAAATACGTGTATATCTATATTCATGAATCTGTAGCAGACGCTGAAAAACATTTCTTAGTAATATATGAACGCATAGTAATGTTTTTATATAAAACACACATAATATAATACTAACTAAAAATCTGACCCCCGAGTCGAAATTTAAGCTTTGATCCTATTTAAGTTGTTAATGGATTTGAATTCCATATTTATTGAATCATACCTTATTTGAAAAATTATCACGATCATGAATTATTGAATTTAAATATCTGTTCTACTTTTTATTGCAACAATAAGCATAGGTCTAACTCCAAACTACGTGTGAGAAGTTAGTTAATAAATGTCATTGAACGTTTAACTCTTCTGATCTCCTGGTGGACGTTACTCATACTTCAAATTTAAACACAATAGGGCATTTTATTTAAGTTTTGATTTTCCGGTGACCTGAAAAGCTCATCGGCAAAATATATTTTGTAAAAAATGATCATAACTTTGGTTGCTATCTAGAAAATTATTATCGAGATATCGACATTACACGGCTAAGTAAAAAGATAAAGACTTGATTTAAGGGTTCGGTCGAGGTCTTACATTAGAAATCGAAACTTTTCCACATAACTTTAAAAAATCTTTAGAATTTTCAAAAGAACAATATACTAAAAAACATGTTCCGGTTTCTTATGAATAACTACATGTCATGTGCCGGGCCTCAAAACTAAAAGGGGCTTAAAGAGAATACCTTTAGGGTTTTGGTGGGGGGTCTTCTTTACAAAAAGTAGAGAGCAAAATTACGAATCGGTATTTTATTGAAAAAATACGAAGACTAAAACCAGTTCCAAAGCAGCTTAAAATGCATTTTTCGAACTTTCATTGAAGCAAAATGCGCGATGAGTTCTTCAAAGTCTAATTCTTGTGCCAAATCACACTCAATCGTAAAGGTTGCCAAGTAAGTCACGTTCTTTAAAAAGTCTTGTAAGACACGCTAGATCGATTTTGTTTGTCCCGCCATCTCCTTTTCCGATCAGGGGTGGGGGGCTCGGAAATTATCTCCCCAGGCGTACTTGACTGAAGCGGTGGAGTGGCGGGAATTAGTTGTCGATTTAGGTTAATCAAGTTAAACATATCTATACATTTCTCAGCTTAAGAAAGGGATGATTCAAAAGAAATTAATGTCTACCATTCCCAACTCTTGCATATAGATAATACAGAGATCAAAAGCATAGTAAATGCATTTCCCCCTATTTTCTGTGTGTGTGTGTGTGTGGGGGGGGGAGAGAAACATAAAATATAAAATGACCATACAGAGTCAAATCCCTGTGAGGTTTCTATTTCTGTCGCTGAGATGTTGATATATGGAAAGATATCACCTAACGTGTTCTTTCTCAATGCCGATGCAGCTTGTGAGTACAGCTGCAGAATTCCCCCTGACTGACATTTTCACTCCCTACCTGGATATCAGTCAGTGAATATTCAAAATATCTCTTTCGTCCCATTCAGAAAAGACAAGTAGCACAATCACCTGATGCCCACGTTAAGTTTACAACAGAGTTGATCACCATACTTTATATTTATCTCACCTATTCTATATTTAAGGTAACACTTGGGGCTGAGATATTCTTTATTTTCTTTCTTTTAATCTCAGGCGAGATTTTTAATTTAGTAAAAAATGTCACTTTTTCTCCCCCGAGGTTCCTTTACACTATTGATGTCAATGTGTGACGCCGTATCTGCCAAATATATCGTCAGCAACTTCAAGATGAAGATTCTCGCGAAATATGGAAGGTAATCATGTAAGCATTCTAGTTAAGCAATTAATATACTTGCATAATTAAGAAACAAATGATAACTATTTTACTTTGTTTTACTTTGCTCCATTTGATGAAGAGTGTGGCTTTTTCTATTTCTTTGCTTCTCTGCCAATAAAAAATGTCTCGCCTGATAATGGATGCTAACGACAGATATGCTTGGTTCCACTCGAAGAGAGCAAGAGTCCATTTATAACATCAGAATTTAAAATTAAATTTGTTATATATATATATATATATATATATATATATATACACGCCTCTCCCGCCCTCGTTTTCTTAAAGTCGATTACCCGCACATATCATTTGATTATAGTGGTGAAGGCTTGAGCAGGACCAACCACACTTTTGAAAGAGCTGGATACAGAGAACTGGTGCACGGTGTCACGAGGTCCCCAATCGACCCTCCACAGGTCTTGAATTCAGAGTTTTTCTTCTATACCGTTCGCCACCCAGTCTGTCCTGATATTTACCCATAGATGGGGGTGAGTAGAGATGGATTCTTGGTATTAACACGTAATTTACGTAAGTGAATGCAATGAATCTCAATCCCAACCGTCATGCATTACCACCGTGCATTATATATATATATATATATATATATATAGTCATCTACAGACTGTTTCGCTGTATCACAGCTCTTCAGTGTGGCTAGACGTCCGATTGCTTCAAGACGTCAGTTAGAGATCCTACCCCTAGGCTATCGTCGCACGGCAGAGAGAAAGGGAAATTTAAACGTTTTTTTTTCTATACGAAATACGCCAGTGGCCCAGAGAACTCAATTCGTAATAGAAGAGTAATGCAATATATGTGTGTAATAGAATAAAATAGTTCACGTAACATATCTCTTCTCGGAGTTGCATTAATTTTTTCATCCAGGCCACGTGAAATTATTAAATGAACTAAGTTTATTTACAGGTCGTTTTTTTTCTTTCTCTCACATTATCTTTCTCGTGTATCCTTATAAACTGCGCCTCTTACTGCCTACACAAAAACTCTCTTCAGTAACCCTCTACCACGAGTGGCTCTTCGGCCTTGTATAGGATGAAAATTAGTTATATGCTTTTTATAAACAAATGTATCATAGATATTCGAATATGTGGAAAACTTTTCACAAATAATGAACAGTAAAATTATATTTTCAGACCTTTGAAGTTTGTCGACATAAGCAAATTTAGTATTTGTACCTTTTGCTTAATATGAAAGAAAATACATTAACGATCCTAATGTTGTTTTATAAAATACAGTACGATTGACAATCATGACTCTCTACAATTTCCTGTCCTTTGCAGCTCTTAATAAATTTTATCTTTTCTAAACCTTGTTTCGACATCCATTCATTCAAGCTAGCTATGTAGGTTATGCCTGGTTTTCATCGGTCCCTCTTGGCTTCCATCTGTCCTGTGAGTATCAAATTTTTCAGGCCCTCTTTACTCATTATGTGTCCTAAAAATTTTAAATGTCTCTTCTTGATGTTAAAAATATTTCAAATATCTCTTCTTAATGTTCTTTTTTTCCCTATTTTCTGTAAAGCCTCATCTTTTTTCACATGTCAATGGTATTATCAGAAACTTTTTGTAGAACCACATTTCTGTTGCTTCAGCTATCTTATCTGTGGGGAGATTGTCCAGAATTCACTTCTATATAGTTATGAATAATCAAGAGTGGTCTCCCCTTGTTTTTGTTACTATCCTCTTTGAGAGAACTATTTCTGTTTACTGGGACTATAAATGAACACTATACGCGAACCTTGTATTCTCAGTTGAATATAGCTTTCTTAAAGCCTATACCTGTGTACTTTTGTCATTACAATAGTAGAACAGATATTACGTAATAGGTTAGTATTCATTTCTTTGTTGCTAACGATTTTTCCGTTTCTTAATACTTTGCTTAGCTTTTCTACATGTAAAACATACCTGAAATGCAATCCGCTAGTTTTAGCTTCAAACACTGATACAAACACATACAATCCATCATCAACAGTGAAGACAAATTACACTAGTAATATGCAAAACTCAGTTTACTAAATATCTATGATAAATACACAAGCAAAGAGAGAGGCAATAGGTTTGAGAGAGAGAGAACATTTCCCAAGTAAACAGATTTACCTGTTCGCTACATATGTGCTTGACCTACAACCTAATTCATACAGCACAGTTCTCAGGATTTTAAATCATTTGATTATATCAATGTTCAACTTCACCTTCCTCTCTACTGACCCGTATCGTTCCCTTTTCGTTGCTTTCCTCGGATTAATCCCGGTGAGGCAGTTTATGATGAGAGCAAAAGCAGACAAAAAATCTTCTATTCTATTTTGATACTGGCTTGTTTCATGCAAGTGAGGCCTATTTCTTTCCATCCAACTTGTATAATGTAAATTTTACTAAAGTTTATCGTGTAAAAGAAAGTATATAGATACATGATTAAATCCGTAACCTAATGATGAAAAAATATTTTACTCAGTAATAATTTCTTTTTCAATAGTCTCCTTCCTTGATAATGCACCTTGTTCAGTAGTGAATATCAACCACAAAGATTGAGCATTATATAGGGCAAGGTTCACATCAACATTCAGATCATAAATGCGTCAGGTGACTGATTATTGATTCAAATTTGGTACAGTCTGAAAAGCACTGAAAGCAAATTCAAATTCTACTGAACAGAAGTTTAGTTTATGCTAAAGTTTATTTTGTTGCTATTTTTGTAGAGCTGTATTTATCGCCTATTCTATCAATCTTAATTGAGGGAAAACAAATGAGCTTAAAATTTAGGAATTTAATGAAGTACAGTATGTATATAACTCATTTATCGAGCCATCGAAAATATTTAAACATTCGGTATTTTAGGAAAACAATTCAATTTTTTAGTTTTTGTTATTTTAGAAATACAAGGAATTTACAAAACTATTCACTACTCATATTGACATTAAAAAGCGGATTGCTTGATCTGTCTTTTACGGGTTATCCATCATTTGCAAGTTATTTAAAGCCGAAACATTTTGGGGTTGTAATTCTTTTTTTTCGAGTGAATATGGTACTCACAGTCTTTTGGAAATAATGATTTTCAGATACAAGCAGTACTAATTAACCCATAGCTGGAGGGCGAAGAGATGGATTCATACTTTTTCCAGTGGTATTTTCGCATAATTGAATGTAACGAACCCGACTGGAACTCGAACTGGCTCTCCAATTTCTCATTCCGAGCCATTATACCACCCGCACGTCCAAATTCACGGCACATGATATTGCCAAGCGCTCACCCATCCAGGTTCGACGTTGCTTAACTTCTGTGATCGTACGAAAACCGGCGAGTCAACGTGATATAGCCGCAAGCTCTCTAAAAAAAAAAAGGTAAAAATAATCTAAGACATAAATTATGGGGATTAATTTGTGAAATTTAATACAGGAGAAATTTTTAATTTCTACTACGTCATCAGAAGCATCCAATACATAAATGTTGTTAATCCAGACAAATCCCTGTATTAGTGGATGAAAGCGTTAATTTGTGAATTTGGTGACATAGCAATGTCAGTTCGATCCCTGGCTGGATAGGGCAGATTTTACTCGATGGAAACAAAGCGAGCAATAAACTGAACGCTACTAAATAAGAACAAGACGAAATGGGAAGCGGAACGATAATAATCTACTCCTGTAGACTAAATAAAAATGTTCAATTCGGAATTCCATCAAGATTGGCAATCACCTGAAAAAGGCTGGAAGGCGCAACAGCAGAAACGTTGTGATGATAACAACACAGATTAGGACAATAGTCTGAATGTAAATAATACAAAGCACATGAAAAATACCAGTCTAGTTAAGTTCGATATTAAAAAATAAATCAATACCAAAGTCATTTTTTCGGACCGATCGAAATCAATCGGTTTTCGAACCAAGGTAAAAGCAAAGATTTCGAATGCTGATTTTGTAGGTAAGTATCTGGAAGACTAAAAGTTATTTTTTCACGGTTAACATTCCTCATTTGGCGTTGTTTCGTACTAAATCTAGCTTTAAATATTGAACCAGTCCCTGGTTTTGAATTCTAAACACAGATATAAAAGAGGACATCAGAAGAACGTATCTTTATATGTTTTCTCTAATCTCCTTAAAATATTGTCGAAGTTGAACCGGTTTCGCCTGGGCGCATAAGTTAAAGTTTTGGATAATCTGTCACATCAGTCAGACCCCAGAATTGATTATTTGGGACATGAGAGTTTTCAATAGCTGACAGTGTCACGTAGATACCCACCTTTTTCCTAGTGACGGTTTCATTAATTCATGTAGGCCCCATTTGGCTTCGATATAATAAATTCAGAAAGAAATGACAAGTGACCACAACAAGGATATTGAGAAAAAATATGATCGTTTGCAATTTAAGCTCCCTTTCTCCCTGTCATTTGTTTCTATTTATCAAAGTTAAGGTCGTTTAGATTAATTAAATTCTCTTTGACACAGAAGCTCCTATGAGAAAGAAGGCGAGGGGTACAGAGGAAAGCGGCACATAAACTACCTAACGAGCTTGTACAAATGGTTGACTGAATCGAGATTAGGAGAGATAACAAAAAGGCAACCAATACTAAGAGATAAAAAGGACAGGAGACTGTGGAGAGCCATAATTATCAACGGCCTGAAAGAAAACGGAACATAGAATTTTTTGTGGACAGATATTTATAATTTCATATCTATTTAGAGAGCCACACCGAACTCTGAAATTCACGGGGCATAGAGAGGAACAATTTTACTGAAATCTCCAGTAATGTCTCCTTTAGCGAGTGGTCTTGTATCGCATAGAAACATAAACTTCAGCATACTGTTCAGAAAATGCATACAGGTGACGTGAGTTAAAACCTTTAGTACTCTGTAGGTGACTATTTTCGCCAAACAAATATTAGTCCTGCTAATGCAAGTTGAATTTGAATTTCTTGATTGTGTAGTTATATCCTTACATGGCAACACCTAAAACAATCTTGACTGAAATTGAAAGCCAGGCTACTGCAATTTCAAATAATGTCGAACTAATATATAAAACACTATATTTTGAGGGGATTCCATATACAGTAAAAGGGGAAGTAATATTTGTAAATGATACAGAGTGCTAAATGTTAAACTATTGACTGAGAAAGTCTTGATTTGTTTAAGTATGTAGAGATATTTTAAAAAACCATCATTCAGACATCTGGTTTTTTAAAAAAGTTATTGGCACCAAGGGAAAATACAGTTATTGCAGCCCTTAGGCGCAATAGAATATGTATTTCCAGAAAGATACCTGGGCAGTTAATCTATAAAATGAATGGTCTAAGATAGACATGAACAATCAACGGAGAGTTTATTCATTAAGTAGATAAATATAGAGCAGGTGCTAAAAAGATTAATAAGTTCATCTCGCGTGTTATTTCTACTTTAGAAAATGTCCTCTTCACCATGCGCCCTGCATTTAAAACTAAACAAAATTTATTAAATATTTACAAAATATATGAATAGTAAGTTAAACTTAATATACTTCAAGGTCAGTGAAAAGGTAATGCTTGACCTTCATCAATTAGAAGAGATTTAAGAGTAGAGGCACATAAAATATAACAAAAGATCTCAAGATTCCAAATCCAGTACTTGACAAATTCGTCTTCTTTCTCAGTCGTTGTACCCCCCACCCCTTTGAATGAGATCGTGTACAATTACCACCAAGAATCTTCATAGATGGTTTTTCAGGAGCGTAAAGTAGATGAAGTAGGGTTATTCAGCTATGCACTGTGATTTCTTGTCTGGTCATTAAGCAGCAGTAAGACCTTGCAATGTCAAGTTACAAAATCACATAACTCATTTTCAAATGTGGCTTTGAGTGAAGAAAACTTATTCTGACAATGAACTCACATAGATGTCAGATCTGTCATTGATGTCATTGGGTATAAGCTCTAACGGTATGGCCCTCACCCCCTGCCGAGATTGTTACCATTTGTTCCGATCCGTCTACTCAGGTTTTTGTTGCTATCTGAGAGTCGAGATTCCAAACATTTAACAACAATAACACGTCTTTTAAATGAAACAAAGGTTATTGGCTGAAAAAAGTAGAAGCAGAACGTCAGTTGAAATAACATTTTATATATTCTTTTCAGAAATATACAATAGCAATAAAATATTCAATTTTCCTTGTAGTGAAGTTTGTTTTATAAAGTAATTAAGTGTTCTTATTAAGATGCGAGGACACACATACTTTATGACGGTCAGCCTAATGTGTCAGTGAGTTCGTAGACAAAGGTTTAGTAGGCGGGTGCTGGTTAATTTCTCTTCTATTGTGTGCGTGTACATGGCTTTAGTCAGCGGCTGCAGGCTGTCAATCTCTTCCATTGGTTGCGAATGCGTGTACGCACATGTAAATCAAATTGGCCTCAGTAATTATTTTGAGCCACGAAAAGGAAAAGTATGCTTCTATTTTTTGTTATTAACTAGGACAGTTACTGAAGACCAGGCTTCATCCCCCGCACTTCCCCTTCGGCCTTGTGCCACAGTTATGTATTTCAAACATGATAAATATCCATAGTGGTGAACATAGATCTCATCTCCCGTGACTATCCTGCCTCGGGAAGTGCTTTCAGTGCAACACCAGAATCTTTAAGGTAAGAAACATCTTCTGTTCCTTTATAGAGTGTCAGTATTCTAGCAAACCACGTTCCACAAACGTTTAAGTAACCAAGAAACTTGACAAAACTACAGTAATTACCATGGCTCACCTGAACGCTTTCATAAAGTTTTGCAATGTTTCTTCTGTCAGTTGCAATAGGAATAACAGCCTATTTGATCATATTTTCATTCACATCAACATTTGGCCTGCCACTGCAGAACCCGTTACTAAAATCAGATTCTCCTTTCTCCCTAAGACTGACATTAACTCTGCTGTCCAAACTCCTTACTGTGCTTACATCGAATGCACTAATCATTCTATGAATATTTGCAGCTCTTTCTCAGTCCAAAAACTTGAATTCTATGACAGTTTTTTCCCCCTTTCTACCTATATCCAGATTATCAATTATTTTAAAAGAGAATTATGAGTAGAAAAAGAGAAGGTAATCCTCGCATATATTTTTCTGGACTTTTAGAAACTTTATGGTTTATAACTCAAAAAATAAGAACCCGAACTTCTATTTTTACAATTAAATTACAACAGGCATTACCTTTTTTTACCTACCTTCATATATATATCTGACAGAGATAGAGAGAGGTGGGTAATGATCATGAAATAAACTGACATATCACAAATAAAGTGAATGTATATAGTGATACACTTCTGTATGTGTGTGACAGATGGATATATAAACCTTTAAAAAGGCAAGATAGATGCATATATTAGCGGAATGATATTCTGATTTTACCCCCAAATCCTCAATGTCGAGCGTAAATTAAATACAGCCTTTCCTGACATTTATTTCCGTGTCTAAGAGATGCGTAAATAAAAGATGAACCCAGATTATACACAGACACACACACACATATATTATTATTAGTGATATGTGAACTAGTCATTAGTATCAGACTCATTTTAGCAAAGAATCTAATATCACTCATCATACACAGATAAGGCTCACGTAAGTTCCACTATCTTGCTCAACTATCCAGCCATGCTCATTTTTAGACAGACAACAGCAGATTTACTTAACACTGTTCACATTTGACTTTCGGGGTTTGTTTTTAAGTTTTGATCAATATGGAAGATGTTAAATGAAAATAAACAAAAAACATCAACAAAAACAACAAATAAATGAAAGGGGCTGGATTGGGAAAAAAAATGAACATTTTAAAAACATTCATTAAAACGTAGCCGGCGTTACGCAAATATGTCAACACAATTATTTTTTATCTTAGCGAGAAAGAATTACCTTAAAATATGTCACTTTATCTAAAAAAATAAATAAATAAAGCAACTTATATGCAGTACTAAATTTCGGTTGTAAATTTGTAGCAGGTCACGTCGACTGGAAAAGATAATGTCGTGCGGCAAATATTTTCTTACTGATAAAATCTTGACAGAAAGATTTTTATTTCATAATTAACTTAGGAATTGGTATCGAAGCTCAGATATTACTTTTACAAAATTTTAGTTTTTACACTCTTTTTCCGGAGTGGAGGAACCTTTTATGACCAGCGGGTCGCATGAGATGGCTCATCACTACTAAAAAAATTCAAGGTAATATTTCGTTTAAGATACCTCAACGATTTTCACTACAGAAGACCATAAAGCAACTGCCTTAGAAATAGAGAAATATTTTTTCTTTCGAGAAAATATTTTTCTATAATTAAAAGATCTGAAATTTTACTATATTATCATCACTCATGACAGTGTGATTAGCACATGCTGTTGCGTGTGATTTCTTTTCGAATTTGCTCATTTGAAAATACAAAAATATTTTAAATAAAGAATATATTTCTTCTTCATATAAAAAATATTATGAACGTTTCCTATTCATAAAAGATGTTTACACATATGATCTTCCTTAGAGGAAATCGCTAATGGTTTAAAATGATAAAAACGTTACCTTCACCGAAAGGTTGTAAAATTGAAGAAATATTGTATTCAATAATTGTTTATACCTGTGTTTATGTAGAAGAGAGATTGATTGATTGCTTTTTATGGTTTATCAATCCTTTCCAGGTTACTAAAAGCCAGAAAATAGTTGGGTATTGTAAGAATTTTTTGAAGATTTTTTTAATGATTTACTGATACACGTCCTACTAATTAACCCATAGCTGAGGGAGAAGAGGTGGATTCATATCTTTCTCAAGAGCATTTGCGTGTAAGTGAATTTATCGAACCCGACTGGAATTGAAACTAGACTTTCCGATTTCCAAGCTCCAGCCGTTATCTATTACACCACACGTACGTCGAAGCATACAGCAACTGGTGTCCTTAAGCTTAACTTGGACGATCGTGATATGAGCGTAAAGACATATATAAGAAAGTGTGAGTGAACAAGTGAGCACGAAACGAAACAACAATATTTTAATAAACGTTATTTTTCTCACGAAATTAAGCGTATAAGTCAAAAAGCCAAAAGAGTCGCTTGGTGCCCGCGTGCGACAGTTTGCTCAGGGCTACTCTACACATTGATATTTTTACAATAAATGAAAAATGTGGCTTACAAGTCTGAGGAGGGAAAAGGAAATACTGGTCGCCTTCTATGTGCCGTCTCCCTTCATGAAATTGGTGATTGTGGCTATCCACGATTTCTTTTATAGCTCTTAATAAATTTTATCTTTTTGTTACCCCACCTAAACCTTGCTTCGCTAACTAATTTACTCAAGCTCCCTAGGTAGGTTATGCGTCGTTTTCCTCTGTCCTTCTTGTCTTCAATCTGTCCTATGGGTATCACATTTTCCTAGCTCTCTTTCTTTTATATACCCTAGAAATTTCAACTGTCTCTTTTTGATGTTAAATAAAAATGTCTTTTTTGCTTCCATTTTCTCTAAAATGTCGCCGTTGCTCCCATGTTCGTTCCATGAAATTCTCAGCAGCCTTCTGTAGAATCACATTTCTGTTGCTTCTTCGTCTGTAATGAGATTGTCTAGAATTCACTGCCATATAAGAGAAATGATATTACGTAACATTTCAGTACTATGTTTCTAACGAGATTTTCCTGTTTCTTAATGTTTTGCTTAGCCTTTGGAAGGTATCTTTCTCTATCCCAATGCGCCTTCGGATTTCAGTGTCACACTTTCCGTTCTCTGTTAAAACACTTCCCAGATATTATATTTGGATTTTCAAGTTATTTTTACTTATTTCGTGAGTCACATACACTGACCTAATTTTGTTTCATTTTTAACATTACTCTCACGTCACAATCAATATTATGCAAATTTCCTGATAAAAATCCTATTTAAAATAGGATTTATTTATGTATTGTCAGAAAAGTAAGGAATGATTCGGTGATAAAAACAAAGGCAAAAAATAACAAAAAAGCAACACGCATTGAAAAATAAATTAAAAAATTATTTGCTAATTTACACAATCTCACTTGAATTCTTGCAGAATTAATATTTGGTAGAGAGTATATCTTGTTTTATGCGGTCTGTCCTTTCAGAAAGTGGATGATCATGGCTTTTTACAATTTCTTTTCTCTTCTTACTCTTAGCAACATTTGATTCTTTAACATCTTTCTTTGTCCCCACTCTACGAGGATTCACCTAAACTCTACTCGCTGTTGACTTTTGGCTTTCCTTCTTTCTATACGTAGTTTAAATTTGAGCGAGTGGCAAACATCCTTAGTGTGTGTGTGTGTGTGTGTGGGGGGTTAATCCTGAGTGACAAAGGTTCTTCAGGCAAGCCACTTCTTCTCATAGTTTTGTTTACAAATCACGGTCGGTGAGACTAACGCAAAGCTTCACACACAAAAGCACGATCACTCGACTCATCGGCGTCTCCTCGGTGTTCGTTATTAGTCTCCCAAAATCTCTAAGCTCTGAGAGCGAGTTGTTCCTAAATGGTAGTTTTTGGATCGGTCGTATTTTCCCAATAGAAACAAAGCCGCCAATAAAAGGTTAAATAGCAGGGCGTAATTAAATACATAAATATCTCCATAAGTCAATTAAAGATTTCCTGGAGGAAATACTGTGTTGTGGCGATGCGGGGGGAAGGCAAGAGGGCAGTAAAAGAGTGAGAATAGTTAAGTTTTTGGGTGGAGCATCATTTAGCAAGAAAGAAAAACGAAATGTGCAAAGCGAGTTCTATTTCCAACCGAAAGGAGGTTTTAAAAAAAAAAGATTAAGAGGATATGTAATGTAATACAAGTACACACCAAATGATAACACGAGACTTAACATCTATTTAACGTTACATTATTTTATTCGCCACGGTATTTCGTAAGTTATTCTCAGCCATTATGTGCATGCGCGAAAACGGAAACGTGGATTTTACATTCTCGTCTGTGCTGTCAGAGACACATTATTTATTTGCACAAAAAGTACAAATTGTGGCACAAGGCCGAAAAAGGGGAGGGGTAAAGGCGGGTCATTACTTACTATCCTATACCTAGCTAATCAGATTCGCGACCCATTCATACATTACAATTATCTCATTCACGACAAGAACTCATCCGTCGCCATTCAAACCTTCATCCACCATAATACCACATCCACACCAGGGGAACCTACAAAAAACGCGCCCCACACCATAAAAATTTGATGATAATACACTACATTAAAATTCTAATAATGAATAGATGAAAAGGGGAGGGAGATGAACCCAATAACAAACTAAAAATTCAACAAATATTTAAACTAAACATAATTTATGTTAGTAGGGCTCGTCCAACCCTAAAAACAGAGAGGCCGCTGTATTCTGCCGATAAGGCAAAATCAAGAAGCACTCTCGCTAAGGGAGTGGGAAGGAG
Organism: Acanthosepion esculentum; assembly: GCA_964036315.1. Classification (NCBI taxonomy): domain Eukaryota; kingdom Metazoa; phylum Mollusca; class Cephalopoda; order Sepiida; family Sepiidae; genus Acanthosepion; species Acanthosepion esculentum. The sequence continues at coordinate 42,700,820 of OZ038486.1, read as the reverse complement.
AAAAAATAACACGGGCGTGGGGAAATAAAAGGCTGAGCCAGTCGAGATAAAATTGGGGGGTTAAAAACAAACTGGGGAGGTTGGGAATCTCGACTGGATCATAACATAAGAGATCACCGGGAACAGGTTAGGAACACATTTACTCACATTAACTAGGTACACTTAAGCTTGTCTAACCTAACCAAGGGGAGGGTTCCACAGGAAACCACCCCGATGTAACTTTGGTTGACCTAGAAAAGAAAATCAAGGCTAGCCCCGTTCAAACGAACCAAGCTCGCCGCTTTTACCCACCTTTCGCTAAAGACTGTCGAATGCAATCGTTTTCTATCAGTTCTAATCTTCATCTTGAGCTGGTGCTCAAAGAATCGGATCAGATCCTGATAAGAAAGCTGATTGCCTCGCAAGACTAACTCCTTGCGCGTCGTCCATATCACCATTCGGGCCGTGGCTAGCAGCATCAGAAACACCATTCGTTTCACCCCGGAATACGGGGGCGACACATTGTCACACGCGTATGCACGATCAATGGACACGAGTTCTTTGGGAGCGAGACGAGCCATCAGCTCACCGACATGATCCCATAAGGGGCGGACCCGGGGGCAATGGTAGAAGGCGTGCGAAGCCGTTTCTTCTAAACCAAGGCCACACCGTTCACAGTCTGGCATATGCGCCAAGCCCCATATGAAAATCCTGTCGTTGAGAGGCAGCCGATTCCGAGCCAATCGTCAGGTAAGCGAAAACTCAGGGTTACTGAGATAATCCGCCGCTGGCGCCCAAGACCAGTAGGAGCGATACTCCTCCTCCGAACAGCAGAGCGTATCACGTAGGGGATCCTTCGCGCGACCCTCCACTAATCCCCGATAGAAGACCTTCCTAGGCTGTGAAAGGTCACTGGACCGCGGAATAGCCCTCAAGGCTGACCGACACTCGCTGAGAAAAAGCGATTCATCTCGAGATTTACAACGGCGCTCAACCTTCGAGATGGGGGGACTGATGGTAAGGCTAGGGAAGGCGTCCCTAACAATCCCCTCCAGAATCGGATCTCCTCTAGTCAATGCGCGGCGTAGGAAAGCCAACCGAGAGGCACGGATGTGACTCTTCAAGTGTGGCATTCCCAGCCCCCCATGACACGGACGTTTAGTGCAGACTCGTCTGTCAACCCAGTGAGCGCGTCCCCCCCCCCATAAAATGGAGGATAGCGCTGTGCTGTCAGAGACACATTATTTATTTGCACAAAGGTACAAATTGTGGCACAAGGCCGAAAAAGGGGAGGGGTAAAGGCTGGTCATTACTTACTATCCTATACCTAGCTAATCAGATTCGCGACCCATTCATACATTACAATTATCTCATTCACCACAAGAACTCATCCGTCGCCATTCAAACCTTCATCCACCATAATACCACATCCACACCAGGGGAACCTACAAAAAACGCGCCCCACACCATAAAAATATGATGATAATACACTACATTAAAATTCTAATAATGAATAGATGAAAAGGGGAGGGAGATGAACCCAATAACAAACTAAAAATTCAACAAATATTTAAACTAAACATAATTTATGTTAGTAGGTCTCGTCCAACCCTAAAAACAGAGAGGCCGCTGTATTCTGCCGATAAGGCAAAATCAAGAAGCACTCTCGCTAAGGGAGTGGGAAGGAGAAAAAATAACACGGGCGTGGGGAAATAAAAGGCTGAGCCAGTCGAGATAAAATTGGGGGGTTAAAAACAAACTGGGGAGGTTGGGAATCTCGACTGGATCATAACATAAGAGATCACCGGGAACAGGTTAGGAACACATTTACTCACATTAACTAGGTACACTTAAGCTTGTCTAACCTAACCAAGGGGAAGGTTCCACAGGAAACCACCCCGATGTAACTTTGGTTGACCTAGAAAAGAAAATCAAGGCTAGCCCCGTTCAAACGAACCAAGCTCGCCGCTTTTACCCACCTTTCGCTAAAGACTGTCGAATGCAATCGTTTTCTATCAGTTCTAATCTTCATCTTGAGCTGGTGCTCAAAGAATCGGATCAGATCCTGATAAGAAAGCTGATTGCCTCGCAAGACTTCCTCCTTGCGCGTCGTCCATATCACCATTCGGGCCGTGGCTAGCAGCATCAGAAACACCATTCGTTTCACCCCGGAATACGGGGGCGACACATTGTCACACGCGTATGCACGATCAATGGACACGAGTTCTTCGGGAGCGAGACGAGCCGTCAGCTCACCGACATGATCCCATAAGGGGCGGACCCGGGGGCAATGGTAGAAGGCGTGCGAAGCCGTTTCTTCTAAACCAAGGCCACACCGTTCACAGTCTGGCATATCCGCCAAGTCCCATATGAAAATCCTGTCGTTGAGAGGCAGCCGATTCCGAGCCAATCGCCAGGTAAGCGAAAACTCAGGGTTACTGGCGCCCAAGACCAGTAGGAGCGATACTCCTCCTCCGAACAGCAGAGCGTATCACGTAGGAGATCCTTCGCGCGACCCTCCACTAATCCCCGATAGAAGACCTTCCTAGGCTGTGAAAGGTCATTGGACCGCGGAATAGCCCTCAAGGCTGACCGACACTCGCTGAGGAAAAGCGATTCATCTCGAGATTTACAACGGCGCTCAACCTTCGAGATGGGGGGACTGATGGTAAGGCTAGGGAAGGCGTCCCTAACAATCCCCTCCAGAATCGGATCTCCTCTAGTCAATGCGCAGCGTAGGAAAGCCAACCGAGAGGCACGGATGTGACTCTTCAAGTGTGGCATTCCCAGCCCCCCATGACACGGACGTTTAGTGCAGACTCCTCTGTCAACCCAGTGAGCGCGCCCCCCCTAAAATGGAGGATAGCGCTGTGCTGTCAGAGACACTCTCTAACTTCTTTGAGGTAATTGTTTATATACCTATATGTCATACGGCTCGTTCCCATGCTTTCAAATCCAGGTACAGCTGTGAGGTCACATTATTCTGCATTAGGCAGCTAGGAGTCCATTTTAAGTCAACCCTGCATCTGGCTTTCTTCACGGTTTGGTGTGATAGTGCATATTCTATTCGGGCAGGAATATTATCCCGATTTTAATCATTCACTTGCGTTTTCTTTTTTCTTATTTTTGTTAAAGTTCGCACACAACGGTCATATTTTTAATAAGCATTTGTTTGCAAAGTTCTGACTGACGGATCACCTCACTAGAACTCTTTGCAGCGAAGGTGAATTCTTCCCACGAAACTCAGTCATGCAAACCTTGTTTCCCATGCTAGTTTAACTCGCCATGCAACCTTTACATTGTATTTAACTACATTGATGTTTAAAGTGAAGACAGACGTCTGGGTTACTATCTACTTTATTGCGAATTGAGCTGAACCTCAGCCAATAAAAATATAACTCAGCGATAATTACAAATGCAGTTATATTCGGAAAAAGATTCAAATTTATAGACATCTCCATTTCTCCATCTTTAAAATGCATTCGTTCGTAATGATGTTTATATTATGTACGGTTTTAGAATTACTTTTCACAAAACAAAAACGACAACAACAAACAGTGCTAAGGAAACCATGTTGGTTTTCATATCATACTGGTACAAGGGTTGTTAAAAAAACGTTAGTAAGAATCCCTCGGAGGTTGTAGAGCTACAAACCATAAAATACCTATAAGCCAAGTGTATTTTTTAAGTGCCCAACCATAAAGTGTCTCAAAACCCAAGGGAAAAAAATTATGGAGTAATCTCTTTTCTTACCCATAATACTTTTTTTCAAAATGACTGCCTCCTCTGGACACGTATAGGAAAGGTAACGCTGACAGAATTTCTTCTTTTTTTTTTTTAGAATGAAAAAGAACTGCAAATATTTATGGAAAAGCTGCACTTAGTCTAAGTACATCAAAACCTGAGTTAGTAGATTTAATCGCAATCTTAAAGAGACAAGTGAAACTGACCTTAAGTGACAGGTTCTGCAGTGTCAAGTCAGCTGCTGCTATGAATGAGGATAATGCCAAAGAGTTTGATGTTATGAATACAACTGAAATAAGAATCACTACTGAAAAACAAACTATGAAAGCCTTCAAGTGAGTCATGGTAGCACCTGTAGTTTAGTACAGTCTCTTTGCTAGACAAGAGTCTACGCAAAGTGGGTTCACCAAATGCTGACAGACTATGGAGACGCAAAGAGGCACTCACAGAACATCTGTTCTCCAATGATGAAGAGAGATAGAGGAGATTCGAATATGGCTCATAAAGCACCAAACAATCTTTCATGAGAGGGGGTTTATATGCCTTTATTCAAAGGTGGATTACCACGATGAAGCAGGAAGTAGACTACGAGGTTTGAGATCCTTAAAATATGTTATTTATTTTGGTATCTTTTGTGTGCTTTTTACTATTAAATGTGTTGCAATTAAGTAAAAACAGGAAATAGTTTTTTTTTTTACTGATCCTCGTATTTATATCATCTGATTATCGAAGATTTTACAAATGTTTTCCACAAAGAAAGACAGCGTTAAAAATGCTTTACCGTGATTAAATAAAAGACCCTTTCGTTTTATTAGTATGTGGCAATTTAAGATCAAGTTTCAAATAACTCGACTGCCGAGGAAAGATGACACTACCAGGTGCCAACAGCGGTGATAGTTCTTATTTAATTTATAATGGGTTGATATCTCACTCAGTGACAGAATATTAGATTGAAAGAAAAGTACCAAAGGTGAAAGATGATTACATTAACCTATTCATCATACACGTGTATATATGATTAAACTTATGAGTTTAAATCGTGTGTGTGTAGATTACGAATGCGATGGCATTTTCTTGAGCACAATAAAATTGAGATAGGTGTCTTTATGGGAAATTAAGTTAGGCATATTAAATATCCGTATTGCACCTGAGCAGCAACTTAAAGCCTACATCACTGAAAATAAATTTATTACATTTCATAGTAGGAGTCAGATTAATAAAACTTGATCCCATTTTATTTCTTACCCCTCTTGGAACTTACCGGAAATCAATTTTGATAGCTTTTTTAAGGGTGTGGATACGAAACCCATGGCCTTAATTTATCATTTTGGAAGAGAAAAGATTTGTCCATATCTGAACAGCTGAGCAAATGTGTAGATTTTAAACGAGAAAATCTTTGCCCAAATTCATCCATATTGTATATTTGTACTTATCAAATATTGATATAAGACATTTTCTATACAGACTATAAGCCAACCCTTTAAACTCCGATCAATTTAAATCTCAATTTTTCATATGATCTATAAATTGACTGTCAATTAATCTTTAGGATTTAATATTTGAGATGTTCAGAGTACAGTGAAAAGAAAAACCTTAATCAGCTATTCTCTTTTTTCTGAAAAGTAAAAAATAAAATGTATTTCGCTTTTCTTTTAATATAAAGGTTTTTGCGTTCGAATTTTCCTACAGGGCCACACCAGAATATGAAAATATGAAATATCAAATACTACGATTTTGAAATCCAGATTCCTTTAAATGATTTTCAGGTAAACATCTCTTTTCCACACACATTTTATATATTTTTAACTGAGATCACATTAATCACCCACAGTCCTGAACTTGTAAATATGAACATTTAATTGAAAAAGTTGACCTTATTGAATTAACAGTTTTTGTCTCTTGTTTTAATTTTAATTTTTTAGGCAAAAATCGATTAGGTACATCAAAGCAAGCTGGGATCGAAGTTAGATGCCGAGGTTTTATTGTCAATTCCGTCTCGACATACCTAACTAAACCAGGACTGTAATAAACAGAAAAGTGAAAATATATTGAGTCTCCAAGATCAGAGAATTGACAAAATCCAGTATTATCGGAAGATATTACTAGACCGCATTGAATCAGTGGTATTGACTGGTTAGCAAGTTAGTCTAACAGATTGCGTTGCTGAAGTTCAATTCATACGGGTGTTTCCCATAAGTTTGCCTTAAGTTTAGTCACGTATATACAGAGATACGCATGGAAGATGTGTGGTCTATCGCCACATATTTTTGGCAAGTCTTAATTTCAATTAAAAGAAAATACATTTCTTATCCAAAAACTAATGCTGAAATGAGATTCAAACTAACAATCACGCTTTTTAACGACTCGGCCATCTATGTAAAAAGATTTGGTTTGGCTTTCAGTAAACTTGATCTTGAATTCCTTCAGCTTTCTCGTTCACCAGAAAAATTACTTAAGCCCCTTAACCCACAGGGTAGAAATTCAAAACCAAGCCAGGATATCCAAGCTCCACTGCACACTAACGATATCATTAGAGCAACTAGATCTAACGGTTCAAAGAGATATTGCTGTAACAAAAAGCAAATGGTGCAAAAAAATAAATAAATATGCCAACCTTTGCTTCGAAGATAGCTACTGAAAGTATAGTTTTATTAAAAATGACTCTTTGATATTTATCTTAAGATTAAAGATGAAATTTCATTTTTGGGTGTGATTTGTTAGTAAATATAAGACTAAACCTACGTGTCAGAAATAGAACCAGGAAAAAAAGAATCATAAGATATTAATAAAAATAAGGAGCCAACATTCCATTTTTATCGTACACTCACGCGTTATACCAAGAAAGTATCATTAAAAAGGTAAAAGAAAGAAATTAAAGCTCCCAAACTAACTTCCGTTGCCGAAGAGATTTTTGTTTACTTGCTGTAGCATTTCTAACTCATAAACTGTAAAAAAAAAACTTGTCTATATTTGCTTCTCTACAGTGGCGGGCTGGAGCAGAGATTCAAAAACTTCTTTTTTTCAACAAGAAATCTCATAAAGTACCTGGCGCATAATGAGTTTTTTTTTTTTTTTAGGAGGGAGTTCATATTTACCGTGCATAAATTGTCGTGTTTTATTGATCTTTGAAAGCAATTCTATTTTAACCAACAGATAAGCAGTTGAATTGTTCGTTATACTCCAAAGGAAGATAAAAAAAATTGTTCAAACTTTGAAAACCACATATCATGAAGAGATGTCCAGATATGCGTATTTCTTGGGAATAATTATTTTATTACCTTTTATCTTTGTCGAGACAAGAAATCAAAAAATGTAATTCTGGCTATTAGATTATCAATAAAAATGTCATAAATTAGCTAAACACACTCTACAAAATTTAATTAATAATATAACTGTTTTATAAAATAAATTATAAATTACGATAAAGTTTGAGAATATTTAGCATAACTTTGTTTGAAGATCATAATTCCGGATGAGGGGCACCCGCGAATTTAATTTCGCTGAGAACAGAAAGCATTCGGTCGCTGAAAACCGAGTTATGTTAAGGCTTAACTGATAAATTCAAAAATATCTTAAGACGTATTCACATACTTTAATTTTTGTTGTTGTCGCGATGATGAATCTGATAAAGAAAGATTAAGAACTACTAATTTAAACGAGGAAAGACTTATGACAAAAGTACAATTCAGAACTGCAAATATCAATTTGCGATTCTATCCCCGAGACTAAAATAGGAATAACTCGTTTCTATACAAGTACTTTAGAAAATTAATCTTTAAAAAAAAAAATGCCAGAAAATTTAAATGTTTTTAATTCTATTTCTGTGATTAGTTTAATACTTAATCTGTATGTCTTAATAAATAGTTTGACCATCCGTTTTTGAAAAATATAACTCGTATATATGTGTGTGTGTGTGTATACGTACAAGGGTGGCACCAGAAGTATCATATGTACTCGTGTATAAGCCTACTTCTTGTATAGCGTGACCCCTGAATTTTTTTTTCATGAATTTTAACCCCTCTAGAAAAACTTACCTGTCTATAGTGCAACCGATCATCGAAAATGCATGATATTTTTTAAAAATCACCTGTATATAGTGCGACCGCCTATATGACATTATGTGACACCGGTAAAAGGAAAGGGTTAATTTAGAATATGAACAGGCGAAAAAGGTTAAAAATACGGAATCACATATTAACTGATAGAAGGAAGAAAAAGACAAACCTAAGTGGAATAACTTTATTGGTTTTCGGAAAAGATATTATCCAAGGGCCATCTGGAAGATTTAAATCGACGAGGGTTAAGGAGGAATAGTGAAAATGCATTCGAAGATAGTTGGTAATTTTGGAAACGGAAGCATAAATGGAGAAATTGATTTGTCCGCTTACTCAAGTGGAAGTTACGAAAACAAGTCTCATGATGGCCAGACGAAGAAGGGGTCAATTTATATCGTCAGGCGGCCTGACGATTGCGTTTAGCATGAAACAGCCTGTCGCCTCTGGGTGTTGACTTCAATGTTCACTTTTATATTTATATTTACATACTCTCTATTTCTGATATTGAGCACTTTATCCCATAAATATAGAACACCTTAATACTATATTTCTTCATGTATATATATATATATATATATATATATATATATATCACACGGGGTGCTCAAACTTTCTCGATTCAACTAAGAAGTTATTCTGATTGGTCAGATTTTGGGAAGTTTTAACCAAGGATAGAAAATGTGGCATTATGTGAGTAATGTAAAATGTTTTTGACGATTAGGTGCAGTCTCTCCAAGGGATCAAGAATTTATAAACAAATTTGTTTACAAAAGAAATAACCGACATTAAATAGTTTTTTTTTTTTTTTTTTTTTTCACATTTTAAGACGTGTGTAAATTGTTTTAAAATATATCTTCATCGTTTTTGTAACTTAAGCTTTTATAAATTAGAAATAAAACTTTTCTAAAATAAAAAGAAAACATCATGAACTTTGGACATATGTGCGACAGCCAGAATTGTCAGCAAATTGTTTAATTGGGTATGACCGGCCTTTAAGTCAGTGTTACCGCGAGTAATAATTTGCACAGTGAAATTAGTTTAGATCATTTTCACATGAGAACATTGCTGTCACATCTGGTCCGGTGCTTTTGCTATGTATTTAGAGATTCTTGATAAAAAATCTAAAGAAGAATCTGCAATTTTATCGGTTCTGACCTGGCATCTCGGCTTCTGCTTTCCTGCTGCCGTAACATAGCTTTCCTGTGACTTTTCTAGAAATATTTTCATGATAATGTTAATTGTTCTGGAGAGCTTTCCTCTTTAGTACTTCGGTTTCATGAATTTAAGCGCAGTACTATAGATTGGCATTTAGGTTTCATCATTTTACCTGTCGAAATTTCTAGAGGTAACCCAAGGTTGTATGCTATCAGTTTCTTCTCTCGCACTCTCGCTTTTGGAACTCTCTTATACCTTCATGCTTCTCAGTCATGTTTGACTTTCAAACATTTAAATGCAATGTCAATCGTCATGTAGGATCTTGTTAACTCCTGTTCTTTTTATGGCCTTAATAATGTTTACTTTTCAGATTATTCCACACTGAATAGCTCTTTGCGTCTTAGTGGCTTTATCGCGTTACTTGAGGGTGAAATGATTAAAAATTAAATCGGTGACCAAATGAGGTATTCTAGGCTTCTCTTTGGCGACAGTTTATGACAAATCAGGAAAATATAATGTGAAACTAGACAGACCTACTTGGTTGACTTCAAAAAACATTTTGAATACACACACACACACATATATATGTTCATAAATACATGCATTTATATATATCAACATATAAATACAAGTAAATATGTAAACGTATATATATATATATATATATATATACCAAAATATTTACAAGAATAGTTAATTGGATTTATATTTCAATAAATTAATGAATGAGATATCTACTCATACGTATTGTATTCACAAGAACGCATAGATAGAGTGAATTTTATGTAACGTTTAAATCGTGTGGGGATGACGCCCTAATCCAATGAGTCATTAATGTGTTTCTGTAAAGTGATGATCTCATAAAAATTTATAAATACACACACTTACAGAAATATATATATGTGTGTGTGTGTGTGTGAATGTATGCCGATTGAAGTAAAACATAATAAATATATAAATATGTTTTTATATTTGCGTTTGCCTTAAAGTGATTTTGTCTACCAATGTGTATACCTTTGCCAGGATGAGATTCCAGATGTTTTATTTCTAGCAGAAAGTAAACTAGTCTTTGAAATATTTTCCGTTACTTGATGGAATCCTTCTGTTTGGAAGACAAGAGCATATGTTACCTCTAACACACGGAACTCTTTCAGGAAAAATAGAAAGAACAGAACAGTTATTTCCTTAAAATCCCAAGCACATGTGAACGACTTATAACTGTCAGTCGCGTTCCGGGTTGGTCGACCAACAAGGAATAGTTTGAAATAAATAAACAAAAAGAACGCAAATCACAATAAAGAATTCCCATGTCCAGCAAACACATAAATATAAGCTAGGGTCTGGTTAATACTAAGTCGACAATTATCGGAAAATACGAACCTGTACGTTTGAGAAGTTGTTATGCACACGTAACTGAGATAGTGGCATTAAATGCTGGACAATCTCCTAACAGTATAAGGAGATACTTGAAGCAACAGAAATATGGTTCTACAAAAGGATGCTTAGAAAACCATGAATCGAACATTGAGCAATGACGATGTTTTACAGAAATTGTAATATAATCTCCAACTATTCAAATGTAATGTCAATCGACGTCTCCAGATGCCTTGATCTATCCCCTATCCTTCTCTTCATCCTTTCCTCTATCACTCCTATTTGCTTTCGCTCCAACTCTCTGTAACCCCTTGCGTGCTAGTGGCTTCTCACCTTGCTTAGGATGAAACGCTTAAATAAAAAAAAGGGATACTTATACTTAATAAGAGTGACAGTTGAAATTTCTAGGGCACAAAATGAGGAAAAGGGCTTGGAAAATTTGATACTCACAGAAAAGATTGAAAACAAAAGAGGATTAGAAGTTCTATTATGATTTATTATTGGCGACCACAACATTAACAGCATAAGATATGAAGACACAGTTTTTGATAGCAGATACAGAAAGGAAACTACAATAACTCCTACAGAAAGTAGTGAAGGAAAGCGAGAAGGACTAAACATCAATTTCAAGAAAACGGAATGCATTGATGTTAGAAACAAACAGCCTACATGAAAATTCCAAATTAGAGAAACCAAAGGCAAACAAGTAAAACAAAGATGTGGGAAGTGTTTGAACAAAGGATGGAAAGTGCCACACTGAAATTCGAAGCGCATTGGGATAGCGAAAGATACGTTCTAAAAGCTAAGCAAAGTATTTAGAAACATAAAATTTTCGTTAGAAACTAAGAAAAGACTACTGAACTGTTACGTAATATCACTCGTCCTATATGGAACTGAACTGTTATGGCAGTGAAAGCTAGACAATCTCCTCACAGCTGAAGAGACTTGAAGCAACAGAAATGTGGTTATACAGAAGGATACTGAGAATACCATGAACCGAACATGAGAGCAACCACGAAATTCTAGAGTACATTGGAAAAACGTACACTTATATCTAACATCAGAAAGAGGCAGGAGAAATTTCTAGAGCACATGAGGAAAGGGGGCTTGGAAAATTTGATACTCACAGGACAGATTGAAGGCATGAGGGACAGAAGAAAACAGTGCATAACCTACCTAGCGAGCTTGAATAAATTGATGGCGCATCAAATTTTAGGAGAGATAACAAAAAGACAATTTATTAATATCTACAAAGGCCAGAGAATTGTGGAGAGCCATGATCGCTAACGTCCTGAAGGGGCATAGCACATAGAATAATTTAGATAGCACGAAATTTTTTATTAGAAGAATTAATATTTTTATAAGAATAAAATAAATTATTGAAAGTTATAGACGCAGGGTCTGACTGAATCATCGAAAATGAAACCCCCGAAATGTACTGTAAAACTTGAGCAGTGTTTAAACAATATATGCCGTTACAAATATTTCGACGTATTCGTTATTAGTTTGTTTTGTTTATAATTTAAATGATGTACTTTTAGCACTCACACGCAGCATCAATTACTGAAATCGAGAAATTATTTGGCCGAGACTTTGATAACTACATTGAATTCTTAACATCAGTGTTTATATCTTTAAAACCTACTCAAAAATATTACTAAGCATCTTACATGCATATTGAGCCATATATGTATATATGACATAACAGAGATTTATGAGTAATGGATCTCCACAGATTCCTTTGCTTTTATTATTTATGAATTGCCATAATCTATTTTAATAATCTTTTCACCCCAAGCAAAGTGTCACTGGGAGTAAAGGAAAATGGAAAAGACGTTCGTGCGGAGAAGGGACAAAATGAACATGATTCAAAAGACAACGATTGATATTGCACTTAAATCTTTGAAGATTGCAGGTGACAGGGTAGTAAAAAGCCGTTGTTGAGTTCCGCTAGCGATAACTATGAGAAGATAAACTATTAGAAGAAAACTTATGGTTGCATCTAACTATTTTAACAGTAAAACTATGAGACCTAGTTCCCAATCTAGTACTACGCTTAAATTCATGTGATCGCGGTCCCAAAGAGTAAAGCTGATCAGAATAATTGCCATGAAAATATTTATAGAAAAGGCAGAGGGAAGCCAAGTTCCAGCTGTGCGGAAAGTGACTGAAACCGAGATGCCAGGTCAGGTTCTTTTGATTTTATCAAGAATCTCAGGATATTATTAGTCGGTTTTATATATATCAGAGCCGTTGCTGCATGTTGGATTTTAAAACAGCCCATTCCGAGTAGACTTTTTTTTCTCTATGTCGCATACCGCACTGTGGTATTATTGCTCTCGCAATAATCTGTGTTATGTATGGTGCTGGTCTTAGGTTTATTGTCGGGAATTGTGAGATTGGCACACTGTCAATGCGTTTTCTTAGTGAATACTTTCCTATTCAAGGATGTGGTCAGATTTATTACAATGAACTACCAATGCGTTTAAAGTCTTGTTATGCAGCATAGTTCTGCGATGCTCATATAGTCATTTCTTTAGGTTTTTGTTTGTTTCACCGATGTAGACCATTGGGTATTTTGTACAATCTATTTTGTATATTCCTCTTATTGTTTTAGAGATGCTGTTGATGAATTTTAGGTTAAGGTTGGATAAGTTATTTTAGATGGTAGCTGTTATGGACTTGATAGGTAGGATTATGTGCCTACTTTTGCTATGGTTGTTGGGATAGTTATTATTTATGGATTTTTCCTCTATAGATTTTGTAGGCTTTGCGTCTGGCATTGTGCAGGAAATAATTCGAGCATTGGCTGTATTTGAAAGCGTTTTCAATATATTTCTCTTCTTTGGGCAGGGATTAAGGTGTAAGGGCTCTTAAAAAGCCTATGATTACTACGCATTTTATTGTTGTAATGAGTGAAGTGTATAAAATTATTATTCGTGAATTTTCGATACACATTTCTTTAAGTAATTTCGTTCAGTTATACCCACCTTATTTAAATTTCCCAAATATCAGGCTGTCAATAAATCATTCGACACAGAAGAAAAACACTCCAATTCGTGCTAAGAAGTGTTTTTCTCAGATATTTTAAAGTAAAAGTAATGTTTGTTTCAATTCAGGTGAATTAGACTTTAAATCGGTTCATCTTCTAATAATGTGCCAGAAAAGTAGGTTTTATTTTGGAAAGATATTAAAAAAATTGTTGACTGATCTATCAATATGAAAAATTCATAGATTTTACTGATAAGGAGAAAAGTTTTCAATCATTTTAAATTCGTTTTTTAACACTACAGTATTTTGCTTATTGGCAATATTAAATTTAATCTATTAGCTCGACTTGAAATTTGAACTAAAATTAAAGCTTCACGAAAGTTTTTTTTTTTTTTTTAATAAAAAAAAAAAAAAAAAAAAAGATATTTTTGTCTTTTTCAGAATGTACTTTTATCTATCTTTTAGTTTTGCTTAATGCCAACAAAATTTTACGTGACTAAATAAGTGTCTACAGTATCAGTTTATAGGCAATAACTCATTTTTTTAATATTGTTAAGAAGCTTTAAATATGGAGTAAGAGTAAATATTTTAAACAAAATGCATGAACAATACCTGGTTCGTTAATTAAAAATGAACGAAAAGCACTTGCACGTTAAGTTACACAAAATGCTAAGATCGTAAATGTTTTCTAATTGTCACTAATGGCAAATTTTCTCGCCTTTTTCAGGAATGCTTTATATATATATATATATAAAAATGATAGGCATACTGTGACGAATTGTCTGACGCTGAATGAATACGATCCTTTGCGTGTTCACTGCCATTTGTAATACGGAAAGTTTGCTAGCGTCAAATCACCGATTGAGAAATATTCACGATTTCTACGTGTATTTAAGAAGTCTGTTGGCGCGACTATCTTCTCGAAGAGAGAAAAAAAAACAATAGGACTTGTGAATATGCGGTACATGTCAAAATGGGGAAGGAGTTCTTGTGGCTAATGATTAAATTGTAATGGACGAATGTGTCGTGAATCTAATTAGCTAGATTTAGGATAGTTAGTGTAAGACTAGCCTCTCCCCACGTCTTCCTTTTGGCCTAGTGGCACAATTCCATTAAAAGTGAGAATAAATACACTTTTTGGACAAATAACAGAAAAAACTGTGGGATGCCTGGTCCCGGGAATTCCAAACTTGGAACATCACCCCCTCCCACCTCGTTGAACTAAAGAGGTTAGGGTGGATATCGATGCCAGCGTGACAATGGTCGCGAGGAACGAGCAATTTGGGGCCTTGGCCCATGTGTACATATCCCGCTACCACCAGCCGTTGAAATAGTCTTCGAAGTAGCTATGATCTACGGTGGACCGTGCGTTCCACCATCGACGTTGTTGGAGAGAGTTACTTTCCTCGGTGGCGAATCCATTTTGCAGTCTCTTGTGTAGCGGAGTATACTCGATCGCAGGAAGAAACAATTTTGGCCATGATGGCGGGTAGGTGGGGGGGGATTTCAGAATTTGACGGATCGGAGTCTGTAGCAGAATATGTAGAAGCACAGCTGATACGAGACATTTGTGGAGTGTAGCAGGTCGAATTAGTCTTTCCCTTTTGATTGACTGGAGGGACGTTTGCCATCTATCGGCAATTAAGCCAGGAAGAAAAATCCATAGTGAAAAGGATTAAAGATGATCGGTTTACATAATTTGTAGCGAACTTCCTTATGGCATACAAACTGTTTGCAGTACGGGGTTTCCGCTCGAGCGAGACTGTCGTTATTTCCTTGGTAGACAGGAAGAATTTGGCATTGCTATTCAGCGGGATACCAGACTAGATTAGTGTGTGCTTTTATGGCTAGGATTCCAGGCCACGTAAAATGGCTTTAGTGTTCTCCAGAATGTATGCACTACCACTCGACTAGCTGTTGGCTAAGACGATTATCAAGGAAGAGTCAGTAGTGGCGGAAACAGTTGTGAAAGCTGTTCGTTAGACTCGCACATGCAAACTCCCAGCACGGCCCGAAAGCTAGAGATTAGCAAAGACATAAGCAACGAGGAACACACTAGATAAGTTACCAATTCAGAACATACAGTAAAGTATCTGATCAAAAGAAGCTCAATAAGACAAGAGTACAATGTCTCCAGCTTGAAAACAACAAAGTCCAGCTCAAAGAAATTAGACTTTAAGCTGTTTGTAAAACCCCTAAGGAAAACCTCAAGTATACAAAACTGCGTCTTTCGTTGCTTACAATGTCCAGGCAGTACTTTTCAGTTATCTGGCTAATGAAGTCTAGTCTTTGCTTATACAACACTTCCCCCGAAATTGACAAATGCAGAAAGAACTAAGCGAAGCTAGAACAAATGGAGAAACTGAAAGAGCAGCAAGTCAAACTTGTAGAGGATGTGCAGGATTATTAATTATTATGTGGTGGTTGGTTAGTATGTGTTATGTTATATCAGAAGGTTTAGGTTGTTAGATCGATGTGTTCTTTACATTCATCCTCAACAATATTAAAGTTCAAAAATATGGAACAAACAAAGCAAGAATAAATTGAAATAATACAAACATTTATATACAACTGAAAGGTTTTTACAATAGTGTTTTCATATGTTGCCGGATGTTCAATATTAGAAGTAGTGTTGTATTAGTTTAAGTCAAGAAAAGTTGCGTACCCTTAACTTGGTATATTTGTATCTAAGCTCATATTAGAAGTATATTGTAGATTGTACTTGCGTAAGTGTCATAAAGTTAAGTAGTGAATGTTCTGTTCACTTTGGATAAGCAAAGTTGTTTATGTTCGAAAGTTCTTTTACGTCTGACTGCGTTAGTCAAAGACGGGAGGTCCTTGAAGGTTACATTTTGGTAATTGTGTTGAGCGGTCGAAATTGGTTTGCTATCTGCTTTGCTCGGCTCTGCTTTGGAATGCTCAAGGTGACACGTGTTGCTTCGGTTTATATACAGTCGAAGAGGCTCCAGGAAGAATGGCGCGAAGAATAATCGTGCGCGTGGGAGTGATCTGATTGGTCGAATCTGACCAATCAGCAAGCAGGATTTACGGTGATCGACCAATGGATGTAAGAAGAGTTCATTTCCAGCGGAGGGTAGACTGGCTATCGTGGAAGATTCCACAAACTCGACTATAATAATACAAGAAGGCATTAACCGATTTGGTTAATGCTCAAAGCCAAAGTCATCTCAACCACAAAGAATTCCTTACTCAAAATACTGACGATATCAAAGTTAAAGAATGTACTAAGGAAATTGAAAGCATCAAAAGGCTGCAAGCTGAAAAATGACTCGACAGATGTACACAAAAACAAAGTGGAAAATTTAAGTTTAACATTCAAGTAATTTGCATTTTAGAAAGTATGCAAGAGAATCAAATGGAAGATTTACATCGTCAACATAGGGACAAGATATAACGCATTCATTTATAGCATTAAGATAACTTCATCGGGAAAAAAAAGAGTCTCTACATTGCGAACGCAAAAAGTTCAGAAACCGTGCTGGGATGTGCGAAGAGGCTCTAGAACAAGAAACTAATTTTAGAATCCAAACTGATTTTTTTCACATTAACGTGATCTTTCCAGTGAGATAGAGTGCTTAAAGACAGTTTTGGAAAACGGAATCTTAAAAAAAATCCCTGACATTATGAATGAGTAAATAGATTTTCAAAAATTTGCAGAATTACCTTCCCCACAGGAAAAAAATAACTCTCGCAGAAAATAGAACACTTGGAAGCCATTTTACAAATTCAATCTGATTTTGAAAAACAAAATCAGACAGCTTAGTGCGAAATTCAGAAACCAGAACAAAGATCATTATTGGAGATTGAAGAGTAGAAACAGCAAATGAAACATTGTGAACTGTCTGGGTCACATGTCTAGTTACTATTTCTTCCTGGCAACGCGTCTGGATCGCCAGATCCGACCCGCAGGTTTTCTAGATCGCCAAAGCACTGGAATCGCATAGATGGTGTATTATTAATATTTATTGTACAATGTACAAATGTAAATATAGTCTAAAGATAGGTTGGCCAGGTACATTCATATTACCTGAGAGGACTTCACCACCCCGAGCAGTGCAAAAAAAAATGAATCTGAATCCGAGATTTATCTTAACCCTCCCCCTCCCACTGAGTCAAGTGAGATTTACTTGACCCCCCTCCTGATTGAGTCAACTTGTGACACAGTCATTTTTTTCTTCTTTTTTTTTAAAAAAAGAAAGAAAACAAAAAAATGTGGGTACCCGAGTGTTTCCATTCGGGCCGCTGGTCATACCACCGTTACGGAACAGATATTACGCAACGGGTATATATATTCAACATCATCACTTGATAAGATACCAAAAGTGTTGAAAAAAATGACTATTTTTTTAGTGATTTTATAACATACTTATGTTATAATTTTCGAATAAATAATTATATATATATATAGAGAGAGATATATAAATATATGTATGTATAAATATATATAGATAGATTGATTTTTTTTCTTTATATATAGCAAAATAGTAACGGATTATTGTTAGCGACCCTAGAATAAGACGAGTTATTTTCAATTCCCAATTATAAAGACATGATGAAATTAGTTATCTTGATGTAAATAGGAAGAGGGCATGAATCCATCTCTTTTCTTCCTTTCAGTTTCAGGTTAAATAGTATACTGAGTTCTCTAGCATTGATAAGCAACCAGTCGAAGAAAAGAACGACTCTGAAATAAAATCCTTGGAGGCAACAGAAAACTACTCCGCAACCTTTCCTATGAATTCATATGGCAATATAAAAAAAATGGGCTCATATATTTGTGGAACTCTCTTCCGGCTTTTCGCTTCCCAGTCAAGTTTGATCTTCAAAAGTTTAAATGCACTGGCAATCTATATCTTCTTATTTCCTGTTCTCATCGCTCCATAATAATGTTTCTTTTTTTCCTTCTTATTTCACGCTCATTACCTCCCTCCCCGCTTCTTCGTGGGTTTGCCTTGCTTGGTTGGGGCGGTGGGGCGAAATTATATATATGATTGACCAAAAAGTTTGTAAGATTTATTAAGTAAATCTTCTACTAAATTAGCGAACGAACATTTTGACCAACCATATAATATATATATATATATATATATATATATATATATATATATATATATATATATATATATGGTTGGTCAATATATATATATATATATAGTACTATTTTGATATTCGTAAAATTATATAATTTAACGTATGTCCAGGCGCAATAATTTTGACAAAGATTCTTCATTGGCCCTCTTAAAAAATTATTAATTAATCAGAAATATTGAAATCTCGTGATACTTATCAAAGATCGACTCGATGTTTCCCTTTTCAGAATCCCAATAAGAATAAAGAATAGTGTTGTCACTGAATTTATGGATACATATTTTACTTTTAATGTGTCGTTATCGGAATATCAAAAGGGTTTTGCCGGCTTTGAAAACCAATTTAAAAGCAATGCAAAAGGAAAATCAATGATGCATTAAGAGAGACAATATTTTTATTTTGGGATATTAAACAAATTTCTTCCCAATTGTTAATTCCCGCGTTTTTAATCTGTTTTTTAAGCAATAAGAATACCATTAGCAGAATCAGATTCTGGTCAACGAAAGGTTATTTTTCCCACATTAGTTTCACGAGTATTATAGATTACGCATCAACTAAACTGATATGGACATCTATTGCTTACATGCTTTTAAATTTTTATCATTTGATATCCTCTCCTACTCTTCGGTGTTTCGACACCCGTGATGATGATCATATCTCAGCTCCTAGTTGTAGCTTATAGACAACACTATGATTTGTTCCAAGCAGTACTGCCACCTGCCCTCTTCCAATGATGCCATGTATTCCGTAGTCGCCTTGCGTATGCGAAATATTCCTGGAAATAATCTCGAGTACGCCAACCACATAAAGAGAGAGCTGCTGCTTGGTATATTTTTTCTGATTTGCTCTACGAGGTCTTGGTACCTCTGTATTTTCACCTTCTTCACGTTCACGATGTTCTTATCCCAAAATACAACAACATCTATCAAGATCTGTTCATGGCCGCTCTTGTGCACAAGTGTGATATCAGGGTAATTGCTCTCTAAATGAGCATCACTTGCTCATTCTCGACGACCGACGGTGGTGAATGCTCGCACTACTTCTCTGTATACTCTGTCATACTTACTGCATAGCGCATAATATAATCTGAGGATTACATTGTCATAACATCTTCTGTACTCTTTTTGTGTCAGCTAATTGCAGCCACTGACAATGTATATATACACTCAGTAGCTTTTCTACACAGTTTGCACACGGACGTACCGTTTGCGTCAATAGATAAAATAGATCAAGAATTGGCTAGACTCGAAAACACTGGCATATTGACAAAAGTAGAATACAGTCAATGAGCCGCACCTACGGTTTACGTCAAAAAGAAATCAGGAGAGATTCGAGTATGCGCTGATTTCTCAACGGGTTTGAACGCAGCGATAAAAGATTACTACTATCCTCTACCCAGTCCAGAAGAAGTATTCACTAAATTAAATGGCGGAAAATTTTTTTCAAAAATAGATTTAAGTCAAGAATTGTAGGTACTGAAGCGTACTTACAAATTCCAGTCGATGAGGAAAGTTCAAAATTACTGTGCATAAACACACACAAAGGATTATACAAATACTAAAGATTACCATTTGGGATTAAGGTTGCGCCGGCTATATTCCAACAGACAATGGATACTATGCTCGCCGGACTGGAGTACACGATTGCATACCTGGATGACGTATTGATAAATAGCGAAAGCGTTGAACAACACTGGGAACACGAACAAAAGGTGTTTAAGAGAATACAAAGCTATGGGTTCAAAGTAAAAGAATGCAAATGTAAATGCGATTTTTTCATGAAAGAAATGAAATACCTGGGCCATATCATCGATCAAGAAGTAAGACGATCAGAACCTGAAAGGGCAACGGCAATAAAAAAAATGCCAGTTCCTAAGAACATAACAGAATTACAAAGTTTTCTAGACTTAGTGAGTTACTACCAGGAATTCATTCCTCACATGCATAAACTTCACGCACCACTGAACGAACTTCTAAAGAAAGAAAAAGTTTGGCAGTGAACAGATGAATGCCAGAAAACGTTTGACAAAATAATTAAGACATTAACTTCGGATTTATTTTTGGCACACTACGATCCTAAATTAGAAATAATTGTAGCAAGTGACGCGAGCGCCTATGGAGTCGGGGCGTGTATACTGCATAAAATGCCGGATGGGACAATAAAACCAATCGTGCATGCTTCTCGTACCCCACTACCAGCAGAGAAAAATTACTCACAAATAGAGAAAGAAGCTCTTGGAATTATTTTCGCAGTTACTAGATTTCATAGATATATCTATGGTAGATTCTTTACTCTACAGACGGATCACAAGCCGTTACTAACAATATTTGGTTCGAAAAAAGGTCTACCGGTTTACACTGCAAATAGGTTACTAAGATGGGTACAATTCTTCTGAACTACAATTTCAGATTGGAGTATCTACCGACGAAAAAATCGGGAATGCGGATGGTCTGTCGAGACTTATACCAACGTAAACAAAGCTATTGGAAGATTCTGAAGACATGTAGAAGATATCAGGACAGTACTATATTGTACAATTCGAAACCTCCCCGTCACACTACAAGAGATAAAAAATGAAGCAATAAATGATGAATTCATAAAATAAACAAAAGCAAAAAATAGCAGAAAAAAATAAGCAAGTATCGGACAGCTTTTCTTTATGCGATAATGTGCTACTTTACAACGAAAGGGTTGTAATTCTCAAAACACTACAAAAGCGAATCCTAAAGGATTTCCACAGGAGCCATCCAGGAAAAAATAGAATGAAATCGCTGATGCGAAGCTATGTATATTGGAAAAACATGGACTAGGATATTATTCAGATGGTGAAAAAATGCAAGGGTTGTTCCTTAGCAGCCAAAGCACCGCCAATCATCCATAAGCCATGGCCAGAGACAGATCGTCCGTGGTCAAGAATACACGCAGATTATGCGGGTCCAATAGATGGGTTCTACTATTTGATCATAGTGGATAGTTATAGTAAATGGCCGGAGGTGTTTTGTTGCAAAAATCCTACTTCGGAAACTACCATAAATTGACTCCACGAGTTGTTTGCTCGGTTCGGAGTAGTGGATTGCCTAGTCACAGATAATGGAACGCAATTCGCATCAGCGGACTTCCAAGAGTTTGCGAAATTTATCAAATCAAACATATAAAATCCCCGTCATATCACCCAAGATCAAATGAGCAAGCGGAGAGATTTGTTGAAACATTCAAAAGAGCGTTAAGAAAAGCATATGATGAAAAGGTGATGGATATGATTTTCGATACATTTGATATAAAAAGGCCGCAAACAATGCCAGAACCATGAAAATCGTCCAGAAAACGAAGTTCCCAGAACCTTTGGAAATAGATCCAAAGAAAAAAAGATATTAAAAACCCCTCCTACGCAAAATCTTCGGAAGTGGGATGTTATGGGAACTTACTCATAATAATAATGGACTATTCCGGACATTATAAATACTGCGCCTCAAGAGGGAGCAGAGAGGATTATTGTAAGAACATTAGAATAGTGATACTTGTCGAGACAACATAGTTCACTTTAACCAAATCTGATAGTCATTACTAATACTTCTACTTCTTTGTACATATTTCTGTTTGTAATATATCTGTGTTATTCCATCCCTATAATTTCTCTGTAAAGAGACAAAATTCTTAGATCACGTGACCATTTCATAACGGTGTCACGTTTACACTTTCATAGATGAAAATAGGAAACAAATTAAGTAAAAAAATAAGAAATAAAAATTTATTTTAAAAATAGAATAACGTAACTACGTTTATTAATTTTTTCAATTTTGGATTCGTAAAGTTCGTTTCCACTTAATTTCTATATCACATCCAGGAAATAACCCAATACAGAATTTTATACGATTTTAAACTATTATAAATTATTATAATTAAAATTTAAAAAAAAGAAAAAACTTGTAAAAATTCATTATTCATCGGAAAATTTTTATTTCTTCAGACAATAGTGTCCTTAATATAACTTATTTACAAAGGCAATTAAAAGCTTTTCCAATTAAACAATGTCATAGTTTTATTGCTTTCATTATTTTTCAATTCAGAGCAGATTTTCAGTTAAAATAGTGCAAGTTTAAAAAAACAAAAAAAGATTAGGCGATTTACATTCTCCAAGGAGTCCTACTTTTAACAAATAAAAAAATAAATCAGGAAATAGAAAGGTTTTTTTGCGAAATTTCATGAAATTAAGTAAGTGTGGGGTAACATATGTAAAAATAATTTTTACCAAAACATTCCCCCCATAAAATTTCAAAATTAATTTCATTCATTTGTGAATAAATCCTGAAAATTTCATTAAAATCGAAAAATTATTTAATTTTTGGAAGAATTTCCAAATCAATGTGTTTTCAACGGAAAAAAAGCGCAAAAAATCAATGTTATTATTATGCCACCGCGGTGACTTAAACAAAACAAGATTTTAACTAAAATTTCGAACGTTTTAAAAAGGATTAAAACATTTAAAAAATAATTAAAAAATACTTGGGTCTTTCATCTTAATAATAACATAAACATTTTGACGATAATACTTTATTTTTATTAAGTTTGTGGTCTTTTTCATTACGCTATGCTGTTTTCCCGCGAAAAAGTGGAGGTACCTACAAAATAATTTTATGACAAATAACTTTCGGTTCCGACTTTCTAACTATAATGATATTTTACTTCATAGTTGGAATACTTATCTATTTCTTATCGGTATCTGAGGTAGGTTTTCGATACTAGGTAAAAAGCGTAAAATTCGAATGCGGCCATGTCCTGACTTGTAAAACACTCTTCCTACTAATCATAAATGGAAAATCTCACAATTCAGTGACCACAATATTTTAAAAAGAATTTCGAATTTTTTGTGTGCGTGTGTATAAACGTGTCGATTTTTGTAAATAAGGGCGACCATAAACGACATTATAAAAAATAAGAGTGATAACTATAGTAAATTTAAAGCCAAAAGGTCTTAAAACAATATTCCTACCCTAAACAATTAGATTTTTATCATATTAATGACAATGGTAATGATGGAATTAACCGTTTCCATACAGGAAACATTCGGTATTCATTGACTGAACACAGTTACTATCGATTGATATTGATAAAACCTTTTTTCTTTTAATTTCTTTCAGAAAAATAGAATTATCAAGTTCAATAACTGTTATTACTCTTTCTAGTAATGATGGAAGTTTCTTTCTAAACCTTATGTTAAATGTAGTGTGGAAAGTCAACATCTTGTTTATATCATTATTTTGCCTTCTTGTTACATGTGTTATTTTAGTTGTTGGAAATCTTCAGATTATGTGATTTTTGGTATTCGGTAAAGCTCTTTGTGATTCTGTAGCGCCAATCTATAGTACGTGATGAAGGATAGTCTTCTTTAAGACCTAAAGGATTCATTCACTTGAAGTTATTTTTTAATCATTTATCTGAAAAAAAAGTTTATATATTAGATAAGTTTTACATTTCTGAATGAGTTAGGCGCCAAACCTGTGAGAGTCTAGATCTGACAGGATTATTTAAGATGATGACTCGAGTTCTCAGGTTAATATCTTGGTTTTGATGTGAACAATGAAGTTTTAGAGAAAATGGAAACAAAAATAACAATTATACCTAATATCAGGAAGAGAGTTGGAGTTTATAG
The DNA here is from genome assembly GCA_964036315.1 of Acanthosepion esculentum. Lineage (NCBI taxonomy): Eukaryota > Metazoa > Mollusca > Cephalopoda > Sepiida > Sepiidae > Acanthosepion > Acanthosepion esculentum. The sequence goes on along the minus strand of OZ038486.1, from coordinate 42,676,763 downwards.
GGCAGATAATAAGAAAAAAGAAGGCTTGTAAAATTTGATACTCACAGGGCAAATTAAAAGCAAGAGTGACAGAAGAGAAAACTTAGCAAGCTTGAGTAAATTGACGGCAGAACAAGGTTTGAGATAGAAAAAAAGAATATAAAGAGTTACAGAAGACAGGCAATTATGGAGAGTCATTATCATCAATGTTCTGAATGGACACAGCACATACAAGTGTGTTGGACAAAATAAAAAGCGTAAAGTATCCTGTTTTTAAATATACAATATAATTTATTGTTAGCTACTTTTATCTAGACATATTCTAAGTTAATGCCAGTAGCAGACTGCGACTAGAAATATTCGTTGCCACTAGACAGAAGTAGCCCAACCACATATACAATGCTATCATTTAATTTTCATAACGAATAAATAAAATCTCCACAAAATACATATGGAAAAAAAGGGTACAATTAAATTTTTTGTGGAGAAAATGTGTATTTCTTAATTACAATGTACATGTACCGTACATATTATTGGCAGTAGATACAAAATGTAAATACAGAATGTTATAATTGAATTATATATTTTTTTAATTCTAATAATTGGTTGATAATTTCCAATAATTTACTGCACAATTTACACATTAACAGATAGTTCAAAAACCTAAAACAGCATTGCATGCAGTCCACTATATTAAGAGCAGCCTTTTTGCCTTCACCAGATGATTGTGCGAATCTGCCAATAATAGCTTCTGCATTCAGTTCATCTAACTGTCCCTTTTCAATGGATAGCAATATGCATGATTCCAAAGATAGCGAATTTCTTTACCATGCCTTTATGGTCTTTAGTAGGTACCTCCCAAAAGATTTTCTAAAAAAATATACACCATGATGAAAAAAGGCCGTAAACAAAATTTTATCGTCAAAATTGTTATGTTATTATTAAGAGGAAAGACACAAGACCCACCACTTATTTAATTTTATGAAATTTCCAGAAATTACTTTTTGTACCACTTAATGTTTATATCAGTTATACGCAGAATTGCTTGCAGAATTTAAATCAATTATTTTTTTAAAACAGGACCCCCAATTACTGAAAATCAGCTCCGAATCGTAAAATAAAAAATGCAATAAATTAATACTTTGATTAATTGAAAAATCTTTGAATTGCTTTTATGAATAAGATATATTATAGACACTATTGTCTAAAGAAATTTTTTTTTCAATGAATGATGAATTTTTACAAGAATTATTTTTTTATTATTTTAATTAGAATAATTTATAAAATTTTAAATCTGTTTTGTTATTAAGTAAAATTTATATTTACTAATCATGAATTAAAAAATCTCACAATTCAGTGACCCCAATATTTTAAAGAGAATTTCGAATTTTTTGTGTGCATGTATTGTAAATACGAGCGACATTTTCAAAATTAGAGCGATAACTATGGTAAATTTAAAGCCAAATTACCTAAAATTCAACAAAACTTTATATTTTCCAAAATTTCTAAGATTACTGGGTAGTTAAAAAAAATATGTAAAAAAAAGCCGCTCACGTTATATTGCTCAAGTAATTTTTACAGATATGTCCCCCATAGAAAAAATTAGATAAACTTCCGGTTATCAGTAAAGCAGTCAGCACCTTAAATAAAACCCTACCTGCGTGTTAAAAAATGTTTTAAAAAATTTCTGCGATATTTTAAACTAAAAGTAATATTTGTTTCAAATTAAATTAATTAAACTTTAAATCAGCTAATATTCTTCAAATAAAGTTTCAGAAAAATATATTATCTTTGAAAAGTTTTCTTTAATAAAATGAATTACATTGTGTTAACAGATGGCTAAAAATGGCGCTAAAATCAGCGTTTATTAGTGATTTAAAACAAAAATCCTTCCAGTCAATTTAAATTAGTTTTGAAATAGGAGCAAGTTAAAAAAGTATTGGAAATACTAAACTTAATCAATTAGCTTGAAATTTAAACTAATTGGTGAAAATTTATTGGACTCAATATGCTATTATGAAAACGATTGGTGAATAACAATAGTTAACTCGTCGATCAACTCTGACATTTGCGAAGATTTCGTTTTTTTTAACAGACTCTGTTTACTCTAAATATATTTCCTCTACTTATGGCCATCCAGGCCAACAAATGGAGGGTACCCTCTGTATTTAATAATTAGTAAATTTCATAACTTCTTTAGCTTAACTCCTACTAAGCTAAGATTCTGAAGTTATTTAAATCATTGGTGTATGGCATCAAATTTTTTTAGACAGAATTACCTAAAATCCGCCAACCCTATGATTACCAGCAGCCAGCAAGGTAGATTAGGCAAAAAGAATAAAAATTTTTATAGAAACTTTACGCAATAATGTGTCAATTTCCTTTTTATGGAATATATGACGAAACGCTTCATGAAGCGAAAGTTCCTCTGGAAGTGAACAAATACATTAGTTTTGAAAGAAAAGGCACAAAAACCTACAGTTTTTAAGCGATTTTTCAAAGTGTTTCCAAATTTTGGCCTGTAGTGTATATTGTATCATCTTCCATGTTACTCAGTTGCCGAAAATATATAATAGTCGATACAAGTGTTGAAATTTTTTAAGTTTTGAAGCATTATTTTAAATATGTCCTCAAAGCCATTGGATTTTGTACGTATTATTTGGAAAGGAAATAAAACAATATCTGACTGTACTGCCACAAAAAAGGTTTAAGTATTTACGGGTGGTAACGTGTCTCTTGAAATAAAGTTTAGAAGTTTACAACCACCAGATTTTCAATTATGATCCATTAAAACGTAAGGTAGAGAAGAAGTCGAGTACCAGAACTCGAAAACATTCAAAATATTGTTTTATTGGGCCTTGTATTCAATAAGATCATCGATATAGTTCACAATGGAGAGAGAAAACAACAAGAAACTCACCGTCCTGGATGTACTAATATCTCGAACAGAGCATGGGTTCAAGACATCCGTATACCACAAGCTTACATTCATCGAACAATACCTCAATTTCAACTCCCACCACCCATACAGTGTAAAGAAAGGCATCGTTTGCTGCTTACAACATTGAGCAAAAATCATAAGTGGCGACCCAGAGACATATAAAAAAGAAATGGTCAATATAAGCAGTACCCTACAACGTAACAACTACCCCGGGTACATAACAGCAGCTCCAACAAAATGGGATAGAAGGGTACAATAACACTAAGAAAACAGCTTCAGTCTGCCTACCCTATGTGAAGAGATTATCGGAGAAAATACAAAAGATCTGTTGTCCATATAACATCAGGACAACCTTCAAAAGTGGTTCAACACTTCGCAGACACCTCTTCCGAGTAAGACCCCCATGGAGGAGAACATGACTAAGGACTGTGTATACACCATCCCCTGCAGCTGTGGTAAGAAATATAAAGGGGAAAGAGACCGCCCCCTTAAAGTAAGTCTGCAAGAACATTGTAAAGCGGTAACACGAGTGGAAATAGAAAAATCAAGCGTGGCTGACTACATACAGAGGAAAAAAAAGAGATCACTTCCACTTGTGGGATGAGGTATAAATAACAGACAGAGAACATCACTGGAAAATGCGAAAACTTAAGGAATCAGCACATATGCTAGGCCACAAAAATCCCTGAGCCGAGCAAACATAGAAGTTAATAAAATATGGGGACCAGTAATAAGGAGTGTTAGAGAAAAGCAATGAATAGCAACAAAGAATTGCAATATAAGCTCGGGTAAAAAATATGCAATAATAATTAATACTAACAGAAAATTGAAATATGAGCACTGATAAAAATTAACTGAGATATTAGGTTTATAAGTGCCAGAAATTCATACACAGACGTTCTCAAGGACACATGTCCCAGTTGGTTACATCCGGTGAATAGACATATGTATCCAGTGACTATATATATATATATATATATATATATATATATATATATATATATATATATATATATATATATAATACACAATAAAATCTAAAATCACCTAATATGGGGAATGGGCTGACGAAAAAAATACGTTTGTCTTATTCAACCCTGGTATAAACTGAGTTCATAGCGGAATTAGAAATTTAACTGTGAAAGCTACGAAACAAAACAAAAAGAAAACGCCGGAAAACTAATACAGAATTTATCTATTTCAATGTTTCAGTAAAACGAAAGGCACGAGGTAGTGGTCAGAGGAGGTTGGAAGGTATTAATCTTGTAGGAAAGAGGTTTTATAAATTAAACCCGGATATTAACCTTATGACATTAAATTGGGGTTATATGAAGAATGAAATATTAATTTGGAACTAATAGAGGACTAAAAAGGGGTTTAAAAAACCTTAAACATATAAAGACATGTTTAAAATTACAAAACCATATTTAAAAATACTATTCCAAAGACAAGTTATATTTAAAAACAAGATATATTAAATAAGTTATATTTAAAAATAAGTCATATTTAAATAATTTATATTAAAGTTAAATAAAATATTTTTTAAAATAAGTTATATTTAATATAAAATCAATAGGTTATATTAAAGAAAAAAAATATATTTAGAAATAAAAATAAATTATACATTTAAAAATAAAAATATGATGAAATAAATAAATAAAATTTAACTTTAAAGATAAATTGAAAACAATTTATATTTAAAAATATACAGTTATACTTAAAAATACAAAGTAATACTTAAAGATACAAAGTTATATTAAAAAACAACCGTAAAATATATAGATAAAGATATGTAAATGATAAATGAAAAACGGGAGAAAATTATAAGATATAATATGGTGTAAAAATGGAAATATAAATATAAGAATTAGTTATACATTCGACATTTAAATAATTAGAGAAATATAGTAGCTAATAAAGTAACGCCTATATTATGGAAATTTGAATTTGTTTTTATGTTGGCATTTTAACACTAATTCATTCCTTTGATTCAGTAGTTGGCTTTGATTATTGTTTTTATTATTCTATTTTTTCTTGTAAGCAGAAGTTACACCTATCTCCAAGACTATTAGTAAATTCATTTCATTTTTGACTTGAAATAGTCCACAATGGACGAAACGCGTCGGCTAATATTACAGTTTTCCTACTGTCTTTTACATTTATAAACATAACCATGTTTTTCAATTCTTGTCAATGGAGACATGGCAGAATATTAGATTTAATAAATAGTGAATATTTTTGTAATTTTAGCAGTTCAATCTCAAATTTTATTTTAAAATGAAAGTAAAAAATATGTGTAAGTCACATTTAAAAAGAAAAATATAAAGTATTTAATACTGAAAATTATTATTTTTAAATTGTAAAGGGCGTTCTTCCAAATACAAAATTTGTAGTCAGTTAATTTTCATTTTATGAAAGTAATCATAAAAGAAAAGAAGAAGGAAAGAGCTAAAAAAATTGATGAAATTAGAATAAAGAATTTCAGTAAAGGAGAAAAATAAAAGATTTCATCCTAACATTGTAATATATTGCATTAAACTGTAAATTATGATGTTTTTTTACACTTATTGTAAAATAAAGTAAATAATCCAAATTTGTGAAATAGTAGCGATGAACTTCAGTACAAATTACGTTAGTTTGATGTGGAATTTAATATTTGAACAATACAGGAAGTGGTTGGAAGATATGTATATGAAATGATTGATGAAAAATAACCAAAATACAAGTGATGAGAAATTATGCGTCAACTAAAAGTGACAACAAAAGAGGGACAAAATACTAAAAGAAAAAGAAAAAATATTATCTAAGGAAAATAACTCTATTTTTCTGTAAGCTTTGTTATTCCCCTTGGATTACTATATGCCGTCCTCATTGAAGTGAAATAATGGATTGCAATTTACGCAGTCATTTCAATAAATAGACAATGTAAGATAACACACATTCTTCAGAGATTTATTTATAAAGATTATAGTCTTTTATGTAGAAGAGAAAACTAAAAAATTTAATCTTAACTTTCTAATAAATTACATATGGACTGCAAAATTATTATGATGATTTGTGCATTGTAAAATAAAGTAAATAACACATTTTTGTGAAATAGTAGTAAGGAATTCTTGTACAAATTACGGACGTTTGATGGATGATTTAATATTTGAACATTTTTTTTTATTATTTAAATACTCATCCAACAATTATTCACTACTAGAAATATTTCATTAGAAAAAAATCTCATCAGCATTCCACGATTTTTTTGAATTCATTTCTTTGCTCATTTTAATTCTTATTCTTTATATATAAAAATATATAATGTTGCTTTCCCCACTAAAGATGATGATGATGAAGGTAGTGGTTGTAAAATGTGTGTGAACTGACTGATTAAAAATAACAGGAAAAGAAACAACTTGAAATTATGTGTCAACAAGGAAAATAACTCTATATTTTGTAAGATAAGTTCTTCCCCTTAGATTCCCATACGTCGTCACTAAAATAAGTATCTATTCTATTTTGTGAGTTAATCTATTCAAGGCCTAAACCTCAACCTAAAAGTAACCCACAATCTCCATAAATGACCCCGGAAACTATTCTGTTAACATCATATTGAATTGTGTGAAACAGTGATAATAAAAGATGTCCATGTCTCAAAATAGTGCAAAAATTATTTTATCGCTGTAATTAGTAAGAAAAATTGGAAAACATTTTTTTGACAAAAATTGTGTCTGCCATAAAGAGCTAGAAATAATTGGATTTGAAAATTTGTGTGAATTGTTTTAATTTGCATGAGGAAACAATTTTTTAAAAAACTATCGGATTTTGAAATTTACCAAAATTCAGTAATTCTCAGAGTTCAATAAAATGTTAGGTATTTTTATTTATAAAAATGAGTATTTTGTAAGAAATTTCGTGCAAATGATTTTATTAACTCAAATCTTCTTTAATAATTCTTAAGAAATCTCAATAACTTAACAAAACTTAAATCAAGATATTTACATTACTACAATGCATTTTACTATTAAAAAAATTAAAAAAATCCATGTATGTATTGTTATGGTCCACATGGTAGAACCAATGAATAATAACTCGAACACAGTTATGGAATAACACAGATATATTACCCCCCCTTCCGAAGCTTTTGCGTAGCAGGGGTTTTTAATATCTTTTTTCCTTTGGATCTATTTGCAAAGGTTCTGTGAACTTCCTTTTTCTGGACGATCTTCGTGGTTCTGGCATTGTTTGCGGCCTTTTTATATCAAATGTATCGAAAATCGTATCCATTACTTCTTCCTGAGGTGAACCGTTAGCATCCTGTAACAGTCTCTTCCTTATTTGGTTTACGTGTCTTCTATGTGAGAATTTGCGTCCCTGTACTATGTAAATCATATTCCCGATTCTTTTTTCAATTGTACCTTGCTCCCAGTATTATTTTTATATGCTTTAAAAAAACTTTTTCTCCTGGGTGGAATTTTCTTTTTGGTACGCACGACTGTGTTATTTGCTTCGTTTGACTTGGTAGCAATTTATCAAATACAGATCTGATTTTTCTAGCGAACATCACTTCTGCGGGTGTTAATGCCGATGGCGTAGCATTATTTGGCGTAATTCTATATACCTGTAGAAATTGTTGTAATGCTTTTTCCGTAAGCACATCATATGCTTTTCTTAACGCTCTTTTGAGTGTATCAACAAATCTCTCCGCTTGCCCTTTGATCTTGGATGATATGGTGGGGATTTTATATGTTTGATTTGATAAATTTCGCAAAACTCTTGGAAGTCCGCTGATGTGAATTGCGTTCCATTATCTGTGATCAGTCACTCCACTACTCCAAACCGAGCGAACAGCTCGTGGAGGCAATTTATGGTAGTTTCCGAAGTAGGATTTTTGCAACGAAACACCTCCGGCCATTTACTATAACTATCCACTATGATCAAATAGTAGAAACCATCAATTGGGCCTACATAATCTGCGTATATTCTTGACCACGGACGATCTGTCTCTGGCCATGGCTTATGGATGATTGGCGGTGCTTTGGCTGCTAAGGAACAACCCTTGCATTTTTCCACCATCTGAGTAATATTCTGGCCCATGTTTTTCAAATATACATAGCTTCGCATCAGCGATTTCATTCTATTTTTTCCTGGATGGCCCCTGTGGAAATCCTTTAGGATTCGCTTTTGTAGTGTTTTGGGAATTACAACCCTTTCGTTATAAAGTAGCACATTATCGCATAAAGAAAAGCTGTCCGATATTTGTTTATTTTTTTTTGCTATTTTTGCTTTTGTTTCTTTTATGAATTCGTAATTCATTGCTTCATTTTTTATCTCTTGTAGTGTGACGGGGAGGTTTCGAACTGTACAACATAGTACTGTCCTGATATCTTCTTGATGTCGTAGGGCTGCGATTACAGAATCTTCCAATGGCTCTGTTTTCGTTGGTATAAGTCTTGACAGACCATCTGCATGCCAGATTTTTGTCGTTGGTAGATACTCCAATCTGAAATTGTAGTTCAGAAGAATTGTACCCCATCTTAGTAACCTATTGGCAGTGTAAACCGGTAGACATTTTTTCGAACCAAATATTGTTAGTAACGTCTTGTGATCCGTCTGTAGAGTAAAAAATCTACCATAGATATATTTATGAAATCTTGTGACTGCGAAAATAATTCCCAGAGCTTCTTTCTCTATTTGTGAGTAATTTTCCTCTGCTGGTTCTAGATATCGAGAAGCATGCGCGATGGGTTTTATTGTCCCATCCGGCATTTTATGCAGTATATACGCCCCGACTCTATAGGCGCTCGCGTCACTTGATACAATTATTTCTAATTTAGGATCGTAGTGTGCTAGAAATAAATCCGAAGTTAATATCTTAATTATTTTGTCAAACGTTTTCTTGCATTCATCTGTCCACTGCCAAACTTTTTCTTTCTTCAGAAGTTCGTTCAGTGGTGCGCGAAGTTTATGCATGTGAGGAATGAATTCCTGGTAGTAACTCACTAAGCCTAGAAAACTTTGTAATTCTGTTATGTTCTTTGGAACTGGCATTTATTTTATTGTCGTTGCCTTTTCAGGGTCTGGTTGTCTTCCTTCTTGATCGATGATATGGCCCAGGTATTTAATTTCCTTCATGAAAAAATCGCATTTGTTTTCTTTTACCTTGAACCCGTAGCTTTGTATTCTCTTAAACACCTCTTGTACGTGTTTCCAGTGTTGTTCAACACTTTCGCTATTTATCAATACGTCATCCAGGTATGCAATCGTGTACTCTAGTCCGGCGAGCATAGTATCTACTGTCTGTTGGAATATAGCCGGCGCGACCTTAATCCCAAATGGTAATCTTTGGTATTTGTACAATCCTTTGTGTGTGTTTATGCACAGTAATTTTGAACTTTCCTCATCGACTGGAATTTGTAGGTACGCTTCACTTAAATCTATTTTTGAAAAAAAATTTCCGCCATTTAATTTAGTGAATACTTCTTCTGGACTGGTTAGAGGATAGTGGTAATCTTTTATCGCTGCGTTCAAACCCGTTGAGAAATTAGCGAATACTCGAATCTCGCCGGATTTCTTTTTGGCGTAAACCGTAGGTGCGGCCCATTGACTGTATCCTACTTTTGTCAATATGCCAGTGTTTTCGAGTCTAGCCAATTCTTGATCTATTTTATCTATTGACGCAAACGTTAAGCTCTTTTATTTCTTGAAGATAGGTTGAACGTTTTCTTTTATTTCGATATTTGCTGCCATTTTTTTACATCTTCCGAGCCCTGCTGAAAATATTTCGGGGAAACTCTCTTTTAATTTCTCTTTTAATTTATGTGCCTCGGTCGATAAACTTTTTACATTTTGGCAGTACGTACTTATTGGGAAATCCCAAAGTTCGAATTTTTGCATCCAGTCCGTTCCGAATAAGTTTTCTGTATTTCTTAATACATACATTTTTAATTTTTTCGTCATTCCATTAAATGTTACATTTGTAATCACTTCACCCTCAAATTTTATTTTTCTCCCCGTTACTGACCTAGCAATTTTATCCGTTTTTAACATGTCAGGTTTGCTCAGTTTTCTCCATGTTTGAACGTTAATAATAGTTAAGTCCGAGCCGGAATCCAACTGTAGTCTGACTTTTCTGTTTTGCATTTCTACTTGTACGTACTTTCTTATGTTAGTCTCATCCGCTTGGTCAGTCATCGTTATTCTTATTCTGCTTTTGCTTTCTCTTCTAGTCCAACAATGAGAACTTTTATGTCCTACTTTTTTGCATGATAGACAAGTTTTAAAACGGTATGGACAGTCTTTATACCAATGCCAAGTCCCACAGCGGTAGCATGGACTGGGTGGTAGTTTTTTCTAATATTGACTTTTTGAAGTAGAAAATTTTGTTTTACCTGTTTTTGAGGAGGGAAAATTGGTTTGGTTTGTTTCTGAGGAGGGAAAGTTGGTTTGTCTTCGTACTTTACGTATGTGCGCGATGCCAGCTTCTATATCTTTTGAGTCTTTCTTTACACTGATGCATCTCTGGCAGTCTTCGGCCAGTTTTTGAAGTGTCAAAAGTGTTCACTCTCCAATTTTGTAAGGATTCTGCGTCTAATTTCCGCGTCATTGGTTGAAACCAGGCCTTGGACCTATATTAAGCATTTGAAATTGTCCGCGCTGAGTTCCGATGACTTAAAGTCATCAAAATATTTGTTTACAATGGAAGCGAAAGTTATGTAATCTTCGCTGTCCTTTTTTGTTAGGTTCAGACATTTCCATCTTTGGTGGAATAGTGAGGTATTAGGGCTGAAAAGTTCTGCTAACAGTTTTATGGCTTCTTTGAAAGTTAACACATTTGTTTTCCTCGGTAGGATATAATCTACGAATTTGGTATATTCGCATGTGCCTAATTTTCTTAGTAATAGACGTACTTTTCGTGCGTCTGACCAATTTTTGCAGTCAAATTCATATAGATCTTCGTACCTTTGGAAGTAAGCTGCAAAGGTTTTGTCTTCGTTGGGTGCATACGTGAAATCTTCGATAGTGCTCCAAATAGCGTCTTGTGAGAGAACTGTTTCATTCTCGGAATTTTGCCGGTTATTTGACATTAAACGTAGCAATAATTCTTGTAATTCAAGATGTTTCTGTTCGTTTTTTTTGTTGCTGCTCAAATTGGATTTTGATAAGTTCCACAATGGTTGACTTAAAATCTTCCATGTTATCGTAAAACATACACTCCAAGTTATTTTATTCGCCTGTGATTGACTAATAAATTACTACTATCTTTGTATAGGACAACTTAGCCATCGCAGTCGTTCCTTTGAATCTTTTGGTTCTGAGTATACTTACCTATCCTGTTTAGTACGTGTGTAGTAATTGGTTAATTTTTAACCAATTACATATTTTTAATGTAAGATCAAGTTTTCCCGCGATTCCGTGGGAGCCTACCTCTTTTCCTTAAATAGAGCGACTTTTCGCAAGTCGCCAGTAAGATCCCAGCCGTTAACACAAATCCACGATCTTGCTCATCACACTCTAACGCACACACAGACACAGAATTTCGTAACTACAAACTTTCGCCAAGCACAATCAACCAGAACTTTGTTGATTCAAGCCAGTTTATTCACAACATATTCAAGTAATTGTATTTTTGGTGTTATTCATTCTTCACATGCAAATTTTGCTCTAACAATTATTTCGGAACATTTATCTCACAAGAGAACTTTCTTCAAACGGTTAATTACAATCAATCTACAGTCAAAGGGAAAGAACTTTCTTCTCTTTAATCTACATTGTGAATACGATTTTATTTCATGCTTGTTGTATTTTATTCAATATATATTAGTTAGTTAACAAATTGGAGTTGTTATTATTTCTTGAATCCTGTACGTGGAAGAATCGTTAATATAAATAGTAGTAGTAACTATATATTTGGTGTTCCCGCTACATTTAGTGAATCGACCCGACGCTATATTTGGTACTTACGCTACAAAGCGACATCCTTGTTTTAAGCCCATTTTTATTTTTTGTATAGCTACTCAATTCAATTTATATCCGGATGCAGGCACTTTGGTCCCAGTATAAGTTCTGGATTATTCTAACATATTTTCCAAATAGATCTTCCACTACCAAAACCAAATTACAAAATAATAACTAAAAATAAATCTGTGGGCTGAGAAAGATTTTTTAAATTAAGGATAAACTTTTTAGATGAAGATATGAAACTATTTTTGCTGTTAGCATAAAAATTTATATAAAGTTATTTTATATAATACATCATATGAAGTTATTTTATATAACCTTATAACAATTAATAACGTTATTCTATATAACCCTCAATATACAATTATAACCAACGTTTTGTTTTTATTTTCGTCCTATCCACCTAAATAAATGTAATTCCATCAATAAAACCATTTTCTTAGTCTGATGAAGTTTTAGCATTCCGCTACCACTTTTTCATCAATGTCGATTTTCGTGCAAAAAGCGGATCACAGCTGCATACATATTTTCAGAAAACCATAACTTCTCATTGGACAATAAATATTAAAATTATCTCGTGTATCTTCACGTACATTGTTCTCAATCAGACTGAGTTTTTGTTAGGCGCTTTCTGAGTGGTTAACAAATATTAAAAAAACAATTTACCTGCTTACCACTACGTCCGAATAACATCAACCTAGTTTTTGACCTGACGAAAAAACAATGCTTATTGGAGCCTGTCACGTGATTAAAAAACATATAAATTGAATGTACGAGCCAACCCAGTCAGTGAGAATTTACGACGACTCGAGTCTTTTTGTCTTACCGGCAAGACTCTTCACTATTGGCTTTTTCATTTGAGACCAGCGTTACTGAGTTTGAAAAATCCCTGCGTTTAAACTGATAAGTTTATTTTGTTATTTTCGCAACCGTTTTCAATTTTTCAGTTTTTCTTTTTGCTTGTTTTTCGTGCATATAAGTACATTTTTGTTTCTGTTCTGTTTATTTCCTTTTTGTATTCCCCCCCCCCTGGTTTGATTTATCTTTTTCTTTTTTTGACTTCTTACGTGTTTATTGGCTTTATTTTTCCACGTTCTCGTTTTTATTTGGTTCTTTAAAATTCTGTCGTATATTTTATGCCCGTTTAAAAAAAAAGAATAACATATAGGAAAAGATTAATTTGTCCAGTCGTGGTGGCTACCAGCCACCATTAGTGAAAACTTAGAATCACCGCCGGTGCAAACCGAAAATTTGTCACCGGCAAAAAAAACAGGCTTGGTCTGAGAGCGGGCCTAAGAAAAAGGACTCCGCTTATTATGAGGAACAACGGCAAAAGTATGAGAAATATTTGAAAGGTAACGAGTTCCTTACAATTCCAGAGGCCTTGGAGGCGATCAATGTTAAAGTGATATCTTTACTGACCACAGATGTTAAAAGCCACAAACTCATTAGAGTCAGCAGAGACAATATGGAGGAGGCTTTGAATAGCCTCAAAATTGTGCCGAAAATTCTGGCTCGAAGAAGTAATGCGATGTGGGATATTTTCAGCTCGGAGCAGGAAGCAAAACAGCTAGCAGGGAGTATCCTATCTACATCTACTTTGCGACTCCAGACGGAGTATATGGGAACAAAAATAGGCGAGAATCACGGTACATGGCGTACCCGTAGACATTTCCGAGGACCGAATCGGAGCTTTTTTGCCAAGTTCGGGCAAGTTGACGAGGTCAGGGCAGCCAGAAACAAATCGTGTATTGCAACGGGAGACATCATATTGCAAGTGGTCCTTACCCGACAGAGCTTTCAGGACATCCCCAATGTGCTAACTTGCGGAGAAAAAAGGATGTTAGTCGTGGTTGAAGGAAGGAAGCCATGTTGTTGGGCATGTGGTGCAGTGGGGCACATGGCGAAGGCGTGTTCCGGAAAAAAAGTCGAACAGCCGACAAAAGACACACCACCAACAGCAACAGAAGTTATACCAATAAAAGAAAAGAACCCCCAGGGTGCCTGGATTGAGGTGAAGAGTGGGGGAGTAACAAACACACCCTCTCCTCCAGTGCGGCAGGAGCGGCAGCAACAACAACAGAAACCCCAGCAACACCAACAGAAATCACCAAAACCTGTAACTAAACAGCAAACCCACAAGGAAGAAAGAGATAAAAAAAAGCAGCAGCAGCAACCGCAAGAGGAGATGGAGGTGGGGGGAAATGCCCCCCCCTCGCTCTTCTTCTTTGAAAAGAACTAGAGAAGAGGAGGAGGACGCTGAGAAACCAGTAGAGAAGCGTGATGGACGAAGGAGGACGGAAAAAAGTCTGCCAAAATACAGGTCGTTGTCTGTACCGGTCAAGCCAGGACAAGTTAGACAAGAACTGGCAAAAGCCAGGAGCCTCCCCACTTCACTCACTCGAGCTCCATCTCCCTCTCCCTACACCTCCCCTGCTAGTTAAATATCCACTCCCCCTCACTCTTCCACTTCTTCCCCTCCCCACCGTGTCAGGGAAAAGAAAAAGAAGAAAAGAATCTTCACTGATGCAGAGAACATTTGCAAAGTGGATATAGAGCAAATTAAAAAAGGCTTAACAAGCCATAAAAAAATCGTTATTCGGCTAGCTGATGAAAATGTTGTCAGTGAATGGGAAATCCATCGAAGACCCCAAGAACTTTCCAGATGCTTCTGGGGTAGTCACCTGTGTAAGGGACACGGGTGGCTACCTAAAAGTTTGGGCGCACCTGGAGGCAGCGCAGGAAGCATTCCCAAAAATTAAGATGTTCAAAACAGAGGATCACTATTTGAGGAAATTAAGGCAATATTGTTCCGGGAGTTCCCCGTCTTACTCCCTCCCTCCCTGTATAGGTGTGTTAAATTAACCTATCTCACGGGCGTCGGCGGGGTCGTCCTAGAAGGACAAATGACGTCAGAGCTAGGTGTGGGGAGTCTACGACGTTCCGTCGGGGTCCTAACTGATGCCGATTTCCAGCCTGTATGCGAGTAGGTCTTTTCTTTTTTCTCTCTTTTCTTTTTCAGACCTAGAAGATGTCAATTAAGATAGCCACTCTGAATGTGAAGGGCTTGAGGGATCGGGGTAAGGCGGCCTGCCCGCTCCGTGATCTCTTGTCTTTCGGTGTGGATGTCGCCGCGATCGAAGAGACCCACTTTGCAGCGTCGATGCGTGTGTGCTGGAGAACGACTTTGTCGTTTATTCAGCATATGGGGACTGACACGCCAGTGGAGATTCTTTGCTGGTTAGACGTACTCTTGATGCGAAGGTGGACCTTGTGCATACCGATGCCGAGGGCCGGTTGATCGTGGCCGATATTGCCGTGAAAAGTGGTTCGTTTTGAGTCGTTGCGGTTTATGCGCCCAATGACCAGAAGGAGCGGGTCTCGTTTTTTGGAGGTTGGGACCGTTCCTGGTGGATTCAACGCGCTTAGTGTTAATGGGGGATTGGAATGCCATCCTGGACCCCAAGTTAGACAGAGGGCAGGGAGCTAGTGGGAGGAGAGGTGATCGTAGCCTGGTTGATCTGATCAAAGAGTTTGGTTTCGTCGATAGATACCGGGTCGATCACCCCGGGGGGAAATGTGGACGTGGGCTCAGAATTGGTCTTTTGACAAGGTTGTTAACTACCTTGACAGAATGTTTGTTAGAGGAGTCGACGTAGACTTATTAGATTGTCCCACGTTCCACTGGGTAGGCTATTCGGATCACAAACTCGTTTGTTCCCGGGTGGTGTTAGATCGTAGGCCTAGAATGGCTGGTTACTGGAAGTTCAATCTGTCTTTACTGGACAGGCGGGACTTCCAAGAGCAGCTAACTAGCTTGGTGCAGCGGAAGCTAGTGGGGGCGGTTATCGGGAATAAAGGTGGAAGAGACTTAAGAGTAGGATTAGGTTGTTCACCACTGATTTCAGCAAACGGCTAGCCCTAGATAGAGCTGAAAATGTGAAGACGCTTAAGGCTAGTTTTTCCCGGGCGGTGGCCAGATGAGATCCCCCAGAGATAGCCTTAGCTAGGGAGGCTCTAGAACGTTTGAGTTGCGAGCGCTACATGGGCCAGGTAATTAGACATAGGTTAATTAAGATGTCTTCTGAACCTGTGAACATGGGCGCAGATCTGCGCAAGGAAGAGATCCGTCGAGGTTCCGATCGTTACATTTGTGAAGTCAAATCCCCGGAGGGGCATACTTTTCGGGCCACTGACGACATGTGTGAGGCGTTTCGGCGGCATTTCGAGAGCCACTTTACCAAGGAGCCTGGTCTTCGTGAGGACCAGTTTCGCAGCTATTTAGCTGACTTTCCTCGACTTTCGTCGACTGAAGCGGCTAGCTGCGAGGAAGAGATTACGGACGGCGAAGTCTACGCGGCATTGAAGAAGGTCGCCCGGTTTGGATGGTTTGCCCTATGAATTGTACTTGAGGCTGTCGCACATCTTTGTCCCGATTTTGACAGTTGTGTTCAACAACTGGTTCCGGCACGGGGCCATCCCCGACCGGTTCACCAGGATGTGATCACGCTGTTGAAAAAGGGCAAGGGTGTTGGGGGGCACTTAGACGATTACAGGCCCATAACTCTGCTAAACACAGAGTTAAAGATTTTGGCCAAGATCCTGCAGGAGCGTTTGCAGTCAGTTGCCGAGTCTCTGTTGCGTCCTGAGCAGACTTGTACTGTGAGGGATCGAACACTTCAGAGCAAGCTGCATCTGATCCGCACGATCATAGAGGGTGTAAAAGACGACGATGAGGCCGCGCTGATCAATTTAGATCAGTCCAAGGCATTTGATAGGGTTAACCATCGCTACCTTGCTGCTGTCCTGCAGGCCGCCGGATTCGAACCCGACTTCTGCCGCTGGATTAGTCTCTTGTATCGCTCCCCCAGGGCTGTGGTACAAGTGAACGGGAAGCTGTCGGGGGCTTTTGCGCTGTCTAGGTGGGTTCGTCAGGGTTGTCCAGTATCCCCACTACTTTATGCTTTGGCGTTGGAGCCTCTCCCTTCGCCAGCTGAAGGACAGGGCGTGCAGTCCGGCCCTACGTGGAATCGCCGTTCCTGGAGGCGCTCGAGCCAGGGTTTCTGCGTACGCCGATGACGTATCTGCTTTCGTGTCGTCTCGCAGCGACATTGAGGTATTACTGAAGGCGCTTGATCGGTACGAAAATATGACAGGGGCCAAGATAAACCGCGACAAGTCGTCCGGCTTGCGGTTAGGTGCCTGGGAGGGGGTCGATCTTCCGGGCCGCTTCGGTTGGACGGACGGTCCTGTCCGCATTCTTGGAGTGTGGTTTGGACCCGACCTCCAGCTGGAGAAAAAAGGTCGATGCTGCCGGTCAGACTTGGCATCGACGGAGGTTGTTCGTGAAGGGCAGGGCGGAGGTGTGTGCTACATACATTTTCCCGATTGTCCTTTATCGATTGTCCGTACTTCCTCTCTGTGACAAACATAGGAAGCCGCTCGAGCGCTCGCTAACCTCCATTTTATAGAGGAGACGCGGGAATCGGGTCGACAGACGAGTTTGTGCACAACGTCCGTGTCATGGGGGGCTGGGATGCCACACTTGGCGAGCCACAAACTCGCCTCGAGGTTGGCTTTCCTACGCCACGCATTGACAGGAGATTCGATTATGGCGGGGATTGTTAGGGACGCGTTCCCTTTCCTTACTATCAGTACTCCCATCACGCGGGTTGAGCGCCATCGTAAACCCCGGAATCAATCGGATTTCCTTCGCGAGTGTCGTTTGGTCTTGTTGGCTGTTCCTCGGTACAGTAACTTTTCTCGGCCTAGGAAGGTCTTCTATCATCTTCTAGTGGAGAGTGTCGCGAAGGATTCTCTACGCGATCAGCTCGAATTGTCGGAGGAGGTGTTTCGCTGTTACTTGTCTTGGGCGCCAGCGGCGGACTATCTCAGTAACCCTGAGTTTACGCTTACCTGGCTATTGGCTCAGAATAGGCTGCCTCTCAATGACAAAGCCTTCATATGGGGCTTGGCGGATTTACCAGACTGTGAACGGTGTGGCCTTGGTTTAGAAGAAACGGCTGCGCACGCCTTCTAACCTTGCCCCCGGGTCCGCCTCTTATCGGACCATGTCGGCGAGTTCGCTCCCGAAAAGCTCGTGCCCATTGATCGCGCATACGCGTGTGACAATGTGTCGCCCCCGTATTCTGGGGAGAAATGAATAGTGTTTCTTACGCTGCTGGCCACGGCTCGAATGGTGATTTGGACGACGCGGCAGGAGGAAGTCTTGCGAGGCAACCGTCTTTCTCATCAGGATCTGATCCGATTCTTTGAGCATTAGCTCAAGATGAAGAGTAGAACTGACACAAAACGATTGCAAAACGAGTCTTCAGCGAAAGGTGGGTGAAAGAGGCGAGCTTGGTTCGTTTGAACGGGGCTAGCTTTGATTTTCTCTTCTAGGTCAACCGACGTCACATCGGGGCGGTTTCTTTCGGATCCATCCTCTTGTTTAGGTTAGACAAGCTTTTGTGTACCTAGTTAACGTGAGTAAGTGTTGTTCCTGGCCTGTTCCCTGTTATCTGTTTGGTTATGATCCAAGTCGAGATTCCCAACCTCCCCAGTTTGTTAGCCCCCCCCTTTTCATCTTGACTGGATCAGCTTTATTATTTCACATTTCCGTCTATATTTTTTCCTTTCCCACTCCCTTAGCGAGAGAGCTTCTTGATTTTGTTCCCTGGGAAGAATACAGCGGCTTCTCTGTTTTGAGGGTTGGACGGGCCCTACTAACATCAATTATGTTTAGTTTGATTTGTGTTAATATTTTAGTTTGTTATTGGGTTCATCTCCCTCCCCTCTCATTTTTTCATAATAGATTTTGATATATATTTTAGTATCATTAGATTTTTATGGCATGGGGCACGTTTTGTAGGTCCCCCTAGAGATGATGCGGTATTATGGTGTATGGAGGATTGATTGGTGATGGACGAGTTCTTGTGGTGAATGGGTAAATTGTAATGAGTGGATGGGTCGTGAATCTGATTACCTAGATATAAGATAGTTAGTGTGGACCAGCCTCTACCACTCCCCCTCTGGTCACGTGCCATAATTGTATTTTAAATACAATAAATATCGAGAATTTACGACGACTAGCATTTGCTAAACGAGTTCACGACGATTGTATCATTACTGCAGCGAAGTACAAAGTTAGAGTTTCAAGTTCTTTAAAAATGAAATAACTTCACTGTAATTCAAGCTAAAATTTCAACTAAACAACTCACTCACCAACTTCTTCTGCAACTTACTAAAAACTATTCAATCACGCTATTGAATCTTACGAAACTTAATTACAAACTACGAACAATACATTCGACTACGAGCAACGAAAACAAATTGGACATTTACGGAACATTCACTTCTCTAACTTCTTTAAAGCTAAAAGTTTATCAACATATTTTCAGCTTTACATGACTTTTTAAATTCTCAATCAGTGAACATTTTGAGCGACAAATTAATTCAACTTTTTGTGAGCTCAGGTAAAAAAAATTGATTAGTAGTAAAGACTTTAACCCAGTCAAAGGGCAGTAACTCATATTAATAATTCATCTAAAACTATTGACGTTTATAAATATAAATATTGTACCTATTTTAGTATTATGATAGGTTATTTTCTTGTGTTCCTTCTCTTGTTTGCCTTTTGTTTGCTTACACATTCGTAAAGTAAAAAGTGTGCGGGTTGATTTACGCCGTCAATACCGCTACAAAGTCATTTTCAACGATAAAACATATTACATATAATTTTCCCATTTTTTCATTCATTTAATTAGCCACCATTTTTTTGATATATAGAATTTATATATTTTCTCATATTGTCGACATGGAAAAACTTCTATTATATAAATACAAAAGAAAACAACTATTAATATCAGTCCACTCTTAAGTTTTTAGTTTTTACTAAGATGAATCGAAAAAAATGTTATCCGACGAAGTACGAATAGAATACGCACAACGTTCCAAAACATTTCCGAACATAAGCAAGCGATTTATCCATTATTAATTAAATAAATACTCAAAACTAAAAGGTAGTTGTCACTAGTCTTGTCAGTGTAATTATATATAAAACGAAATGTAATAAAACATATAGATTATTTTTTTTAGTAATGAACACACAAAACATAAGCTTTCGCGTTTGTTTAACATTTCACCTCACACATTATAAGAAAAAATAACTCTAATTGTAGTACTAAGGGATTCATTTCTTTCTCTTCCTCCACTATTTGACCGGGCCGGTTCCCTCGTTTCTGCCGTTTTAATGGTCACCGCTTCACAAGGCTCCACCATATTTCTCGACAGATATACTTTAAGCCAACTACAAAGTAGAGTTTAGAGCCTCTTGAAATGTAAGTCTCCCACTTTTCATAAATCTTTGTCAAATCATGGGAATGGCTATTCCTGCGATAATGGTGACCCTGATAGATAGCCAGTCCTTTGTGTTCAACCGCCGTCTCATATGGGACTTCGGAAACTCTGAACAACACTATTTACATTATTCGGGCTATTGTCTTCTTTGTTGCCATATTTATTACAAAGTTTCCGCCCATGTACTCCTCGGCCTTCTTCAGGTGGTTGGAAACGTTGTGATAAATATCGCAACAAAGATGAGGACAATAGTCCGAATAATGTAAATAGTGTACATAATACCTCATCTCAGAAATATAGACAGAACTCTGAACGAATTGGTTCAAAGTTTCTCCAGTTTGTTGTTTTCTCGTTGCTAGAGCATAACTCGCGTAAATTTTGCTTTTTTGTGTGCGTAGGATTTACTCAGTAAATTTACTGCCTCTATGTACGTTTCTGCATCACTTATTTCATATATGCTTGGAGATACAAAATTCTCGAGGAACTCCAATTTATCTGTTATGCTTGCAGACTCAGGGGCTCGCTTCAAGGAGTTTCCAAAACTTTTCTCCAATATTTCCCTGTTTTCTCTGAAACCAAAATATTAGGCTCGATGTTGAATACTCTGGGCTGAGCAGTTTCTTTAGTTTCGTTAGTCAAGTCTTGTTCACGTGCAAGAGTTTGCGTGCAAGTTACCTACTAAGATGTATTCCTGTTTTGGAAGCCAACGGCTAGGTGTCGACCATATGCGTGCGTTCAGTCAGTTAAGTGCCTTGCTTGATACACGCTTGGGCGATCGTATCTCTTTCGAACCATAACTGAGTAAGCAGAAGATTTTCCTGTAGTAGGTTGCCATTTCTTTCCGCGGTAGACTGCTTGCCAACCAAAGCTACAGAACCCAGTCTGTCCTGCTGTTCAGCACATAGCTGGGGAGGGGGAGAAAAGATGGAGTCATAAAATTCCTAAGGATATTTGCGCGTGAGTGAATGGAATTCAAACTCGGCTCATTCCAAGCCAATATCCATTACACCATAACAGTGTATTCACCGGTGTCTTCTTCAGATAGGTAATCCCTTAGTAGGTTTCTTAAAAATCCTTAATCAGGGGAAGTAACGCAGGTTTTAGTACTTCTGGTGCTTAATTTACTGCAAAGATGCTGAATTAAATTTCCATGTGCGAAGACTTTAGCATCCTACTCGGTTTAACATGAAAATTTTGCATCTGTCCAAAAATGGGATATATGAACTAAGGATTTGTACAGATTTGAGTTACTTTGTAACTTTTTGCAGTACTTAATCTACTTTTTGCAGTACTTAATCTACGTCGAAATGTAGCAAATTGCCGAAGTAATTATGATGAATAAAATAAGGTTGGAATATTTCATCTCCACAAAGATCTGGATGTAATAAAAGAAGCAATAACAAGAGACAACATTACGGACCACTAAAACAATGTTGTTTGTGAAAGACATTATCTCTCTAGTTATGCAATTGTTGTTGTTATGGGAAAAGTATGACCAAAAGAATTATCATCGGTATTGAATTTGTCATTAATTCTATGTGATAAAATAATATTATTCTAGTTGTTTATCCTTATTAAGGGATTATTTCCCCTTCATGGAAAAGTTTTAAAGATCGCCATCTTGACTTACATCTTGTGTGTTCTTTTGAGTTGAATAAAACCTGAATCGCCCAAAGGTATCTTTAGTCTCGTATTTCGTCACAATTTATTCAACTCAAATTATTGGAAATAGACAAAGTATTAAAGCCGAAAAAATTCAATCAGGACCCCAATTCACCAATCGCCGATAAAGAGTGGAAATTTTGGTACCGGACGTTCGGCAATTATTTGAACTCTATTCAGGTGCTTGGTATAACGTTGGATAAATTCAGTGTCTTGTTAAATCTCCTAAACCGGACAGTGTATGATTACATAGAAAGATGTAATACACACGAGGAAGCTATACAAACACTAGAAAATATTTATATTAAGCCAACGAACAAGATTTTTGCGTGTCACCTCACAAGTCATCAGAAACTTGATGAATCAGTTGACCAATTTCTCCAGGTACAGCGCGAGTTGTCTAAAGACTGCAACTACAAACCAGTAACCGCAGGAGCCTACAGAGAATAAGCCATTCGTGATGCATTCATAACCTTATTCAACAGGAACTCCTGGGGAATAAAACGTTGCTTGCAGAATGTTTATAGTCAGGTTAGATCCGTCGACCTTGCACAAAAAATGCTGTTGCATTTATCCAACAGAATCCATCCACACCGACCATGAGTGCAGCTACCAAAGAAGAGACAGTCTGCAGAATCCACATTAGTCGCAACAAAATCGCAATGCTAGTTTTGTGGAAATCTATGTCATCCACGAAGCAAATGTCTTGCAAGTCAAGTAGCTTGCCATAACTGTTCCAAAATCAGACATTTTGCAGAACTGTACCATTCAAACAAGTCCAGTCTTTAGCTGCAATTGCCGATGCAGTCCACTCAATGTCGATCAACAACAGCCCCATCCTTTAAAGTATTTATTCTGCTGTTATTGAATCTAGATTTAAAGTATCCACTAATATATTCATGAGGGCACACAGACTGAAAACCCTAATTGACAGTGGAAGCACTGACAAAAGCTTCATAAGCCACAAAGTCGCCAAAAGGCTTAAATTAAAACAATACCCAAACTCGGGATTAAGTCTCATTGCTGCAGGAACACAAACCACAGAAATCACAGGATACTGTGTTGTGGACCTCAACCTTCTCGGACGCGACTACACCAATATTCATCTAAATCTACTTAAGGATTTGTGTACTGATATAATCCTTGGAACTGATTTCCAAGATTAGCATGAAAGAGTTGGTGGTTTTGTATTCTGCTTTCGTGTTAATAACAAATGAATAAGAACGATATGAAATGATTAGGTAAAAACAATAGGTCTGAACAATGCGGTATCTTTATTGAAATTGATATCTTTGCTTAATGTTATTACGAGGTAGGAGGTAGTGTTTATGGTGAGTGTTAGTAAGAGGTAATGACAGTATACAGCATCTCTGGTTTTTTAAAGATATTTTTTTTAATTATGCCGAATACCTTTTAAATTTATTATTGTCATATTTTATATTTTGCTGGGACTTTTATTATCTTTCCTCTTCTTGTGGTATTTTGAGATTTAGTTGGTATATTTTTTATTAAGTCTTCCTATTGTTTATTTGTTTTGTTAAATATGTTTTCTTATTCAAAGTACCTTTTTGGTGTTTTTGTTGATTGTTATTTTTGTTTTTAGAAGATGTTTTCTGTTGCGCTTTATGTGCGTACCTTCTTCAGTCTAAATTTGAACGAGGTTTGTCTAGTTTTTTTATGTTTCCTTTTCCAATTTTCATTTTCCAATTTTCATGCCATTTTATACATACATTATCATCTGGTTTTAGCGTCTGTAGTTCTCTATGTCTGTATTTATGTTTCCTTGCGGATTGTATGTAGATTTACTGTTTAATATTAGGAAGATGTGTGTGTAAAGTTTTCATTAGTTGTTCTGTCAGTGAAGATCAATTGTTCTTTAAAGGAGTTCTTAAAGCTATCATAGCTAAGTAGGGGTCTTGCTGACTTTCAAATACTTTCTTAAGTGTCTTTTGATGGTCTGTATATCAAATGCTTTCTTAAGTGTCTTTTGATGGTCTGTATTTTCCTTTCTGCTAAGCCATTTGACTGTAGAAAGTTTGGACTTATCGTGGTGTGCTTGAAGTCTCATACTTTCGCGAATTTTTAAAAATCTGCAGACTTGTATTCTGAACAGTTGCCACTGATGAATATTTGATGAATGCCAAATCTGTCGAAAATATTCTTTATCTTTTTGATTACTGTTGTTGACTCAGTTTTTTATTTGATGTATATCGAAATATCTACTTGTATAATCTATAATTATAACGTATGATTTATTATAGAGATGAAAGATGCCTGTTATTACTTTGGTCCGTGGGATTATCGGGATATAATGGTTAATCAATCGTTCAGCTGCTTGCGGGTTCTGATGGCCCATGCAGTGTGTGCATGTGTTTACCATTTCCTTGATCTGGCTGTTCATATTTGGACAATATATCATCACCTCCTTTGTCCATGCTATGCACTTTTCGATTCCTAAGTGTCCAGTGTGGATCTTCTGTAATGCTTAATTTCGTAAACAGTGAGGAATTAGTATTCTTGTACTTTTCAATACTAGTCCTTTTGTAACTGATATTTCATCACGAATAGGCATGTATGGTGAAACTGAATTGGGTACGTCTTTATTTTCTCGTGGGCCTTGCTGTTGTTGCGTATTACATTAGAGTTTGTAAGATTGGGATTTGTTTATATGTTTTGAGTTTGTGATCACACATCGCATATTGCTTTAATATAGTATGAATATAAGTGTTCATTTTTGTATCTGTTATTTCTTGAGTGTCATGTGCGTGATATTGTGTCGACTATTACTGATTAGCAGTCTGGTATATAATTGTGATCAAACTCGTATTTCTGTAATGCTAATAGAAATATTTGAATTATCGGGGGACTTTTCGTGATTGATTTCTTGAAAATCTGTTTTAATGGCTTGTGATAATTTTCGACGATAAAATGTGTTCCGTATACAAATTGGTTAAATTTATTGCAAGCAAATAGTGTACTTAATGTCTTAGTTTCAATAGCATAATAATTTTGTTCCGCCGAAGTTGTCACTCTTGATGCATACGATATCGGTAGCCATGTGTTACCATGTGTTTCGTTGTAATACCGCGCCTATTCCGTTTTTTTACTTGCGTCTGTAGTCATTTTTGACTGTAATTCTGGATTATAGAATTGTAAGATTGGGTTGTTTGTAATCATTTGCTTCAGTTTTTCTACGGCTTCTTTCTGAGGCTAGTCAAACGACCAACGTACTTTATGAAAGAGCTCTCGTAACGAATGTAGTTATTTCTGATTTTGCATAGGTAATTTTCATCCCTAAGAACTTTTGTTGATTTTTTATTTAATTTTGAGGGTTTGGTATTTGCGTAATTACTTTTATTTTCGATGGGTCTGGTTTTATTCCTTCATGTGTGATTAAGTGACCTAGGTATGTCATTTGTTTAGTTGCAAACTTGCATTTTGATTTATTTAATTTTAAGCCTGGCTTTCGATGTTCTCCTCGAATGTGTCAGACCATATTATAATGTCATTTTGGGAATTCCTTGTTCTTTGTATTCCTTTTATTATTTTCGCTATTTGGACTTGGAATACCTCACTTACGCTGTATATCCCATATGGCAAACAATTAAAAGTATATCTTCCGAATGATGAATTAAATGTTAGGAGTTTTGAACTTTTTTCGTCCATTCGATACGTCTAATTTTGTAAAGTACTTCGGATTATTCATTTCCGCAAATATCTCTTCTGCTATAGGTAGATTGAAGTGGTCTCGTTTTATTCAAGTCTATCGGGTCGAAGCATAATCGTAGTTTGCCGTTTGTTTTTTCTACTATTACTAAGGAGTTTACCCAATCTTTAGGTTTCTGTACAGGTTTTAATCATTCACATTTTTATCATGTTTCCAAGTTCCTTTTTTAGCTTTTGTTTCATACCAAATGGAATGTTTCTCGGCGGATTTATAACGAGTGATATTTCTGGGTTTACTGTTATGTGATGCATAAACGGCAATTTGCCTATCTCCTCAAAACAGTCTTTATATTCCGCAAATAAACTCGGTATGTCTTTTTTATTTATTTTCGAAATTCTTTTTATTAACTTTAGCTTTCCAAATGTTTTCGCGTCGAGGACTGCGTTTGAATTGTTTTTTGCCACTATGAAGTGTGTTAATAATTCCGAATTGTTGTTGTGTACTGTTGCTGTGCAACGTCCTATGAATGGAATGTTTGAATTCTTATAAACATTCAGTTTTACTGATGTTCTATGTAATTTTGGTTTTGGAGTAATATTTTTATATATTCTCATAGGTAATACGCTCACTTCTGCACCTGTGTCTATTTTAAATGTTACCGGTGCTTCTTACACTCCAGGATTCATTGTCCATCAATTCTATTCTACTGAATTTATGTTCTTTTGAATGGTGTCCATGAAATGCACCTCGTGGTCTGATATTTCTATGCCACTGGATGCATTTATTTCATGTAAATTCTTTTTCTTGGATCTGCATATTTTAGCAAAGTGTCTCCTTTTCCGAAATTCTTACAGATTTTTGTAAAATGCTGGACATTTATTTTTGTTGTATGAACCTGAGCAGTATCCGCAGGAGTTTTATCTAGTTGTACTTTTTCGCGGGCTTTTCATCTTCTTGACTTGTAGTAGCCATTTTTTTAAAAAATTTGAAATCTGGTTTTGATTTTGGCGCCATTTTTTCCAGTTATATATCGCGGAGATATTTTCTGTTTCTGGTGAAGTATTTATTATTGTTTACTGTCTTCTGGTTTCTTCCAGACTTTGACCTGTCAGTATCGCTTTTTCTAAATTGACTTCCGGTTCTCGCTGCATGCGTTTTCATAATGCACTGTCTCTGATGCCGCATACTAATACGTCTTTTATTAATCTGTCTGAGATTTGCCCAAATTCACATTAACTTGCTTTGTGGCGTAATTCTGTTACATAATCGTCAAATCTCTGTTCTTTCTTTTGTTTACACGTGAATACCTTATACGTGAGGAACGTTAGATTCTTCCTCAGTTGGCAGTACGTATTACATTTTTCTATCATCACCTGTAGAATGTTCTTCTATTCTTCATTCTCAAATACAAACGTTTAGTAAAAGTCTCTTACTCATATGCACGTTAATAGAATTGAGGTTGTTATATGCGATTCTGTAGCTTGCAGGTATAGTTTGAATTGAGCGTGCCATTTTATCCACGTGTGGGCTAAGTTTTCCGCGGCGAAGATCAGTTCTTTTGGATGAGGTAGAAATTCCATCTCTTTCCTTTTGTGAATCCTGGATTATGGGAGTTATTAGTTCTGTGCTTCTGACACCATTTTGTATTTTGCTATCGTGTTAATAACAAATGAATAAGAACGATATAAAACAATGAGGTAAAAACAATAGGTCTGAACAATGCGGAATCTTTATTGAAACTGATATCTTTGCTTAATGTTATTAGGAGGTAGTGTTTATGGTGAGTGTCAGTAAGAGGTAATAACAGTGTACAACAGGTAGCAGCAGCAAACCAACTTTAACCTTCTGCGCCGTTAAAACTATTAATGTCAACACTTGACCCTATTTGCTAATTTATTTGCAAATTGCAAACCCATCGCAACCAAATCGCAAAAATTTTCAAGACCAGATCAAAATTTCATTGATTCAGAGACTCAACGTTTATTGAAAGAAGGGATCATTAAACCAAGCCTATCGATATGGAGGGAACAACCATTAGTCGTGAAAGAGGACGGAAATCATAAAAAGAGAGGAGTCATTGACTGTTCCCAAATAGTCAACAAATATACACTGCTAGATGCCTACCCAATGCCCAACATTGAGGGCACTGTATACCAGGTATCCCTGTACAAGTACTTTAGCATTATATCCCGCTACATCCCAATGACAAGCCTCATACAACTTTCCAATCTGGGGTTCAACTCTACCAATTTACCAGGGTGCCGTTTGATGTGACCAATGGGACTGCTTGTTTCCAGAGAAAGATGGATGAATTCACCAGGAAACATGATTTACAGGGCACTTATGGCTATGTTGACAATCTGACAATCTGTGCCACCACATTGGAAAAACATGTCAACCTTCAACATTTCCAAAAGGCTGCCAAACTGGACATACAATGAAGAGAAATGTAACTACTCTGCACAAACAATTGATCACTTAGGATATCGCATATCCGAAGGGATAATCGAGTCTGACCCAGAACGTCTGCAGGCATTAACAGAACTACCTGCCCCACCTCTCCTCCACCCCGAAGTCCTTAGAACGAATCAATGGAATATTTGCATATTATGTAAGGCGGATCAAGAAATTTTCTGACAAAATCCAAAAGTTAAAATCGGCCCAAACCTTTCCATTATCAGATGAGGCTTTGATAGCATTCCACACACTGAAAACTAACCTGATACATGCCAGTCTGACTGCAATTAGTGATAATTTGATATTTGCAGAAACCGATGCATCACTCTGTACCATCAGTACTCAGGACAATCAACTAGTTGCCTTTTACTCGAGATCACTGCAAGGAAGTGAGTTAAACTATGCATCGGTAGAGAAAAGGGCTCTTGCCATTGTTGATGCTGTCGAGAAATGGAAGCCCCCTCCTAAATGGTAGACACATCATTCTAAAGGCTGATAAAAATCTGTGCGATTTATGTTCGATACATAAAATCATGGGAAAAAAAAAAAAAATGAAAACATTCTGCGCTGTAGAATCAATCTTACTTCTTTTAGTTTTGACATTCACCATGAAGGAAAAGAAATGTGGCAGCGGACACTCTCACCGAACTATAACCTTCCCGGACAACAAGCTGTTAAAATTGCACGAATCCCTGTGCCACCCAGGTGTAACCAGAATGATACTCTTTATTCGAAGTAAAAACTTACCATACTTTATTGAAGAAATCCGCACGATGACAGTCAACTGCTAAATATGCAAAATAAATAAACCAAATTTCCAAAAACCATCTGGTCTACACTTAATCAAAGCCACAACCTTTTGACCGTATGAGCATTGATTTAATGGTCCACTACCTTCCTCATCTCGCAACGAGTATCTGTTAACCTTCATATATTAGTTTTCCAGGTTCGTTTTTGCTCAAATATTGAAGCTAAAACTGCAAATAATTGCCTGTCCAATCTATTCTCCATATTTGGCAATGCCCACTTACATCCATAGTGACAGGGGATCCTCATTTCTTTCACAAGAAACAAAAACGTTCCTACACAATTACGGAGTTGTCACAAACAGAACTACTCCCTATAATTCAGGAGGTAATGGTTAAGTAGAAAGTTACAATGGCGCCATCTGGCAGTCAATCCTTAAAGACAAAGAATCTTCCAGAGTCACATTGGAAAGAAGTCTTAAGCTTTGCATACTAATCGTTCATTGTTGTGCGCGGCAACTAACTGCACGTCACATGAACGACTATTGAAGTTCAACAGACGATCAACCAATGCATGAGCCACTGGTCGATGAGGTGGAACTCCTAGAAGCAAACCCACAGTATGCCCACATCAGGAAATTAGATGGTAGTGAGGCTACTGTCTCACTTAAACGCATAGTCCCAAAAGGAAATGGGGACAGCAGTCTTGCTGAATTAAAACAGGTTCACATTCCCATGGAATTACCAATGTCAACCCAGCCAAGAAATCGGTCCCCTGAAGACAGTGATCGTGAACTCTCCATTGGACAAATTATAAACGATTTCCAACGAGTTCCAAAACCCGCAATCGCTTAAACCTTTAAGGACACAATTTTATTTATTTGTATTTTTATCACAATGCATTACACCTATTCTCGTTTCCGATGCTGCAGTGATTGTGGTAAAATAATATTATTCTAGTTGTCTGCCCTTATTAAGGGATTATTTCCCGTTCATTGGAAAGTTTTAAAAATCGCTATATTTGTCTACAGATTGTGTTTTCTTTTTTGAATAGAACCTGAATCGCCCAAAGGTATCTTCTTCAGGCTCGTCTTTCGCCACAGTCTATTACCAAGTTCGCCACACAAACGAAGAATAACAGAAAAAAAAATTCTTCTGTCCGGACAGTGCAAAATGATGAGTTAAAGAACAATTACTAAGTAATCTTGAAATTTTAGCGTGGTATTTTCTTCTTATTCTATGAAATAGCAGCAAATAATGTGCATAAAAGATTATAAAAATGATCAAACATTGTAGAATATCTCCTTTGGACGTTATGAAAATTACTGTTTTTCCGAGTTTGTTGTTCATCAATTTTAACCATTTTTATATATCTTTCATAAGTTTTCTTTTTTTTTTATATAAGTTGATCAATAACAAATAATAATAATAATAATGATTGATTCATATTCATGAATACAATTACCAATTAACAAATTATTAGATATCACTAATAATTCTATTAAAAAGGTTCGCATAATTGAAGATCAGTAGTGATAAGGCCACACATATCATCTCCCAAACAAAATCATCAACAATACGAACGCAAGGTCTGTATATATCAATGATCTTGTTACAGGTGCATTATTTTTTACTGGATTGCATAAGTGCTAAAACTATAACAAACTATGATATGCACTTACAACCACATTTGTTGAAAAATTTGCTGTCTGACCACAGGTTCACTAAAGTTCTTTTTTCTATCGGTCATTTGGTAAAGTCTACAATTTTTATTTTTGTTCATACAACTGTTAAAACTAAATTATCAAGCTTCTATCTTCATTTATCCTATGTTATAATATCACTATATAATATTGTTTCGTTTTTTTAAACATTATTGAGGGTGTTAGAGTAGTGACGGAGATGCGGTGGAGCTTATAATGGATTTTTAAAAAAATTACAGAGATGTATAATTGTGTAGCCCTATTCTTTCGGTCCTCACGAGTGGAGATAGTTGATTTTTGAATGTAATAAAAAATGAATCATTCTGTAATGTTAACAACAGATAAAAACATCAGAGCTATCACAAATTTGAATTTAAAAACAAAACCAAGGCACGTAAAAACTTCAAGAGAATAATAAATTAAAATATTAAAATGAAATAAAAGTTATAAATATCTGGGGAGAAAAATAAAATATCTAATTTGGAATTCCACAGTTTAAAAAATAAATAAAATTAATGGTAAAACATTAAATTTGTCATTTCATATTAAAATTAGAACGAAACATCTCACCTATAGAAGACTATGAAGAATCAATAAAACATTTGTGTCAATTTAGCAAACTGAAAGATAACAGGACTGATTTTATATAAGGATTTTATATAAGGGAAGTAACTCTACTTTCTTTCAAGCAAAGTTACCCCCCTTTAGATACGACAACCTTGAAATTAATTGACTGCATTCTCTTTTTATCCCAGATATTAACAAATGTGCAAAAAAACAAAACTCGTAACTACGGCGAGAAATTGAAAATAACAAATATTTATTACAAAATATATTAAAACAATATAGTAAACTACAATATTTTACAAGATAGGTTTGCACAAAAATTTCCTTTTGTGCGCCTTATTTTTTTTAAAAAAGTGATTTAAAAAATTCAAAGCAGATCTTTTTAAAAAGAAAGGTGCACCCACCTAATCATAAGATGAAAAAAAAATCACAATGAAGGAAGCTTTGAAAATTTTAAACGACCGATGTGACAGGGGTATTTTTATAATTTATCTTTTATAGAACACTGTTTTATTAATAGGTTTTAATCCTTTTTGCATATTCTTCTCCGGTGACAGGCAAACATTTCTTTCCCTTGTAGGGTCTTATTCGTCTTCAGGATGAAATTTTTGTGTCACTTCATTTTCTGCCTTGATCGAAACATTCGGTTCTTCATTGAAAATTTGATTTTCTTCTCTTTTGAAATTTGATTACATTCTTCCTTGAAAATCTGATTAACTTCTACTTTCAATTCTGAATGTCTTCTGAAACTTCTCTGTTGGGTCTTCTCTTTATATAACAAATGAAGGGACTCCAGACAGAACATAACTGAAAATTTTCGTGTGTGTAAACCATGGAGTTCTATACTCCAGGCCAAGTCATGGCGCAACTGAGAGCCAGAACTGGAGGCCTATTGAAAAATGTAGGATTTTCAGAAATTTTAGAAGAAAATGAAGTCAGCCACTTTATGAAATATTTAGAATAACATTTTTATTCACACCAGAGGATAATAGGATCTGTTGAAAGATAAATAAATGAAAATATGTATTTTTGCTATGAACACTGATAATTATTAAACAACACAAAGGGGTAATTATGATTTCTGGTAAAAGATATATTGAATCAGAAATTTATATTATTTACAGGTGTCACTGAATCCTTTATTCAATCTATTCCCCGTGAGTGAATAAAGACTTTGCTTTAAATTTACATTACAGTTACTGGGTTTGACAAACAGAACCCGAGAAGGCTGGAAGACATCAACCGAAGTGTGTATATAACAATCAATCATCGCAGAAATATAGACAAATAAAACAAAATCATTCTAGGAAAGTTTCAAAACTTTTAGAGCTGGTTCTTTTTCTGATCTAGGTGTGCCATGTTTGCAAAGATTTTTCAGAACTATATTTGCAAATATATTTGCAAAATTTTCGTGTGTAAACCATGGTGTAAACCCACGCTTTTGATTCAATAATAAATAGTAATAATAATTATTTGTATATATATATATATATATATATATATATATATATATATATATATATATATATGTATATATGTATATATATGTATATGTATATGTATAATTTTGAAAACAATATACCTTGACCGAAATATGTTTGGCGTTTTTCTTTTTTTAAATTATCAAAATGGAAATTTTTACAAACACAAATGTAACAATGTTTCATAAACTGTTTAGCTTTCTTTAAAGTATATTTCTTTAAAAAGTACGTGTATAAGAGAAACCAAAACGATTATAATATTTATTTGTTTAAACTTTTTATCAATTATTATTTTGTATTATTAACTAATCATTTTTAATAATATATCTTAAGTTATGAAGTTTGCAAGATAAAAAATGGTTGAAAAACATTGGTTTATGAGTTATAAACTAATGTTTTTCAACCTTTTTTATTTCAAAGCACAACCTCTGCGACACACATAAATTATGATGATCAAAAATAGAGTATACTTTTTATGATTTATTTATTAAAAAAAAATTATTATAATTATAATAAAAAGATAATAATAAAAACTTTATTTATTTTTCTGTTCATTATAATTTAACATTTAATAAGATATCTGATCTTGAGCTTTTTAAAAAAAAATATCTTTGCAACGTCGAATTTTGAACTGATATGCTCTTAAATTTTCTTTCAAGGATTCGAGCCATGATCCATTTAACTCGTTTATTTATTATAACAACGATACTCTCCTATAATCAATTTAATAGGATTTTAAATTTGATATGTATACTCATTGTGCTTTGGGCGTATTTCAAAACTAATTAATGACCTTTTAAAAAAATTTGCGGCATGCCTACAATCCTCTCACGATACATCGGTTGAAAATTACTAATATAAATCAACAAATATGGTAGTTTTTTTTCTTACCAAGATCTACAGTAACTGCAGTTATCTCCATAATATTTTAACTAAGTAATACTTATTAACTAAATATTTCTTCTATAATACTTGTTTACATTTCTATATAGATTTAATTCCCTAAATTCAGGAAATGTTCCAATCAGGAGATTAAGTTTTATTAAAATTTTTATATCTATTAATATCTTATTCATTTTAAAATCATAATTTTATATTTCATATTCATTTAATTCACAAAATGTTAGAAAGTTATAAATAAAGATTTTATAAGTTTATCAATTATTACATATGTCCTTATTTTATTTCTATTATTGTTTTTTTTTAATTTCCCATATATAATTTGTTACCTCGACAATATTTTTACTCATTTAACTCGTTTTCATATTACGTCAGTATTGCAACTTTCAAACAAAAATTCAGACAAAAACAAAAGGAAAAATGTCAATATATTTCAGCCATATCAAAATCTGGCCAACTATCAAGCAGTTCAATTAATCAATTAAATGAGGAACAATAAAATATACTATCATTTGTGTGCATCAAAAATATTTTTCGATTGTACACATTAAAAGATTGTCTACGATTTAATTCCTCTAATAATAACATATTGTCTGTTACTTTACAACGTCAAAAGACTGCTGCTTATAGTTTTTGTTAAAGGAAGCAACTTTGCTATCAGAAAAGTAGAGTTACTTCCCTTGTAGAAAAATTTAATAACTTTTACTTTTCATATTTAAGTATTGATTTGATTTGTTTTTTAAATTATGGAATTTTTAAATTAAATTACGAATTTATATTTCTTCCCAGATAAATATTGTTTTTTTGTTTATATCAGGTGGTTATTTAAACGAAAAATAGAATTGTTTGGTTATCAAATGGCTCATCACACTTTCGTAATTTGTACTGGAATTACACAATAATAACACACAAATGGAACAGTTATTTAATAAAATTAAGACGTCATCATAATAATGCAAAGTTAGCAAATTCAATATGTTTCAATGTTAAGTTAAATCCTTTAATTTTTCCTTACGTTTTATCTATTCTTTTTTCTTTTATATTTCCTTTCCATAAAAGATTAACATTTAACATGGTAAATTGTATATTTCGATGGTTCCTTTTACAATTTTAAAAATAATCATTTTCAGTATTAAATAAAATGCTGTTAACATTAAAAAAAAAGATTCACTATTTGTTACATTAAAAAAACACCTATGTCTCCACTCGCAAGGGCCGAAAAAATATGGCTAAAACGATACATGTCTGTAATTAAAAAAATCCATTCGAACTGTAGGGAATTCAGTCGCCCAGGTTTTTATATTAAAAATCCGAAGGTCCGAATTTCAAACAATAATAAAATAGTAATAAACAAAGCATGGGTATGTCTGTTAAATAAATCCTTTGTATTTACAAACTTATATACATGAATTAAAGAGTTAAAAAGTATTGAAATAGTCTTTAATTGAGTTAAAGTTTTTTGGTAGTTGGTGCACAGAAAAGCTGTGGTTCAGACAAGACGTCTAAATACTTGGTCTCTAGAAAAAAGCTGTGATTGTGAAAAGGCTTTTATCGTTAGCGAAAATTCACTGACGGTCTTTGTTGTTGTTGTATCTCATTCGTTTGAAGTCGCCGACTGGCCGTTCAAGTTGTTGTTGGAGAGGATTCATTTGAAGTCGCCGACACATGTTTCTTTCAGAACGCACAGGAGAGAAAGGAAACAGTTATGTAAACACGGCGTGGCGATAGTCACAACTCTGCTCCTTAAAAGTCGAAATATCTGAGTTTTTATAAGAATTTT
Source organism: Acanthosepion esculentum (assembly GCA_964036315.1). Classification (NCBI taxonomy): domain Eukaryota; kingdom Metazoa; phylum Mollusca; class Cephalopoda; order Sepiida; family Sepiidae; genus Acanthosepion; species Acanthosepion esculentum. The sequence goes on along the minus strand of OZ038486.1, from coordinate 42,641,576 downwards.
TTTCCGAAAGTAGACACGAGAAAAATGGGTTTTTAGTTTTCTCTGATCGATCAAATAGTTTACATCGTGATGATTTTTCTAACCTAAAGACACTTTAATTTAAACGGTGTTTGTTGTATTGCAGAATCTTTTTTGGTATGTTTGTAACATTTTCTGCTATTTGATAGAAAATAAAGTTTTGCGTGCTTTAATATAGTGTGTGTATATATATATATATATATATATATATATATATATATATATATATATATATATATATATATAGTCATCCACAGACTGACTGTTTCGCTGTATCACAGCTCATCAGTGTGGCTAGACATTCAATTGCTTCAAGCCAGGATCAACAGTCGAAGATTTTTCCCCTAAGCCATTGGCGCACGGTTGAAAGAAAGGCGAACTTTTACGTACTTATTCTGTGAATAAACACACCAATGACTGACAATGGTCAATTAGGGAAAAGCTTGTAATATTAGTAGTATTAGTCATTATTTACAAATTCGCACTTATCTCCCAAGAGTGCACAACTGAAATTAATTTTTTCGGGTGCGTATATATTGTTATCCACAGACAGAACGTTTCGCTGTATCACAGCTCATCAGCGTGACTAGACACCCGATTGCTTCAAGCCAGGATCAACAGACGGAGATATATATAGGTATGTAATTGTGCTGGAAATAGGGTTTATATCCTATATAAACTCCATTGCATCTCCGTCATTACACAAGCGCTCTCGAATATGTTTCTAAAAAGGCATTGCTAACCGAAACAATATTATACAGTGACATTATAACATAGGATTAACAGAGATAGAAGCTTGATAGTTGTATGAACAAAAATAAAAATTGTAGACATTGCTAAACGACTGATAGAAAAAAAAAAAAACTTGAGTGAACCTGTGGTCAGATAGCAAATTTTTCAAGAAATGTGGGTGTATGCATAAATACATATTATAGTTTGTTATAGTTTTAGCTTTTACGAAATCCAGCCTAAAATAATTCACCAGCAACAAGATCATTGATATACAGACCTTGCGTTTCTAATTCTGATGTATCTGTTTGGGAGATTATATGGTGTGGCCTAATTTAATACTAATCTTCAATTATGAAAACCTTTTTAGTATGTGGAGTTACCCCACTTATTTTCCTTATAAACACCTCTAGGGAACGTTCCTTAAGCCTATAAACAAGAAGAAACATACTCTGTCATCCTCTTTTTCAAATTTCACTCAGCGGCGGTAAGATGAAGGTCGAACGTAGATAAGAACGCTGTCGCTGGGGTGCGTTCGCTTCCCTTGGTCCTCTGTTGACTTTCGAATTTTCTCGCACACATGCGTATATACACACGTGTCTATCACACACGCTTGTTACAATTACTTCTACGCAAACACCTTCACTAGTTTAAATGTTTTCTTCGTTCATTTTCATTGTTTTGTAACACGCAACAAGACTTGACTAACACCAACACCTCCCTTTTAATTACAGTTATTCTTACTTTAGAATAATTGTGCATAATAAAGAAACTAAGTATTCAATATCGAGCCTCATATTTCGGTTTGAAAGAAAGCATAGAAATACTGGAGAAAATTTTTAGAAACTGCTTGAGGCGAAAGCTGCAACTGAAACAGATAAATTGGAATTTCTCGAGAACTTTGTATCTCTAACCATATATGAAATAAGTGATGCAGCAATGTATGCAGATGCAGTTGATTTACTGAGCAAATCCTACGCACGCTAAAATGTGAAATTTATGCGAGATATGCGCTAGTAACGAGGAAACAACAAACTGGATAAACTTTGGACCAATTTGTTTCCAAAGCCTCACAAAAGACTGTAATTTTCAACAAATCACTACAACGGAACGCAAATGACTGACTATCAGGGTCGACATTATCACAGGAATAGCCATTCCCATGATTTCGGAAATTTTATGGTAATTGGGAGACTTATATTTGCTTGATATCCTTTGAAGTAGTCGACCATCTCAAATCACCCTTTTTATCTTGTATTTATGTAATTAATAAATTGAGAACACTTTAAAATTTTTTGGTTATGATAGCAACTAAATTTTATAGTTTTATAAAGATACGTACATCTCTAGCGATATTATTTTAGTAAAAACTTTTTGTTCTGAAACCTTAAAGAAAAAATTCAATAAAACCTATAAATAAAAATATAATAAAACAAATTATTTCCCTTCGGATTTGACAGGGAAAAAATTACAATTAGTGTTTATTGTTTAAAAATCTACTTGTAATTTTTCAGTGGAATTTTGAAATTCTTCCGGTTGGTTTTGACAAGTTTTTTAAAATTTTATTTTATTAAATATGTTTGAAGAATCGAAAAATGTAGATTCTGATTTTATGTTCGCATCAGAAATATTTTTAAAAGAATTTTATTTTATTTAGTATTTTTACAAGTGTTACATTACTTTTTGTATGAAACATCACCTCCATCTTTCGCCTTTCGGTAGTCAAGATTGAATTCTTTACTAAATCTATAGACATCAATGTTTAATAAATCTTAAAATATTTTTAAAAAATTGAAGCACTTATGTATTTTATGACATCAGGTATGGAAAAAAGAATAGAGTAAAATAAAGAATAAATATTATGATTAAAAATATCAGTTAACATTTTTAAACCTTTAAAAATATTTTGTTTATATTCCTATCAATATAAAGATTATTCTAAGTCTCAGAAAAGCGGATGTAATGAAAACACATACTTGAATATATTGATTATGTGTTAAAAATAATTATATATATATATATTTATTATTATTATTAATATAATAATTTTTTAAAACCATTAACATAACCAGTTTGATAGTTTTGTGCATCCGTATTAATTCGAGACTGGTTGTATAAAAGTGGTGGAATGAGAGTCTTCAAACTGTTCCACCATTGAACTTGGCTATTCTTTTTAAGCAGAAGCTGTGAACAATTGGATTTTTCGTTATATTTTGAGCAAAATGTAAGTATTATTTTTTTCAAAAATTCAGTTAATAGATCCTTAAATTTAAGAATTTTCTCCGAAGCAAATTTGTAGGACAGATATTTGGTTTTTAAAAGATTTTTAAATGGCCTTAAATTTTCTATCATCATTTTATCACTTAAAATGGTGGATCAATGATAAATTTACCGTAAGAACGTTTTAAAAATGTCTTTAAATAACTTAATGAAATGCGTATTATTATTCTTTTTATTTTTTAAATAGATTAGCTTTAGGCTTTCAAATGAAACCAGCATTTCACTTAAAAGGAAATATTTCAGTCATTTTAAATGCGTTTGTAAGGTTTTGTTTTTGTTTTATTTTTTTGTTTCAATGTCTTTGAAAATAAATGAAAAATGGATAGCGTAAAGTAGGATATGACTGTATTACGTCAAGTAAGAAGCATGCATCTATATATATTCTCATATACCAGGGTCGGTCGAAAGTATGGAGAACCCAGTGAGGATCGTTAGTTATAATTGATCTAGCGAAACAAGTTTGCTAACTATTACACTATGTCGAAGTGTCCAACGATTTTCTAAGCGTAGCTTAGATGTAGCACAAGGCGGAAAGTGTAGAGCACCCAGTGAGGATCGAACTCGCAATTCGGTCGTAATTGATCTTGCGAGGTAAGCTTGCTGATAATTACACCACGTCGAAGTGCTCTCAGGATCGGCTGAATTGTTCCTAGGCTGTGTACCAGAATACAACAGCTGGCTGATTAGATGTTGTGTTCTTTTACCCTTGCATGTCTTTTAGTCTACGAACTAGTAGGTCTACTTATATTTACATTTTGGTTAGCCTATGAACCTTTTAGCCGACATACACAGTTTATTTTCGGAACAGTATATGTAACGCTCAATGACGAACGAACTCACTGGTAATAATTTGCGTGACTTATTTGCTCATTATTACTCCATAGCGAAGAGCATCATTTATGCTTGCCATAAATCATTTGTTTTAATTTTTGACTCAAATTTATTATGCTCAGTCAATAGAAAAGATTATTTCGAACTGTATCGAACATTATCGGTATTCAGTAGTTGTATAAAAATAATTGCAAATTCAGACAGAAATAACTGCAGATTCTTCACGTTCTTATTAGACATTAACTCTACAATTAAGCTAACTTGTTTAAATGAAAATAAATTTGTTTAACCTGAAGCTAGCTAATACAAATAGATCAGCAATTTCCGTCAGCTTTGGCTCCAGGAACGTACCGGATTATCCAGTTTGCCGAACCAGAATGAATCTCATAAAAAACAATTCAATAATTCACCTCTGACCCACTAATTTCTACAGTATAACCAACTGTTAGAAACTTACATTAAACTATTTTGCTAAATAACGTCGTCACTTGTGACCGTCCGTTGAATAAATCAGGCAATTGTGTGAATTTTAAATGTTTCCTCGTTCGGATTAAATGACGTTTTGGATAATCCGTTACACGACAAACGGCGTTGTACCTGTAATGTAGATTAATAAGCTAATATAAATGCTAGGAAAAAATCCTTAAAACACTGAGCACGCAGTGATTCAAAAACGAAACCGTACGTCCTCTGTGCCAAGTGGCAAAAATAGGTTAATATTTTATTTAAAAATCAATTCTTCTGTACGTTTCTCGTGAGTTGCTTCATTGAACAAACCAAAGATCCTAACCGTTATATCTGACAAAACATGGTGAAGATGACTTGCATTTTTTTCTTTATAATTTATTCTTTGAGAATCATTAAGATAGGCAATATTGTTTGGAAAACCGAAAACTTTATTCGTATATTGTCTGTTTTTATATTTTCTGTTTGCTTTACGAGGGTCGATCTTTATTCTTTACCATATTTTCTTGTGTATAATGCGACCCCGTGTTTCTGAAGCTAAAAAACGGGTAATAAATTACTGCCTTGATTATAATACGGAGTACAGACATCCCAATGAAATTTTTTATTTTTGAAAAGTTGTACCATATTCAATAAAATCTCATGTCATGCATATATTCCACTAAAATATTTTGTTTTTTTACGATATTAAAGAATAAAAATGAACCGGTTGTTTAGTCATTGCCTGGTTCTTCTAATTTCCGTTTCAAAATATATTTTCGAATTTTCCGGGAAAGGGAGCTTTATTGTAACATTAATGTTATGAAAACCTGACGGATCTTGTGTACTCCGTTTTTAATTTTTTAAAAATCAATTTCAGTGAATTTCTCATCTTTGAGAAAAAAGACATACAGTTACGCTGATTCCCAAAGAACACACATTGTCGATATACCAAATAACTTTTTTGTGAACAATTCTTTTTGTCAACATCTGCCTACTTTGTGTTTTATTATCTAATGTGCTGAGTGTATTCGCAATCTTGCTGTTTCAAAGAACTTCCTAAAACGTGTACTTGAGCATAATACGGCCTCACTTTTTGCTTTTAATTTTCTTTCAAAATTTCTCCCATTATGCACACGAAAACATGTCCGCACCCTGGCGCAAATTTAATCTAAAATGTTGACTATATCGTGTTGGATCTCTAGGATTAATGAAGTGTATTGACAAGGAAAGATTGTTGAAAAATAAATATTTGTTGTGTGAAAGAAATTTTTAACTTTTTAATCTAGAGATTTATTTGTGGACCTATGTATTTAACTACGGAAATTATTGCTTAAATATAAATACTCAACTTTTATTTATAGATTTTCTTGAAAGTAACTTTATTCAACGCATTTAAAACTGTTTTTGTTTGTTCTAAGATCATAGGATATAAATGCATACCTATCAAATAAACAAATACTTTCATGAAGCATATTTTTATCATTACTCAAACTACTTATATAATAGCCGAGTCCTTTCGTCCGCCAGGCGGGCTAGCCAAACCCTAGTACAGACGACTGCTCAACCCATAGAACTCACCTGTGGCTTGTACTGCAACTACGCTGTTACAGTTTCTGGAAATGATTGCATAATCTGGTGTGATATTTTTTTGATCAAGGCTCCAACCCTCGGTCACGATGACTTCAAACTTACGTGCTAGAACAGTTATCGACGGCTTCTGAATAGTTCGGTCTACCCAATTTTATTCACAAGGTTTGAGTTATTTTTTGTTTTTTGTTTTTCGCGCGCTGGTGTCGATACGATCAGGAGTCACCGCCACGACAAATACATCGTGGCGGGATTCGAATCAGTCTCTCATGGTCAGAAAGTAAAAGTTCTAGCCACGTGCCTATAAAAATAACAGCACATAAAAAAGCTGAAGTGGTAAATATATGTGTCCGCTAAAGGCTATTTTATTTATCAAGCAGTAAGGCGAGGTGTAATTATTTGATTGATGTATGGGGCATGACAGAAACGTATTTTTGTCAATCGAAACAGCAGTAGGACACGGTGACAAATGGGTGTACTGCGAAAAATTAATTAATCTCTAAGGAGACAACCGATATTGTAGATGTTAACAATATGATTGACATTAATTCTTCTTCAATAAAATACACCCTTTGACATCTATCACCGTACATGAAGATATCGCACACACTCGTTGTGATTAACATCTTAGACATCAGTCTTTTTTTTTTCATTGATTCGCTTTCTACGGTTTATCAACATTTTCAAGTTATTTAAAGCCAGAAAATATTTTTAGAGTATAAGAATATATATATATATATATATATATATATATATGAGTGAGCATTGAAGTCAACACTCAGAGGCGACAAGCTGTTTCATGCTAGGCGCAGTCGTCAGGCCGCGACGAGTGTTGGCTTTTTCTCGACTGTTTACATACATATGGGCCAGTGGTGCATTGTGGATAATCCATTCTGCCGGTTATTTTGGCGGGAGTGGCTTGTTCATTTATTTCTTTATTTGAGTTAATTTATTTTACTTGTTTTTTTTTTTTTACATTTTTTTATTTTTGGTTTTCGATGTTTTATTAACGTAGTAAAAAGTTGCTTATATCGCTTATTTAATAGTTTGTTTTGGTCTGGGAAGATAATTAAAGCTATTTATTCGTCCAATTATTGGATTGATTGCCGTAGTCTATTCTGTTATTTTGACAGGGGACAGTTTTAATTTGTGTATTATTTTATTTATTTGGATTGATTATTTGTTTTTGC
>OZ038486.1:42579494-42631994 GCA_964036315.1 Acanthosepion esculentum | reverse complement strand
AAGTTCATTTTCGCCACGAATATCCTTGGCAAAGGTATGAATTTGTCTCCCCCATCCCCAAGCTATGGCATATAATATAGTAGAGTACACTTGGAGGGCCCCAGACATGTGATAATCTAAAGAAACTGGTAAATTTGCCTTTTGATGCCCAAACGCTCGCGCGCTAAATATCTCTTAAAATTTTCCCAAATCGTCATAATTCCGTGTAAATGTACATGCTGAACTCGAATTAACAATTAAATTATGAAGAAACCTACCGTTTTGGAGTTATCGACAAGAAAAAATCGGACTTCTTTTTGGTCGTTCGTCCCCCATTACTGCCATAATGTTCATTAATTCACTACCAAGTACATCCGGTGGCGCAACCTTAAATTTTGGCCTATTTACTTCCTTTACATAAGTTCGTTTCCGAAATCAATACGCACTACTGTAAAGAAATTAATTTTTTTTTTTTTTGATAAATGTAGTTTTACTTAAAATTAAAACAAACAAAATTACAATGTAAAGAAAAGGCTAGAAAGGATTTTTTTTTGTAAATAAAACAAAATTGACAAATTAATAAATAACCGTAGAGCAGTGTAATTTTTTTTTTTTAGATAAGTGTAGTTTTACTTAAAATTAAAACAAACAAAAAATATGACGACAAATTAAAAAATGCGCAATCTTTGTAAAGAGACAGTTAATTTCGAAAATAAAATTACAATTTAAAAACGAGGCTTTATGGTTATTTTTTAATTTGTCAATTTTGTTTTATTTGTTTGTTTTAATTTTAAGTTAAACTAAACTTATCCCCCCCCCCCAAAAAAAAAAAATTGCATTGCTTTACGGTAGTGCGTATGGATTTCGTAAACGAACATGTAAAGGAAGTAAATAGGCCCAAGTTTAAGGTAGTGTCACCGGATTCAAGATGATACGGTGGATGCGCTTAAACATCACAATCATAATGCTGGAAAAATTCTTTTGTTAGGTTGCCCGTGTCGTACGATCTCACTCGACGGTATTGCTCAGGTCTGGGGCTTTGGTAACTTCTTCCCACGTTGTGATTCTTTAAGTATGACGAAGTACCTCGTCATTCCACTCGAAACGTAAAGACATAGTAACTGGAAATGCGCAGAATCACAGGATGACTGTAATTCCAAGTAAATGATCAATTCGGCTTACTTGGCAACGAGGTTTTAATGTCGTCATAAGAATAGAAAACTTGTTAGGGGTGGGAAGTTCTATTTCAGTGGCAAGTAGTTGCGGATTTTTACAGTTTATTTTTTTTCCTTGGAATAAACGAACCAATAGGATTACTGGTTTGGGCTTTAGATACTTTCTTTCAGCACGTAAATTCGGTTCTGATTTAGACGATTTCTGTCAGCTTCATGCTTCATTAGGAATCGATATCGGCGTTTTCTCTTAGGAACTAGCTTCAGGGTCAGACTTGGGAGATTTCTAGAGGTTTTTCTGAACAATGGCTGCTCTCTAAGAAAACTCAACCGTTCTCCCCGTGACTGATTTTTACCGCTACTGCGCATTTAAATATATATGGAGATTTCCAGGATGAACTCCATTCTCACGCCATTCAGCCCAATTGGCTTACCTAATCACACAGTCTAAAATGTGTCAGTTTTCACCCATTACTGCAGCGCCAGTTCATCCTACTGGCTAAAACAAACACGTGACAAGAAAAGGGGAAGTTCTTTTTTTCATTTCGTCATCGAAGCCTCGTATTTGCGCACATGCAATTATCAAAAATTGTATTTCTCATAAACTCACATGTCACACTGGTCTACATAAGGTCAAATTCTCCAATGGTTGACATGTCTAGTCAAAACAGCACCTGGGTTTGTTTTTCGCCATTTCCTCAGTAGCTATTTTTGTTAACCCAATTTCTACTTCCATTGTTCTGTTTTTCACTTGTCATTTCACTGCGCGGAAAACATCTTTTATCTGATTCCCTTTCCTAAATAAAAAAGAAAAAAGACACAAACAACAAATAAACATTTTTTTTGTTCATTACTTTATTGAATTTTCGCCAACTTCTAAAATCCACAATCTCAGTAAAGTAATATTGCTACACTCGTATATTACGTGATATTCTTGTGCAGAAGGATGACATATTTATTCAAATGTCTTGGTTTCTTTCAACGAACAACTTCCAAAAAAAAACTGTTCACTTTTTGACGTTATCTAACCGTATTAACTGTTTGACGAGAAGGTATGAAGTTTACGAACAGTACGTCCTTTGCATCCCAGAATTTTTTTTCTGAGTCCTAAACTTCGAATTGCTTTTTTTGGGGGGGGGGGGCGTCGATGTCAAATAATGCTTCTAAATCATGGAATCAACCTTCGCATAAATGTCGTTTGACGTTATGTTCTTCGAGGAAAGTATTTTCCGGTTGTGTACAGATTGGTCAGGTACATTAATTTCGATTGCGACTTCGGAGTGCAGTTGTTCTGGAAACTGAAGAATTTCTTATTTGTAGAGTAACAAACATTGGATTAATAATGATTTATATCTTACCTTTATCGGACATCCTTTGTAATTCTTAATTTCCGCATATATCTGTGATCGTGAGTGGAAACATCAGAATTTATTTTGTTCATACTGAGGACTATTGTATTATTTATTTATTTTTACTCGTGTGTTTACTGTTATGCTGCAAGATCATTATAGGAGATATTTGGTTCTATCCACGGAGTTCGCCGAAGATAAAGCGGAGGTGTCTTTCAAACTCGTGTATCTTTTTGTGCGCAACTTACAAGATGTCAGATAATTAGTACTAACGGATAGTTTCTGTTAATTTCGTTTCTTGATGCAATCAGTTACTTCGATTTCATAACAATTATAGAAAAGAGGGAAGGAAACGCAAGCTTTGTATATACCATCACAAGATTGGTAACACGATTATTGTTGGTCTCTCATCACAAGTGAAATCGTTGCCCCCCCTCCACCAGTTTAATCTACTGTTCAGCCAATACAAGGCCCAAGAACCACTCAAGGTAGAGGGTTACTAAATGAAAATGTAAGATATGATATTGTTTTAGTTTTATCTTTGGTTTACATTTTGAGTTTGTTTTCTGAATTAATCTCCCCCCCCCCAATCATTTCATGAATCACGGAATTTTCATTATATATATATATATATATATATATATATATATATATATATGAACATTGAAAATTTTAGGACAAGAGGTGTTTTGTAGGTCCCCTGCAAATATGCGGTATTTAGGTGTATGTAGGATTGTGATGTGATGGGTAAGTTCTTGTGGTAAATAAATAAATTATAATGAATGAATGAATGAATGAATGGGTCACGAGTCGGATTAACTAGGACTAGGACAGATAAGGAAGACCGGCCCCTCCCTTTTTCTCCCCCTGGCCATGCTACAATTTCCGTATCTACAGGAATAAATACATGTAAGATACAATTCTTTTCTGTTGACTCTTATTCAATGTAAAATCTTTAAAGAAGGCCAAATAACTATTGAAATGTATAAAAAATATGTCCATTCGAAAAAGAAAATCAACTCTATTGAATAATAAAAAAAAATATTGTGGCATCTTTCGATGAGAATATTTTGAATGTTTTCGAGTTCTGGTAGTCGACTTCTTGTCTACCTTACGTTTTAATGGATCATAATTGAAAATCTGGAGGTCTTAAACTTCTAAAATTTATTTCAAGAGACACGTTACCACCCGTAAATACTTAAACCTTTTTTGTGGCAGTACAGTCAGATAATTGTTTTATTTCCTTTCCAAATAATACGTACAAAATCCAGCGGCTTTGAGGACATATTTAAAATAATGCTTCAAAACTTAAAAAATTTCAACACTTGTATCGACTATTATATTTTCGGCAACTGAGTAACATGGAAGATGATACAATATACACTACAGGCCAAAATTTGGAAACATTTTGAAAAATCGCTTAAAAACTGTAGGTTTTTGTGCCTTTTCTTTCAAAACTAATGTATTTGTTCACTTCCAGGGGAACTTTCGCTTCATGAAGCGTTTCATCATATATTCCATAAAAAGGAAATTGACACATTATTGCGTAAAGTATCTTCAAAATTTTATTCTATTTACCTAATCTACCTTGCTGGCTGCTGGTAATCATAGGGTTGGCGGATTTTAGGTAATTCTGTCTAAAAAAAATTTGATGCCATACACCAATGATTTAAATAACTTCAGAAGCTTAGTAGGAGTTAAGCTAAAGAAGTTATGAAATTTACTAATTATTAAATACAGAGGGTAGCCTCCATTTGTTGGCCTGGATGGCCATATGTAGAGGAAATATATTTAGAGTAAACAGAGTCTGTTAAAAAAAAACAGGAAATCTTCGCAAATGTCAGAGTTGATCGACGAGTTAACTATTGTTATTCACCAATCGTTTTCATAATAGCATATTGAGTCCAATAAATTTTCACCAATCGTGTCGTCAACACCACCGTGAGTGTGTATAAGTTGTATCTGAGCTCAATATTTGGAGAGAGGCGGGTGAAATTCCAGCTTTTAATCTCGTGATATCAAGTGATCTGCAGACTTTACGGAATGTCGGGTTAAGTTTAATGTTAATACTTTAAACGAAATAGGCATTTTTCTGCTTTTTGATGAGAACAAGCATAGCCTCGATTGAACTATTTATACTCCTCAATGTATTCAATCCAGTACTCAAAGAAGATAAGAAATTTGGTGGCTTTTTTTTTATCAGTCCTCGTCAAAAGTTAAAGTACTGAAGACCAAAAGTAGGTACCTCCAAAGAAACGCGATACCTAACGTTTAAAATGAATATTTAAAAATGAAAAATCTTTTCTGAAGTTTTTATTTTAGTTTAAATTTCAAGCTAATTGATTAAGTTTAGTATTTCCAATACTTTTTTAACTTGCTCCTATTTCAAAACTAATTTAAATTGACTGGAAGGATGTTTGTTTTAAATCACTAATAAACGCTGATTTTAGCGCCATTTTTAGCCATCTGTTAACACAATGTAATTCACTTTATTAAAGAAAATTTTTCAAAGATAATATATTTTTCTGAAACTTTATTTCAAGAATATTAGCTGATTTAAAGTTTAATTAATTTAATTTGAAACAAATATTACTTACTTTTAGTTTAAAATATCGCAGAAATTTTTTTTTAACACGCAGGTAGGTATTTAAGATGTTGACGGCTTTACTGATAGCCGGAAGTTTATCTAATTTTTTCTACGGGGGACATATCTGTAAAAATTACTTGAGCAATATAACGTGAGCGGCTTTTTTTTAACTACCCAGTAATCTTAGAAATTTCGGAAAATATAATGTTTTGTTGAATTTTAGGTACTTTGGCTTTAAATTTACCATAGTTATCGCTCTAATTATGAAAATGTCGTGTATTATAGCTCATATTTACAATACATGCACACAAAAAATTCGAAATTCTCTTTAAAATATTGGGGTCACTGAATTGTGAGATTTTTAATTCATGATTAGTAAATATAAATTTTACTTAATAACAAAACAGATTTAAAATTTTATAAATTATTCTAATTAAAATAATAAAAAAATAATTCTTGTAAAAATTCATCATTCATTGAAAAATATTTTTTCTTTAGACAATAGTGTCTATAATATATCTTATTCATAAAAGCAATTCAAAGATTTTCCAATTAAACAATGTATTAATTTTATTGCATTTTTTATTTTAATTCGGAGCTGATTTTCAGTAATTGGGGGTCCTGTTTTAAAAAAAATAATTGATTTAAATTCTCCAAGCCATTCTGCGTATAACTGATATAAACATTAAGTGGTACAAAAAGTAATTTCTGGAAATTTCATAAAATTAAATAAGTGGTGAGTCTTGTGTCTTTCCTCTTAATAATAACATAACAATTTTGACGATAAAATTTTGTTTACGGCCTTTTTTCATCATGGTATATATTTGTTTAGAAAATCTTTTGGGAGGTACCTACTAAAGATCATAAAGGCATGGTAAAGAAATTCGCTATCTTTGGAATCATGCATATTGCTATCCATTGAAAAGGAACAGTTAGATGAACTGAATGCAGAAGCTATTATTGGCAGATTCGCACAATCATCTGGTGAAGACAAACGGCTGCTCTTTATATAGTGGACCGCATGCAATGCTGTATTGGGTTTTTGAACTATCTGTTAATGTGCAAATTGGGCAGTAAATTATTGAAAATTATCAATCAATTATTAGAATTAAAAAATATATATAATTCAATTATAACATTCTGTATTTACATTTTGTATCTACTGCCAATAATATGTACAGTACATGTACATTGTAATTAAGAAATACACATTTTCTCCACGAAAAATTTAATTGTACCCTTTTTTTCCATATGTATTTTGTGGAGATTTTATTTATTCGTTATGAAAATTAAATGATAGCATTGTATATGTGGTTGGGCCACTTCTGTCTACTGGCAACGAATATTTCTAGTCGCAGTCTGCTACTGGCATTAACTTAGAATATGTCTAGAGAAAAGTAACTGACAATAAATTATATTGTATATTTAAAAACAGGATACTTTACGCTTTTTATTTTGTCCAACACACTTGTATGTGCTGTGTCCATTCAGAACATTGATGATAATGACTCTCCATAATTGCCTGTCTTCTGTAACTCTTTATATTCTTTTTTTTCTATCTCAAACCTTGTTCTGCCGTCCATTTACTCAAGTTTGCTAAGTTTTCTCTTCTGTCCCTCTTGCTTTTAATTTGCCCTGTGAGTATCAAATTTTACAAGCCTTCTTTTTTCTTATTATCTGCCCTATAAACTCCAACTCTCTTCCTGATGTTAGGTATAATTGTCATTTTTGTTTCCATTTTCTCTAAAACTTCATTGTTCACATCAAAATCAAGATATTATCCTGAGAACTCGAGTCATCATCTTAAATAATCCTGTCAGATCTAGACTCTCACAGGTTTGGCGCCTAACTCATTCAGAAATGTAAAACTTATCTAATATATAAACTTTTTTTTCAGATAAATGATTAAAAAATAACTTCAAGTGAATGAATCCTTTAGGTCTTAAAGAAGACTATCCTTCATCACGTACTATAGATTGGCGCTACAGAATCACAAAGAGCTTTACCGAATACCAAAAATCACATAATCTGAAGATTTCCAATAACTAAAATAACACATGTAACAAGAAAAATAATGATATAAACAAGATGTTGACTTTCCACACTACATTTAACATAAGGTTTAGAAAGAAACTTCCATCATTACTAGAAAGAGTAATAACAGTTATTGGACTTGATAATTCTATTTTTCTGAAATAAATTAAAAGAAAAAAGGTTTTATCAATATCAATCGATAGTAACTGTGTTCAGTCAATGAATACCGAATGTTTCCTGTATGGAAACAGTTAATTTCATCATTACCATTGTCATTAATATGATAAAAATCTAATTGTTTAGGGTAGGAAGATTGTTTTAAGTACTTTGGCTTTAAATTTACTATAGTTATCGCTCTTATTTTTTATAATGTCGTTTATGGTCGCCCGTATTTACAAAAATCGACACGTTTATACACACGCACACAAAAAATTCGAAATTCTTTTTAAAATATTGTGGTCACTGAATTGTGAGATTTTCCATTTATGATTAGTAGGAAGAGTGTTTTACAAGTCAGGACATGGCCGCATTCGAATTTTACACTTTTTACATAGTATCGAAAACCGACCCCAGATACCGATAAGAAATAGATAAGTATTCCAACTATGAAGTAAAATATCATTATAGTTAGAAAGTCGGAACCGAAAGTTATTTGTCATAAAATTATTTTGTAGGTACCTCCACTTTTTCGCGGGAAAACAGCATAGCGTAATGAAAAAGACCACAAACTTAATAAAAATAAAGTATTATCGTCAAAATGTTTATGTTATTATTAAGATGAAAGACCCAAGTATTTTTTAATTATTTTTTAAATGTTTTAATCCTTTTTAAAACGTTCGAAATTTTAGTTAAAATCTTGTTTTGTTTAAGTCACCGCGGTGGCATAATAATAACATTGACTTTTTGCGCTTTTTTTCCGTTGAAAACACATTGATTTGGAAATTCTTCCATATATATATATATATATTATATGGTTGGTCAAAATGTTCGTTCGCTAATTTAGTAGAAAATTTACTTAATAAATCTTACAAACTTTTTGGTCAATCATATATATAATTTCACCCCCCCCCAAACCAAGCAAGGCAAACTCACGAAGAAGCAGGGGGGGGTAATGACCGTGAAATAAGAACGAAAAATAGAAACATTATTATGGAGCGATGAGAACAGGAAATAAGAAGATATCGATTGCCAGTGCATTTAAAATTTTGAAGATCAAACTTGACTGGGAAGCGAAAAGCCAGAATAGAGTTCCACAAACGAGAAATGCATATATATATATATATATATATATATATATATATATATATATATATATATATATATATATATGTATATATATCTGAGATGGAGTATTATGATTACTTACATTATTCACATTATCTGGACTATTATCATCATCTTCATTGCCATATTCACAACGTTTCGGTCGTTGTATGCTCCGTCCTTCTTCAGGTCATTGGAATTTCGAACTGAACCCTTTATTTTGTTTTTGGTTAACCACTGCTGTAGCCTGGTATTAAACTCACAACTCTTTGGGGCAAGTCACGGGATCTAACCACTGGGCCATGTGTCAAGGCGTTGTTTAGATCCAGTGACTAAACAAACCCTCTGATTCCGATATTGAGCACTTTTCCCTTGCAAATATAGCAAAATTTACCCACTCCACATATATGTGAAGGAATCCAGAAAAACATTCGTGTAAAACCAGTTCCAAAAATCTTACCAAACTTGAATTTTATTTTGGAATGGTTTCTTCATCCACATATGCTCAAAATACAAACTCCCTAGCACCTGCATGCACGTAACCGTCACATTTTTGACAAACATAAATGCAACAAACAGAGAAAAATAGATAAGCACAATGATGATACTTTTATGGGGAGAATTGCTATTTATATTTTTTTTCATTTACAGTTGTTAAACAAAGTAATTTCTCAAGGGGAATCTTTTTATCTTCCTTTTCCGTATATGGTGAAGAAAAATTGGAATGCGTAATACGCACAATCACGCCTTTCGCGAATCACGTGACAGTGAAAGAAACCGATATTGTTTTCATTGCTCGAAAACCTCTGACGTAATTTGCGACATGAAGTAATTTGTCGTGGCTCATCAGGAAATGATGTTTCGACTTTTAATAACAGCGCATAGTTCTAGTTCGAGTCTTAGGACGCATATTCAACTGCATATTTTATTTAGCAATTTTTATTCCTGGATACCATATGTAGATTTGTCTCAAATTATCCAAATAGTGATTTTAGTCTCTTTCGTAAGCAATAAAATATCATTAGCAGAATGAAATCCTTGTCGATGAAACAACATTTCGCATATAAATATAAAAAAATATCTTGTTTATGCATTCATGGCTTCTGAGATTTATTTTATTATTATCATTATATATATATATATATATATATATATATATATATATATATATATATATATATATATATATATATATAAACAGGACCATGTGTGCAGATTGGGGATTACAATGAAATATTACACGGATAATTATTTATTTCACTAGAAATGATACCCAGCATAGTATTGGTTTTCTTTCTTTCCGCCGCGCTGCGCAGTTGTTTTTTTTCTTTTTTGTGAGATTTTCCCATGTCGTAAAATTGCCTTAAAGCAGTTCGATATGTTTCAACTTGTTAAATTTTTTTCAAAATCTACTATTATAACATCAACACTGCATATTTCCCTTTAGACATTTCTTATTTCTCTTTAATTCCAAGTTGTGATCTAAATGCTGAGATAGTTACCACTTTCAGTGCTTAGTCCTGGGTTTGACGATAAACTACATCCGATAGCAAGGCCTCTGATAGGGAGGTTTTGAGTAGTGTGGATCCACCCAGAGTGGTAGCACCTGTTAAGGTCCAAGATATGGTCAAATATTGAACCCCCAAACTGGGGTCAAAACATTATGAAAGTGTACAAAATATATTTTTTATAGTTAAGTTGCCAGCAATACATTTTCATAGTAAAAAATTTTACCAGCAATACATTTTTGCAAAAGAAATTGCTACTACACCAAAGAAAATTAAATTTCAGCATTAAATGACCCATAAGGAGTTGATATGCCGGTAAACAAACCTTCAGTGCAGAAAATGGCTTTACTTGAATACATGAGAAATTTAATTATAAAAGCCATAAACAAAACAATAGTTTGATAAAACTCATTTTTTAACTTAAAATTTGAAAGCGGAGTATGCAAATTTGTTTTTTCTATTAAGTAATTTGGGCAACATAGAGAATACTTGCTGGTAGATATGAACAGCAAAAACATTTTTTACATTGTCCTTATTATAAAGTTCAATCCCATGAAAAGGCTTATTTTTAACGCCTCTAAAACGAAACTACTCTCGTAATCGCCTTCGAGAGTCTTATTTTGCTTTCCATCAACATGACTGATGCTAACCTCCAGGAGAGTTACTCATTTCGCCTTCTTTGCTTAACGTTTTTCACTGACGTGAAATGGGACGGCTATATCGAATAATTTGCTACTAGAAAAGATGGTTCACTATGTCGTTCTAGATATTTTTTCTCGCCAGAATCTGCTTTATATCTTTATAAATTTACCCTTCGTCCATGCATTGAATATGGCTCCTAAATTTGGTTTTGTGGTTCTAGATATTCGTAATTCAATTCAGATAAGAATCTGCAATGTTACTGACCCTGACCTGGAATCTCGGCTTCAGTCATTTTTCCACCACTGTAACATAGCTTTTTTTGGAAATATTTTCATAGGAATTGTTCTGATGATCTTTCGTCTTTGGTACTTGGAATTTATGAATTTAAGCGTAGTGCACGATTGGCTGCTAGGTCTAATTATTTTGCTGTTGACATTGCGAGATGTCACCGTAAGTTCTATTTCAATCGTTTCTTCTCTCGCACCTCACATTTGTGAGTCTTTCTTTCGGCTTCATGATTTCCAGACAGTTGCGATCTTCAATGATTTCAGTGAAACATTAACGGATATATTCTGTCTCATTAAAACCGGTTCTTTTATTGTCCTTTCTTCTCAATAACGTTTTTCTCAGATTCTTTCCCTCTCAATAACCCCTTGTATCTTAGTGGATTTATTGCCTTGCCCTAGGTAGAAATGATTTATAAAAAAAGTGACCATCCACCTATACACTACCTCTTTCACGAAAGAAGAGTCCGGGTTAACGCTTGCAGTTTATGCCTTTCTAAAAGAAAAATGCCGAGGTGGCAGGATTATTTTTGGCCTTTAATCTCGTGAACGTGTAGGGATCTCACTTAAATCCAGACTTGTGCCAAATTTAATTCGAGTGGGTGTATAGGTCAATCCCAAAACACCGTTTTTATGCGGTACCATCATTTTGTTCAGCCCTATAAGGCAGTATCTCTTACATTAACACTGTGTGTTGGGTGTCAGTGTCAATCCCGGATAACTGAAGCGTCTCAATAAGGAAGTGTCGAAGGGACTATTGTCTATAATAGAGTTACTACTTTAAACTGGATCATGTGACATCTTTCTTTCGAGGGATGTCCAAATAAGTTACAATAAAATCGCATCTATTTGATAATTTGGTATTACATGATATTTACGCACACACACACAGATAGGTAAATAACAAAAACGGGGTACCATGGTACGAGTTACGATTTCAAGCCTTGTCGAAAGCTACTCGTCTGTTTCGCACACTTTGCTTAGCGGTCGAAGAGTGTAATGACCGTAAAGTGGCTAGGTATTTACTCAGCTTAACTTAAGCTGGTACAAGGTTACAAGAGTGTGATATCTATGAAGATCTAATTCTAACTAATGGATTACATCACTAACTATTATTCTATGATGGGAACACACAAATATTTACTAAGTTTAGCTTAGTTTGGCACAAGGACACATTTATGAACCACCTTTCTCGAGACAAAAATAATCGAAGAGAATAGTTTGTTAACCACTGCTCCATGGTGAGATACTCAAGTTTGATAAGATTAATTTAAACAAATGTGTTGAAGGGAATAATGGAA
The DNA here is from genome assembly GCA_964036315.1 of Acanthosepion esculentum. Taxonomy (NCBI): domain Eukaryota; kingdom Metazoa; phylum Mollusca; class Cephalopoda; order Sepiida; family Sepiidae; genus Acanthosepion; species Acanthosepion esculentum. Next base: position 42,619,875 of record OZ038486.1, on the reverse strand, counting down.
AGATACTTTTTAAAATGCAATGTTCTTCAAGACGTCAGCGATCATGGTTCTCCACTGAGCCCATTTTTTTTATATTGCTATATGAATTCATAGGAAAGGTTGCGGAGTAGTTTTCTGTTGCCTCCAAGGATTTTATTTCAGAGTCGTTCTTTTCTTCGACTGGTTGCTTATCAATGCTAGAGAACTCAGTATACTATTTAACGTGAAACTGAAAGGAAGAAAAGAGATGGATTCATGCCCTCTTCCTACTTACATCAAGATAACTAATTTCATCATGTCTTTATAATTGTGAATTGAAAATAACTCGTCTTATTCTAGGGTCGCTAACAATAATCCGTTATTATTTTGTTATATATAAAGAAAAAAAATCAATCTATATATATATATATTTATACATCTCTCTCTCTCTATATATAATTATTTATTCGAAAATTATAACATAAGTATGTTATAAAATCACCATTTTTTTCAACACTTCTGGTGTCTTATCAAGTGATGGTGTTGAATATATATACCCGTTGCGTAATATCTGTTCCGTGGCGGTGGTATGACCAGCGGCCCGAATGGAAACACTCGGGTCCCCACATTTTTTCTTTTCTTTCTTTTTTTTAAAAAAAAAAAAAAAGAAAAAAACGACTGTGTCACAAGTTGACTCAATGAGGAGGAGGGTCAAGTAAATCTCACTTGACTCAGGGGGAGGGGGAGGGGGAGGGTTAAGGTAAATCTCGGATTCAGATTTATTTTTTTTTTTGCACTGCTCGGGGTGGTGAAGTCCTCTCAGGTAATATGAATGTACCTGACCAACCTATCTTTAGACTATATTTACATTTGTACATTGTACAATAAATAAATAATACACCATCTATGTGATTCCAGCGCTTTGGCGATCTAGAAAACCTACGGGTCGGATCTGATGATCCAGACTCGTTGCCAGGAAGAAATAGTAACTAGACATGTGACCCAGACAGTTCACAATGTTTCATTTGCTGTTTCTACTCTTCAATCACCAATAATGATCTTTGTTCTGGTTTCTGAATTTCGCACTAAGCTGTCTGACTTTGTTTTTCAAAATCAGATTGAATTTGTAAAATGGCATTCAAGTCTTTTTCTGCGGGAGTTATTTTTTTCCTGTGGAGAAGGTAATTCTGCAGACTTTTGAAAATCTATTTACTCATTCATAATGTCAGGAATTTTTAAGATTCCGTTTTCCAAAACTGTCTTTAAGCACTCTGTATCACTGGAAAGATCAAGTTAACGTGGAAAAAATCAGTTTGGATTCTTAAATTAGCTTCTTGTTCTAGAGCCTCTTCGCACATCCCAGCACGGTTTCTGAACTCTTTGCGTTCGCAATGTAGACCTTATTCTTTTTTTCCCGATAAAGTTATCTTAATGCTATAAAATGAATGCGTTATATCTTGTCCCTATGTTGACGATGTAAATCTTCCATTTGGTTCTCTTGCATACTTTCTAAAACGCAAATTACTTAAATGTTAGACGTAAATGTTCCACTTTGTTCTGTACATCTGTCAAGTCATTTTTTTCAGCTTGCAGCCTTTTGATGCTTTCACTTTCCTTAGTACATTCTTTAACTTTATACTCGGTATTTTGAGTAAGGAATTCTTTGTGGTCGAGATGACTTATGCTTTGAGCATTAACCAAATCGGTTAATGCCTTCTTGTATTACTATAGTCGAGTTTGGCTTGATGCTCTTTCAGTTTCTCCATTTGTTCTCTAGCTTCTTAGTTCTTTCTGCATTTGTCAATTTTGGGGGAAGTGCTGTATAAGCAAAGACTAGACTTCATTAGCCAGATAACTGAAAAGTACTGCCTGGACATTGAAAGCAACGAAAGACGCAGTTTTGTATACTTGAGGTTTTCCTTAGGGGTTTTACAAACAGCTTAAAGTCTAATTTCTTTGAGCTGGACTTTGTTGTTTTCAAGCTGGAGACATTGTACTCTTGTCTTATTGAGCTTCTTTTGATCAGATACTTTACTGTATGTTCTAAATTGGTAACTTATCTAGTGTGTTCCTCATTGCTTATGTCTTTGCTAATCTCTAGCTTTCGGGCCGTGCTGGGAGTTTGGATGTGCGAGTCTAACGAACAGCTTTCACAACTGTTTCCGCCACTATTGACTCTTCCTCGATAATCGTCTTAGCCGACAGCTGGTCGAGTGGTAGTGCATACATTCTGGAGGACGCACGAAAGCCACTTTACGTGGCCTGGAATCCTAGCCATAAAAGCACACTAATCTACAGTCTGGTATCCCGCTGAATAGCAATGCCAAATTCTTCCTGTCTACCAAGGAAATAACGACAGTCTCGCTCGAGCGGAAACCCCGTACTGCAAACCGTTTGTATGCCATAAGTTCGCTACAACTTATGTAAACCGATCATCTTTAATACTTTTCACTATGGATGTTTCTTTCTGGCTTAATTGCCGATAGATTGCCAACGTCCCTCCAGTCAATCGAAAAGGAAAGACTAATTCGACCTGCTTCACTCCACAAATGTCTCGTGTCAGCTGTGCTTCTACATATTCTGCTACAGACGCCGATCCGTCGAATTCTGAAATCCACTTTGTGGAACACTCACCCCCCCCCCGCGCCATCATGGCCGAAATTGTTTCTTCCTGCGATCGAGTATACTCCGCTACACAAGAGACTGCAAAATGGATTCGCCACCGTGGAAAGTAACTCTCTCCAACAACGTCGATGGTGGAACGGACGGTCCACCGTAGATCATAGCTACTTCGAAGACTATTTCAACGGCTGGTGGTAGCGGGATATGTACACATGGGCCAAGGCCCCAAATTGCTCGTTCCTCGCGACCATTGTCACGCTGGCATCGATATCCACCCTAACCTCTTTAGTTCAACGAGGTGGGAGGGGGTGATGTTCCAAGTTTGGAATTCCCGGGACCAGGCATCCCACAGTTTTTTCTGTTATTTGTCCAAAAAGTGTATTTATTCTCACTTTTAATGGAATTGTGCCACTAGGCCAAAAGGAAGACGTGGGGAGAGGCTAGTCTTACACTATTCTAAACCTAGCTAATTAGATTCACGATACATTCGTCCATTACAATTTAATCATTAACCACAAGAACTCCTTCACCATTTTGACATGTACCGCATATTCACAAGTCCTATTTTTTTTTCTCTCTTCGAGAAGATAGTCGCGCCAACAGACTTCTTAAATACACGTAGAAATCGTGAATATTTCTCAATCGGTGATTTGACGCTTGCAAACTTTCCGTATTGCAAATGGCAGTGAACACGCAAAGGATCGTATTCATTCAGCGTCAGATAATTCCTCACAGTATGCCTATCATTTTTTTAATATATATATATATATATATATATATATATATATATAAAACATTCCTGAAAAAGGCGAGAAAATTTGCCATTAGTGACAATTAGAAAACATTTACGATCTTAGCATTTTGTATAACTTCACGTGCAAGTGCTTTTCTTTCATTGTTAATTAACAAACCAGGTATTGTTCTTGCAGTTTGCTTAAAATATTTACTCTTACTCCATATTTAAAGCTTAACAATATTAAAAAATAAGTTTTTTTTTGCCTATAAACTACTGTAGACACTTATTTAGTCACGTAAAATTTTGTTGGCATTATTAAGCAAAACTAAGATAGATAAAAGTACATTCCGAAAAAAAAACTATTTATTTTTATTTTTTAATTTTTTAATTTTTTTTCAGAAAAAAAACTTTGAAGCTTTAATTTTAGTTCAAATTTAAAGTCAAGCTAATAGATTAAATTTAATATTGCCAATAAGCAAAATACTGTAGTGTTAAAAACCGAATTTAAATTGATTGAAATCTTTTTTTTTTTTCTCATTATCAGTAAAATCTACGAATTTTTCATATTGATAGATCGGTCAACAATTTTTTTTAAATATCTTTCCAAAATAAAACCTACTTTTCTGGAACATTATTTGAAGATGAACCGATTTAATGTCTAATTCACCTGAACTGAAACATGACTTAAGTTAAAATATCTCGGAAAAACACTTCTTAACACGAATTGGAGTGTTTTTCTTCTGTGTCGAATGATTTGACAGCCTGATATTTGGGAAATTTAAATAAGGTGGGTATAACTGAACGAAATTACTTAAAGAAATGTGTATCGAAAATTCACGAATAATAATTTTATACACTTCACTCATTACAACAATAAAATACGTAGTAATCATAGGCTTTTTAAGAGCCCTTACACCTTAATCCCTGCCCAAAGTAGAGAAATATATTGAAAACGCTTTCAAATACAGCCAATGCTCGAATTATTTCCTGCACAATGCCAGACGCAAAGCCTACAAAATCTATAGAGGAAAAACACAAAAATCCATAAATAATAACCATCCCAACAACCATAGCGAAAGTAGGCACATAATCCTACCTATCAAGTCCATAACAGCTACCATCTAAAATAACTTATCCAACCTTAACCTAAAATTCATCAACAGCATCTCTAAAACAATAAGAGGAATATACAAAATAGATTGTACAAAATACCCAATGGTCTACATCGGTGAAACAAACTAAAACCTAAAGAAATGACTATATGAGCATCGCAGAACTATGCTGCATAACAAGACTTTAAACGTATTGGTAGTTCATTGTAATAAATCTGATCACATCCTTGAATAGAAAAGTATTCACTAAGAAAATGCATTGACAGTGTACCAATCTCACAATTCCCGACAATAAACCTAAGACCAGCACCATACATAATAACACAAATTATTGCAAGAGCAATAATACCACAATGCGGTATGCGACATAGTAGAGAAAAAAAGTCTACTCGGAATGGGCTGTTTTAAAATCCAACATGCATCAACGGCTCTGATATATATAAAATCAACTAATAATATCTTGAGATTCTTGATAAAATCAAAAGAACCTGACCTGGCATCTCGGTTTCAGTCGCTTTCCGCACAGCTGGAACTTGGCTTCCCTCTGCCTTTTCTATAAATATTTTCATGGCAATATTCTGATCAGTTTTACTCTTTGGGACCTCGATCACATGAATTTAAGCGTAGTCCTAGATTGGGAACTAGGTCTCATAGTTTTACTGTTAAAATAGTTAGATGCAACCATAAGTTTTCTTCTAATAGTTTATCTTCTCATAGTTCTCGCTAGTGGAACTCAATAATGGCTTCTTACTACCCTGTCACCTGCAATCTTCAAAGATTTAAGTGCAATATCAATCGTTGTCTTTTGAATCATGTTCATTTTGTCCCTTCTCCGCACGAACGTCTTCCATTTTCGTTTACTCCCAGTAACACTTTGCTTGGGGTGAAAAGATTATTAAAATAGATTATGGCAATTCATAGATAATAAAAGCAAAGGAATCTGTGGAGATCCATTACTCATAAATCTCTGTTATGTCATATATATATGGCTCAATATGCATGTAAGATGCTTAGTAATATTTTTGAGTAGGTTTTAAAGATATAAACACTGATGTTAAGAATTCAATGTAGTTATCAAAGTCTCGGCCAAATAATTTCTCGATTTCAGTAATTGATGCTGCGTGTGAGTGTTAAAAGTACATCATTTAAATTATAAACAAAACAAACTAATAACGAATACGTCGAAATATTTGTAACGGCATATATTGTTTAAACACCGCTCAAGTTTTACAGTACATTTCGGGGTTTTCATTTTGGATGATTCAGTCAGACCCTGCGTCTATAACTTTCAATAATTTATTTTATTCTTATAAAAATATTAATTCTTCTAATAATAAAAAAATTCGTGCTATCTAAATTCTTCTATGTGCTGTGCCCCTTCAGGACGTTAGCGATCATGGCTCTCCACAATTCTCTGGCCTTTGTAGATATTAATAAATTGTCTTTTTATTATCTCTCCTAAAATTTGATGCGCCATCAATTTATTCAAGCTCGCTAGGTAGGTTATGCGCTGTTTTCTTCTGTCCCTCATGCCTTCAATCTGTCCTGTGAGTATCAAATTTTCCAAGTCCACTTTCCTCATGTGCTCTAGAAATTTCTCCTGACTCTTTCTGATGTTAGATATAAGTGTACTTTTTTCCAATGTACTCTAGAATTTCGTGGTTGCTCAAATGTTCGGTTCATGGTATTCTTAGTATCCTTCTGTAGAACCACATTTCTGTTGCTTCAAGTCTCTTCAGCTGTGAGGAGATTGTCCAGCTTTCACTGCCATAACAGTTCAGTTCCATATAGGACGAGTGATATTACGTAACAGTTCAGTAGTCTTTTCTTAGTTTCTAACGAAAATTTTATGTTTCTAAATACTTTGCTTAGCTTTTAGAACGTATCTTTCGCTATCCCAATGCGCTTCGAATTTCAGTGTGGCTCTTTCCATCCTTTGTTCAAACACTTCCCAGATCTTTGTTTTACTTCTTTTGCCTTTGGTTTCTCTAATTTGGAATTTCCATGAAGGCTGTTTGTTTCTAACATCAATGCATTCCGTTTTCTTGAAATTGATGTTTAGTCCTTCTCGCTTTCCTTCACTACTTTCTGTAGGAGTTATTGTAGTTTCCTTTCTGTATCTGCTATCAAAAACTGTGTCTTCATATCTTATGCTGTTAATGTTGTGGTCGCCAATAATAAATCATAATAGAACTTCTAATCCTTTTTTGTTTTCAATCTTTTCTGTGAGTATCAAATTTTCCAAGCCATTTTCCTCATTTTGTGCCCTAGAAATTTCAACTGTCACTCTTATTAAGTATAAGTATCTCTTTTTTTTATTTAAGCGTTTCATCCTAAGCAAGGTGAGAAGCCACTAGCACGCAAGGGGTTACAGAGAGTTGGAGCGAAAGCAAATAGGAGTGATAGAGGAAAGGATGAAGAGAAGGATAGGGGATAGATCAAGGCATCTGGAGACGTCGATTGACATTATATTTGAATAGTTGGAGGTTATATTACAATTTCTGTAAAACATCGTCATTGCTCAATGTTAGATTCATGGTTTTCTCAGCATCCTTCTGTAGAACCATATTTCTGTTGCTTCAAGTATCTCCTTATACTGTTAGGAGATTGTCCAGCATTTAATGCCACTATCTCAGTTACGTGTACATAACTTCTCAAACGCACAGGTTCGTATTTTCCGATAATTGTCGACTTAGTATTAACCAGACCCTAGCTTATATTTATGTATTTGCTGGACATGGGAATTCTTTATTGTGATTTGCGTTCTTTTTGTTTATTTATTTCAAACTATTCCTTGTTGGTCGACCAACCCGGAACGCGACTGACAGTTATAAGTCGTTCACATGTGCTTGGGATTTTAAGGAAATAACTGTTCTGTTCTTTCTATTTTTCCTGAAAGACTTCCGTGTGTTAGAGGTAACATATGCTCTTGTCTTCCAAACAGAAGGATTCCATCAAGTAACGGAAAATATTTCAAAGACTAGTTTACTTTCTGCTAGAAATAAAACATCTGGAATCTCATCCTGGCAAAGGTATACACATTGGTAGACAAAATCACTTTAAGGCAAACGCAAATATAAAAACATAAGTATATATTATGTTTTACTTCAATCGGCATACATTCATATATATATATATATATATATATATATATATATATATTTCTGTATGTGTGTGTATTTATAAATTTTTATGAGATCATCGCTTTACAGAAACACATTAATGACTCACTGGATTAGGGCGTCATCCACACACGATTTAAATGTTACAGAAAATTCACTCTGTCTATGCGTTCTTGTGAATACAATACGTATGAGTAGATATTTCATTCATTAATTTATAGAAATATACATCCAATTAACTATTCTTGTAAATATTTTGGTATATATATATATATATGTATATATATATATATATACGTTTACATATTTACTTGAATTTATATGTTGATATATATAAATGCATGTATTTATGAACATATATGTGTGTGTGTGTGTGTGTGTGTGTGTGTGTGTGTGTGTGTGTATTCAAAAATCTTTTTTGAAGTCAACCAAGTAGGTCTGTCTAGTTTCACATTATATTTTCTTGATTTGTCATAAACTGTCGCCAAAGAGAAGCCTAGAATGCCTCATTTGGTCACCGATTTAATTTTTAATCATTTCACCCTCAAGTAACGCGATAAAGCCACTAAGACGCAAAGAGCTATTCAGTGTGGAATAATCTGAAAAGTAAACATTATTAAGGCCATAAAAAGAACAGGAGTTAACAAGACCCTACATGACGATTGACATTGCATTTAAATGTTTGAAAGTAAAACATGACTGGGAAGCATGAAGGTATAAGAGAGTTCCAAAAGCGAGAGTGCGAGAGAAGAAATTGCTAGCATACAAACTAGGGTTACCTCTAGAAATTTCGACTGTAAAATGATGAAACCTAAATGCCAATCTATAGTACTGCGCTTAAATTCGTGAAACCGAAGTACCAAAGAGGAAAGCTCTCCAGAACAATTAACATTATCATGAAAATATTTCTAGAAAAGTCACAGGAAAGCTATGTTACGGCAGCAAGAAAGCAGAAAAGGCCGAGATGCCAGGTCAGAACCGATAAAATTGCAGATTCTTCTTTAGATTTTTATCAAGAATCTCTAAATACATAGCAAAAGCACCGGACCAGATGTGACAGCAATGTTCTCATGTGAAAATGATCTAAACTAATTTCACTGTGCAAATTATTACTCGCGGTCCCACTGACTTAAAGGCCGGTCATACCCAATTAAACAATTTGCTGACAATTCTGGCTGTCGCACATATGTCCAAAGTTCATGATGTTTTCTTTTTATTTTAGAAAAGTTTTATTTCTAATTTATAAAAGCTTAAGTTACAAAAACGATGAAGATATATTTTAAAACAATTTAAACACTTTAAAATGTGAAAAAAAAACCCTATTTAATGTCGGTTATTTCTTTTGTAAACAAATTTGTTTATAAATTCTTGATCCCTTGGAGAGACTGCACCTAATCGTCAAAAACATTTTACATTACTCATAATGCCACATTTTCTATCCTTGGTTAAAACTTCCCAAAATCTGACCAATCAGAATAACTTCTTAGTTGAATCGAGAAAGTTTGAGCACCCCGTGTGATATATATATATATATATATATATATATATATATATATATATATATATATATATATATATACATGTGTGTATATATATATATATATATATATATATATATATATACATGAAGAAATATAGTATTAAGGTGTTCTATATTTATGGGATAAAGTGCTCAATATCAGAGATAGAGAGTATGTAAATATAAATATGAAAGTGAACATTGAAGTCAACACCCAGAGGCGACGGGCTGTTTCATGCTAAACGCAATCGTCAGGCCGCCTGACGATTGCATCTAGCATGAAACAGCCTGTTGCCTCTTAGTGTTGACTTCAATATTAACTTATATATATATATATATATATATATATATATATATATATATATATATATATATATGTATATGTAATTACACAGCAAAAAATCAAAAATTACCTCATGTGGGTATAGTCTATTTCAGCCAGCGCAACCTTAGACTGAATTTATCTCGGAATCAGGGATTTAGAATTTCATTTAGATGCCAGAGGAGGAAAATATACCGAACTTACCCCAAAATAATGGAAATAGAATGGGAAAGATCCATACTAAAGATGCTTATTTTTTATTTTATTTAAGGACCATAAACCTAACTTCGCTGATAGACTAGACTAACAAATCTAACTAAAACTGGGCTAGGCCTCATCTTAAAAATTATAATAAAAAAAAATAACCGATAATCTACTACGTAATTACAATTTGTGCTAATCTTTGGAAGGATTCGTCAGATACTATCAAATGGTCCGCCAATACGAGTAATAAAGATAGAGCAACATTTATTAAGTTTGATATAATTGATTTTTATTCCCTTATCTTCAGAGATCTCTTAGCTAATAGTATTAATTCGCAAAAAAAAAAAAACAAACAAAAAAAAAACTATATCGAGATAACGGTTGATCAAACTAATACAATCTTAACTGCTAGGAACTCGCTTAACACTGAATAATTCTACCTGGACTAAGTGCCTTAATGACGATTTTGATGTCTCTATGGAAGCATAAGATTCAGCCCAGGTTGCTGATTTAGTATGTTTTTATACTTTAGATAGATCTAGAACTAGTGGGCTTATATATAGAGAGAGGAACTCATCTCCATCCTCAATAGTAATAGTCCGCTAACGGCGAAGTTACAAAAGGAAATCATTAGGGCCTTTAAATTACTAGGGTTTAAGAATGAGATTTCTTCTAACCATAAAATAGTTAATTACCTAGACATCACCCTTAATCTTAATGATAAAACCTTTAAACCTTACCATAAAGAGGATGAAACCCCTATTTTAATGCTAGTTCTAACCACCCCAATGCCATTGAGACAAATACCCACTACCGAATTAGTAAATAATCGTCCAACGAAAAAAACTTTAATAAAAATAAAGAATTGTATGAAAATGCTGTCCAGAAAAGTCGTTTAAAAATAGGTCATCTTATTTAACTCTATAAGTAACACCGAAACATCTAAAGTGGGATGTAGGCATAGAAATAGAAAAAAGTAAATTCATATGGTTCACCCCCACCCTTTTGCAAATTATCAAATATTAATATCGGACAGTACTTTTTAAAGTTAAATAAACACACACACACACATATATTTTGGGATAATTTTTATTTGTGATAATTCAAGTAAAGAACATCACGTGGATTTGCTTTTAGCCCAGGTTAGGTATTTTGTTCTAGTTCAGCTAAGTTTTACCTGACGAGGATTTTTTAAAGACAGTCAATTGACGTTAATTGTTTTCTTTTAGTTATCTGTGAAATTTTATGAACTTTTTATTTTCAGTTTTTTGCTTTAATACCTTTTCGTGTTTCTTGTCTTCTTTTTTCTTAACCAAATCTTATTTTTCTTTTTGTGTATTTCATTCCTTTTCTAATTCTTTTATTTTGTTGCTAATTGTCGACGTTAATTCGTTTTAGTTTTTCCACACCAAGTTTGAGTTTTCTTTTTTTTCTTTTGGTTTTTAAGTGTGTTTAGCCATGGTTGGAGCAGGCTGGTCCTATCATGTCGGTGAATTTGGAAACGGTGAACATGCAGAATACGTCACTGTCAAAAAAATCGGCCTGGGGTGATGGCAGTCTCCAAAAGGATGCCAAATATTATGAATCTCTGAAAGAAAAGTACGAGTCCTACATCAAAGGGAATGAGTTCCTTACAATTCCCGAGGCAATTGATGCCGTGAAGACGAGAACAATCTTCCTGTTGGCTATTGACGTAAGAACTCAAAGATTAATTGGTGTCAGCAAGGAAACATTGGAGGAAGCCTTGAAGAGCTTCAAGATAGGCCCAGAAATTCTGGCTAGAATGTCAAACGCGTTATGGGATATCTTGTTGGCTACGGTGGTAGAGGCGAAGAAGTTGGCAGGGAGCACCCTGGCAACAAACTCTGTTCGCCTACAAACGGATTATTTGGCAACGAGAAGGACAAAAATGGCCGTCCATGGAGTCCTAGTGCATATCAGCAGAGATAGGCTGGGAGCCACTTTTGCCCGATTAAGGTGACATGGAGGAGGTCTCGGTAGCAGTTAACAAAACAGGGATTTCCACTGGGGACTTTGTCCTCCAGGTTACTTTAACGCGGAAAAGTTTGGAGGAGATCCCCAACGGGCTGATGTGCCGGGAGAAGATGATGCCCGTGGTCGTAGAAGGATGTCGTCCCTACTGCTGGTTATGTGCCTCCGTCGGACACATGTCAAAGGCATGTCCCGGCAAGAACGCAGCGCCGTCACAGCCCAGTCAAGCAGCGGAAGCAATAGAAGATTTGTTTTGAAAGACATCGCCAAAAGTTTGGATACGATAGGCTTCAATGTAAGTACTCGCACAAAACAACGTTGTTTAAATAGAAATGTGTTGTATGTAAACCGACCAGGACGAACCCCTCTTTACAAACCATATCACATTGTTGCTCGGCTTAATTTTTTTCAATGTTCTTGGACAAAGAAAATTGCTTTTATCAATTCTGGATGAAAATGTAAAACTATCAGCGCAAAATCTTCATTTAGGGCGGCGATTTACTTTCCAGCAAGATAATGATCCCAAACATACGTCTAAATCAGTGACTGCGTGGCTTCAGAAAAAGATTATAATTCTGCCATGCCCTTCAACGAGTTCTGTCCTTTTCCCAAACACTCCTCTTTGCTCTTACTCTCACTCTCTGTAACGCCTTGCTTGGGGGGATTTGCTTAAAAAAAAAAAAAAGCAGCTCTTAATAAATTCTTTTTGTTATTTCTCCTAAATCCTCTTCTGCCATCTATATACTCAAGCTCACTAAGTATGTTATTCATCGTTTTCCGGTCTTTCTTGCCTTCAATCTGTCTTGTGAGTATCAGATTTTCCAAGCCCTCTTTCCTAATTATGTGCACTAGAAACCTCAAATGTCTCTTCCTAATGTTAAGTTTCCTTTTTTTTTTTGTTTCCATTTTTTCTAAAACTTCGTCGTTGCTCGCATGTTCGAACCAATGTATATTCATCATCCTTCTGCAGAACCACATTTCTGTTGCTTAAAGTATCTTCATCTTTCAGGAGATTGCTCAGCACTCATTAATTATCTTTTTGCCGTTGATGATCATCATTATTATTATGTTGGTGTCCTACATGGACGTAGGCGTGGTATCAACAAAACGCCTCATAAGGCAAGAAATTATCGGAGAATTCCTACAGAATAAATTATTATTATTATTGAATGAGAAAGAGAAACATCAAGAAAGCGAAGCTGGGGTACAAATATGTGAAGTCCAATATATCGATCATGACGCTCAGACCTAAGTACATGTACCTTGTATACCTTTAAAAATTAAATAATGATAAAGGATAAAAGTATACATGGTACCTGAAACGGATAAATATGGCGATATGGTGACAGATTTTGATAAAAGCGGTACAAAATTTTGTTGTGTACCCAGTCCTCTCAAGTGGTCTATGATTTAAATTGTCCTCGAGTCTCTGGATGTGCTTTTCAAGTTGCTTTGACTGCCTCATCCGTCAAGCTTAAAAAATAAGACTCGACACTACTCCAACTCATGAACGGAGATTCACAGTTCATCCCGAATACAGCGTATTGTGGCTGTGCTTTTAATATATATTGATAATTGATTATTAATTCATAATAATATCAATTACGAACACAGCCACTATGTGTTGACTGTATTCTGTAATTAAAAAAATCCTATTGCTATAAAATAAAATTTTGCATATTCAGGCAAACAAAATTGATAATGGTTAATAGATGAACGAAAAGAGATTGTTACGTATATTCCCACCTACAAAGGGGAAGAAATGAAATAAATAAAACTAAGTTGGTTATCGAGATAAGAAATCCGAAATATAGATCTTGGAATTCTTTGTTTCTCCATTTAATTTGAAAAAAAATCTAATGCAAAACAAAAAAAAACAAAAAACTATTTATTCAGATATACATGAAATCCCCTAGATATTTATTTTTAAAAGTGTTCAATATGAATTTGATATAAAACCACAAGGAGACAGAAGCAAGTTTGTCCATCGTACTTCTTAATAGGAAGATAAATAATTATCTTATTTCAACACGTGTACCGAGCCTTTCATTATGACATTCAGTAAAATACCGAAGAACATGCTCGATATTCTTTTTCGTAATAAATACACGAACTGATTAGATAGTTACGACCTGATTGGGGTATACAGGAACAAATAAACGAGAATAGACAATAATATAGTATCAGAGACTAGCAGGCAGTAGTTCATGTTGCATAGAATCCAAAAGGAAATTCCTAAACAAATAAATTTTAGTGAAAACTGTGGAGAGCCTAAATTTGCATACAAATAGTTTTTGAATAAGTCGTCAACTCGAAAAGACAGGTTTTTTTTTAAGAAGTTGGAAATACCTGGCGTCTTCAAATTGACTTGTGATTCTGTAGAAAAACTCGACAGTTGTTGACAGTAAAAGATTTGAAACGGTTTAAAAAAAAAAAACCGTTTAAGCACAGAAACGTGCAAAAGGAAAAAACTTACTTCTCTCAATATTAACCGAATTATTTTAAATACATATGTAAAAAAAAAAAAAAATTGTAATTTGGGGGGCTAGGTGTTGTATTTTGCTTAAGAATTGCTTAATTAGCTACTGACTTCAATCTTTTCAGGCTGAGAAAAATTTACCCAAAAGTAGACAGGATCAGACTTTCACTTTCCTTTCTCTTTTCTTTTGATGACTAAGAATTTTCCGACAAGAAAGATGAGCAATTCAAACGTTATCACATCCATATTAAGGTAACTACAACCCGATATCTATAAAAGGTATGACAGCTATGCGACTGGGTTACACGACTGGGAGCGAACACGTAAACCTAAATTACAATTTAGTCTTTACAAAGAAACCTTAAGTTTATTATTTAAGACACTGAAAAAACATGAGGTTCATTTATTTAATTTTCTTTAAACTTGCTGAATTTGAACTTTGTCTAAAAAAAAAATAAAAATAAGAAAAATTTCTGATATGAAATTGACAAAAAATTGTCATTAAAAATTTTATCATAAAATTAATTTTTTCTATGATATTCTTCTTCATAACAATGAACATAATAATTAAAATATTTATTTTTTTATGAATAATTTGAGTTATTTTTTTTCTAACAGGTATTTTCAAAATTTGTTTAATTTTACTGTTCTACATAAATACAAAACAAAAATGTAACCTTTTGCACTACTAAATTAATGAAAAATTTATTTTATATCTACGGGCAGAGGCTCGTCTATGGAGGTAGACAAACCCGATCCCGAGTATGTGGAGTCTACGGGGAATTTTTGCCCGAGCCCACGTAAAAGCCAGCCTTTTGCCACATCCCGTTTTGTGGGAAGGTTTGGATAATTACCAGCCAAATCGCAGTCTGTCTCGAGCTCTATTTTCGGGCAGATGGTGGCTCAGTTGGGGCACTGTCTTTGGCTGAGAAATACAGACAAGTAGTGTACCCGAACCCGCGGGGGATGGGTAAATTTTGTATGACCCAGGTAGAAACGCTTGGGTTCCCCGCAATAATCTCAAATTGTGTTACAACTCATCTCAGCTTGGATTAGGGTCGAAGAGTAGATACTAGTCGTACTGGAACCAGTCTTACTAATTATACAGGCGTTACGGCAATAGGCTAAGCATTACGTATAGAGAATACTTTAACGAATTACGTTTAACCAAGTACGAGTGTGTGTTATAACTTTACAATAGGAAGTTATAATAATTTTTGAACAACTAATAGAAACTAAACTAACCCTCATTGTTTTGCATAACTGTTGCTAGTGTACACCAAACATGAAATCAATCGAATTTATTCGAGTTCAATGGGTTTTATTTTCTGTACTTTACATTCGCCTTTTTCAGGTCCTTCATTTCTTTTTCTTTACTTGAAATTAACGCAATATTGTTTCTGGTTGACACGTGTGACAATAAAATGAAAACTAATGAACACATGTCGAATTTATCAGAGATTTTATTTATATGATCTCCTCACTGAATCAGGATGTGACACACGGTCTTTTTATGTAAAGAACCTATACGCGTACATATTGACCAAGGACAAAAATTGCCAATTCCCCTCGACCACTGGCTTCCATATTACACCAACTCCCCTCGTTATCGTTATGAGGAAGGTGCTGCCACAGGCTTGGTATTCTCGGGGTTAGATGTCACGTTCTGGTCCCCGATATATAGACACGCTTTTGGTTGTCATCATTTTGGCCATATTTTTTTGTTTCAAATATGTTCTTACTCTTATTCTTCGTTCGGTTTCATCCGTTATTATTTCCCTTGATTTTCAGCGTCTTAACTGAAGTATGGCGTTCGTCACTTTCGTACAGATGCTTCTTAAGATGTCGAAATATTAAGAACACCTGTAATTCCTTCTTTGCTAATCACAATTTGATTACGTAAAAGTACGCTTTTCTGCATTACTTCCATTCTCTGCACACAGTTATTGATATTGATATAAGCGTACGTTGTGTTACGTTGCGGACAGCTGTAGGAATCAAGATTAATTACTGTCAGTAAGTCGGGTATTGCTGACATTTTGGCGTCTCAGGGAACGTATGACAAGTTTAACTCGGGATTGCCGACATGTTAACATGATTGTGGATGACAACGTTAATCATTCGGCAGATTGAAAAGAACCCTAAACGTAAGAAAAAGCCGCTGTAAGTGTATAACCTTCATCGCTTTCTGCGGTTTAATCGTAGCAGAAACATTATCTACGGTTAAGTTGAGGTATAGCACAGTTCTCTTCTCGGTGAACAGCAATGCAAGGAAATAAAATTTAACACAAAAAGATTAACAAATGAATAGATTGAGTGCAGAAAAAAGAGAAGCGAAATAAAGATGGCTGAGGCATATCTGAGAAACGGACACTGGAAACAAAGAGAGTATCAGAAAGAAAAGAAAAACCAAAGAAAGAAAAGAATTAGAACGAAGAGGTATCGAGGGAAAACAACAAAGAAGTGTCAGAAAAGTAAAAGATAGGGTAAGGTTGTGATAACAGTAGGAATAAATATATTATGTTTGACGCGAGGAATAGAAATGGCTAGAGAGTGAAGAAAAGAGAGAACAAATTAAAACAATACTCCTTTCTATGTGCCATGTCCCTTCAGGACGTTAGCGATCATGGCTCTTCACAATTCTCTGGCCTTTGTAGATATTAATAAATGTTGTTTTGTTATACAGTGTAACCCGGATATAAGAGAGTTGTCGGGACCGGAGACGAAGTATCTTATATCCGGTTTTGGTCTATTATATATACATTAACACAGGCTCTAATTTGGGACCAGATAAAATTTCTCTTATATCCGGGTTACTCTGTACCTCCTAAACCTTGTTCCGCCATTCATTTACTCAAGCTCGCTAAGTAGTTTATGCATTGTTTTCCTCTGTCCCTCTTGTTTTCAATCTGTTCTGTGAGTATTATATTTTCTAAGCCCTCTTTCCTCATTACGTGTCCTAAACCTTTCAACTACCGTTTTCTGATGTTAAGCATAATTGTCATTTTTGCTTCTATTTTCTCTAAAATTTCGTTGCTCACATCAAAACCAAAATATTAACCTGAGAACTCGAGCCATCATCTTAAATAATCCTTTCTTATTCCATTTTC
The DNA here is from genome assembly GCA_964036315.1 of Acanthosepion esculentum. Classification (NCBI taxonomy): domain Eukaryota; kingdom Metazoa; phylum Mollusca; class Cephalopoda; order Sepiida; family Sepiidae; genus Acanthosepion; species Acanthosepion esculentum. The sequence goes on along the minus strand of OZ038486.1, from coordinate 42,602,699 downwards.
TCTAAAACTTCCTCGTTGCTCACATGTTTGGTCCATGATATTCTCGGCATCCTTTTGTAGAATCACATTTCTGTTGCTTCAAGTCTTTTTTTCATCTTTGAGAAGATTGCCCAGCATTCACTGCCATAACAGTACAGCACTCTTTTCTTTTTTTTCTCTATATAAACATATGTCTGCAAATCCTTCGTTTTTGAGTTATTAAGTTTAAAGTTTATGGCAGACGTTGTTAAATATACAATCCCAAAATACATTTACAAATATTTGGGGCGGGTTCCTGACACCAAAACAAGGTGAAATGTCCATATAAATATATGTCCAAAAAGCTGCCGTTGTAACTCAACACAGCAACTCGTAACAAATGTTCAAAATGTCCTCCGCTTGCTTCTACGCACGCATGCACCCGTCTGATCAATGACTGGCGGAACATTTCAAATACTCCTACACGCTGTCGGATGATTTCGCAGACCTCTATGACACTTTGATGAAGCGTCACTGCATCATTAATGTCTTCTACATAAACCAATTGTTTTAGGTGGCCCCACAGATGCAGGCCATTGAACCGGTCCTCCCCTACATATCCATCTTTCATGTCAGCCAGGGCATCGCGAACAATGTGTCTAAAATGCGCTGGAGCCCCATCAAGCATGAACCACATGCGTCTTCGTATTGCCAGAGGTACCTCCTCTAGCAGATCTGGAAGTTTGTTCGCAATAGATCTCTGTAGATAGCTCCTGTATGACATACTGTGAGAAACTATAAACCCACCAGACAGTCACCGACAATTCTAGACCACACATTAATCGTAAACTGCACCTGGTGCCTAGCCTGTATTGTATCATAGTGATTCTGATCCCCTCGCAAATGTTGGTTGTATAAATTTATTATTCCATCTCTTCCAAATATTGCCTCATCTGTAAACAAGACTGGAGAGACAAACAACAGTAGTTTATGCAATAAAACATCGGCAAAAGTACTCCCGTGGTGAGTGATCAGAGGGCGAAAGATCCCGCACACGTTACAAATGATACGGATACAGGAGCTGCTCTTGAAGTACCCTCCATGCGGTGCTATATCATGCTAGGGCTACTTGACGTGTGCTGATACCTGGATCATCTCCGACAGTCTATAGAATGTGTTTTTCGTGGTCATATGTACGAGCGGATCTCGGTCTTCCTCGATACATAGTTTGTGGTGCCACGGATTCTGCCTCAGCAGTGCGACTATTAACAGGAGCAAAGCTTGGATGACTCAACTGCCTTCGGTCTGGAAACGTAATCCGATACAGCCGTTGGGCCTTGCGCCTATTTCCATTCGCGCGGTCATATGTAAAGATAATATGTGTCCGCTCACGATATGAATATCATGCCATTGTTAAATGGAACGCTTGTCCGTTATTTCATTACTATTCCCGTTAAACGTTGAAGACAGACTAGCCACAAATGTACACGAATGACAAACGTAATCTAGTCTACATGACAACACAGTGCCATCTACCGTAAATTTTCTTTAAATTTAACTAAAAAACGAAGGATTTTCAGGCGTATGTTTATATGGAAGTTTGTCCTTGTTTTAGTGTGGGGAACCCTTCCCCAAAGGTTTTTTATACTTTGTGCACACACACACACACACAAACACAAACACACACACACACACACACACACACGTATATATAGGTATATTTAATATTTGTTCGTTTATTTTATTTTATGTTTAATTTTGTTTATTTATTTTATATTAAATTCCATTTTTATTTATTTATTTTTAATTAATGATTAGTTGGCAAAGTAACTATTTATTTATATGCCAACACTTACCCATTATTTAATTTTTCTTGTTTAAGAGTTTATTTTGGTTTCTAAAACTAATTATTACTAATTTTTCCTCTAAGCATAGTTTACAGTTTTTACTTTTTTTGATCTTGGTGAGGATATTGTTTTCATTTTGGGTTCATATGTATTTTGATAGGGCTGTATTGTTTGTGTATTTTTTCTCTCGAAAGACATTTTGTGGTTCTGATATCTTTTTTTTTTCTGTAGCACCTATATAATTTTTTCTTCTGTGTTAATATTATTATTAACGGTAGCTTTGTATATTATGTTATTGGTTAAATATTTATTGTTAAGTGAGCAATTTCTTTTTGCTTCTGCAATTATATTTGATAGTGTTATTTTGCTGGATGTTATTGTTATTGGTTTTCTTGAGTATTCTTCTTATTGTGCTTAGTTATTATTTTCTCCATGTTGTTCATGAAGCTGTAACTAATTTTGATTGTATTTTTGTTTGTTTGTAATTTTCTGCTTTTAGAGAAGTGTTTGTCAATTAGTTGAATATTTTACCTATTTTTGTTTTTATTGTTGTTTTTATATATTGTTGCATATTGAACCAAATTATATTTGATTTTCTGTTGCTTTTGTATGTGTAAATTATCCAATGTTAAATATAAATATATAAATCGTTCAAAGATTTTTACCACTTTTAGATTTCATAAAACAGTATGTTCTTTTGTATGTGCGTGTAAGTCTATGTCAATGCTGTTGCGTATTTAGTATGCACTATTTTTCTTTGCTGGATTTCGAGTGTCACGACTTCACACGTCGGTCGGTGTCATGTCGGGCTTTTGCACACGGAAATCACCAAAGAATTACAATGCATACTTCTAGACATAAACGTATCAACAAAAAATAAAATAAAATAAAACTTTTTTGATAACTTATGAAAACCGACACTACTCAGATGTCAATGAAGAATTCACATTTATATTACCCCCGGAAACCAGGAAAATGATATGAACAAGATTACATGATTATCTATGACTAGATTACATGATTAAATTAAAAAAGACATTTAAACAAAGCGCTTTCGTTATTTTTTTAGCCAAAATTGCATTTATAATGAAGAATGTCAAATTTGTCCAAAATTTTCATTTAGTATACACAGCTGCAAAACTGCATCGTGTTACATGAAATATAACTACAGTTGTGTCGACACATGAAAATAACTTCATTCATTAAATAACAGTGGCGAATAAAAGGGAATATTTGCATAGATGCTCCCTGATGACATGCAGAGTAAAAGAAAATCTAACAGTAAGGTATTTTGAAGGAAAACTTGAAAACGTTTATTTCTCCACAGTAAGCTAATCTCTCCGAGTGGAAAAACAAATTTTCTACGAAAAGTGCTGAAAAGTTCTTGGCCGGAACCATTACTCAAAATTTGATCAAATGAACAAACACCAGATGTTTTTATTTTTATTTTTTTTTTATTTTGTGAAAGGGTTTCTTGGTCAGATCGGAAACTTTTCAGCACCCTCTTGTACGAATAAAATATACATTTTCCAGAACACTTACTGAACCCTTCTGGAAAGATTGTCGCCAGTAAAAGTCAATGAAATGTCATGCAATAATTTAAAAATAATTTGTAGCTTGTCGGCGTTTGATAACATTGACCTTTCTTAAAAGACGGTATCCCTGTATAAAGGATTTTATTTAGACAGTGTAAAATTGTTTTCTGGATAGATGCCCTTCTTGGTTAAAGAGTTCAGTGGCTAACCAGAAACAAAAGGAATGTTCAAGAGCCAGTTACGTTTATATTCTTTTAACACAACCAAGTATCTAAAACGCGGAAAAATCATTTAATTTTCAGATAGATTGTGGTTTGGCTGGTTGATCCGTTTTCTACGGCTTATCAACCCATTTGCAGGTTATTTAAAGCTAGAAAATATTTTTAGACTGTAAGAATTTTTTTTTTTTTTTAGATAATAATGATTTACCGATACAAGTCTTAGCTGGGCGGAGGCGGAGAAAAGTATTTGTGCGTAAGTGAATATCACGAACCAAAATGGAATTGGAACTCGGCTCTCCGAGTAACAACTCCACATATGCATGCTTACAGCACCTGGTATTCCCAAGCGATTACCCATCTAGGTACTCACCGGGCTCGACGTTGCTTAACCGATGTTTCAACGTGATGTGGCTGCAAGCTTCAGATATATTGGTATCGGTTTATGTAGTTATAAAATTATTAACATGGTAGCATTTTTTTCTGCAGCAATTATCTGTTCTTTGTATGATTTGTTTATATTCATATAATATTATAACGATGTGATGGTAATTAGTTTTTATAATTAAAAATATCATTAAACCCATTAGATTTTTTTGCTACAAAATTGTACAAATTACTCTGAAAAGCTAACAGTTTTGATTGATGATAAACTTAGTGTCATCAAATAATTCTATATCAAGTTGACCATCGTAATTAAATAATCGGTTATTGGAATAAAAATGAACTTCAACTGAATTGTTGATTATTATAAAAAATTAACAAAATTTTTCGATTACATAGGTGAGAAATTTTATATTTGCGAGGTTTAGATCAATTTAGTATCAGAGCACAAGACTGAACAGACACATTACTCATTACACAATTGGAAGACTTAGCTTTTAAATCATTACTGTATATCAGAAGCCCAAGATGAAATTGTTTTATTACAATTTATATACCTGAAATAATTTATTCTAGTCAGTTTCAATGTAACAGTCAGATTACTGAAAAACCTTTAGCTTTTCATTCATATAATGTATGTTCACATTTGTCTCTTTCTTTTGTTTACTGGCGCTTACCTTATACAAGGCCAAAGAGCCGTTCAAGTTAGAGCATTACTAAAGGAGATTGAGCGATAAGAGCAAGAGGTAAGAAGTGCAGTTTATGAAGATATGTGGTTTGTAAATGCAGACGAGGTTTATATGTTTGATATAATATTAAGTGCATATTTGTTGATTTTTACACATCAGGAATCGCTTTAACTTCATTTTAAAATTGCAATTCATGAAAATTTGTTCTTCCACTCATTTCAATGTTCATTCTAAAAAAGGAAGTAGGATTTACTAGAAAATAATGACAGAAAATATAGAAGATGAAGATTATCAGTCGCAAGTGAAAAAGAAGACAAGGAAGAAAGTAAAACGGTAAATTGTGGAAACGAAAAGCAGAAAGGAAGGAAAGGTAAGAAAGAATAGGAAGAAACCGGGGGAGGAAGACAAGGAAAAAAGAGAGAAAGGAAGTGAAGTTAAGAACGAGGAGTATAAAGGCAGGGAAATGAAAGGAGGGAGAAGAATTGATCGCAGAAGAAACAAGAAAAAGGAGGTAGTGTAAAAAAGTATACGAGGAAGAAGGCAGACAAAGGTGAGGAAATAAAGAGGCCGCCTGAAAGAGAAGGAAAGAAGGTAAGGATGGTAGAAAGGAAGGGAATTCAGGAAGAAGCGGTAGAAGTAAAAGGAACAAATTCAACAGTAATAACAGCAGCAACAATAACATAAAGGATCAACTATAAATTATGTCAGAACTGCTTAATCACAGGTTATATTTAAATTTGGTTAAAGGAATTCTGGCGTTGCATAAAAACAGATCCAGATTTATAACTTCCAGCTCAGTTTTCTTTGTAATCTAAACAAATAAATAAGAGGCGGTTTCTGTTACTTGCTTCCTCTGGGAAGTCTCATTATTGCAACTAAAACTGATTTATACTTGCTGTAACCGGTATCAAGTTCATCGAACTCGGCACACCTTTTATATTTTACCAAAATTTTATAACCCAAATTTAAGCGATTTCCTTTACTTCTGTTCGGGAAATGAAATTAATTTCAGTCTGAATTCATGTCTCAGGAGTTTTCATCTTACACTGATACTTACAAGTTACTCTAAGATTATTAGATTAGAGAAAATAAAAAGTTAGATTTACTTTGGCCGTGATTATTATATCCAAGCATTTTTAAGCGAAAAGTAAATACTAACTAACGATAATGTTAATTTACCCCTACACGAGCGCAAATACGAGAAAAGGTCAGTTCCACGCGGGGAACATTGATTCAAACGTATTGCAGCGACCTACGACCCTTTTATTCTTTTAAATCGGACATTTTCAGAAATTACACATCCTTCTGTGTTGTCTTTCCTTTGTGCCGACTGACGACTGACTTACTTGTAGTCGTTTGACTTTATTTGTATTTGTTTGACGACACAGCCGAATTGTATTTTGTACAATTTAGTGTTGATATATCTTTGGTCCATTCACAGATACATTTTAGGATGACTTGCAACATAGACGGGGAGATATTTGTCATATTAAATTTAGCATCGAGTTTGCATTTTCTTGTGAGTCTTTCTAATAAATAATCTGCAGTAAGAACCCGAGTGTTCTGTTTAAGATTTATGTCTGATGCATAACAACAGGATAAAAGCAAATGTTCTTATTTTACTCTTTGGAGTTGAAATAAAGAGAAACAAAATGAAGAATTTCGCTTTATGCAAGTCATTTCAATCTCCAGGAGTTCAAGATTATTATCAAATGTTGTCTATGATTATCTGTAACTATTTTATCCACCAAATCTACGAAGCTGATTATAATCTATTATGGCGTTCTATGATTTCTCACGGAACCATGTCTTTTTTTTTTTTAATTCTGACTACAAACAAACATTAAGATTAATTACTTTCTCAGCATCAGCAAACTGGGAGAAGTGTTCTATTTTTATGTAAATGTATTTAGATTTCAGTATGATATTAACTGAGGAAGCTGCAAATGAGAAATCTGGAGTTAGTCTTTAAAAAAAAAAAAAAAAAATGACTTTTATGATAAATTACATTTTCATCAAAAAAAAAAAAAAATAGAGAGAGAAAAAATTCAGAGATTAATCACAGTTGTCATTTTAGATTCCCACTAGTCCTGGCAGAACTTGTTAGCACTTAAAGAAATTCCGTAGAGAGATTTTTCTAAAATGACTTTGTATTTTTAATTCAAAATTAGTGTCAGATTTTTAAAAAATCGAGATCACCCAAGCAAAGCAGTAAAGCCACCAAGACGCATGGGTTACTGGGCGTGGAAGAGTTAGAAACAGAAATATTGCTAAAGAGCGAGAACAGAGAAAGAGTATGGTCAAAATATTTTGGCATTCCACTCCTTTCTCTCGCTTTCACATGTTCCTTCATCATGATCATGGCCCTCTACTGTTTCTTTTCTTTTGTTACTTTCAGCAATATTTACCCCTTCACGACTCTGTCTTTAAGGCTCTTGTTTCTCGATTTATTGATTGAAACTTGCCAAGTAGGTTACTTGCAGGATTCCTTGGTTTTGATTTAGATGCGTCCTATGAGTGTTAAATTCTCCAATCTATGTGACCCCTACATGTCAAATATCTCTTTATGTATATTGGCAACAATTATTTTTAGTTCCTAATATCCTTCAAACTTCGTCGTATATCACATGTTCTGTCCATAATATTCTCACTATTCTTCTATGTAACCATATCTTGGTCACGTCAATTCCTCATTTGTTATGAAATTGTCCAGTATTCGCAATAGAGGGGGTTAAACATTACAAACCAGTCCATCACTCGTTTATTCCAGTTCGTGACTGAATTAAGTACCACCAAACCGCTTTATCAACTAGATAGCTTGATGACCAGTGTCATGGAAGATACATCATACGACAGATTTCTTTTGAATGCAAAAAGTAACAAGAAGAAAAGTCATAACTTTGATTCGTTCGTAGGTAAATACTTATAACGAAAGTAATGTAATATTTTTATTTAGAATAGGTATTGTGGCCAGATTGAATATATCAAACCGGAGATGAATAGTTTAAATATTAACCTACTGGGAAAATGTGAATCTCGGTGGGCAAATAATGAGATTTCGTCAGTGGCGCACACAATTCCACATCTGCAGGTGAAGAGGAAAATGTAAGAAGAGTAGGACTCGTACTAGATAAAGACATGAAAAATGAGTTCTGAGATGCTATCTGATAGAATGCTCCTAGTTAAGCTGAAAAGGAAGTTTTTTTCCCATATGTTATTTACTGTTGTATATGCACCGAGAACACAAGAAAGAAGAAATAAGTTTTACAACATAGTGGATAACGACAACACTCAATGAAAATCTGGCGAAGTTATTATAACGAGATACCTGAATGCCAAAGCTTGGAAAGAACAAGATGGTGAAATCGTCGGCAAGTTCTAACTACAAGATTGTAACGAACGACGAGAAAGATGGGTGAAATGGTGCACAGCAAACGACCACAATAATGATGAACACAAGTTTCAAGAACACCCATAACGCTTAGGGACACAGAAAAAACGCCCGTAACGCTTAGAGGCACAGAAGTCCGACAGAAGACACTAACCAAATCGACTATATAGCAATCAATAAAAGATTCAGAAATGCATTTTTACACTGTAAAACAGTGATTCTTAACCGGGAGCCACATGGCCACAAGGGGTCCCTGGTAAATTTTATGTTGGTCACAGAAAGATTTTAGTATTTGGGTGGGTACAAGTTCAGTGAAAGGGACCACAGTACTACAACCCTGTTGACGTCTATATTTTAGTTGTACAGTGTAACCCGGATATAAGAGAGATTTTCTCTGGTCCCAAATTAGAGCCTGTGTTAATAAAACAAAATAGACCAAACCCGGATATAAGAGAAACCCGGATATAAGATATTTCTTATCCGGTCCCGACAACTCTCTTATATCCGGGTTACACTGTAATAAACTTAAATTATATAATAAAATAATTTTCGAGTATCTTATGTTACTAGTATGCATTTATGTAAAATTTATGTGCAGGACTTCTTTATTTTGCATAATTTTATTTTTGCTTAAGTTTTTAAATTTGTGTGTTTATTTATTATAAAACTTTTTTTGCAGAAATAAAAGTCTATTTCATTTGGTTTGGTTTTTAAAACAAGCAGTTTTTAAGTTTTATATGTAGAAATATTACTGTTTATTTGTTCCGGAAATTGTGAAATGAGCTTTTGTTAAAGTAAACAGCTATGAAGGGGCCATAAAAATCATCAGTCAAAAGGGAGCTGTGGATAGAAAAAGGTTGAGAACCATTGCTGTAAAATCCAAGTATCGACTCTGGGAATGACCATTTCCCAGTTGTATGCAATTTAAGAATAAAATAAAGGAAATTACAGAAAGCCAAAGCAATGTCTAAACTACAATACGGCGGGCTCTTGGATAAATCAAATTGCAAATACAGTGTAACCCGGATATAAGAGAGTTGTCGGGACCGGAGAAGTATCTTATATCCGGGTTTATCTTATATCCGGGTCTCTTATATCCGGGTTACACTGTAGATGCATTGTGACAGAGTTAAAAATAAAATAATCTTGAATGAGATTGGAAATTCGAAGTGGAACATATTAAGGGAACCTTCAGTGGAATTGGAGAGCGATATCACCCCCACCAAGGAAAACAATAAGAGAAAAGAAAGTAGGTGACAGATGAAATTCTCGAAATGAAAAAGAGACAGCAAACAATGCCAAGGAACAGTGTAGATTATAGAACATTAAACAGAAATTAGAAACAAATGTTGGCAGACAAAAGAAGAATGGCTGAACGAAATGTATACAGAGATACAAAGAATACGCTTTCTATATAGGGCACGAATGCATAAAACAATTAACAGGATAAAAGATGAGCTCATTAACAGGATGCATAAAATCAAAAGAAAGAACACTTATAATAGAAAAAGCAAAAATGCTTCAAAGGTATAATGAATACGTTTCATAACTCTTTTCACGATGAGAGCGGGAAACCTGTAATACCCAAACAAAAATACGGAAGGACCTAAAATATTAAAATCTAAAGTAAGATCAGCACTGGCTAAGACAAACAGGAACAAAGCAACAGATGAGATTGTAATCGAAATGCTATCAGCCATAGATGCTGTTGGCATTGACAATATTACAGAAATATTAAACAAAATATAGGACAATAGTAATATACTGGAATAACTTAGTAGATCCATCTTCAGAGTGCTTGCCTCAGAAGCCAGATGCAAATGAATATTAGCTCTATCGGACAATGAGTTTAATGAGCCACATAACTAAGCATATCATCCGAATTGGGATGAACAGAGCACAAAGAAGATTAAAATAATTTAAAATAAAATAAATAACTTGTTGATTTCTCCAATGACGTCTTTTCCAAAGAAGGACAATACTTTTGATATCGAACATATTCTTTGTGTGAAAACAAGAGGAAATACGTAAAAAATTAAAAATGTAGTCCTTGTCTGTGAGATAGAGAGAAACGAGGGTTGCTGAAAAGTTTCTTGATTAAGCCTACTTTCCGAAATCTAATCAGATAGCTGAACATGGAATTTTGCAGAGAAAGGCTTTTTAGTCGGGTCGACAACTTTTCAGTACTTCATTGTATAATCATTTTGTCAATATATGTATATAATGTAGGCATTAATCAGTCTGAAAGCTTCCCATTGGGTACCTCGTCAGATAGAAAGTGGTTTTTAAGGACACAAACACTAATTTATTCATGGCTATGGCAGTAATAAAATAGTTTGGCCAAGAGTTTATAAATTTGCCATTTTGTTATAGGATATCTATTTCATTGATGGCTAAAGTGGTGGGTGTCAATGCAAACGTAATGATATTTTCTTATTCGTTTGATATTAAGCAAAGCAGGCATATGATTAACGGCTATTATTTAAAGATACACATCTGCGATACATTGTTAGTCGAGCGCTAGATATGGAAAGAGGAGGAAAACAAAGATGCTTTTTCTTACTGGATTTATTCAACCTATATAGCAAGAGGATCCTTAGAGAACCAAAAGCCCTACCAGGATTTGTTATCGGCAGACGTGATCTTAACAACATAAGCATATCTCTTACTTCCTGTTTAGGATTGGGTTATCGGTTGCTTCTAAAGTCTGTCAATTCTATACTTCTAACGTCTCTGCTTAAACTCTAAAATTTTATTTACTATTTATTTTTTCTCCTTCAATAGGAGTAGATAGGTTCGCCTACCATCCGGTTCACACACCTCCCTGGTCTTTTGAACAAGGGTAGAGATTTAACCCTTGTCCGTTGTTTAGGATAGGCTTTCCGTTTACTTTTAAAATCTTATTCTCTTTCACTTCCAGTAGCCCTTTGTGTCTTAGTGTCACCTGCATATTTGTTTTCAATTCACTACAAGCAAGGCGATAATGCCACTATCTTAGTGACAGACTCAGAAAGAACTCGTCGACAAGATATTTTTTTATAATGATGTTGACCCTTTACAAGGCCGAAGAGCTACTCGAGGTAGAGTGTTACAGAGTAAAAGGCACAGTTTATAGGGATATGTGGGGGGAAGATAACGGTTAATTCTAGTCTTGAACAGGTTAAGTTTGTAGTGATCGTGAAAGCATCTTCTTAGGAGTTGGTTCCATAGAGCAGTGATTCGTAGAAAGAACTTTCTCGGGTGGAAATTACATCTCACCAATGGAAGACAAAGGGAATGTGGGTAGTTCTCTACAATGTGTGTGGTATGGCGGATCTTTAGCGTGAAGGTTAGAATTAGTGGAACTAAGAAATGTAGTTCGTCTGGACACTTCCCATGAAAATAGCGATAAAGCAGTGAGGGGGTTGTGACGTTTCGTCTGTGGTGAAGGGGTTGTAAGTTGGAAAATAATTCATCATCCACAAGGACGCAGAGGCGCTTTTAGACTCTATCGAGACTGGAAAGTGAAGACTGGGTAGCTCCTGCCCATATATGGTAGCAATACTTCATTTGAGGCCTGATCTGTCTCTTGTAAAAGTAATGAATAGCAAGGGGAGTCAGGTACTTGCTGAAGCGGTCCTGGGAAACGACAATTTTCCCAATATCTTTAGCGATGGATCGTATTTTCAAGCTCCATTAAGGGTCTGGATTGAGTCCTAATAGGCGTTCGAGGTCCGGGGCCTCCCTGAGAGAACATGCGTTCATCGCGATAGGTGAAAATTCAGGCTCTGCTAGTAATAAAAAAAAATAACAAACAAGGGCAAGGACAAACTGTTAACTGCAAGAGAGCGAAAAGTATGGTTGTTATCATAAGAGACAACCCAAGATTTGAGTGACTTATTGGGGATGTCAAAAGGAAGTCGGTACCGAAATTCAACTGTGTAAACGGCGGAAAATATGATAGAAATTCGAAAATGCATATGAATTACAAAATATGTCTTCTAGAAATCATATAAAATAATAAGATATAGGAAAATATTGTTAAAAAACCTTACAAACAGAATAAGTATCCGGCAATGATATGCAATATCTATGTAATATGGCAGCAGATGCTGGACAATTCTTTCAGGTTAAGAAGAGCCTTGAAACGACGTATATCGTTCTACTGACGAATGCTAAGAATATCATGGACAGGACTTATGAACAACGAGAAAGTCTTATGGGAAATAATTAAAAGACCGCTTATACACGACGCGTTTCGTTCTTTAGGGCTTCATCGGACTAATGTAATGTTTACGCTGATGCAATTGCACATGCGCATCAAGGAAAGGGGACGCTGAAATTTTAAATTTATTTAAAAAAAAAATATGTATTTGGATATATAGTCAAGATCATGTAATCGGGAAATCATCCGCAGTAAATTTACGTCCAGGTTCTTACAACATTTCACCTTTTTTTTTTTTTTTGGTAAATCTTCTATTATCGCAATGTGGGATATTTAATAAGAAAAGTGATAAAAACATAAAGAAAGAAAAACCAAAAGAAATTGGCTAGACCATATACTCAAAGACATATTTAAAAAAAATTACAAATTTACATTTAAAATTTCAATGTCCCCTCTTCTTCGTGTGCATGTGTAATCGCATCAGCGGAAACATCACTTTAGTTTGATGAAGTCAAAAAAGTACGAAACGCGACAATCGAAGTTTTTCCCCACGAAAAACTTCGATTGTCGCGTTTCGTACTTTTTTTTGCCATAGATTTTCCTAAAATTGTTCTGATATATAAAAATTTACATATCGTTTCCGCCCACTTATACATATAATCCGAAAGAGACAGATGAAATCCCTCGAGATTTAATAAGGGAATATTGAAGGTTAGAGAAACAAATCTAAACCGCGTGTAATCTACTTAATGGGTGTGTGTAAATAGATGGACAAAGAGCAATACAAACACAACCAAAAATAAAAATAAATCGGCTAGCCAAATTAACCCAAACACATGAAAATTATTTCAAAATTAAGTGTAAACTATTACTTAGAGTAACAAAAGATAGGAAGTTGTGGAGAACTATGATTGCCTACACCCTGAAATGACTTGAAACATAGAATTCAACGGTGATAATTAATGTTGCTCTTTGTGAGTTTCATTGATTTTGCAAATTCAACACTTCTTATTTCTTCCTGTTGCTAACGGCTTGATGTATCGCGTGCTGGAAATCAAATTTTTATGAGTCTGATGTTAGTTTTTCAGTTTGTTTCTAACGATATTTTCCTATGTCTTGACCTTTTTGCATGGTTTATAGAAGACACACACACACACACACACACACACACATATATATATATATATATATATATATATATATATATATAGGTACACAGGGGTTGGACAAAATAATTGGAACAGGTGCAAATTCCACTCCTATATTTCAAAGACCTATTATACGCATGGCACACGCATGGCACATAACTTACTGAGTGTTTGTGTGTAACAACTTTCAGTTTGTACGAAAAAAAAGTGACGATACGTAATTCGTTCATTTCTATATTTTGAACTCTTATGATGACGTAGTAGAAATAATTTTCTGTAAATTCGACAAATCAAACGATATAATTTGTTTTAATTATTTATATTATTTCTTATATTAATGTTTACACAGAAGAATCTACTGCATAGAAAAACAAAATTCCAAATTCTAGTTTTTGATTAGGCTCGAAAGCCGATCACTTATACTGATTAGAAATACACAACTTCTGTCACCATAAGACGATGATTTCAGAGTTTGTATTTTTGATATTTGCTGATGTCAGCTTTGCTACGGCCTCTGGCCAAATGAAAGGGAATAAGGTAAGGATGATTGTATTGCTCCGAGTGGGGACGATTTGACTGTCTAAAAAATGAGCATTCGAAATATCAGCTTTTTTTTAATCTGGTTTACATCATCTTCAGCTACCAGTAAGAAATATATACATCTCTCTTATGTACACCTAGAATAGAAAAATTAATTTAAAAACATCCTTTCACCTCAAGCAAGGCAATAAAGCCACTAACACGGGAGGAGTTACTGAGTGTGAAACAATATGAGAAAAAACAAGGAGAGAGAACAGTAAAAAAAACAAAACAGGAATTAAGACGATAACGATCAAATTTGACTGGAAAGTAAAAACCGGAAGAGCGTCCCACAAGCTAGAAAGTACTGTTAGTGTAGAACTTACGGTTCGTCTCGCCATTTCAACTGCAGAATGACGCGACCTTGTTACCAATCTAGTACTGCGCTTAAATTCGTAAAGTACCAAAGATGAAAGATCATCAGAACAATTACCATGAAAATATTTATAGAGTTATTCTGTAGAGATTAAATAGCATCACTAGAAAGCAGATATTAGACACGGTAGTGTTCAAAGGACAAAATGAAGACAAGGCGTGACTATTTAAAAGGGGACGTTAGATAATTAATATCGTTTTATGCTGAACGTGTTAATATCCTCTGCGTGTTCACAGTACCCGCCCCTCAGAAGTTTGTATAGGCTGGAAGCTGCTTTCTTTCGTCGTCTTTTTGTATCTATCCATCTTTTAGTATGACATCTTGTAACAATTAATGTTCCGATCGTCAAATGTTTATCTGTGTGTGTTTTTTTTGGCACTGGAATGAGTGAGTGTAATTATGAAGGCATAACTCTGAATGTAAAGATGCACGTATATTGAAGTGTGTGCATGAATGTGTATGTGTGTGCATGAATGTGTATGTGTGTGCATGAATATGTATGTGTTTGTTTTAGTAATGCTGAAAAAAATGTGTCAGTGAAGATAATTTCTTTCAGAATAGGTTAGAATTTTGCTTAAAGAAATTTCAGATTTTCAAGGGGAAATTCGAGCCCACCTGAGTTATTTACAATTACCCACATTTGATCAATCCTATTGCTTTTTGTTCACAGCAAATTGCTTTCTGACATCTGCTTGAAAGTTGACCTGCATCTGTATATGATTGATGCCCTTTCCTCTGATTTATAACATCTTTATCCCATTTTTTGACGGTTAGAAGAGATACATAAACTTACTACATCACATCTCTGAGATGTAAAAATTATGGGATGGGTTATAGAAATAATGAGAAGGGGAAAAACAGCAGAGAAAATTAACAATAGAAAGAAAGTAAATAACAGCTGAGAAAACAAAGCAGAAGCAACAAAATGAGAAACAAAAATAAAAAACAGAAAGCGCATTTCACACCGCTGCCAGTGGCCGGTATTCGAACCTTGGTAAAAACAAGAGAGAACAACCTAGGATTTCCAATACTGATTTATTTTACACATTCCAATAGGGCCGAATATGGATGTGCAGGTTGTGTAACGTTTAGCAGCGCAGAAAGAGAAATTGGTAAGCCGAGTTCAAATTCCGGCCAACTTCTTTGCGTTCACTCGCAAATAAATATAATTGGGGAAGGTACGAATTAATTTCTCCCCGTAACTATACGTTAAATAGTAAAACAGACTAAACCCTTTAGCCTTGATTGGAAGCCAGGCAGGGAGAAGAATGAATTAAAAACTGGTTGGTCGTGTGGTTAGCAACTTAACCCTGCAAAAACCTACTTGCTACGAAAACCACAGGAAAAAAAAACACTTAGCGCCCTAAGGCTATTTGTGGCTATTTTCTCCACAGGAGATTTTAAAATTGATTGATTCATTTATTTTCTACAGCTTACCAACCCATTGCAGGTTATTTAAATATATCAGATTGTAATAATTTTTATTTTTGGGAGATAATCATGATTTACTAATTAACACATAGCCAAGGGAGAAGAGGTGCATTTATATCTTTCTCAAGAGTATAAGTGAATATAACCGAACGGAAAATGGAAATCGTCTTTTTTTGGTATTCCCAATCGGTCGCCCATCTAGTTACTGACAAGGCTCAACGATCGTATAGGAACCGGTGTTTCAACGTGATGAGGCCGTAAGCCTGAGTGTTTAAGGAAGCCAGAGAAAGAATAGGATTGAGCTATTTACAAGATTGACCTTGTGTCGCACTAAGTTAAGCTTAGTAATTACAAGATATTACTCTCAAAACTTTGTGAATTTAAACAGCGAGCGTAAACGAAATGTAGCACAGACTTATGACGCTACTTTTTGTGAGATCGCTATACAAATCCAAAGGAAATACTTCAAAATTATTCAGTATTTTTCATGGTCAAATACCTCGAATTTTGGGTTACCGCCTTGTATACTATACGAATTACATTTGCTAAAATACTGCAAAAATGAAGCAGCAGAAACAGTAGACGAGGAGGAAGGTGAAAGTGGCTGTATTGTTTATCATCGGGATTTTCATTTCAAATGAATAGGCTGTGTCATATGTTACATGATGTTGTGGTGAGCACATCACTAGTGTTAAAATCAAAAGTAAACAGTAACAAAATTAGTAAAATTTGAAACTCATGAGAAAGGCATGTATTCACGTCTTACTTCAGCTATGAGTATCTAACAGGGCTGTTGGAACCTTTCGGTTTTGTAAAAAGCAATGTAACCTGACCTAACTATCAAACAAGAGTTTGATATTTAGGTCAGGAGTCGTTTTTTGCCACTTGTACCATGCAATCTAGTACAAACTGTTACATATTACAGGTCGTCGTCGACCTACGACAGCTGAGACTTACGACTGTTCGACTTTACGATCACGACCGTGAATTGGTATGTTTGGCTGCGACTGCTCGGCGTCTGGCAGCGTCAGTATTTCCCAGCTTGGTGTGAGATAATTTCCGACCCAGCTCCCGACAGCGCTAGCATTTGCCTCAAGCTCAGTGTTATGGTCACAACCAAGCACCAGCGGCTAATATCTTTTGTATTTTTATGTATCGTGGTATGCTTAGCAACTAAAATGTTTTCTTTTTTCTGCACCTGTGATTTTTTTTTTTTGTATTTTTAGCAAATATTAAACCAACTGTACTGTAGTGGACAGCGTTTGACTTAAAACTGACAAACGTAAAATAAGAAACAAAACAATGTGTAGAGAGATTATACAAATGGTATCAAACGTAGAGAAACTGTAAAAATTATAAAAAATACAAAAATGTTTAAAGAAAGATTGGAAAATTAATTACGGGCGACCAGATCGATTTACAACCTGTCGATCCTAACCAATCGTCGTTGTAATTCGATGCCGACCTTTTACTTAGACAGGAGATGGGAACCGCCAAGTTACTCTAATTACCTAGAGAGATACAAGGAAATTTACTTGATGTAGCAACCCGAAGGTTTACCAGGTTATGGCAGATGACCGAACGAAGCAAGCTTCTTCCTACTTTTTCTACTTTTTTTTTTTTCGCTTTTTTTAATCATTTCATTCCAAGCAAGACGGTAATTCCACTAACACGCCGGGGGCAGGGCGAGGTGTTACAGGGAGTGAAAGAGAATACTGAGAATGGGGAGGATTGAAGAAAGAACAAAAAATGTACATGGTTCAGAAGGACAAAGTGGCGATTGACATTGCATTTGAATTTTTGAAAATTGTAGTTATCAGGGAGGCAAGGAAAGGGAAGAGTCTTCCACAGGAGGGAAGTCCGAGAAAAAAACTGCTGGAGGATTGAAGAACGGTTGCATTTAGTTATTTCAAGAGTAAAACGTTGGGATTTAGTTGCCAATCTACTAGTACGCTTAAATTTATTTAATTGGGGCATTGATTTTTGACGAATATCTCTAATCTTATTTGTTAAACATTAACAATAACAAGCAATGCTTCATCGAAGATCTTGGGAGAATATGACAGAACAAGTTTGACGTTTTCAGATGAAGCATTTTAATTATTTCAGGAATCATTCAGACTGGTGTTCCCATCTTTGTTGTTTTTATCACAATATTTCACCCGAAATACCTTTCAAACTTTCTCAGGTATATGTTGCATAATGCGTAAATAATAACTTTTTTTTAAGCTTATCACCCCAAGCAAGGCTGGAAGCCACTAGCACGCAAGGGGTTACAGAAGGTTTGGAGGAAGAGCAGATAGGAGTGGTAAAGGAGAGGATGTGGAGAAAGATAGTGGATCGATCAAGGCAAGGGGGTTACAGAAGATTTGGAACGAGAGCAGATAGGAATGAAAGGGGAAAGGATGTGGAGAAGGGAAGTGGATAGATCAAGGCAACTGGAGATGTCAATTGACGTTACACTTAAATAGTTGGAGATTATATTTGTCAGGGAAACAGGAATAAGGAAGGGAGTTCCACAGGCGAGATGTGCGAGACATGAAGCTATTGGAGTAGAAGAGACGTCTACATCTAACAGTTTCAACGGTGAAGCTGAGGGAACGGGATGCCAACCTCGTAGGACGCTTAAATTCATGAGGCCTGGGAACCAGCGAAAGCAACTCATCGGAGCAATTACCGTGAAAGTATTTGTAAAAAAGACAGAGCGAGGCAACGGCGCGTCTGTGAGGGAGCGACTGCAGACGAGATGACAGATCAGGGCCAATTACATTGCATATCCGTCTCTGGATCGTATCAAGAACCCTGAGGCAAACAGCAGGTGCTCCAGACCATATATGGCAGCAATACTCCATGCAAGGGCGAATGGTTGATTTATAGATTTGGAGGATCGATTCCGGGGAGAAAAATTTCCTGGCTCCGCACAGGGAGCTAACTTTCCTTGCGGTGGATGAAGCAATTGACACGATGTATTTGTTCCATCTCAGATCAGCGGACAGCGTGAGACCGAGCAGCCGCAGAGAGGAGCTCTCGAGAAGTTGGTCTTCAGACATTCTAATGGGATGCAGGGATGGATCTCTGTGGTGAAGGGATGACTAAAAGATTCAGCAGAGCCGATGATTACTTGAATAGAAATTGTTTTCAAATATATGCGCATGTCTAGAACTCAAAGTGTATTTTTGATGTGTATTTTGATGTGTACATTTCTACGTCAACAGAAGAGCCCATTATGTCGAAGTGGGGGCACATTGGCTAGCGTTATGTTCTGGTAATATACTATTGGTGACATAATCGCCCATTTCTTTGTAGTGGTCTCATCTGATGGTGTATACACATACACGTATATAGCTCAAAGTTTGTATGTATACACTGAAAACTCTAAAAATTAATTAAATGTATAAAGTTGGTTATCAGTCCGTGTGTGTGCATGCCGGTACAAATATTATGTAAATCTGAAGCGTCAAATTCATGCTGTTTTATCTATATTTATTATAAATAAATACAATTATGGCGCAAGGCCGAAAAGGGGGGAAATGGGTTGAGGCTGGTCTTCACTGACTATCTTATACCTAGCTAATCCGATTCACGACCCATTCACTCATTACAATTTGCCCATTCACCATAAAAACTCATCCGTCGCCAATCAATCCTCCGTACACCATAATGCCGCACCCTCTCAGGAATGAATCCATGCTGATTTATCATCTACATTACAGTAGGTATATTAGATTTTGGTTAACGTAACCGCTTTTGCTTAATGGCGATAACAAATTTGCATACTCAACTTAAAAAATTAAATTTAAAAAATAAGTTTTCTTATCCAATTTCCAATCTAGTCTTTTCTGATCTTTACAAATTAGCGAGTGTTTTATTGATGGCTTTTATAATGAGATTGCTTAGTTATTCAAAATCATTTTCTTCACTGAAAGTGGAAATGACTTTTGTATTTAGATCGCATTTGAGAAGAAAGAGGAGTAATTAATGCATTCAGGGAATTAAGCAATACTGACATTTTAATAGTTTATTCTGAAAACGTGGCAGATATAAATTATAATATAACAATAGTGTATATCAAATAAACAAGTACGAAGATATTTAAACTACTTTAAAATTGCTTTAATTCTGACAATTTTGCTAATATAATTTTACGACATAAACAAATTTATTAAATGAACGATTGTATCATGTGGTGGAACAGGTGGTCAGAACAAGGCCGAGTACCATTGTCAGTATGTTATCATTTCCACTCACACTTATTTACATACACAAAAGAATTTTTAATTTTATACATAATTATATTTAAAAAAAATTATTCTAAAATGAATGTTAAAAAATAATAACATATTCCATATATTCAATCAACCGGATAAAGTGTCACTGTGTGACTGATTTGACCGGAAGGTCGTAGTTTGCCAATCTGTGGTCCAGCAGGTACTGTCACGTGCCTTCAATACAATGGATTGATGTCAAGTAACAGCTGGAATCTGCAACATTTTATATCAGCTGTTACAAAATATAGATTTTTTTTATTTTGCTATTTTATATGCATTTTTGCAATATATTTCTAATGTGGAAACATGACAATATATTGTATTTGAAAAAATATTACACTTTTATTTTTAGTGTAACAGTTATCGGCGCAAAAAGCGGAATTAGTAAGCCGAGTTCAAATTCCAGCCTGGTTTGTTCTTTTTTATGCTATTCTTCATTCAATACAAAGCCCAAGAGCCACTCCAAGTAGAGGTTTACTGAATGAGGTTATTTTAAAGGCGCACAGAGAGGAAGTAAGTGCGAATAATAGGAATATGTAGGATAGATAACTGTTGACCCTATACTTGAATAATTAAAGCTCGTGTTGATCAGGGAAGCATTTTCTTGGGTGTCTTGGGGTCCAGAGGGAGAGGTTGTTTGATGGGAAAGTTAGTTGAATAGAAAAGGAATGAGGATGAGTCGGTTCTGTATACGTGGCATGGTGGGTCCTAGCTGTGAAGGTCTAAACTGGTAGAACTCGGTTTCGTTCA
Organism: Acanthosepion esculentum; assembly: GCA_964036315.1. Classification (NCBI taxonomy): domain Eukaryota; kingdom Metazoa; phylum Mollusca; class Cephalopoda; order Sepiida; family Sepiidae; genus Acanthosepion; species Acanthosepion esculentum. Next base: position 42,581,981 of record OZ038486.1, on the reverse strand, counting down.
CTTTGCACTATACCCTTAGGAAAAGCACGAGTCTTCTACTCTTAGCTATGAGTTAAATAACAAGGTGAACTGGGGTTTCTAGCCTTGCGTGACAGTCAATTTAGGAAGAGGACAACTCGGAATGCAAAACAGAGGAGAAGGAAACAGAAAAACACTCCTCTATCTTTCAAAATAAATTATGACAACTCATAGATAAAGAAACGAAATCTATGGAGAGCTATGGACGCCTACGGCCTAAAGGATCATAGAATAAAACATACCAAATATTCCGATAAAATAAGCTTTACAAAAGGTGTATCCAAACGTTCTGAAAATTTGAATGAGAAAAATAACGCTATAGTTTTTACCATTCCCTTCAAAGTAGTCTGGCTTGCGGCCACATCACGTTGAAATGCCAACTCCCGTACGATCACCGAAGTTAAGCAACGTCGAGCCTGGTCAGTACCTAGATGGGTGTCCGCGTAGGAATATCAGGTGTTGTAAGCTTGATTGTGCAGTTGGCGTAATGAATAACGACTCGGAATTGTTAATCGGGGAGCCGAGTTCCAGTTAGGTTCGTTACGTATAATTCACTGCCATATAGGAGGACTGATATTACATACCAGTTTAGTACTATTTTCTTTGCTTCTAACGATTTTTTCCTGTTTTTTAATACTATGCTTGGCTTTTGGGAAGGAACTTTCGTTATCCTAATGTGTCTTCATATTTCAGTGTTGCCCATCTCGTTCTCTTTTAAAACACTTTCCAGCTATTTAAATTGTTGTACTTGTTTTATTTTGGTATTTCTAATTTACATGTTGGGTTGGGCCTTTTGCTGACAACCATGCATTCCGTTTTCTTGCAATTGATGTTTAGTCCTTTCTTCTCGCTTTCCTTCACTAACTTCTTTAGGAGTTCCTATAGTTTCCTTTCTGTGTCTGCTATCAATACTGTGTCATTTGCATATTTTATGCTGTTAAAATTGTGACCGCCAATAATAAATCCTGGTAGGACGTTTAATTCTTTCAGAATTGCCTCAAGTGAAATATTAAATGTAATTTTTGAAGGGTGAGTGTCTTACGTGTAATAAAATACGGTAATTTTAAAACGAACTATCTTTTATGCTTATAACGAATTTGGTATACCAAAGATTTAGCTCTACTTGAATTGAAATGATTTATTTAAGGTATATGAAAGCATGACAGAAATTTAAAATATGAAAAAAAAAAAAAATCTGTCTATATTTCTGAGATGAGGTATTTATACTATTTACATTGTTCGGATAGTTGTCCTCATCTTTGTTGTCATATTCACGACATTTCGGCAGTTGTACGTTCCGTCCTGATTATGATTGTAATTTCAAACCGAACCCATAATTTCGTCCATCGGGGTAGATTGTTCTGTTCTACCTGCCATGCCTCTTCCTGTTTTTCAGTTACTGGATTACTTCAACAAATGCTTTTATCCACTTGACCATGTGTCGAGTGACTTGACTCAAAGGGTTGTGAGTTCAATAACTGGCCACAGCAGAAGTGAACAGAAACTTGGAGAGTTGAGTTACTAAAGGGAAATAACTGAAAACGGAAAGTGAGATATCCGGAAGAGGCATGACACGTAGAACTAGAACAATCTATTCCGGTGGACGAAATAAAAGGTTCGATTTGAAATTCCAATCATCTGATGAAGGCCGGAACGTACAATGGCCGAATCATGACAACAATGTTAATAGTATAAATAATAAATGATTTTCTTTTTAAAAAATTAAAGAAAGCTTTCAGGCAGAAATATTTTAAAGTACTTTAAATAAATCGGGAAAAACAACAACCCCACCAGAGGAAATTGGTGCTGGAGTTATGGTACAATACGCCACCTGTGGCCATCGTATGTGATCGACTGAATTAACACATTGTCATCCTATAACTGTGGAAATGCAGAACGTTATGTCAGTTAGGGACAAATAAAAACGACTGCATTTCAAATGAAAAGAACCAAACATACACAGCATTAAAAGAAGTGTCTTTAAAAGCAAAGTTGCTGGGGAAGTAAAATACAGACAGGATTAAAGATATGCTGACTGAATGTCAAAATGAGCTTGAATACCCCCCCACATATTAAGAGGAAATGAGGTCAATACCAATTGGTGACAGTCTGTTTCATGCTTCAACACAATCTTCAGCCCATATCTACTCACTGATATCTGGCCTGAAGATTGCGTCGAAACACATATTTACATACGCTCTATCCCGGTTATTGAGTAATTTTACCCGTAAATATAGCATACCTTAAAACTTACATTTTTTATCACACACACGCATATATATATATATATATATATATATATATATATATATATATATATATATATAGGCGCCACATATTGAGATATCTTTATGCCTTTCTCAAAGACAATAAAAAAACAAAAAACTTCAATCATGAATTTTTGTACATTTGGAACATTTTTTCAAATATTTTATGAATAAATGTTTATCATTTATCTTATGTGGACGT
>OZ038486.1:42504494-42576994 GCA_964036315.1 Acanthosepion esculentum | reverse complement strand
CACATACATATACATATATATATATATATATATATATATATATATATATATATACACAGATAAATGAAAATAGATACTTAAACATCTTAACGAATGTAAAAAAAATAAAGTGTATTATCCGACACGACTAAACAACTAAGACTACACTAGTTAGCAAGTTTTAAATTGAACGTCACAAAATAAAAAGATTAATTAAAATGTTAGAAAATGTAGCAGGGATGTGACGATGTTAAGAAACAGACGTTATATCGTTACTAGCTAAGATGAAGCATGACAATGGATAGTTGATAATTTCTATGGATATTCTTTGAAATCATAAACTGAGAAGCTACACACACACATAAGCGCGTGAGCGCACACACAGACATTTAAAGAACCAAATTTCAGAAGCGAGAGATCTTTGTAATAAGATATAACCTGCATTTCTATGTTAAGTGTATAGGCATTAACGCGAATCCCAAAAGGTAGTAATAGATGTCTGGGATAAGAGAGGGTACAGTTTATTCGGCTATCCATCAACACAATTCCATATCTTGATTTCACCGAGTCCCAACTGTTCATTTTAAGAATGTTTCCAATATTTATTTTTTATTATTATCCTAGTGAAGAAGAGTAATTCAATATTTTCCTCATGCCACATATAAAGAAATTCGCAAATAATTCGGGCATAAACTTTCCTTCGTTTTTTTTTTTGGAAAATAACCAAAGCCTCTGCTCGTGCTTTGTGTGCCAAGATCTCCCAGAAAGCAATAAAAATGAATATTTATCAAGAATCATATGAGATACGCGGATGTCACAAATTATAAATAGAATAGATGCAATTTTACACAAGACGCACAAGGATAACTATTTATAGTTATTTATTAAACATAGTTTTGCTCAAGGCCACAACAGTAAGGCATCCTTGAAAATCGAACTCACTCTCCACGTGAATTGGTCGGAGTTTATTGACTATCACGCTAGGGTAGGTACCACACATTATGTATATACACGAAGATGGATCAATATGTATATTGCCTGATATACGAATATCAATATTTATTGAATTTTGATCTAATATATTAATTGTATAATGGAGAATCTCTGATTAAAATTCAGCACTGAATTAGGTACATTGACAAAGAAGGATACTACGTTAATGTTCTTATTAATGTAAATTAATTATTTTTCACCATTAGCGGAGGAGAGGACTTATGATGTACCTGCGTAAATTTTCAAACATATTTTTTGTAAGCGCGCAATATACGAGACTCTATTAGAAAGTAATGTATTTTATCTTATTATGTTCGCCTAAGCCGTTAAATGTATTCGTGTTGATATATTTACCAGAATCAAAGTTTCTCCTCTTTTCTTGCGATTTATGCAACTGACGAAGGCTGAAGAAAGGATCGGCCAATATTTTACGTTAGCGACTTCAAGAACACAGAGTTCAACTATCCGAAATAAATTTGTAATAATAATAATATTATTATTATTAATAATGATTTTGATTAAATTTAAAAATTAACATAAAATAAATACTAATCAAGATTAATGATAATTGTTGACTGTTTCGTCTAATAAAATATAAAGATGAAAGAAAAATGCGAGTCAAAACTAATAATAACTAGAAATACCCTTGAAGGCTTTACTATTTTTCTCTTTGAATTTTCTGCCGAATCATAATTCTTAAGTTAATGATAAAATAAGCTTCTTTCGAGTTTCATCGACTATAAAATATTTATGTGAATTCTTCTGCTGCCTCGTTAAATATTTAACAACTTTAACAAAATATTGCAATAACAATCATAAGTATGATTGTAGGTCATTATTTAAAGAAGTAAGAGGGTACAAATGAAATGATTTGAAAGTGACAAGTTTTTTTTGTTTTTTACTAAAGCAGATGTTAAACACATCAGTGTTATCGCTTTCTTTCTTTCTTTCTTTTTTTCCACTGAAACCGAACAGCGTCTCTAATATATCTTTACTAGCGATCAAAACGGAATAGCCCATTATGTATGAGGTTTTGGTAGGGCGTAACGTACGTGCCAACTAGCAAGCAAAATTATGATATGACTCGAAATACCCGTGAAAATTTCACGGTTTTCCTATTTGAATTTTCTGGTGAATCATAATTCTTAAGTCAATGATTGAATAAGCTCTTTACGAGTTCCACGGCTACAAAATAATCGTGGAATTTCCCTTATTGCCTCGCTAAATATTTGAGTTTAACACCGTTTACCAAGTGTCACAATAACGATCATAAATATGAACACAGTTCATTATTTAAAAAAAAAAAGTAAGGGGGTACAAATGAAATGGTTTGAAATTGCCAACTTTTTCTATTTCACCGAAGCTGGCGTTAAACATGAATGTTATCGCCTCCTTTATCTTTGCTTTATTTCTCTCTCTCTCTCTCTCTCTCTCTCTCTCTCTCTCTCACTCAGTGAAACCAAATAACATCTCTGTATGTCTTTTCTCGCTATCAAAAGGGAATAGTTCGTTATTTATAAGGCATTGACAGGGCGTAACACGCGTAATACCTAAAGAACGAGCAGAATTATAATATGATGCTTGACAATGCATCATTTAATAATAAATGATGATGAAAGCAGAATAGTATTCAACATTAAGAGTAATGATTGAAAATGCTTCACCGAACAACAAATAAATAAAAGAAAGATAATATTTCTGTAAAATTTGGAATTTTAATGATAATAATCAAAATAACAGAGTGCAATTGCGGAGAACCGAGTTACACTACCAGCCATGTTCATTATATTCATTTACACCCAAATACTCTTGGGATAGGCATAAATCCATCTCTTCTCCATCAGCTATGGGTTAATTAGTATGACTTGTATCAGGAAACATTATTATCTCCAAATAAAAATCTTGCAATCTAAAAATATTTTCTGGCTTTACATAACCTTCTAAAGGTTGATAAACCGTAAAAACAACCAAATACAGACTGCAACACTCATAATGATATCCATCATTATTTCCATCATCATCCACTTGATTATCAAAGTTCTGCTAATTATGCTGAATACCATGGATTTTAACCGATTGACCGATAATGGAAGAATATTTATTTCTGGCTTAAAATCAATTCTTTTCTTCTCAGTGAATACGAAATTATTAGTAAATGTATACCTATTAAATATTTGTCAGCTTAATTCCTCTCGGTAGATAAGATCTTGCCGTGTTGTGTCATTCAGTGTGGAATAAACTCAATTATAGTCTGAGAAATGAGCTTGCTTTCCACTGCAGGCGTCCACATGGAATGTCATATTTACGAGAATAATCCAAATCTATTTTATTTGATTGTTACTCTTCTGTCTGGCACAATGATTACGTAATATATATATATATATATATATATATATATATATATATATATATATATATATATATATATATAATTGTATTTGAATTTAATTCTACCATCACATTGAAGAATAATTCAATAGGCACTGATCCTGCTTACAGCAAGATTCTCGAGGTTTAGCGAGCATGATTTATCATTAATTGTAAGTCAATATCTGTTTACACTTTCACTAACCTGAAATTACAAAAACAAATCTTATGACATTCTCCTGTATAAATAAATAAAGCTGGTAAAATTAGAATTTCTAAAATAGGAATCGTTGAAATTCGCTGGGTTGGATAATTAGGAGCAAATATCACGTTAATTGGGATTTTGATTTACATTTCTCTTGCCAAAGAAGTTCTTCAAAACTGTGTGTAGCGAGAGCGTAGTGGAAGGAATTTAATGGACTATTCAAATTAATACTACCAGTAATTGAAACGTTTCAATTTACACTTTTAAAGTAACCATTATTACAAATAAATTACAGTATAAGTGTCACTTTTAACCATAAAAAAACAATTACTTTGTAAATGGTAGGAAGCTCGTTAAAAATGATAAAGCATCTCCAGAGCTTCTTTGTTTTCTTAGTATTTTTTTCTGGCTCAATAATTATTATATTCTATTTAATTCTATCGACTAAATAACCAACTGCGATGCTATATGTGAATTATCGTTGTTCGAGCTGTTTATGCAACCCATAATATCATGAGTAGGATTCATTGAATATGTGAAAGCATTCATGTATCCGAATGCAATAGGACTCATACTTTTCTTACCCAGGGTGAATTTTAGATGCAACAAAAATATTTTGGGGAATTTTGAATGTATATTAAAAAATATGTGTATGTTATGTTTTAAAAGTATTTATACAGTTTAGCTTATAAAAAATACGACGTCAGGTCATTTTTAGTATTTATTTTAATTACGACAGTTTTGCTCAAGTCAAATAATGGCAGACGTAAATCTCAAAGAAACGACTATAGGATAAAAGAAAGTATCCCTGTTTGTAAAAATAATTAAAACTACAGAACATTATAATTACAATTTTTATTTTTTAAATTATGAATAATCAAGAGTGGTCTCCCCTTGTTTCGTTACTCTCCTCTTTGAGAGAGCTATTTCTGTTTACTAGGACTATAAAAGGCGAACCTTGTATTCTTAGTTGAATAAAGCTTTTTTAAAGTATACACCTGCGTACTTTTGTCATTATATTGAGTTTATTTATTAACGAGAAAAATCGGATTGATGTTTCTTAGTGACGTTTTCTATATTACGTCTATGAGTCAAGCTGATTCATATTGGCATTTCAATGCACAGAAGTTTCTTCGTTATTAGAATTTAATATTAGTGAGGCAAGAAAATCTCAATTCAAATAAGTAAAGGGAAAAAATTGGTTCACTGTGTTGTGCCCGACAATTTTTCTCATCAGAAACCATCTTCTTTCTTTCTTTTTATGTACCATGTCCTTTCAGGACGTAGGCGATCATGGCTCTCCACCTCACTCTATCCCTTGCAGCTCTCAACAAGTTCCATCCCTCTGCTACTCCCCCATACCACGTTGTGTCATCCACTTGTTTAAGCCCGCCAGATATGTCACGCGTTGTTTTCACTTGTTTCTCTTTCCCTCTGATCGACTGATGAATATCAGATTTTCCAGGCCCCACTTCCTCATTATGTGTCCCAGAAACTTCAGCTGCCTCTTTCTGGTGTTAAGTATAAACCTTCTTCTTGTCTGCATCCTCTCTAAGACCTCATCGTTGCTTACACGCTTGGTCCAAGATATCCTTAGCATCCTTCTACAGAACCACATCTTCGTCACCTCGAGTCTCTTTTTCATCTTTGAGGAAATCGTCCAACATTCGCTGCCGTAAACGTAAAGAAGGACAGATGTCACGTAACAGCTCAGTATTCTTTTCTTTGTTACCAAAGAAATCCCCTTGTCTGGTAATACTCTGCCCAACTTTTGGAATGCGTCCTTGGCCATCCCAATACGTTTTAAAAATGTACCATTCTTCCATTGCATTCAAGATTGCAGCCGTATCGGATCTGGTGCTCCTGGTAAATATTCTAAAGATTCTAGACAAAATCCGAAGAAGATGCTATGTTATAAGCCCTAATGTGGAATCTCGACTTCAGTTACTTTCCCACAGCCGTAACGTGGCTTCCTTCTGTTTTTTCTATAAATATTTTCATGGCATTTTTTCTAATGAGCTTTAAGCGTACTACTAGATTGACAACTAGGTCTCATCGTTTTACTGTTGAATTAGCTAGATGTAAACGTAAATTTTTTTATAATTGTTTCTTTTCTCGCACTTCTCGCCCGTGGAATTCTTACAGTTTCTTACTTCTCTGCCATCTACACTCTTCAAAAATGTAAATGCAAGCCAATCGCCATCTTCCTGAAACTTGTTCTTTTATTGTCTTTCTCCTCTTTTTATTCTTTACCACTCCCAGTAAAGCTTTGTGTTTTAGTGGCATTATAGCCTTGCTTGGAGTGAAAGAATAAAAAGAAAATTGGATCAAAATAGTAATAGTTTTTTAGCAACTGTCTCCTCACAGATGAAGAATAATCTTGAGGCGATAGAAATGTGGATCTACAAAAAGGATGCTGAGTATACTATGGCCGGGATATATGAGCAACGACGAAGTTTTAGAGAAAATGGAAACAATAAAGACATCATAATATCATAAAGAGACAGTTGAAATTTCTATGGCACATAATGAGGAAAGAGAGCTTGGAAAATTTGACACTCACAGGACATATTGAAGGCAAGAGGGACAGATGAAAACACCGCATAACCTAGCTAACGAGTTTGTGTAAATGGATGGCAGAACAGGGTTTAGGAGATAACAAAAAGACAAAATTTATTAAGCGCTACAAAGGACAGGAAAATATGGAGAGCCATGATTGCCCACGTCTTGACGGGACCACGGTACAAGAAGCTTCAGTCAAATCGAAAGAGACATTATCGCCCAAGCGTGTATCACGCTTGGGCGATAATGTCTCTTTCGATTCCTAACTAACTTGGCAGATTTTTCCCGCGGTAGGTTGCTGTTCTTACTGCGGTAGACTGGTTGCTATACAAGTCTATATAACCCAGTCTGTCCTGCTATTCAACCTATAGCTGGGGGAAGAAATTGATTCATACATTTCTCAATGATATTTGTACGTATGTGAGATTCAAATGCACAGTGCTGTTCGATAAAAGTGACTCACCTGATTTTTTTTCTTAAAGGTTTTTTCGCCTATTGTTTTTGGGGGTCAAACTAATTTTTAATCTTACTAAAGACCCCTTCCCGACCACCTAGTAAAAAAGTTTACTCACCCTAAGGTATTCTATTGATAATTATAATTTGGGATATAAATGAGATTTAGGGAAAAACTCTGTGGAAAAAAAGTGACTCAATTATTTCCAACAACTAGTAAACAATAGATAGATAACAGAACAGCTTTAAATAAAGAATAATAGAAGTATAATTTAATTTTAATAGGTAATAAAGTTAGAAATATTTAATAATATATGGGTCCTCCTTTATTTTGAATAACCTTTTCAACCCTTTTTGGCATTGACTTGATCAGGTTCTGGCAAATCTCACCTCCAAGCATTGAATTCCATTCGGATATGAAATTCACAATCAAATCCTCTTTGTTGTTCAACTGCTTTCTCGGGAGCCTGTACTTTATAATGCTCCATAAGTTTTCTATGGGGTTGAGGTCAAGAGATTGGGGCGGCCATGTCATAACACTCACATGCTTCTCATGAAAGTATTCCTTCATCAATTTTTATTTGTGACAGGGAGCATTATCCTGCATAAAAATGAACTTGGTGTGGTTGATTTGCACCCTTTCAGCAGAAGGGAGCAAACAAGACTCTAAAATTCTCTTGTACTGCTCGCTACTGAGGGTCTTTTCAATAGGTTTTAAGAAGCCAGTTCCATGAAAAGAACGGATGCTTGACAGTACTCACTGCTAAAATCAAAGAGCTTTCAAAGCTTCTTCTTCGGACTTTAGATCGCTTATCCTTTGAATTTAGCTCAACTTTCGTTTCATCGGAGAAGAGAACATTTAGTAAAAAAAATCAGGTGAGTCACTTTTATCGAACAGCACTGTATTAGTGCATAACTCTTCATACTTGAGTTTGTGTCTACAGTTACTGGCTAGAGAAGCCAATTCTTCTTTACGTAATTTCAAACAAATATAAGAGGAAATTTTTGCATTTTGCGTACATTTTCGCTGTGCGCATTGTTACATTTTGCGACTTACCAGAGTGACATGGCGCTTAGTTTGGAAAAAAAAAACTATTCTAATCTTTACATTAGGCGTGTAAAACAAATGTACAGTAATTTCAGTTGTACTTTAATTCAAGCTTCTTTTGAAATTAGATAAATGTAGGAAAAGTCTTGCCGCAATACGCTAAATATTTTTAGCAGTAGAAAGAAACGATGATTAAATGGAGGATTATACATTTTTGAAAACTAAAACATCTTTCAACAAATTTCAGTACTTGACATGCATGTTGTTTATTGAAAATTAGTAAAAAGGTCTTCTCATTGACTCTGAGTTAATACGAGAGATATTGACAGAATGGAGTTATATAATGTACATTTCTCCTTTACAGTTTACTCAAATATTCATAGCTTTTTATGGGAAACTTATATATATATATATATATATATATATATATATATATATATATATCACTTTAAAAATTATTTTTGTGGATACGCGTATTTGGGTAGGCGCTCCGTTTATTTATTAAACATTATATTTATTTATTTTAGTCTGCCAGCCCTGAATTCATTCTCATATATATATGCGTGTTAGTAGGGTATATAATTAGAACAAAAGTGGAAAAGCTTTTTAATGAGACCTAACACAAGAGGGCGAAACGCGTGGTCATTAAAAAGCTTTTCCAGTGCCCTATTTCTAGAAAAATACTAGCACACACACGATCTAAGCTTCACATCAATGCAACTATATATATATATATATATATATATATATATATATATATATATTAGTTGCATTGATGTGAAGCTTAGATCGACGACCAATATAATAAAGAAATATCCAAATGTTGAACAGTTTTTGTCTTTATTTTCTCTTGAAACTAAATCCATTATACGACGCTTGTATAGGCTGATGATAAAACATAATAGACATTCGCTGTCTATTTAACAATATATGTTTGAATATATATATATATATATATAAATTTTATTATATGGATAGCTGCCCGCAAATTCAGAATTCTTTCGGTCTTAGCCGTAGACATGAAGGCGTACTCTTGACACTACTGCCGTTCATTCCGTAGATAGGTGCTGTCTAGAGGATAGAACTCAAGCTGAAATTGTTTTTGGATTTCTTCCACGTCCCAAAACGGCTGTGACTCACAGACATTTGCGTTAACACACACACACACACACACACACACACACACACACACACACACACACACATGTATATGACATCACTATATATAAATTTTTATATATCAAGAACAATTTTAGGGAAAGATGCATGGCAGAGGAAAGTTTTCGTGTGAGACGTTTCGTCCTTTGTTTCTCATCCCCCAATATATATATATATATATATATATATATATATATATATATATATATATATATATATATACATATATATATATATATATATATACTGGTTATACGTTATTTTTATAGATACAAATATTTAAGTAAATGGTATGATAATAATAAACAGTATTAACAACATTCACCAGCCTGAATGTCCGAGAAATCTCATAGAAAATGTGTCCTCCGACATGAATCGAACCTATATCCTACACAGAACCGTCATATAGCCTGACGTGCTATCACATTTAACTACAGAGATTTCTATGACATTTCTTGGAATATGTTTGTCTAATCTAATCTTTTTTTATCTATCTAATGTAATCTCTCTATCAAGTGTAATCTTATCTATCTATCTATTGTCAGCGTATCTATCTAATGTAATATTATCTTCTTTCTTTTTATGTGCCATGTCCTTTCAGGACGTAGGCGATCATGGCTCTCCACCTCTCTTTATCCCTTGCAACTCTCAGAAAGCTCCTTCCCTCTGCTTCCTCTCCCAGACCACTTGCTGTCATCCACCTACTCAAGCTCGTCAGGTATGCCACGCGCTGTTTCCCTTGTCTATCTTTCCCTCTATTTGACCTGTGAGTATCAGATTCTCCGGGCTCTCCTTCCTCATTATGTGTCCCATAAATTTCAGCTGCCTCTTTCTGATGTTATGTATACGCTTCCTCCTTGTTTGTAACCTATCTAAGACCTCATCGTTGCTCACATGCTCGGTCCATGATATCCTTAGCATTCTTCTGTAGAACCACATCTCCGTCGCCTCGAGAAAATCGTCCAACATTTGCTGTCGTAAAGAAGGACAGGTCACGTAACAGCTCAGTATTCTTTTCCTTGTTACCAAAGAAATCCTCTTGTCTCGCAATACTCTGCGCAGCTTTTGGAATGTGTCCTTGGCCATCCCAATACATCTACGGATCTCAGTGTCGCACTTACGTCTTCTGTCAAGACGCTTCCCAGATATTTAAACTTCTGCGTCTGCTTGATTCTAGTGTTCCCGACCTGCAAATCACATTTCGGGCTCTTCCTCTTACTGATCACCATGCATTCTGTCTTCTTGTAGTTTATGCTTAGTCCTTTCTTCTCACTCTCCGTCGCTACATTCTGTAGGAGATTTTGTAATTTCTCTTCCGTGTCTGTTATCAGTACTTGTCGTCTGCGTATCTTATGTCGTTAATGTTTTGGCCGCCAATGCCAAATCCCGGTAGGGTTTCCAATTCTTTCAGAACTTACTCGCTGTATCGGTTGAGCAGGTCCGGTGAGAAGACGCATCCTTGCCTTACGCCTCTTTCTATTTTCGTGTATTCACATAATTTTTCCTTCTCTAATATGAGTGCTCCATCTACTGAATTTAGGCAGCCTATTGTTGAGCATCTCTTCTGTCCTGTTAGTTGTCTTATTTGTTTATGCATGTCTTTTTTGTTGGTGGTACTCAATCTTTCTATTTCTGCACATTGTTCGTTTCGCTATTCTTCTTTAGCTTACCTGCATTTGGTCCTTATTTCATTGTGTAATTTTCTGTATCTTGGCAGGGTTTTCTGTCTCCTTTCCATCACATCGAGAATCTCATCAGTCATCTAATCGTTTTTCCTTCTCCGTTCTGTCTCCTTTGGGATGATATCGTTTGCTGATGTCACTATAGCGTCTTTTAGTCGACCCATTTTGAGTTTCCATTTCGTATCTTCTCTTCACATTGTCCATATATTTTTCTTTTAGGTTAGTATCGCCCAGGAGCTTGTTGTATTGCAGTTTAGGTGCTACATTAAGCTTCTTCAGCTTCCACAGTCTCACTCAGTTTACATATAAGAGGGCGATGATCGCTTCCGCAGTCGACACTTGGGTAGGTTTTGCAGTGAGTCATTGCATTCTTGAATCTTTTGTTGATGGTTATATAATCAATTTGGTTTTTAGTCTCTCCTCCTGGACTCCTCCATGTCCATAGTCGTCTCGGATGATCTTAGAACCATGTGTTGCCTATTACTTGGTCATTGGCTGTACACCATTAGATCCATTTTTCTCCGCGTTCATTGCGGGTTCCTAGTCCGAATCTTCCTGCTATATCCCCTGTCCTTTTCTCTGCTTACTTTGGCGTTTGGGTCTCCCATGATAATGACGATTTCCTGTGATTTGCATAGACTATTGGCACTGTCCAGCATGGAACAGAAAGATTCGATGTCTTCCTCTTTGCATTGTACCATTGGTGCGTAAACGACTATAATAGCCACGTTGAACAGCTTCCCTTTCAGCTCCACTACCAGAACTCTTTCGGAAAGCTGGTATCCTAGAATGCATTTCTGAAATGCACTAGTATTAGTCCTACTCCTTTGTCGTTCTTCTCGCCGCGTGCATAAATTATCCTGTATTTGTCGCTGACGAATCTTATCTAATCTAAACTTATCAAATCTAAACTTATTTATCTTATCTATCTAAACTTTTCTATCTATCTAATCTAATCTACTTTTATCTATTTAATCTAATTTTAGCCATCTAATCTATCTAAGATAATCGATCTAAGGTAATCTAATCTCATCTATCTAATCTAATCTTATTTTAGCTATCTTATCTCCCCACGTGAGCGTAACTGGAGAGAGGATTTGTGACTATATTTAAACTGGAAATCAATTTTTGATCTCTTATATATCTTTGTTCTACGCTATGCCTAAAAATATGAATTAATTAATGTAGATTCCCTATATTTATTTTATAACCTACAAATAAAAACAAGTGTTTTTTAGTATGTGGATAGCTGCCCGCAAATTCAGAATTCTTTCTGACTTAGCCGTAGACATGAAGGCATTCTCTTGACACTGCTGCCTTTTAATTCAATAGATAGGTGCTGTCTGCAGGATAGAACTCAAGCTGAGATTGTTTTTGGATTTCTTCCACGTCCCAAAACCGTTATGACTCAGACATTGGCATTCATTTCTTTAAAATCCCGAGCATGTTATATGGGATACTTTCGTAAAATGTGAGCACTCAAATGTAGACATGAATTAATTCCAGTAATCAAAAGAAGTGCACTTTCCTGTGATTAAATAAAATTCCTTGGGTTTATCTTTCGCGGCGAAAGAATTTTTGTAAGTCGTTCTTAAATACCCAATAGAGCCACCGTTTTGCAAAATTCTTTAATTTCATAAAAAGTGCTCCTGTAATGCATGAAAACGAAGAACACTTAAGCAAAAGATTAATATCTCATCCACAATAATCCTGTTGTGTCCCTCATGTCATTTTCATTGTACCTAAATGTAAGTTTAGTCTAGAAGAGCTAATAAGAGTGTAGAGATATATCTTGCCTGCTAATGCATGGGCTAGACGGCGTATGTTAATGGGAGTTGAGAATTTACTTCGACAATTTTAAAATAACGTTAAAATCTGGGTTTGCCTGAAATTAACATAAAGTGCAATGCTAAGTTTGATTCCTTTACTTATCTCTGTATTTGTATGGTCGTAGCTCGCTAGCTAGATACACTGACGGGCAAAATGTGTGAGCCACCTTGATAAATTAATTACTTTTGTTATTTTTAACCAAAATATACTTTTCTCAATATACTTTTCTCAATATACTTTTCTCAATATATTTTATGATCCTTGAGGATCAGAAATGTTACGACATTTTCGTTAATGCTCTATGATAGAGCATATTATGCATAATGGCGCTGCAAAAACAATGGCCCACTAGCGAAAACTTCAACTTTTGTAAAAAGTGATCTTTAAGGTTCGCCTATCGCTCGGTTCACACTCTTCCCCGTGCATTTGAAGTAGAGGTTTACACCTTGGGTCTTCAGCTCCTTCTAGTTTGTTTTTTTATTTAATTCTCTTTGACTCTCATAGATCCTTGCATATTAATGGCATTAATTGATAAAAAAAAAAACAAAAGTAGAGAAAGTACAAAACACCATTTTATAGAGTTAGTAATTAATGGTGCAGCATTTGTCACGTCCAATTGCCTCAATAAGTGGCATTGAATGGAACAAGATCCAAATTTTATCATTGGGAATTTTTTCCATTCTTGGCAGTAATGCCAAAGCTCTTGGAGATTGCTTGGTTTTCGTTGGAACATTTATTTCTTCAGTTCCCACCACAAGGATCTAATTAAGATCAGGTTTTCTTTCTGGCCAATCTTCGTCCACAAGAAACATTGTTTTTGCATATGACAAGGAGCATTGTCATGTAAAAAAAATCTATCTATTTTCGTAGTCTGGCAGAAGATTAAACTTTAAACTTTTAAAGATTAAAATTTTCTTCTACCATCACTTTTGAGGCAACCCTACACCATTATATTTCTACCACCAAATTTTACTATCTTTGTATTGGTATCTTGCATTGTTTCTTACTTCCACTGGTCTTCTTACATATTGTCGTGCATTAGAATGTAACTCGATTTTGTATTCATCACTAAAAATTACTTTTTGCTAATTTTCCGAATCCCATGTTAGATGTTGTTTAGAGAACTTCAAACTTACGATGTGTTTTAGTTAATGATGTTTTTAGTGCTATACGCCCGTGAAGTTGTTCTTTTTTTTTAATACTTCGTGTACTGTATCAACTGAAACCTCACTGTTAAGTTTACATTCACTCTTCACTTGTCTGGAGGTTAATTTTAAATTATCTACCGAGACTCACCCATACTTTTTTTCATCTCTGTTTTCTAACCTTTGTGGTCTTCCGTTTTTCTTTACACTTAAAACACTTCCAGCAGTAGCAAAACTCTTGGATGGTTTGGACACTGTTTCTGGAAATTCCCAGCCGCCTGGTTATCTCTCTTTGAGTCATTTTCCCCTTCAAAGTCACAACGTTTCAGCAGAAATATTAGCCATAATTTTAGTGTGAAAAAAGCAAGCTAATGCTCAACTACAGCGACTTGTCAAGGCAGCTTATACTCATCTTATTAACATGGAATAATACTTACTTAGAAATTGGTATATTATAATGACTTTATCATCTCAGATCTTTCCAATAGTTTTGGATTTTTTGTTTTCAACTTCAACCCACTGAAAGCGGTGTATGTTTTATTACATGGTATCTACAAAAACGTAACAACTTATTTTCTAATCCTCAATGTCCACAGAAACTACTGACAAAAGCATAATGCTAAAGAATCTTAACCACTTAATAAAATAAAGGTGTGCAATCATTTTATGTAGTAGCTTAAGACATTTGCACGTTAATGTGGAATATGAACAGTCTGAAAAAGAAATAGAGATGAATGCATAGAAGATAGAAATATATATTGATAAATAGAGTGACAGAACAACAGACAAACAAAATGGGATCAATAAATATTAGCAAACAGAAAATAGATATAGTATTCAAATTTATTACATTTATTTTACGATCCGAAAGACAATCTTTGTTTTAAGGAAAAGAATAGTTATTGTGTACAAGTTATATATATATATATATATATATATATATATATATATATATATATGTGGGGACACAGAGATCAACACTGAGTGGCAATAGTTTGTTTCATGGTTGAATGCAATCTTCTGGCCTCAGTGCCCACTCTGTATTTACATACGCTGATATTGAGCATTTTGCCCATAAATATAGCATACCTTTAAAGCTATATTTCTATAACACACACACACACACACACACACACACATATATATATATATATATATATATATATATATATATATATATATATAAAATATGAGAGATTGATAGATAACGTATATGCATATATAATAAAGATAACTAAGCTCTTGTAATAGCTCTTACGTGATAAGAAATCCTTTATATATACAGATCACAGTACACAGTATTTCTTAGTCGGCACTCGTATATATATATATATATATATATATATTTGAAGATATTTTTAAAGGTACAAAATTTTATCATAGCCATAAAGGTATTAAGCTTAATATTACTAGACATATTAAAACGCGCGAAGCAACGGGTTTCGCTCCCGCTCATCAGGCTTGCAACGGGAGATTTTAATTTAAAAAACAGAAAATGTACACTAAAAAGAATTGTGGTGGGAAAAAAAAAATTTATATGAGCACATCGGGTCCCGCAAACCTTCCTTGTGTAAAGAACGTGAGTGTTTGTTGGGGCTCGCTGTCATTTGCCTCTAGCTCCTTTTTTTAAATTTTTTTTCCCCCCTCCACAATTCTTTTTAGTGTACATTTTCTGTTTTTTAAATTAAAATCTCCCGTTGCAAGTCTGATGAGCGGGAGCGAAACCGGTTGCTTCGCGCGTTTTAATATGTCTAGTAATATTAAGCTTAATACCTTTATGGCTATACACACACACACACACACACACACACACACACACACACACACACACACACACACACACACACACATATATATATATATATATAATATATATATATATATATATGATTGCTTCAGTTAGATCCAGTGGAGGGGCGTCAGACTCATTCATTGTCTCTAATCGAACAAAACAAGCTTGTGCTGTTTGACCTCTCTTATTTGCTTTGTATTTTTCTGTCATGCTGGAAACAGCTTTTGAGAATGTAAAAGAAGAGATTTGAGTTTAGTACAAGTGATCGGTTGTTCAACCAACAACGCTTCAATGTAAGCATTAAGACAATTGTATAAACTGTTCGTGACTTGCTCTTTGCAGACGATTGCGCAAGGTTCACACACTTGAGGATATGCTATAGATCGTTAACAAATTCTCTCATGCATCGAAAGAGGAACTTGTTCATCAGCCTCTTTGTAACCATCTCCCAGCTGTTGACCCCATTGTTTATGTAGAAGGAAAGTTTTGAAAAACATTTCCTCTTTCACCTATCTTGGCTCCATTGTATTCAAAGATGCTAAAATGGACAAGGAAATTGAGTGCAGAAAGGCTACTTCCGCCTTTGGTAATCTTTATCACAGGCTTTGGAATACCAGTGTTAAATGTGAAAATTGACGTGTACAGGTCAGTAGTACTGACATGGTGCAAAATCTTGGATTTGTACCGAAGACACATTAATTGACGTGATGCATTCCACATGCGTTGCCTACTTACGGTCTGCAACAGAAAAGTGGTTGATTGCATAAAAAAAATGAAGTTCTGACAAAATGCAACATGATGGGTATTGAAGCCATCCTAAAGAAAATCCAAACTCAGGTGGGCGGGGCATCTTTCTCGTATATACGATAGCAGACTTCCAAAACAAATTCTCTTTGGCCGGCTTCTAACAAGCAGGTCAATTGGAATGCCACTCTTGCGTTACAAAGACAAAATCAAAGACAATCTTAAGCGATGTAGCATCCCCTTTTCTTCCCGAGGAAAACAAAACGTCAGAGCGAAGAAGCTGGCGCATGTCCTGCTTCTCATCTATACAAAGATTTGAGCGAGACCGACTTGAACATCGAGATCAAGTGCGTGCAAATATTAAAGAAAGTTGGCAGTATGCTTCTCCTCTCAATGTTAGCCTTACCTGTCACTGTGGTTTTTGTCGCACGTAGTAAAGTAGGCCTGGCTGTTCACTTGTGGAAACATGTGGTAATTGATCCTCAAGCACTCCATCAAAATAGCCCAACCACATTATCCACGGTTTAAAATTTTATCTTCCAATCTAATAATATTTTCTGGCTTTAAATAACCTGCAAATCTGTAGAAAACGAATCAATCAATCAAACTGTTTAATAAAATTATCTTGACCTTTATACTCATCCATTTAGGGATGTAAGGGTGAAGAAAGAACAGAAAGCTGGGATGTGAAAGAAAAGAATACCTGTTACTAAAAAATGTGTATCTTACTATTATATATGTGTGTACACACACACACACACACACACACACACACATATATATATATATATATATATATATATATATATATATATATATATATATATATATATATTTGTCATCTCCACAGACAGACTGTTTCGCAGCTCATCAGTGTGGCTAGACGTCTGGTTGCCTCTAGCTAGGATCAAAATCCGACTGAATTGGCGTCAGTCGGAACTTCTACCACTAAGCCGTCGTCTCACGGCAGGGATGAAGGTGAATTTTAGCGTGTTTATTTTTAGATTTAGATAAACACACAGTGACTGACAGTGACTCAATTCTGCCGAAGAGTCATGCTATATTAGCTTAAATAGTCACTGTTTACAAACTCACACCTCAAACCAAAGAGCTCAACCGAAATTAATTTTTCAGGAGCCAATATATATATATATATATATATATATATATATATATAACTTCGACGCCCGAATTGAGCAATAACAAATTGAAAATAAATGCCATATGTCATATTAATCTCAGATTCGCTTGTATTAAATAAAAAAAACTCACTAAAAGATGTGTTAATTCTTTTGTATTTGATATTTTGGTACTTTTAACGTAACACTTTTAGCGACATCCTGAGAAGGATATTAACAATACGATATCTCTTAAAAGAGATTGATCTCATATGTTTGCTTTTATCGAAGATCGGAATAATCCTGTGTAAATAGCTTTCCGCAACATTCATCTTATCAATATTATTACTGGAAGAAAATTATTGCCTTTAAGAGTTCATTCAAACAGCACTCCACTTTTTTATCGATAGAAAAAAAAATGCAAAGACAAGAAAAGAGGAGAATAACGAAAAAAATAATGTCGGTTTTATTTTTATCTTGCTGATAAGTTATCAGACAGTGAAATAACTAAATTTAAGCATAACTAGATATATCCGTTTTTTTTCTGTTCTCTCCAATTTTCTCTCTTAGCCAAGAATTTCGGAGGAAATGTTGATAACACCGAAAATAACACCATAGTTTTTAAAAGCCTTGTTTTCTCTTGTTACCGTCAGTATTTTAGAGAATTTCTACTGTATTTCAGCTACAGAAAATAATTATGAGTCGGAACTACATGTTTACAAGTAGATGCAATCTTTGCCCTGAATTACTCTCCTTCATTTGTCTACTTTACGTAGATACTTTGATAACTTTAGTATAATCATAGTACAAGGAGTACCATTAACACAAATCCAGAGCTCTCCAGTATTATCAGAATTATAAATATTGGAGTTACATGAATCCTTTTAACTCTTTTTATGAAACTGTTTTCTTTCAGGAAATCTTAGTAATCCTTAAGATAGATAATCTACTTATAAATAAATATTCATTAGGACTGGAGTAAATAGTTGTGTCATAAACATAGATATTGTTGAGAACTGACGATGTCGAGATCATTGATAAAAGTAAAGAATAAAGTAGGTCCCTAGGATATACTCTTGAGAGATAGATGCATTTATATAGAATGATCTAGAAGAGTGGCCGTTCAAAACACCTACATTTCACGATTTGATTAGAAGCATTGAATCAAATAAAAAAATCAGCCAGAAACACCATAACCTTTCAACTTGTAGAGAAGACATGTAAGGCAATAGCCGGAGCTTCACTGTTCTTATCAAAAGAATTGACAGATTATTTTAGCAATATCTGTTAACGTATATCGGCAGTTGACCTAGAGAATTTAAATTTCTTTTTAGAAATAAAATACATATACTATGAGTCAGGAAATTTTTCTGAAAATATCAGGAATTTGAATAAAAGCCTTGAAGCTTGACTGTTTGGGGAACTCTCGTTCTTATTCGTTTTTTTTCTTCTTCTCCGGTTACAATTAGATCTTGACTCTGTTATTAGATACTTAAAATGTATTTTGTAAGCATTACACTGGTCGAATTTAAGTAACTGTAATCAAATATCAGTGCGATTTCTTGAATTAGAAACCCAAAAATATAATCTACATTTCCATTATTTAAATTGTTGTTAATGATCAATGATAGCACTTTCAATCGTTTTTTCAAATATGGTATGACGTCCTCAACTCATCTTTGGTTAATGCCATTTGTATCTTAACGCCAGTTTGAGCTTCTTGAATTTGTAACTTTTAACTTATTCAGTTTTCACACCAGTAATATCTGGTAGATCTCGCTTAAGATCAAATGACAGTAAATCCTTTCACTACCCTAGGTCTCTCATCACCATTCTTTCTCTTCAGTAATATTTGTTGGATTTCACTTGTATTCAAGTGACTGCAAGTCTTCTAAATTGGCTTGCGTGCTCTTTAGAATTTTTTAAAATTATCATTATTCTTCACATGAGTTTTCGCATCGAGTTAGTGGAAATTTGTGGGATACATAAGAAAAGAGGGATTGGAGAATCTGACAATCATAAAACATATTGAAGGCAATAGGTGAAGAGAGAAACAGCAAGTAACTTACCTAAGCAGCTTGGCAGAACAGGGGCTAGGAGGGATAGTTAAAAGACAAACATTGCTAAGAGCTACAACTGATAGGAAGTTGTAGAGAATCATGATCACCTTCGTTCTGAAGAGATAAAAAACAAAAGAGGTGCTTCTGCTATGTATTTAGTGATTCTTAATAAAATACAAAGAAGCATTGTTATTGGTCCTGAGCTGGTATTTCGGCTTCAGTCACTTTCTCACCGCCGTAACTTAGTTTCCCCATGCCTTTTATAGAAATATTTTCATGGCAATTGTTCTAATGAACTTTCTTCTAGGGTATTTAGACTATGAATTTAAACGCAATAAATTCGTAGCTAGGTCTCATCATTTTACAGATAAAATGACAAGATGTAGCCATAAGTTCTATGCTAACAGCTTCTACAGCAAATGAACAGGAACGCCGTAATCATTACCTTAAAGGCAGGGCATAATTATTTAAAGATTGCTCGCTTCCTGAAAGTTGCACGATTGTTTGTTGTCAAAGGTCGCAAAGAGCTACAAACCGCTAACGGGGATTCTACAGCAGTAGCCAAACTTAAAACGCCTGCTAAGGATCTTAATTCCATTAGATTCTCTAATTTATACGAAAGAAGTTGAAACATCACGAGTCTGGAATGTTTTGTTTTTTCTCTGCTAAGAAAACATTGATCAGGACTAAAAGGTCAACCGAAGTAATAACAGATGGTTAGGCATATATCCTAAGGATGCTCCAACGGTCATGCACACAGTTTCCGGCAACTGTGACGATTTTTGAAGGCGTGAGCAACAAAAGAGATGACTTATTTTCTTAGGGATTAAGGGTCAATTATCCTAATTATAAGGAAGTCTTGGAGAGGGTTGTAGGGCATTAGATAGCGCGAATAAAGGAAGACCGTTCATCTACCAACAAGACTCGTAAGGCCAAGGCAATCCAAGAATAGATGTTACAGTCTGCACGATCATGTCACCCCAAACACATGGCCTCCTAGCTCTGCAGATATTAATCCGTTGGAATAATACTGATAGGATGTAGTCAAGAGGCAAGTCAATCGACGCTCTCATAACACTATAAAATCCCCGAAGTCCGCCATAACTAGCAAAATGTACAAAATAGATAAAGATCATCTGATTCAGATGTGCCAACGTTCCAGATGTCTTACTGAAGCAATCATCGATGCTAATGGTGGATTCATCAAGTAGACGAGCCAAGAAGAGTCTCCAGGTTATTCATTCTAATTTTTCTAAAATAAAGCTTACGTGCGTCTTCTACTAAATTTATATTCATGCAAATGTCCTCAAAGAACTGCGCACTTCCATATATATATATATATATATATATATATATATATATATATATATATACCATAATTACAAATAAAACTGTAATACCTCAAATTTTCATGGCAATTTCATGTGCATTTTTCACAAAAAAATTGAATTTGAAAGAATGTGCGGTGATGCCCACAACAGAATTTTTATTTTAATATCAAACAATAACACAAAAAACATCAAAAACATTAAACATAGGACAAAAGTATTGTCCCTCTTATCTCAATAATCAATTGTGTAACCTTTATTCTTGATTATTGCCTGTAATCATTTTTTGATAGTTCCTTACGAGACCACAATACTCACTGATAGGTAATTTGCTTCATTATTCCTTGGTAATAGCTTCTAGTTCCTCGAAATTCGAAGGACTTCTTTCTCTTACACTTTTCAAATATTCCCATACATTTTCAATGCTGTTTATGCCAGAACTTTGTGCGGGGTATGCCAATACCTTAATTTTGTTGTCATCTAAGTATTTTGTAACAATTCGTGCTAATTCGTATCATTGTCATGTTAGAACGCCCAGAGACGCCCCAAAGACAGCGTCCATGCACATTGTTTTATACTATTTCTAAGACTAGCCAAATGCTGCTCTTTATCTATGATACTCTGTACTCACCCTCGTTCTCCCGGTTCAGAAGCAGTAAAATATCCCCCAGAGAAAAATGTTCCCGCCACCCTGCCTAATTTTAGGGAGAATATTTTTAGTTTGTGAGAATCATTTACATTCCTCCATCTATAACGGAGTGTGATCAAATAATTCTAGTTTGGGCTCATCTGACCATAAAAAAGTTCTAATATTTACTCCCATATTCTATATGGCTTCTAGCATAAGCTAATCTGCATTTTAGGTGTTTAGCCTTACGCAAGGGAGTTTTCTTTGGGCGACAAGCTCAAAGTCCTGCTCGATGAAAGCATCTAATGACTGTCTTTGTTGATACATTCAACTCTGATGTCTTTACATCGTTGACAATGTCCTTTGTCGTTAAGTGAGGATTCTTCGAGACATCTCTAACAATTTTCCTTACCCTTCTTTCCAAAATTTCTGCCAGTTCTTAATTTATTCTCAACACAATGACTCTCGTTGTACTACTTGATAATGCTACAAATCGTCGATCTAGGAAATTTTAAATGCTTGGAAAGTGTTGTACACATCAGTTATGTGACACTCACATATTGTCTTCATTACTTTTTATAATGTTATAGAATCAGGTCAAAGCTATTTCATTTTCAAAGGGTTTTTGTATTAAATGTCAAATTAAAAAAACATTACAATTGCCATAGAGCAATAACATTTCATAATTTCCATAATTCTTTTTTTTTGGTGGGGGGTGGGGGGGGGTAAATAATTTTGGACTGCACCAGTTTCAGAAAAATCTATAACTATGAATATAATAGATCGAAACTTCTAAAAAAAATGACGAATTATTCAAAACTAAATATGGAATCAACTATGTATGGTAGATTCAGTAAGTACTTGCAAATATTCGAATTTCAGCAGAAAATATGCAAATATTCAATGGGGGCGAATAATTCTGTCCACAACTATATATATATATATATATATATATATATATATATATATATATTTCTAATGTTTCAGGAGTGAGTCGGGGTCACATATATACTTAAGGAGTATTTTTTAAATATATTCTATTAAATATGACAGTCCAGAAGTATTTTTGCTCATTTTCTGTACAAGAATTCTTATTTCTGGATTAAATGAATTGTCTGAATGATGAATTTGTAATATTTGCAATTATTCTCTGGTCATTACCATAAACATGTGTGTTTTTTAATTAAATGATCACGAAATATTGTCTATGTTATTGTTTTCCATACAATCTTTTAATTTTTTAATTTTAAGTTTAATTATTAAAGCGTGATAGTGACGGCATATGTATTAGTTGTGCCCTCAGTATTAAAAAAAAACTAATGAGGTTACTGATTACCACAGAGGTGTTTACTTTAAAAACGTTGAGACATTAAGTCATGTGTTAAAACCTTGAAAATTATATGATGTATGCGCAATATATGTTTCTTGAACTTGTGTATCTATTAATTATTAAATATTATTTATTAAGTTGAGATTTATCCCTTGTTGCCTGTTTAGGATTGGGTTGCCGGTTCCTTCTAAAGTCTATTTCAACACTATACTTCTAACGTCTCCGCCTAAAAATGTTATTTACTATTTATGCACTATGCTTTTAATGGGTGTAGATATGTTCACATATCGTCCTGTTCACACACATCCCTGGTTTTTTAAACAGGAGTAGAGGTTGTTTTCTGTTTAGGATTGGGTTTTCGGTTCATTCTAAAATCTTTTTCTTCACTTCCGGTGCCCCCACTCTTGCGACTTGGTGGCATTATCACCTTGCTTGGTTTGGTGTCTCTTACTCTGTAACACTCTACCTTAAGTGGCTCAAGGGCTTTGTACAGAATAAGCATCATTGTTAAAAAAAGAAAAAAAGAAAAGATTTTTTTCTGTATCAGAAGTTCCAAATATTTTTTTACACTTAATAATTATGTTATGTTTGTGTGCACGTTGGTGCCATTTTGTAGCTTTGTCTATGCAATTATATAATTATAAGAGGTGCACTTGCACGTACATATATACATGCAACACTCCACACATATATTTTCTCATTCTTACAAAAAAAAATATGTATGTATGTGTGTGTGTGTGTGTGTGTGTGTGTGTGTGTACATGATTTCTTTCGACTCTGAGAACCATAAATCCTCCAGACGTAATGTTCTTGAAATGAGATGTAACAGAATCCTTAGAATTGCAATATTAGTTTTGTTTGACTTCAGCCCAAACTTCTTAAACGTTTTAGGATTTTTAGTATCTTTATCATATTTTTTATCTTAGTGATGTTGTGCTTAACTTCAACCATGCGAAAAAAAGCTACATTTTCTTCAACGTTTTAATTCACTTTAAATTAAAACAAAAATGTTCGAAATTTCATCTTAGTAAAGAACATATGTAGCTTATTTATCTTAGTAGAGAAAGTAAAAAAAAACACAGGAGGATTTCAAAGAGATTTGTAACTTGAAAAGGAAAATAGCGAACTGGTTTCTTGGTCGGGTAAACATCTAATTAAAGACCATACAATACAGTGGAATGCAAAATAACATTGAATTTGAGTGAAAGATGAGTCTGGTGACTTAGACTTCGAGGTGGTTTGAATTATGAAGATATTACTATCTATCTATCTATCTATATATCTATCTATATATCTATCTATATATCTATCTAATTTTAATTCCACTTATATACATGCATGTATATAAAAGTTTAATTCCACTTTTATACATATAACGTTTTCCCGGATTAAAGAGCCATATTAATTTAAAGAACAACCAGCTTATACATACATATCATATGATTGTCATACCCTTCAACGAAAAATTCAATAAATCTTTCTTTTAAAACAATTTTCAAGAAAATAGCTTTTTCAAGTCCAGTAGCGATTATCGCTCTTTCCAGTACTGATAGAGGGGGGTCCTTCCTAACATTTTATTTGAAGTAGTGTGAAATGTCAAAATCTTGATTATGTTATTATTTTCCCTTTGAAAGTTCAAGATTATTATAACTATAATATAGTATTGGGGTATAAATTCAAAATATAGAGTGTTGTTTGGTAGATATCGAAAAACAAACTGAAGTATGTAGTTAAGGTATATTGACTCAACGGAGAAGATTATTGTAGCACGAACTACAAAATCTAGTAGTTAGTAATAAAAGGCGTGGGTAGACTAGAAAAAGGTAAGGAAAAATAAAAAAATAAAAAAATAGAAAAATAAATAAAGGAACGCAGAGAGTAATGAACGTTAAACGTGAGGATGGTGCAAGAGAGGTAACCTCATATGAAAAATATATTAGAGGGAGGTCGGTGGAGGTATTAAAGCAGGTGTTAGGTTAATTGCGTTAACCAGCATCGAAATATTTGAGAAGGGAGCTCTTCCTATGAATACATGTGGATATGACCTCTCTCTTTTATGTTTGTTCAATACGGACAAATCTGTGGTGTATACTGCAACTATGCTGAGCAGACCTTTCTAGCGTAATCAGCAATCTCAACAAGGCCAGAACGCTCAAACACACGGTCAGAATGACTCGTGACTTAGTGCTAGCAGAGCTATCGACGGCCTCATCCAATTTCACTCACAAGGGTTGGTCAACCTGTGGTAAGGTTTTCAGTTCTGCATTTCTTGAACTGATGCAAATGATGCAAGAAATGCAAAACTGAAAATGATGCAAGAAATGCACTGTAACAGTAATGCATCATTTGATTGTAATACACGGAACATATACGTGAATATAAAAGGATTATGCTAAAAATAAGCAGGCATAATGTTGTAATTTATTTAATCAAACATGACTAAAAGAGAATTTGCTGCCTAAATACACAAGTTATATATATATATATTATAGATATTATATATAATATGCATATTACATATATAATATACATATTATATACAATATATAATATACATATATATATATAAAATATAATATATATATATATAATATACATATTATATATATAATAAATATATATAATATACTTATATATATATGATATACATATTATAAATATGCAATATATATATAATATACATATATATGATATATATAATATATATATATAATATGTATATATATACAGGGTGACCAAAAAAACGGGAACTTTTTAACAATCCAATAAAACCAAGAGTGATGGAAGAAAAATATTTAATTCATAGTAATTGAAACCTTAAAACATGCCATTTAAGGAACAATGATGGAATTTTCATTTTAAAAAAATTACGTCCTGTAGATGGCGTCGTCCTGTACGAATGCATTCTTGAAATCTGCTGTTGAGATCCCTATTTACTGCTGCAACATCTCAGCTGGGATACTGTGAATTTCATTCTCGTTACTAAAATGGCAAAATGTTTACTTGCTCAAGGTCACTGTCTCGCAGTGTTGCCACTTGATCATGTCTGGTAATATGGACTTCAAAAATTCCCGTTTTTTGGGGTCACCTTATATTATATATGTAATATATATATATATAATATACATGATATACATATAGATATTATATAATATATAAATATATCTGATATACATATTATATATATACATATATATAATATAATATATATTTATATATATATATATAGAGAGAGAATTTTATGGAAAAGAAACTATGACAAATTGGAAAAGATTTTCGTGTGTCGCGTTTCTTCCTTTAAGACTTCATCGGCTTAATGTGATGCTGAGGATGATACGACTGCAGATTCGCACAAATGAGAAGAGACGATGAGAATTTAAAAATTTAATTTAAAATTATTTTTTATATAAGCTTTGGGTATTAAATTTTTAAGCATCTCTGTCATTCGCGTCGTCATATCAGCATCACATGAAAACTTTCCTCTTTTATCTAAAATTGTACTTGTAAAAAACAGCATATATCGCTGTTATGATGTAGATTATATATATATATATATATATATATATATATATATATATATATAAGATCAAATGCTAGTTTTTTTAAGGGCTTCTTTGTGAAAAAGGAAAGTTTTCACAATCATATATATGTGCGTGTGTGTGTATGTATATTTTTACTTGTTTATACTCTCACTTAAAACTATGCTTTAACATGTAAAATCGTTGTGCATTACTTCTTGAAGCTATAGAATTGCGCTCATTATAAACTTACAAGTGATAAGCAGACGTAAATCTAAGAGAACAATGACATTTCTTTTAATTTGTGGCAGAGATACCCCCCCCCCAAAAAAAAACAACGTGCATCAAGCCTAAATAAATATGCACATTTGGGTGGTATTTTACTTACATTTCTCAATATATTCCTTACACATCATCTAGCACTTGAAATATACGCCCTGAACGAACATCTGTGCCAATACTTATCTTTAAGTACACTGATGCACGCATTCATGTGCCCTTCTCGAATACAATTTACACGCGATTAAATAGAACTACTTGAGGAAAGACGATAAAGAAAAATATTGTTAACTTTAGTTTTAAGGTTTGAGTTTATGATGTGGTTGATCATCTTCCATCGATCCAATCTAATTTTAATGATAAAATTATGACATAAAAGAATAAACTCTAACAGAGTATTTGGATCTTTTACTAAGTTCAATCTAGTATGGCGTAAGATCAACATAGAAGAGAAGTGAGAATCGGGCTCTTTATTTGTTCTGGGATATTTTATTGAATGAATCTGAATTCCTTTTAAATTCAATAACCGTTTTTATGATTAATTTCGTTTCACTTTCGAATTGAATTTGAATTATATGCTGAATAATTTGGATCTGATTCCGGGTCTTTGCTATTGTTATCATAAAGTAAGGAAGGCCGATGAGTGCAGTGGCTGAAATGTGGTCATGACTCTGGTTAGAAAGAATCGTCCCTTTTTTATTTACCGGATATGTGTTTAGTGTTGAATACATCATAAAAATAGAAAATTGATCTTTTTCAGCTGGTGACATAGAAGCTGTCTTAATGCACGAATACAAATTCCATGCATACGAAATTGCTGTGACCAAGTAAATGGCTAAAGAAATAACAAAACAAGTGTTGCAGATATATATTTAACAGTAAGTACAACAGAAGATTATTACACGACTAGTGAGTGTGTGTCGGTTGACTCAGCGTTCCATCTATTCGGCTGTTCCCCCCAAGGCCTTCTCTCCTACTAATCTTATAGTAGGCGGAAGAGTCCAACATAGACTTTTTAGAGGGAGGACACCACAATAGAAAACATTTTTTTCATAATATTTGTTATGAAATAATTTTTAGTGAAACATGCATAAAATACAGTATTTGTAAACAACGTCATATAGCATGAAATGATCAAACTAAAAGCCCTGAAATTCTATATTAAACATAATGTGCATAATTGAACAAGCAGACATGCTTTTAATTAAGAAATTTACACTTTATTAAGGATTATTAAAAAAAATAAATAATTGCACAAGTCTTCTTCTGCTCGCTTTCTGTAATTACGTTAATCTTTGGAAAGCGTCCTGGAATCTTAATTTAGGATGCAAAACATATGCAGTTAATATGAGAATGCAGAGGTATACTATGAGCTGTAGACGAATGTTTGGAAGAGAAAATCTACAAATAAAAACCGTAATATGTATCCATAACCTGCATTGAATAAAATATATTTCACCATAGGAGACGGCATTTTAAAATGCGTATAAAATAACTAAAATACCTATTATATATTTATATATTTGTTTCCCGTGTTGTTGAGGTGTGTGAAACCGTTCTACAAATGACGTCAGTAAAACGATATACGTAAAATGTAATTTGAAATGTAATGTTCCAAAAGTAATAGGATGCTGACTGACAATATTTGGTTCTTGATAATGAAAGAGATGGCCGAAAATATTCCAACAAAAATATGAAATATGAACAGTTTATCCACAATTTTCATCTTGGAGTGCAATAAATATATATATAAATTCGGATTTGTGTGTGGCTGTACAGAATATTGTTCAATGTGTTCTGTCATTCCTTCAAGTAGTAGCGATTCTAGCAGTTTGCTGCCCACACAGGTTGCTTACCTGCCCGGAACGAACTCATGACTGGTTTCCTATTGGAAATGTATGGGATATGATGGGACGATACCTGACTCCTACACTTATCCTATCTACAACTCTTGTATTTCGTGAGCGTGAGGAAGGGGCGTAGAATAAGGTATCGCAGTATCTGTAGGATTGAATGCATACCTGCGTTAATACCCAAATGTGATATACACTGCATTATGGAGGATGGGTATTGTTGATACACGCCATCTTTTCTGAATTTAGGCAAGTATTAATCTGCATATGCGATACTAACCGAGTTATATTAATTAGACATTTAACCTTGAGTAGATCAGACGTATTCAGAGAGTTGGAAGAAGATTTTGTCAATTATATAAAATTTCATGTTAGAAAGTGAAAAGAACATGAGGATTATTCTAATTTGGCGCCACATGTTTGCGTTGGAAATATCGAAATGTGTTAAATAAGTGAACATAATAAACCGTCTTTTGAAGTATAGGGTATCAAATTTTAAGGAACCAGTCTCGTGCATTCATACATTGTTGTTGATGATATATATATATATATATATATATATATATATATATATATATATATATGTATATATATATATATATATATATATATGTATATATATATGTATATATATATATATATATGTATATATATATATATATATATATGTATATATATATGTATATATATATATATATATGTATATGTATATATATATATATATATATATGTATATATATATATATATATATATATATATAAAACTAAAGTTTTAGTGACCTTTTCCCTTTGTCATATTTTTCTAAATACTGTACCTTGATATATAAAATTATACAAAATTATACATCGTTATATCATATATATATATATATATATATATAGAGAGAGAGAGAGAGATGCTACAAATATATGCCATGATTTTGGTTGAAAAACTTAAAGTTTATCCTGATTGGATCTTCCGACAAGATAGTGATCCTAAAAACACTGCAAAATCTACGAAGAAATGTCTTGCTGAAAATAATGAAAATAATATCCTGAAATGCCCAAGTCAATCCCCAGTCGAGAATCTGTCGTATTATTTGAATATTCAAATCCAAGCGCGAGCTCTATCAAAAATCACGGACCTGAAGACCATATGCGAAGAAAATAACAACTAAAATTTGCAAATCATTAACTGAGAAGAGATTGGTTAAGTGAACAATAGCGATTATGTATTTTTGTATTTTATGAATTTTTTACGCGTTAAAATGGATAAATAGGATTTATTTCTATTAAATTAAATTTTCTATACATATTTATTTATTATGCATCTGTGTACAGTTAATTATATGAAAAATATGTTTATATAGCTTACTTGTAACACACACACACACACACACACACACACACGCACACATATATATATATATATAAGCTATAATATTTAATGATTTAATCAAGTTTAGAAAATATGATGACAGTGGCCCCTCAAAATAGAAATAACATCATTTGGTAGCCCCCGCCCCATTTAACCAATTAGTCAGTACTAAGTTAAGCCAGAAGTTCCTCCATTTGATTGATGAACATTTTCCTTTTAGTAAAATAGTTAACAGAAACACATTAAAAGTAAGTTATAGCTGCACCAATAATCCTGAAGATTATAAAGTTACGCAATAATAAAATTTTAAGCCAATTATATAATCTTATTCATAATACACGTTCCACGATAAATATTATTAATGATATTGGCCAATGTAATTGTAGGAATTCTGACCAATGCTCATTGCTAAACAAATATTTAACTAAATCTCTTGTTTATCTTTGTACTATCTCTACAATAGACAGTTGAAAAATTCTGTATTGGTCGTACTATGAATTCTCTTAAGACTAGGTGGTATCAACATAACTTGTCCTTCGCCAATACTAATTACAGAAATAATGCATCACTTTCTAAATATTTTTGGAGTTTAAATGATGAAAATAAGACTCCTGAGGTGAAATGGAAAATTTAAAAAACGAAAGGATATGTAGAGCTTTATATGAACCATGAAAAACACGAAATCGTCATATTTTTGACAAAAATTCATTCTTAAATCAAAGAAGTGAATTAACAGTAAATTGTGAGAGAGGGATCGGTGCTCGCACAGAGGCCAGCGCAACCGACGGTTGCGGGAAGTACGGGCAATTTTTGTTCCTAGCCCGGGTGTACGCGCTCGGGTCCCCACCTTAAAAACTGACCTTGTGTCAGAACTCGTTTTAGTGGGGCGACAGAGTAAATACCAAGTGTATAAATTACTATAGTTTGTAATACGGTCATTATCATCTCTGGGGAACAGCTGCCCGAGGCCACGCCCTTTCATTACACCAGAAAGAGGGATCAATGCTCGCACCGAGGCCAGCGCAATCGACGGTTGCAGAGGCTGCGGGCAATTTTTGTTCCTAGCCCAGGTGTACGCACTCGGGCTCCCCATATTAAACCAAATTTGTGTCACAACCTGACCTCGTGGGTGTTGAATAAATACAAATTCCTATAAAGTATTTTGTAATACGTTTATTACCATCTCCGGGGAACAGCTGCCCGAGGCCACGCCCTTTCAATGCACTAGAGAGTGGGAGTGGTTCTTGCACTGAGGCCAGCGCAACCGACGGGGGTCGAGTAAATACCAAATAAATTAGAGCTAGGGCTTTTAAATTTCAGAATTCGTGATAGAATTGAGCTCCAATTTCGCATTTATTCATATAGATTCCATAATATAGGTTTTATTTAATTAGCTATTATGTTTCTTTAACTTCTCGAATATATAACTAATTCTAATTTCTATTAATTTTATCTTATAAATTGTCTCCTATTCTGTCACCCATGAAATAAAAATAATTGTTTGTACGGAAAATAAAGATCTACTTACACCAAATCGTCTTTAAATTAATTAGCAGCAGAAGAATTATCGTTGAACTTTTAAAAGGTATGCTTAAACATTAATTCATTACTTAAATGCAGCGATCAATTTTGAGTTCTTCTGTTTTTTATTGATACCTATCATATCTACTCTCCATATCTATTGTAATGATGGCCGAACCAAGAGTCATTCACAGGAGCTTAAGCTAGCTGCAATTTTGGATAGAAAATAAAAATAAAAGTTACTCCCCTTGAACCATAAAGCAACGATAATGGCTAGTATAATATATTAATATATATTTTTAAACCTCGCATAATCTGGCAATCCTGAATCTGAGCTCAACGAAAATAGTTCCCTGCGCCTAACTTTTCTAGGGCTTTTGAATGAGTTATGAATCATTGAAATCGGACTAGTGGGAGCGGAGTTGCTTGGACACACACACGCATAAACACTCACACATACACTGTACTTTATATATAAGATGTAACCATACGTATCCGCTTTAAGTTTATATGTGGCTGCTGTTAGCTGCAAATCTACGGGTCATGAGTAATTTTTAATTTTTGCTTCTTCTTAAAATTAGCGGAGGTCTTATTTGATTGGTTGATCAGAGTAACGCCCTCAAACCTCATACCCGCCTCTTTAGAAAAAGAGGTTGTATTTTGCTTTTAAATCTAAATAAATCATTCACTCGTCAGTAATTTACAATCAGCTGATGAGATGCATTGAAACACGACTGCAACTGTGTAGCGAATTTTTTAATATGTTTTCGGGTGTAATATCCTAATAATTTTATACACATTGAAATAATTATATAGTGTACGATCCCCCTCTATCTCCGCCATCGATCCGGTTAGAGGAAGGGGTAGGGTCCTAACTATATATATATAGTCAACGACGAAATTATTCGTGCACACATCCATTTTGAATATTTTTTAACCATTTCTGAGAATCTAATGCCCGTATGATTCCAGGGTTTTTATATGTTAATAAGCACAAAAAAAAAAAGGAATATAAAATTCAATTTTCAGAACAATAGGTTATATACAACAAAGTTGACAGGCGAAATATGCAAAATAGGAAAAGAAAAAATTATTCGCAAAGCTTAATACATATCTACATCCAAATGATGATTTTCAAACATAATTTGCTTCTTTGAATGCATTCAAATTAAAATGTCTGAACCCAAATATAGACTAGAACGATAATTGTTAAATAGGTTTCTCTTCCATGCCTTTATACATAAAATCAGATAGACATTTTGAAATTATAGCGCACATAATGAGGAAAGAATTCTTAGAAAATTTGACACTGACAGGGTATATGGAAGACAAGAAGGGCAGGGAAGCAGCCAGTAACCAACCTAAAGAGTTTGTGTAAATGGATGAGAGAACAGTGGGTGGAAGGGATAGTAAAAAGACAAACATTGCTAAGAAATAGAAAATTGTGGACATTTAAGATTGCCCACGTAGCGAGGTGACACGGCATACGAAAGAAAAATAAAAATATTGATAATGCACTTAAATGAACTAGAACAAGATATTTTTTCATAAATGTAAAAATTCATAGTAAATAATAAAGTGAAGTCATAGGTTAATCATTAAAGAAATTTGAATGAAGGCAATGCATGCTATATTGTTGGGGGCGTATGCTGGTTGTGAAAAACACATGTCCTCTGGTGTATTTATCCCACAGCAAAAATGGCGGACTCGGAATGTTCGTCCGAGTAATAAAATGACAAAGTAACAACAAAACTATTTATATAAACAAACGATAAGTATGTACTAACAAAATAAGGGTATACATAGACAATAGAATATTGTTGTGTGTTACAAAACAATGAACATGAATGAAGAAAACATTTAAACTAGTGAATTGCGTGTGTATGTGGGAAGTTGTGTAGAAGGAGTCGTAGAGAATAGTAATGAAAAGTGAAGAGGAATGTGCTAGCGTGCGTGTGTGTGCGTGTATGCGTACCTAGGTGTGGACCTACATCTTATCGTTCCTGAGTGAAATAGGAAAAAAAAGAATGACAGAGAATGTTACTTCCTATTCATAAGCTTAAGGAGCGTCCCCTAGTGACAGTTCTTTTAGGAAAGTAAGTGAGGTAATTCCATAAAAAGAGTCGAATAGTGTGATTGCGATGTGTGGTTAATCATGTCAACGAAAATGTACTTGTGTAAAGTGCTGTGTCATCAGGGTGCTGTATAATGTATCACGCTCTAGAAGATACGTCAGTAGCATAGAAAGAAAGGTATCAGCGGTTTATATTAAAATTTTGTTTTCCAATACTCTGCGTTGAATTGATTTTTTTGGAAGGACTCGTTTGTTTGCTGTGCGTGGATGATGATGGTATACAAAATTTTAATAGAAGCTTCAGTTGGTAAAATTGTTGAGTTCCTGAGACTTTTGTATTAATTTTGACACGTTTTGTGTGCTTCTATTACATTACATATAATTTAAGTAGAGCAGGCGTTATCTTTTGATCGATTATAGTACAATTCAATCTCTCGGTATATAAATTGATTTTCTGTTTTACTATTAATATATTTTAACAAAATTATGAAAGCTGAATCGAATATGCGTTCGCGTACGCACGCATACACAAAGTGGAAAGAATATAACAAAAATAGAAAGAGATATAGACAAAGAAATTTAGTCGAAGGTTGCTTTTTAATTAATTGACTTGGGCGCCTCATCTTGGTTTAAAGGTTAGTAAGCTGGTATTGTATATCATTACAAATGAATAATACGTATAGTCCTCAATTGTTTCTGCATACTTCTGGCCTTGTGACAAAACTTGACTATACTGAGTGAATAAATAACTGTAATTAAAAACGTCTTTCAATAAGGTTGCATCGCTAGTTTTGGGAATTCTTTAATACGGTTTCTTTAAGATGCCTGGCGAGTACGAGTCGTAATGGACTGCGCGCATGACGAGAACAGTCGTAACTAACAGATGGAACACAAGTTGACATCTGATCAGTACAGGACGGGTCACTGTGGAGAATGGGTATGATGTTGAAAGATCCGAAACCCTTGATGATCCTCGGCCAAAAAAAAAAAAAAAAAAGTCACTGACGATGTGTACCAAAGCATCAAACTGATGTATTTCACAAAAATATCTAACTTGGTATTTTATTGATTTAACCATCTAATGATTCCTCCATTCTTCTTTATCTACCGTGTTCCCTCTGGACGTAAGCGATCGTGGGTCTCCACAATTTCCTGTTTTTTGTCGCTCTTAATAAATTTTATCTTTTTGTTATTTTCCCAAACCCTGTTCCCCCATCCATTTACTTAAGCTCATTAAGTATGTCATGCGTTGTTTTCATCTATCTATCTATCTATCTATCTATCTATCTATCTATCTATCAGAGCGATCAATATTAGTAGTTTAAGATTATGAGAAATAAAACGATTTGCCGATCGATTATCATCATTATAATAATAAATGAGCACCTGATATCAAGAGAGTAGTGGTTAACAAGTTTATTTTCAGTCATGCAAGTTCGATTCTCGCTGAGTATTTCACAAATATATCCGTGTGTCAGAATTGTTATTGTCCAACAAAGAAACACGTTACTGACATTTTTTAAGCTAATGCGCATCCAAGGAAATCAACTATCTATTATATTTCGCCATATTGCGACATTGCTGATTGTACGTGATCCAGCCATTTAATGTCATCGAAAAAAAATCTACTTAGAGCAATAGCGCATTAATGCACCTTTAAATACCCCCACTTGGCATCTCATATAAATAACAGCATATTTAACACTTTCCAGGCTTCCTGTCATCTGCTTTGTCACGTCCTCCTTAATCTCGTCCACGGTCTGAAAATTCTACACTTTCAACAATGATACCTAGTATGATTTGATTGATTCGTTTTCTACGGCTTATTAACCCATTGAAGGTTATTTAAAGACAGAAAATATTATTAGACTGTAAGAATTTTTTGAGATAATAATGGTTTACTGATACAAGTCTTATTAATTAACCCATAGCTGAAGGGAGAAGAGTTGGATTCATATTTTTCCCAAAGGTATTTGCGCGTAAGTGGATATAACGAACACAACGGAATTGGCACTCGGCTCTTCGATTAATAATTCATTACACCACCCGCACATCCATGCTTACAGCACCAAACGGTCAACCATCTAGGTAATGACCAGGTTCAGCGTTGTCTTACTTCGGTGATCATACGGGAACTGGTATTTCAATGTGGTGCGGCCGTAAGCCCTGATACCCAAAAGTCACAGGGAACCAAATCTATAGAGGAAATGACAGACAAGGTGATGTTTTTCAAAAAATCTAGAACAAAATATGAAGAATCTACTTGTTCGGTCGCTGTGAATGAGATAGTCACACAGTACACAAGCTCACTGAATGGGGTCTCCCTGCCAATTGAATCACTCTACAGAAGAACGTTTTTTCGTGCATTCACAGTAAAGTCCTTTGATTTGTTATCAAGTTAAATCAAGGCTGCACAACCGGTTCTTAATATATTCACAGTAGATAGATCTTTCTGGTTAGATCTCGTATTGTTTATAATATTTATCTTCTCTTTCAAATGATGAATGTGTGAAATTTATATAGGAATTACCGTTACGAATCCATATTAATTTATATTCTCTCAAGCTAGGTCATGATAACTTTTAGTCATTTATTTCTGTTACATTATTTTGTGCAGTCTGGTAGGGAGCTTCAATGTCATGAGTTCCCAGCTAGGTATTTATGTTAATGACACAACTATTTCCCCTGTCTTAATAGTTCGATAGGTCCGATAAAGTAAAACTAACAGCTGCTCTCCAAACTGACATTCAATCAGTTTCTTATTGGGGCAAGAAATGGCTTGTAAATTTTAATGCCTCCAAAGTGAAGCTGCTATATTTAATCATAGAGAACCGTTTTTGCCGTCTACTAGCATGGCTGACGATAACCCCCAGGAGAGCAAATCACCGCACCTTTTTGGTCTCATGCTATTCAATGACATGAAATGGAGCGATCATATTGAATCAGTTGCTTGGTCTTTTGTTAGTTTACTGTGTCGTGCTAAACAATTTTAATTGGCAGATTCCATCTTGTACATGTATAAATATATTATTCGTCCGTGCATTGAATATTGCTGCCAAATATAGTCCAGTACTCCGGCTATATATCTCGAAATCATCGATAATATCCAAAGAAGGGTCTGTAATATTATCGGTCTTGTCTTGACACCTCGACTTCAGTCAGTTTCCCATCACCATGACGTGGCTTCCACCTGTCTTTTTTAATAAATATATTCATGGAAATTGTTCTAATTAACTAACCTCACTGGTACCTCGACCGCATGAATTTTAACATACTACTAGATTAGCAAATAAGGATCACTGTTTTAATGTTGAAATAGATAAATATAACTATTAGTTCTATTCTAATAGATTCTTTTCTTGCATTTCCCGCCTGTGAAACACTCATCTGGTTTCTTGCTTCCATTTCATTTATGGCTGGAGATTTGATTTAAGTGCAAGGACTTACGCATAATTGGAAAAAAAAATTATGACTTGACCTTTATCCCACTGAATTAGTTTTGGCTGAAATGGATAGAAGAGTTCGAAGAGAATACCCAAAGAGTGAGAGTAAGCTTTTTCGTTGCTTGAAGAATGTTTGGGAAGGTCTGCCATTTACGTTTTTTCAAAAATAGTCGGAAAGAATGCCAAGAATTTATGAAGCAGTAATTAAGGAAGGTGGTGGTTTTATTGACCGAAACAAAATATGATGCTATTGTATGATTTATTTGTTTTTATAATTAAGTGCTTATTTTTTGTAAAAACAAATAAATACACTGTAGTTATTAAAATTTTATCCTTTACCTTAAGAAATATAAAATATCTCATTTTGATGTGTTATTTAAAGAAATACAGGTGCCCCCAAATATTTTGCCTGTAAAGTATATATATTTCTTTTTATTAGTAATAATTATCTCAGCTATTCTTTCTTGGGTGATTGGTCAATAAGTCTGACTCACCAAATGAGTTGTTAGTTTTATTCGCTGGAAGAATTATTGGTTTTACTTTCTTATACTGTAGAGTCAAAGATAAACTAATGGCAGATTTTCTTGCATATCCCACTGAGTAACTATTACCGTCATATCGTCATCTTTGTTATTGACCAATCAGCTTAAGATGGCACAAAGAAATGCGTCTAGAACGCACAATGAGATTCGAATTCACGATGTCATTTTCATTTGGTAATATCGTTACTTTCACTTTTACAGTATTTTATCGATATTAATATTTAATGAATAAATAAGTTTGTTAATGAAGTGTTCCCACGTTATCCACAGTTTCAGTTAGATGCGTTCATCCCAAGAAATTCGTAAGTTTTGCTTAATAATGGCCCCGCACTCAAGAGTAACGATGCTGGCACTATGGATCTGCTCAGACAGAAGCCGAAAAGGGAAAAGTTCGTGACTTAATATGGAAAGAAAAAAAAATCTCGTCCTGAGTTCGTAAATAACTAGTTAGAATGAATCTTGTATCTATCACGTAACTTTTATTACGCTATATTGTTATAATTGGTCTAATTTACTGTATCTATGATTCGGTACTATGCACTGTTTTAGGGATCTGTTAGGATTGTTGCAACATACCCTCGTTGTGTATTTGAACTAGCTTATCTACTGTAGTATTTTTCAATGAGTCTACCAAAGCTTTCATTTTTTTTAGTAAACCTGCAAATATATTTCGGATTTTTCAAATATTTGTCTTT
This sequence comes from Acanthosepion esculentum, assembly GCA_964036315.1. Classification (NCBI taxonomy): domain Eukaryota; kingdom Metazoa; phylum Mollusca; class Cephalopoda; order Sepiida; family Sepiidae; genus Acanthosepion; species Acanthosepion esculentum. The sequence goes on along the minus strand of OZ038486.1, from coordinate 42,539,290 downwards.
CAACAGTTTAGGAGGAAAATATAATAAGGCTGAAAATTAAAAGTTGACAGGTGCAGTAAACCAAAAAATAGTACGTTTACGCGAAATAAACCCAGGCGCGTATTTTTCTGAAGTTTGTGTAATCTCATTTTAACACTGAATACTTGATATTTTCCTTGTTTCAAGCTTTAAAACAATCGCATCTACTAAATTCCCCATCACACACATTCTGTGACAACACCGTTGCATAGTTTAACTATATTTCTATGAAATTGTTTTATTGTGTCAACTATTAAAGCTGGTATTTTATATAAACGCAGAGAGAATTCGACAAAACGATCTCGGACGAGATAGACGAGATAAAGCACAAATGATTTAACACTTAATTCTTTCGTGGGTATAAATCAGTGTTACAATAGTAAAAAGCAGGTGGAGATTTGAGGTTCTCTTTGACGTTCTAAATTGATCAGTTGAAAATACAAATTTTTCGTTTAATAATTTTTGATTCGTAATTCAGTAAAACCCTCTATTTTACGTGTCTCGAGTTAACGCCAATTCCGACAGAACGTGGTGTGTCATGTTTAATTTCACATTTTCTTTATTTTAGCGAGTATTTTTCTGATATTATTTTAATAAAAATTATTTTAGAAAGCCGATTCAATGTGATGCTTCTCTTTCTTTTTTGTTTTGCTGTGATATTTTTTAGACCTCAACGATCGAATTATAACCAATTAATTTTTTCGTATTTTCTTTTGATATCATAGACAAAACTTACAATTCTGTTATCAATTATTCGATGACACGATCAATTCATTCTCCATTTTATACTTACCATGTATATTTCCAATAGGCACTAGATAGACTTGTACTATAGTAACAAACCAGCTTTTTTTCACTTGAATATCTCGTAATATAATTATCAATCTCTACGTATATATATATATATATATATATATATATATATATATACACATAAATCCAGGTGTTGTGTGTGGTTCAGGTGTACAAACAACCTAAATGTAGAAAGGTTTCGATTAAAAGAAATTATATTTACACCTGTGTCTGTCCATACACTATTGTACAAACCAAACATTTTTACCGTGACATTATGAATAAAAGATCTAATTAGTTTACCGGAGGAGCTACGACACTACGATCACAAGGACTTTGCAGTTTCTTTCAGAAACATCGCAATACGCACAAATATGTAGGTACAACCAGACAGAAACAAGTCTTTGCCTTGAAAAGCCGGTTTTCTTTGGAATGCAGTCCAGATTCGTTCATAAGCGTCTCTTAAAGGCTTTTTAACCTATACGTGTGAAAATGTTTGCAAATAAATCATAAGACAAAACTATTTAATCTTTCTTCCCTTGTCATCTTTGGAAACATGAATAAGAACTAGGATGAGCAGAGAAATTTATTCCTTGCAAATATCATGTAATCGGCCCGAAAGAGATACCTGGGTCATGTCCACTTCTGCAAATCCATAAAGGTGTCATTCTAAATAAAACTGCATACGATAACCAGACAGTATTTGCGAATATAGACATTTCATTATTTTATACTTAGTTAGGCTCATTAAAACAAGGTAACTTAACAGCAATATATATATATATATATATATATATATATATATATATAGAGAGAGAGAGAGAGAGACAAACGGAAAACATAACTTTAGCGGATGTGTTTCGTCCTCCGATAGATTTTATCAAGGCAAGTGTAAGGATTTTATCTTGCAACAAGTATTTATAAACAAAAGTAAAAAATATCGTTAATTTTAAAAAAATTTTTAATTTAAGAACGCCCATAAATGTTTATCAGACTTACTGAAAAGTCTACATAAATCATGGAGTTTGCTAAGTGACGTAATTTAATGGCCAAAAAATAGACGTGAATAATTTTAAAAAAATAATGTTATAAATATTTTAGTTCGGGATTAATTTATGTGTTATATTTTTAAATAACTTAATCGTTTTCTTTTAATTTTTTTACATTTTTATAGTCAGGTACGTTTACTTGGGAAGAGAGTAATTCTTTCAGGAACGGAGATATTTGCAAAAATTCCAGACGCAGATTTATATTTTGATAAGATTCGATAGCAGCACTGTCAAGAATTTTCTAAGTAAATTATTATTTTTTTCTTTTAATATGTGTGGCATTCTTTAGATCGAAGTTGAACAGGTTAAGATTGTAATGATCAGGGAAGCATCACCTTAGGAGTCGTTTCCCCAAAGCAGCGCTTCGTGGGTAGAAGCTGCTCGAGTGGAACTTACATCTCACTAATGGAATACGAAGGGAATGTGGGTGGCATGACGGGTTTTAGTCATGAAGGTTAGAACTGGTGGAATTAAGGAATGTAGTTTGTCCGAGCACTTTTCATGGAAATAGCGATAGAGCAGCGAGGGGCTTGCGACGTTTCGTCTGTGGAAAGGGGTCGAAAATAATCTATCACCGACAAGGACGCGGAGACACTTTTGAACTAGAAAGTGAAGACTGACTGGGCAGCTTCTGCCCATATATGACAGCAGTACTCCATTTTCGGCCTGATTTGGCTCTTGTAATAGCAGACGATAGTAGGAGGAATCAGGTACTTATATATATATATATGTGTGTGTATGTATATGTAAACATTTTGATCTAAATAAAATATATCTGTAAATACATTATAAATAAAAGAACAGACAAGAGGAAAACTTTTTATGACCACGCGTTTTGTTCATTAGGGAATGATAAACTGTAATTACATCAACGTAAATAGCACTTTAGTTCGGTGAACTCTTAAAGGAGGAAATGCTTTACACGAAAAAGATTTACCACTTTATTTTTTTATTTTCATTGTTCTGGTATATAAACATTTATATATCCTTTTCTCCCATTATAAAGTATATAAATATAAGCAAGTTTCATTAAATTCAATCGACACGGTCTGTCTGCTTATTTTTTTTATCGTATTTAGCCAATTTTCGAATAAGATGTTTTATATCAGGCTCAAAATGGCGGATATACTGACCAAAGTTCATGGTTGGCTACATCCTGGTACTTTATCGAGAACTGAACTTTTCAAACAGTCGACAGTAACGTCATGTGTAACAGTTAACTGGGACGACACCGCATTAAAAAGAATGCATCAATTATTCTGCATTTTTAATATGCATATTAAACGTTTTGCCCACGCTTCAAGATAACATCTCTCTCTCCCCCACACACATCATATATATATATATATATATATATATATATATATATATATATGTATAGCATAATGAGAAGCCACGTATACTTTCTTAATATATATATAATATAGAAAAAACAACTGAAAAGTTGCAAATTTAAAAAAAAATTGAATGTTTTTTTTGTAAAAGTATTTATTTATTTTTTATATATATATATATATATTTGATATTTCAGATCAGCCCCGATCTGTTCAAAAGACCAGTTTGGATTGTGAGTATGCGAGCTTCACCAAACACAATCTTCAGGTACTCAGGAAGGATTCTATTCATGTATTTGTGTCTCCAATATGGGGGTGAGGGGCTGGAGGAAGGGAGGGGAGGTAAATCAGTTCATGAAATTATTTATTCTATTAGAAAAATATCAGAACAGTGTAAACCACTATAATATGGGGCGCCACTCACGTATCCGGGCATTTTGTATCAGTCTAGAGCAGTGTTTCTATACCGGTCTTCCTCGGAACTCTAGGGTTTCGAAAGATGTCGTTAGGGGTCCCGCGAGAAACATTGATAAATAGGCGAATGCATTTTTTAGCAATTTTACAAGACATGTACGACTTATTGTTGGAAAATCCTTGGCTATTATAATAAAGGCTTTAACCCCTTATTTAAAATTCTAATAATTATAGGGAATGTATTTAGCGATGTCTACATGGTGTCAGTGTGAAATCATCTTCGCTGGTTAGTAGACAGGACCTGTACGTGGCATAAACGTTTATCATTGAGTGACTCGCTCGAGAACAGGACGCATGTCCAAATATTATGTTTACCACGTGAATTACTATAAAAATATAAAAGAGATAGATATTAATAATGGTATATAATAATTTTTATGCAGAGGTTCCCTGAGACAAAAACTATTTCAAGGTTGCCACAAGGGTAAAAAGCTTGAGAAACGCTGGGTCTAGAACAGTGTTTCTCAACCCTTTTTACTTCAGGGCGAATTTGTAGAAAAACTAAAACTCTTAGGCGTACTTTAAATTTCAATAAGGAAAAATTAGTCATAAAATTTAAAAGTACGATATTTTTTATAGAGGCCGATAATGACTGATTTCAATCCATTGGGGAAGGTAAAAAGAAAACATAATCCACTTCTATTAAAGTTTAATGAATTTAGCATCTAGTATACAGTATAAAATTTCAAAGACTTCGCTTAGATATGGAAGCCATGTGCTTGGTGTCTCTAGCTTTTTACAAATAAAGATTTTGAAAATATAAAAGTAATTAATAAATTACTCTTCCGTGAACTTCGGGCGCACGTGGCTACCTTTCAGAGTGCATTAATGCACCCGGGCGCACCGGTTGAGAAAAGCTTATCTAGAGACAGGAGCATATTTGGTTATTATTCAAAGTAATAGCCAAAGTTTTTCAGTACAGATTTATTCTTATGCCTGCAAGTAGTCATGTGCTCGTCTCCTGTTTAGAATTTTCTCGTCACCCTTATTCTGTGATATCATCTTCTGTATATAATTATATTTTTCACACAGGCACAAATTACACTTACCGCCTTTCCCGCTAAATGTTCTTTGCACACTTAATATTTCCCACTCGAACATAGGGCCCAGTTTACCTGCTTCTTTCATTCTTCAGAAATATGCATGTAAAGTAGTGGCGTTTTGAATTGTCTGATTATATATATATATATATATATATATATATATATATATATATATAATTATTTATTTGAATATTACAACATAAATATGTTATAAAATCACGACAAAAATAGCCATTTTGTTTCAACACTTCTGGTGTCTTGTCAAGTGATGATATAGAATATAGAATAAATGGTTTTAAAAGTTTCAAATTAATTAACGATCCTTAGCTAGGAGTAAACGCTGTTACATAAGCTAGAATGACCAATCAAAATACAAGTATAGGATGATTCGAAAAATTTGACAACTAAGCAAGGTTATCATAGATATTAAAAGATTTATAAAATTTGAAATTAAAATTAAAGGTAAAAAATTAAAAATTACCTATTTAGAAATCTAAATCAAATCTCTATTAAGTTTTAAATTGTAGAATTACCGAGGAGAAAAAATATAAAAATATAAAAATAAAAATAAAAGATATATATGCTATTTAATTTGTATTTTCATTGAAATTATGTTGAAAGGGATGTTCAGAACCCCAGACAGAAATGTATACATTTTAGTTTTATTTCAACATGTTAGTCGCCTCTCACGCTAAATCATTCGAACATACGCAGGTTAAGCGCTCAGACGTATTTAGATATATACACACACATACAAAGTATCTACACCACACGTACGCAAATGCACTTTCCTTACACATAGACATCAATACACACAGGCACATACATCTACATTCATTATGATCTAGACGGTCAGATGTCTTAGCTAAAAGTGAAAATATTCGTGGCTTAATATGTTATTAAACGAATTTTAACTTGAAAAATAACTAATCCGGTCAAATATATATAGATAAAATTTAAACAAATAAATATATATAAATATATATATATATACATTTTCAAATCATATAGTTTTCGACACATTACAGACAAAAGTAAATAACCACCTCCATATATAATTATACATTCACACATACGCATACAAATCAACACATGCATCCGCTGCATCCGCATATACATATATACGCATAATAGATACGCATATACAGACATAGGCACATAAACATACATATAGATAAGCACATATAAATATATCGACCCATACGTCAACGCAGAAAAGTAAATAAAGCAAGTAAAGAAATATATACATAAAGATGCAACTATATACAAATACATACATACATACTCATACACATCTAGAAGTACATACATACGCACGCATACATATATGCATATAAACTAAATATATACACAGACATTTACAAATACATGTATATACATGAAAAATCAAACAAACGTAAATTAAAACGATATAAATATAAAAATGCATATACACATCAGCTTGTACATATATATACATACATACATACGCAACTACACATATATATACACACATACATACATATATATACACATATACCCACACACATACATACACATATACATACACATCTTGTTAAAAGATCACAAACCCGATTTCAGATCTAAGCCATCCACTAGGATTATAAACCCAACAAGACCGGAAATCGGCAGGATCAGTAGGAACATCTTGGAAAGAACCAACTACTCCATAAAGAAAAACCTCGGACTACTACAATGGATTAACACAGCTGATGTCATCAACTGGTTTACCAACATCGGATATAAGGACAAATGTACCTTCATACAGTTTGATATTACAGACTATTATCCATCTATATCCAAAAATCTGTTCACTTTGGCCCTGGATTTCGCTCGGGAATACTCCAACATACTATCATGGAGTGCCGAAATTCTGTTCTAATCTACAAGGATGAACAGTGGACAAAAAAGTCCTGTAACGAAAAGTTTGACATTTCAATGGGTTCTCTGGATTCTGCAGAAGCTTCTGATCTTGTTGGATTATTTCTTTTGTATAATTTAAGTGCCTTTGATTGCCTAGATTCTGATAGTGTAGGATTATATAGGGACGGTGGATTATTAGTAGTTAAGAATTCCACTAAAATTAAAGTAGATCGTATTAGAAAAATGATACATAAGGTATTTAAGGATCTAGGTCTCAGAGTAATAGTTACCACTAATGTTAAACAAGTAGACTTCCTAGACGTTACCCTAGACCTCACCAGCAACACATACCAACCATATGTAAAAATTAATTCCAATCCAGTATACGTACATCCAAATTCTAACCACCCCCCTGCAATCATCAAACACATACCCTATTCTATTGAATGTAGGATCAGTAATAACTCTTCAAACAGAGATATTTTTAATAAGCATAGAGACCTTTACAATTCTGCACTTAAAAATAGTGGATACAATAATATTAATATTCAATATAAAAGCCCTATAAATAGCAACAATAATGGTAGAAAGAGATCTAGAAAAATCATATGGTATACTCCCCCTTTTAACATTATGGTTAAAACTAAATTGGGACACCTGTTTCTAAACCTCATTAAAAAACATTTCCCCAAATCTGAAACCAACTCACTTAGTAAAATATTTAACTCCAATACTCTTAAGTTAAGCTATAGTTGTGCAGATAACTTAGAGAAAATAATTAAAAAACATAACAATAGTATATTCAGCAAGTATACGAATTCGGAGAGCATGACAACCCACAAAGTTGCGAAAAGCAACACTAAGCAAAATGACACAAGTAATAAATCATGTAACTGCAGGAATCCCAATAATTGTCCACTAAAAAATAATTGTTTAACTAGCTCTGTAGTTTATCTCAGTACAATATCAACACTAGAAAATCCAAATATAAAGAAATTCTACATAGGTTGCACCATGAGACCATTCAAGGAACGCTGGCGGGGTCATATGCAATCTTTTAATAATAGTAATTATAAATATATGACTTCATTATCCAAATACTTTTGAAGTCTAAAAGAAAAAAAGAAAACACCTAAGGTTAAATGGAAATTAATTAGAAAGGCCCGGACATGTAACTCCCTATATGCCCCGTGTTACCTATGCCTTAACGAGAAACTTGAAATAATTAGATTTAAAAATAAGACTGATCTTTTAAATCAAAGATATGAACTAACAGTTAACTGTAAACATCGTTTTAAATTTAACTTAGTATAGAGATCATATACTTTCAATGATAACGATAAGTTAAACTTAATAGACTATTACCTTTTTAGCATGATGGTCGCCAGATCGATATGAATGTGTACTGTGTACTTACAAAGTATTATACGTGTCTGTATTTGTATGTATATATTTGTATGTTATGTAGCGTTGTTTCTACTGTTGGATGTGTATATGTATATATAGGGGTATATATATGTAATGTTTTTTTTTATTATTATATGAAGGTATATGGTTGTGTATATTGGCATCTATCATATGTTAACCTGTTTATGTGTACGAATAAGGGTGTAAATTCTGGTAAGTGTCTACCACTAAATGTGTAAGTATATGTTTGGGTATATAGAGATATATATATGTACTTGTGTGTGTGTAGATATGTGTATACATATGCATATGTATGTATATGTATCTGTGAGTGTGCATATGTGTGTGTATATGTAGTATGTATGTATATATGTGTATGTATATGTTTATATATGCATATATATGTATATCTGTGTATGTTTAAATGTGTATATGTGTATGTATGTGTGTATGTATATGGGTGTACATATATATCTGTGTATGGGTATTTATATGTATGCGCTCGACTGTTGGTGTACTGTATATCTGGATGTGTTGATATGGGTATTTATATATGATTAGATATTTGTGTATATATGGATGTATGTTTGTGTGTCGTTGTATGTGTATTTGTATGTATGCTTTAGTGTCTTGGAGTGTATCATAGATACAAACTAAAATCTACTTTTGTTGATAAGGAACCTTTAATTGCTTATAGACCGTTGTTCTTTTCTTAAATTATGATAAACTTTTAATATATTTTATCATAATATTGTTGGAATATTATTAGAATATAAGTTGGTCTATGTATACTTATTCCTTTCCCCTTTTTTGTGTATGTGTCTACATGTTTATGTATATATGTATATGTGTTTGTATATGTATGTGTGTATGTGTATATATGTATATATGTATGTATGTATGTACGTATATATATATGTATGTATGTGTATATGTATGTATGTATATGTGTATGTATATGTGTATGTATGTGTGTGGGTATATGTGTATATGTATGTATGTGTGTATATATATGTGTAGTTGCGTATGTATGTATGTATATATATGTACAAGCTGATGTGTATATGCATTTTTATATTTATATCGTTTTAATTTACGTTTGTTTGATTTTTCATGTATATACATGTATTTGTAAATGTCTGTGTATATATTTAGTTTATATGCATATATGTATGCGTGCGTATGTATGTACTTCTAGATATGTATGTGTATGTGTATGTATGTATGTATTTGTATATAGTTGCATCTTTATGTATATATTTCTTTACTTGCTTTATTTACTTTTCTGCGTTGACGTATGGGTCGATATATTTATATGTGCTTATCTATATGTATGTTTATGTGCCTATGTCTGTATATGCGTACCTATTATGCGTATATATGTATATGCGGATGCAGCGGATGCATGTGTTGATTTGTATGCGTATGTGTGAATGTATAATTATATATGGTGGTGGTTATTTACTTTTGTCTGTAATGTGTCGAAAACTATATGATTTGAAAATGTATATATATATATATTTATATATATTTATTTGTTTAAATTTTATCTATATATATTTGACCGGATTAGTTATTTTTCAAGTTAAAATTCGTTTAATAACATATTAAGCCACGAATATTTTCACTTTTAGCTAAGACATCTGACCGTCTAGATCATAATGAATGTAGATGTATGTGCCTGTGTGTATTGATGTCTATGTGTAAGGAAAGTGCATTTGCGTACATGTGGTGTAGATATTTTGTATGTGTGTGTATATATCTAAATACGTCTGAGCGCTTAACCTGCGTATGTTCGAATGATTTAGCGTGAGAGGCGACTAACATGTTGAAATAAAACTAAAGTGTATACATTTCTGTCTGGGGTTCTGAACATCCCTTTCAACATAATTTCAATGAAAATACAAATTAAATAGCATATATATCTTTTATTTTTATTTTTATATTTTTATATTTTTCTCCTCGGTAATTCTACAATTTAAAACTTAATAGAGATTTGATTTAGATTTCTAAATAGGTAATTTTTAATTTTTTACCTTTAATTTTAATTTCAAATTTTATAAATCTTTTAATATCTATGATAACCTTGCTTAGTTGTCAAATTTTTCGAATCATCCTATACTTGTATTTTGATTGGTCATTCTAGCTTATGTAACAGCGTTTACTCCTAGCTAAGGATCGTTAATTAATTTGAAACTTTTAAAACCATTTATTCTATATTCTATATCATCACTTGACAAGACACCAGAAGTGTTGAAACAAAATGGCTATTTTTGTCGTGATTTTATAACATATTTATGTTGTAATATTCAAATAAATAATTATATCTGCTCCACTCTGTATTGAGCACTGTTTAAAGAATAGTAATTGTTGGTTATTGGAATTCACTCCGTATATACCAATCCTAAACTTGGGTATATATATATATATATATATATATATATATATATATATATATATATATATATAAACAAATGCTTGGAGGTACAAAATCTATATACTATTTTAAAAACAAGGAATTTATTAATGGTAATAGTCCTTAAGGCCCTTTTCGTGTAAATAATTAGTGAGGGACAGTTAAAATAAAATATCCCCCAACAAATTAAGGGACTTCACAAAATCCCCTCTGCCGGCAAAGAGAAGGTTTCCGTAATCCTATGCAGATTGATTCCAAAATCTTCAAGTGATTGTTGGAACTAGCTATGTGAATAATTTTGAACCACTCTTTCGTATACGACTTGGCACAGGCTATATTCTCTACTAGGTGTTGCGCAATAGCCGATTCCATATTTGTAGAGTGAAGATAACACATGCTAATTATTTACACGCAATTTCCCCTCCTCTCGTTATAAGTATATATACTTATACGCTATTGATTTTAGCGTGGTTTCCTCCCAACATTTTTGCTCTTCATTTTCGTTGCTGTTCTTTTCGTTTAATTTATCAATTTTTCCAACGATTTTCTCCTGATGAGATGTTGGACGAATGGGCCTTAGGGACTATTACCATTAATAAATTCCTTGTTTTTAAAATATAATCAGATCATTCATCCGCCTGTTTGTTAATTTAACCACTGAAAATTGATATATGTTTCTGTTATTACCATTTATCATCCTACGTTGCTGTATGGTAGGTTTTGATTTGTAAGTATGAGTAATGACCACAAAGTACACTAGATGTTCTTTTATTTATTCCTTATCCGATTCAAGTCGAACTTGTCCTATTTGCTAGAAAGAAAAAACAATATACGTCGGGATCTGTTGCATATTTATGATGACAGACAATGACAATGAATTTCAATAGCAAAATAAGTAGCAACATTCCAGATATATTGTAAAAAGACAAGTATCCGTTTGTTTCTACTTGTCATACATAAAAATAACAGTTTTATTGTCTTCATTTTATGCTTCATGACACGTGTTACATTACAAAGTGTCGGAACCGTCTTTTCCTACTCGGTTAGTTGGAATGTTTTGAGATAATGCTAGAGACAGTTTTTTCATTGTGACATCTGATCAGCAAATATGAAACCTCCACATTTAAAAGACCAGAAAGTGGGATGCACTATGATCAATTAAGACAATTGTCAACACCAGTAAACAGAACAGAAGTGAGTTTAAAGAGTTCGTGTTAAACAAAATCTTGGCTTTGTAACTAATATAAAGCAAGTGCCATTCTTAGGCATGAAAGCCTCGATTAGGAAACTGCCATAAAGATAGAAAGTGAGGCGAATACTAGAGAATGCCAAGACTCCGAAATCAAACATGGCAAGAGACAATGGCAATCCAGATGATGGGCAATACGGGTACGTAAAGGAATTTAAAAATATAGTAGAAGATGGTAACTACTATAGAAGTATCGAAAAATTATAAAAAGTAATTTGTAGATCTTGAACAAGAAAAGCAATAATGAATATCAACAACTGAACGAACATAGCTTATGAGTACGGTTTCCCCAAAATTCAAAAAGAAGGTATTCCACTAAAGCCAATTATTAGCTTTATTTACATGTATTTATTTATATTTAGTATTACAGTATTGGATGTGGATTGAGGTATAATGGATATCGGCACAGAATGTGGAATTTGAAAGCCGGGTTCGAATTTCAGTCGAGTTCGTTACGTTCACTCACGCACAAATACCGTATAGAAAGTTATGAATCTATCTCTTCTTCTCCAGTTAAGGATTGACTAGCAGGAAAAACTGGTTTCTATCGACTTGGCTGGCAACCAGTCTACTACAGAAAGAAAAGGCAACCTACTGCGGAAAAATCTCCTGCCTAGCCAGTCATGAAGCGAAAGAGACATGGTTGCCCAAGCGTGCATCACGTATGGCACTTAACTGACTGACTGATTACAATATTATGGAGGTCGGCTACGGTGTCTGGGTAAAACGTGAGCTTCTGAGATACCTCGAATTCTCAAGTTAAACCCAGTAGATATTTTTGAGCTATTTGGGGAGAAATGTGCAAGTACAGTAACTACTTAATAGGGATCCCAAACCAAAAGACGGAAAGGAAGCTTTTGTAGGTCTTGAATAAGAAAAGGATCACTGAATATCAACAGCTGAACGAACATGACACATCCGGAAAAAGCCGGGCCTTATGTGCAATCAAATCCGGTAGATAGTCCACTATATGCTTAGTCTCCATTTCTCGTAAAAAAATACTTAGCAGAACTTTGTGGAAGTAATAAAAAAAACTTTCACTCAATACAGTTTTGATCTAGTGAGTCTTTTATGAACAAAAGTGGTTTGAGATAAAATGGAATCTTACCCGAAACTTGGCGAACATTTCAAGTATCCCGATAGATAACGGAAATTTGGAGATGTGGACTTATATGCTTTGATGTTTAAACCAGCATCCTATTCTTGGTTGTCATACACGATGTGTTTTAATCAATATTTAATACACTAGTCAATATGTGTCCAGGATAATCTAGTTTTGTAATTCTGGAGCCTTAGACCTAATGACTGTAGTCAGATGTATGAGTGTCCTAACTCATGCAGTTGAATTTCTTTTGAGTGTTCCTTCTTTCTTTATAAAATATATCAAATTCCCTGACAGTTCTGAGTTGGAGCTAGAATGTAGTCTGGTAGTACGGAAAAGTCAGATATTTCGATTTAGTGGAATAAACGGACAAGCGACACAAAACGGGATGAGATCGATGACTACTAACTTTTTAGAAATATCACTTAAGCATGGAACAATTGAATGAGGACAATCTACTCATATGGATTGAATAAAGTTTTCGGTTCGAAATTCCAGAAATGTAACAAAGTACGAAGACAGACACCTGAAGAAAGCCTGAGATTACAACGGCTGAAACGTTGTGAGTATAACGAACATGATCATGCTAGCCAGATCCCACAGCCGTAGCATGACTTCCATCTTTCCCTTGTATAATTATTTTCGTGGAAATTTTGCTGATGAGCTATCCTCCTTGTTACCTCGACTGCATGAATTCAAGCGTACTTTTAGATTGGCAACTGGGTCTCATTGTATTACTGTTGAAATAACTCGATGTAACCGTAACTTCTATTCTAATACAGTGTAACCCGGATATAAGAGAGTTGTCGGGACCGGAGAAGAAGTCTTTTATATCCGGGTTTCTTATATCTGGGTTTGGTCTATTATATATACATTAACACAGGCTCTAATTTGGGACCAGATAAAAGCTCTCTTATATCCGGGTTTCACTTATATCCGGGTCTCTTATATCCGGGTTACACCGTAGTTTCTTTTCTCGCACTTTTCCCCTGCGGAAATCTCTTCCGGTTCCTTGCTTCCTATCCCCCTACAACCCCCAAATTTAAATTCTACACCAATCGCCATCTTCTGTCTTCCTGAAGCCTAATCTTTTATTGTCCTTTCTACTCACTAAAGTCTTTTCATTCTCTTTCACTCCCTGTAACTCTTTGCGTCTTAGTGGCATTATCACCTTGCTTGGGGATGAAATAATTAAAAATACTTTAAATTGGTTTCTGAGAAATATCAACAAGAAGAGCGTATAATTATGGGATCATCGTTGTCGCCAATGATGGTTGATATATACGTAAATTACTTTAAGGGCATGCTCTTAAGAACGACACCACTCATATGTATATATTATTTACTCGGAAGAGATGAGCTGGCCCAGCCAGAACCAGCAATCGGGGTAAAAAGAAAAATAATCTGCTCTGTTCCAGGAGATCATCCCCACAGGCAACACCTCTCTCATTGCAATTAAAGTGGGGAAGTTAGGGTTAGTCCCTGATGCCTGAGTGGTCCCAAAATAGAAGCAAAATTGTCATAATATAATTTCTTAGGATAATTTTACAGTCTGACGGCACTTTTAGGAATAGTTATTTGATTATTATTAACTTTTTACTAATATTACTTTCCTTTTAATATCAGTAGTTTTTTTTTATCACAACTCTAGATCGTAATTTCACGTAAGCAGCGTAAGTCGGTAATGAAGACTAAGCCTTTGGTGAGGCATGAACTCTTTTCCCATATTTTGTAGAGTATGCTTTAGAGCAATATTTGCATTATCAGTTACCTTAGAGTTTCAAATAAATGATCCTGAATGATTATTTCTTTAAGGAGAAAAATCTCCCCCCCCGGTACATTTTTATTCTAATAATCTCTTTTATTAAATATTCAGGAAATTTTCTTTTACCCTATAATTTAGGTTGAAAGCATTCTACGAAAAAACATTTAATTACTGAAATTTATAAAAGTTTTAAAAATTTCAGCTGCCCCTTTTATTCAAAGCTCCCTAGTTAAAACTCAAGCGTAGGCTACGAAAATGGTTGCAGTAATTCAAATCTAACCCATCTTTATTTTCCTTCAAGACAATACGCCGCCATCATCTTTGTTTACATATGTTCTGCCTTTTTATTAATGTTCGATATTTTAGGTGAAGCATTGCACTCGATGACTGTAAGTTATTTTATTATTAAAAATAATATATCTCCATCTAAAAAAATAAAAATGATTGATAACTCCTAATAAAACGAAAGTTAATGTAATATTTCTTAAATATTAATTATCCTTTTATTACTGTACTCATGTTAAATATATAGTTAATTATTATACTTATATCCCTTAATAGAGAAAGTAACCGATTATCTGATGCTTTTTAACATTTCAAACTCAGTTCATGTTCTTTTATGTTGACATATCTTTCTTAGATTATAAGCATATTTTTTCATAGATTTTTCAAGACAACTTGCGAGTTCATTTATCATTCGGCATACTCTGGGCCAAGATAACATAAGCCAGCCTTTATAATTCCTTTCAAGAACTCATTGACTATCAAACATAAAAGTATTTACAATCTTTCCCACGTCACAATTCGCAAACAAGAAGTCATTCTAGATTAATGGAGACCAGTCATTGATCATCCGTATGTCATGATTTACAAAGAAGCAATGTCCGTTTTTAAGCAACAAAAAGTTCACCGTATTTGCAAAATATTCGATATTCAATTTCTCTAAAAGAAAAAAAAAACAAGGTGTTTTTTTTAAATTGAAAGAAAAACGTAAGTAAGGGAGTGAGGTATTTTTTCAATATTAAAGTCAACAGGTACACTTTTTAAACTTATATTCGTGAAATAGAGAAAATATTAAATCCGTCTATATAGAAAGAGTATAAATATTTATACACTGATTATTTTTGCTTGATACACACTTTAATTTACTGTATTTGATGGCATATTATCTCCCCCTCCCCATTTCTTCCCCTCTCACAAAAATATTGACTTGAAAAATATCTCCTGGATCTTATATGCCAGGTTGAGATATCTGGTAGTCTAATGTTTACTCAGAAGCCGTAAACAGTTTTCAGTTCAACATACTTAAGGATAAAACAGATTTTTTCGATAGATAATTTTATTCTTCAACATTCCCCAGGCCGTCCTAATGAAAGTTCGTCTTTAACCCCTTGACGGCACTCATCATCCCAACCTTGACTTTTACGCTAGAAAAACATTACTCATTGTAGACATTTTGCGATTACATCTTTCCTGCGGTGCAATCTGTTCTAGGGTTAAAAATTCAATCACAATGCCATGCTTTAATTTCTGATTTGCATTGATAATCGCCAATTACTTCTGAAATATAAGCCCCAAGAAAATATCAAGAACAATGAAAATGTTCAAATGATGTGGAAATAATATATATGAGCACTATATTATAATAAAGCAATCAAATAAAACAATAATTTAGGATCAGTGAAAGGGATCATATTCAGGCTTAAAACATTTGAAACGTCTAACCTACTTCCATGGATGAGTGATCTTAGGTTGTTCTCATCACGAGCCACTATTCGATCAAGAAATGAATCATTCGAATTTCGCAGATGCAGCATCGAACACTCTTCAAAACGTCAAACTCTTTGACTTTCGCTGAGCTCATAAGGAACGTATTTATTTAGTTTTTTCACCTTACTAATTTCCTTAAGATGGCCCAGTATTGTGGAAATGCTAAGACATTTCTCTGACATTTTAACATGGTTTTTGTTCGACTAGTGTTTTCTGATGTTGATTGCCAATTGCTGATGGACGTCTTCTACTACCTTGCTTCAAGACTTGTATCCCCACTGCGGAACTTCAGAAACCAGTGCCATACTGTTCTGACAAAGTGGCTCATTCACCACAAGCTCTCTTAATGTTGGCAGCAGTTTGAGAAGCATTATGACTAAGCTTGAACTCACACCAAAAAGTAAATGCATCTCTTCTGTTTCATGTTTACGATGGAGGGTATATAATATTTTAAGTTAAATTCAGAAAGAGATTGATATAAAATTAAGAAAGTGGGCACTTTAATCAATAGGAATGAGTATTATACTTTTGGGGGAAGCACGGTGGAGTAATGGATAGCGGTTCGGATTGAGGAATCGGAGAGTTCGAATTCCAGTCGAATCCATTGCATTCATTTACGTGCTAATACCCTTGGGAAAGGTATGAATCCTCTTCTTCTCTCCCCAGCTATGGGTAAATAGCAGGACAGATCGGGTTATGTAGCCTTGGAGAGTAACTGGTCTACCGCAGAGAGAAATGGCAACCTACTAAAAATTTGCCTCCTCAGTCATGTATCGAAAGGTTTATAATCGCCTAAGCGTATATCCCGTATGGCACATAACTGACTGATTATACTTTTATGCGACTATTATATTAATATATTAGAAAAGAGAAGATTTATTCTAAAATCAGACATTATTTTCCGAACAACTTAACATGTCATCAAATATCGTACATTAGAAAGAGGGTGAGAGTCAGTCAAGACGCATTGTATTTCAGTTGGGGGATATGTGATATTGTGTAACATTGCAATAAACTATTTTCCTGGTCCAAAACTGACCTTTCACCTCCTCACCAACGTTGTCACAAGTAATGTTGCAAAGTGCTGTATATAAACATTTCTCACTAGTCAAATAATAAGAGAATTATTTTTCTTTACTTAACAGTATGTATATAAGGTATAACGTTTCTTTTCTTAGCTTTTAAATTGATAATCACTAATTTAGATCATAAACATGCGTTTTAATATCTTTCTGGAATTTATTATCCATTTTCTGTTAATGTTTTAAGGTAACGATGGGGACATATTGTGAAGAGTCTTCAAAAACATCTTTACAACCTCTATGTAACGATGGAGAAGCATTTTAGCAACGTCGTTTTGTTATTTTTATCCTAACCATTTCTCCGATGACAAGGTTTCTTCTTCTATGTGCTTTGTCCCTTCAGGACGTTGGCGATCATGGCTCTCCACTATTTACTTCCCTTGTAGCTCTTAATAACTTTTATTTTTTGCCATCTTTCCCAAACCCTGCTTCAACATCCATTCACTCAAGCTCGCCATGTAGGTTATACGTTGCTTTACTTAATTTCAATAAACTTCTCAATTTATATTACTAACTTATAATAAATGAAGTTATTTTTTTATTTAAACACTGAATTCAACTTTCAGTTCATTCAATCTTTATTGAGGCTACAGAAAATGCGCTTATTTATAGGAAACTACTATGTACCAAGAATTTCCGCTACAGTTCTAAAACAATCCGAAATGTAAACCTTGTCTCTCGAATAAGCGCCATCTAGTGTTGAAATGGTGAGTTTCAACGCGAGATGGATAGAAGGCTTCACAGTTGTCTTGTTAGATGTGACCGAGCATTAGCGCATTGGATTACGATTACCTGAATTAATAAGATTTAGGAATATCACACGACGCCCCTGATAACCGTGGTGCACACCTTAGGAATACCTGTTTTTAATGAATTATTTAAACTCTTCCTCAATGTAAGTAACACTCAATCTCTCTAATAATATCGCCTTCGTGAACTATCGAGTAGAGTTCATGACAGGCGATTCTATATTGTAATCTTGTACCAGAATAAAGCTGTATAAATATCTATTTCACCATTATGCATTTCTATACTGTCAGATATATTTTCAGGTATTTATCCGTCTTTCCGCTCGAACCGAATACGATACAAGACTTTTTTTTCTCAAGTAGGAATCAAAAAAATACATCGGATTAGTGAGAAATTGCTTAAGCACTTTCGGTACTTTCTTTTTAGGACGCTTCAAGTATCAGGGATTGGCCCGAACCTTCTTCCTTTAAGGGCAACGGGAGAGGAGTTTGCTTTGTTTGAATATGACACAAAGTTTTTTTTTTTGGCAATTTTTCGTTTTTGAGAAAAATTAAGTTTGTCACTAATGTTCACTTTAATGTGAGAATTGTAGGTAAAACTGGACGCTGTTTTTTGTCCATATAATATTTAAAGATTTGACTGTTTAAAAAAAAAGAAAGAAAGAAAGAAAGAAAGGCACTGAATAAGATAAGAGTTCCAGTTCGTGAATACCGTAACCATTTATATATATATATATATATATATGTAACAATATCTTTATACTTAGCGGTCTCATAGCCTGATCTCTCCTTCTTGGTAATGGAATAGCCTATTGATATGGCAACGGAGGCATTACTCTACACCAATAATTAAACATTAGCATAACAACGGAATATATAACTAGTAAGTAGGGGAATCGAGTTTCTAACATTGTTTCTTATTATATATAAGCTCTTCAGTATTTTAAAAGCAACATTGACAAGAATTCTATGCACAAAAATGCAAAATTACCCATGTAAAAAATATAACCATCTTAATTACAAAATTATTTAAATATTTCCACCATTATTTATTTTGACGGTAGGAGTAACAGTACTATTTTTAGGAGGTCAATCGCCCCTTTACTAACCAAGAATGATGATGTTTAATCTCTATTATGAAATAAAAAATGAATGTGTTACTAAATCTTAAAGGTTCTAAGTTTCTTCAGTTTATGGAAAGGCAATTAACAAAAGTATAGGAAAAAAAATCATCGTACGCAGAAAAATTGATCTGACAAGGAATAGATATAAAAATGAAAGAAGCTGAAATTTATATCGAGCAAACCGGAAATGAAGCGATGCGTTAAATGGGTACTAAAAGTATTTGAAGCTAAATAATGACCTCTCGTATAATGTTTGATAGGAAAATGTCTAATGTTGGCCGCGCCTTTTGTAGTAGATACGTTTATTGGTAAGGCCATCCTAACCTGCACATCATCTGCTGTGCATAAAGTATTCGTTTCGTTTTCGATTGAGTAACACTACATGTGTTGCTCTTTATATTCTAAATTTTTCTTTATTTCCAAAAGGAAGCTATTATGAAATTAACCGGATTCAACTATAACGCATATTTAATGAGATGCTCCAAACAATAAGAGAGCGTTCTACCCCCTCCCCGACTCTGGGGGCGACCCAAGCTTAATTGGGGGCCCGGGTTGGGTATTGTGACCCTCGATATCTTATCAACATTTGCTTTTTTTTCTACCTAGATTTATATACGTTACAAATTAAGCTAAACAGAACTATTAAAGAATGACAAATTTTCGTGCATTTTGACGTCATTCTGGAGTTTTTTTTTCTTTTTCTTGTGGATTTGTTTTGCTCCTGCTAATCTCGGAAAAAAACACTACATAAATTTTACTATTTTTTATTCATAATGTTGAATGTGTTAAAATTATACAACTTTTAACCATATTAAGATACCCATAAGACAATCCAATTACTCTCTCCTGTTGGAGCAACCACTCCTCGGTTAGCATACACCACTTCTTATTTCTAGCCATGTGGGGTCGAGGTATCAGGTTAGGTTGTCGCGCCATCTTGCCTCTGGCCCGCTAGTTCTTTCCCACTGCCTTGGTATCCATTCTGTAGCTCTAATAGCCCCCCCTCCCCCGCTGTTGTCTCTGAAACGAAGCCAGAATATCTATGTTTGCCCTTTTTGAAAACAAGAAAAAAGTAAGTAGATTATAAAGTTTCTTTTTTTATTTTGAATTAAAATAAGTTTTTTACAAAGTAAATGAAATCAAAGATTTTTTTCTAG
Organism: Acanthosepion esculentum; assembly: GCA_964036315.1. Taxonomy (NCBI): domain Eukaryota; kingdom Metazoa; phylum Mollusca; class Cephalopoda; order Sepiida; family Sepiidae; genus Acanthosepion; species Acanthosepion esculentum. Next base: position 42,518,896 of record OZ038486.1, on the reverse strand, counting down.
CATTTTTCTTCTACGTTCTTCTTATTTGAAAAAATTTAAGACAGTTTAACAGTGATTATTAAACAGGAGTCACTTGGATCTCAGGGGAGGAATTTTAACCAGGTTGGGAATTGGACATACAACAGAAATGTAACGATTCAATCAAATGTTTTCTTTTTCATATTGTTGCATTTAACAAATTGCTTTCGTAATTTTTTTTCATTAACTACCACTCTAAAAGTAGAGTGGCGAAAAAATTACAAGTTGAAAATTCAAAATAGAAAAGGAATTGAGGAAATCTGGGATCACAAACTGTGATATGTGACTCGGGACTCTAAAATTCACTGTTTTGACATGGGTTTCCAAAATAACAGTATGTGTTCGGATTTCTGCTTGTTCAAGGCCAGCTGAGTGTTTATTCTAAAAATAAATGTGTAATTTGAGCGAAGAAATACATGAAAATCGGATTTTGAACATTAATTTTTTAGTAGGGAATGATGATTGGTGTTTTGTTTTACGGCTTATCAACCTCTCATGAGTCATTTAAAGCCGAAACATTCTTAAATTGGATAAAATTTAAATTGTATTCAACGGCAGATTTTCTGTACACAATCACATGGTATCAACTATTGATTTTGATAAATATAGTCACATTAGATGGACCTGATGAATCAAGAGGTTGAATTTTTCATGGAAGTAATCAACGATCAGTTGTGAGGTGCTGTAATGTTTTGGGTTATTAATGTAAGCAATAAAATTATAGACCACTTCAAAGTTTTTGATGCTGTCAAGATGAATCGAAAAATTGTTTTGGGGCGCAACATCAATAAGCTTTAAGGTAAAGAGTATATTCATGCTGGAGAAAGCGCTTTCCCATTCTGCAAAGCTATTTATTTTTCACCTTGCCCCAAAAAATAAAAAAGGTTCAAACACATCAAATTAATGGAATATTCTCCAGCCTATCCAGATATTTACCCACTAGAAAACTCGCAGTTCATCATTAACAGACATGTGAATGGAAAGAAATATTCAACCAAAGAAGTTTTCTGAAAAGCAATTAAATCTGCTGTATGTAATGTTAACTTGTCTACAGTTTCAATTTTAACAAAATCAATGGAGAGAAAACTGATGATAGTTATAAAATAATAATTTATTATTTATTGCATTAATTTGTTTGTGTAATAAAACCTAACATATCCAAACAAGTTATCAATACTTTTAATGAAGATAGATAATATAAGTTAAAAACTCATCCGTTATAACCCTCATATGAGAGTATATCTTGGAAACATGGATTAGTTAATACTAACTTTATTGTGAAACAGTAACTTTCATAATAAAATCTAGCGTTAGTGTAAGCTTAATCTCGTCTCGTACCAGCCTACATTTGGGAAGCATACAGGAAGACTTGAACTAACTTGCTAACAATTACTACAGCAAGCATCCAGATTCTTAATAACTGAATGTAATAAAATGTAAATGAAATTGTAACTTAGTCATGCGCAAAACTACAATTGTAGAGCTTCCTAGTAAAAATCGAAGCTACAGGACTGGTTTGCTAGCCATTACTCTACAGTAAAGATCTAGGAATCTAATACTTCTTCCATTTTGTGCCAGGTTCTTTCAGGGCGTGCGTATCATAGGTCTCCACAACTGCCTGTCGTTTGTTGCTCTAAATAAATTTGGTTTAGTTACCTCGATAAGTAGATTTTCCGCAGCTTTTCTTGCCTTTCTCCGATATGACTTCAATATGCCCTGTGTGTATTGATATTTAATAACTGAATATGGGAAATCGATATATAAATTTCTACATATCAAGAACAATTTTAGGAAAATCTATGACAAAGTGGAAAATGTTTTACTGTGACGCGTTTTGTCATTTTGGACTTTTCCCCACTTTGTCATAGATTTTCCTAAAATAACCGAATATATAAAATAAACACTGAATATTCATTTATCGTAGCCTAGCTTAGAGTGGATGTATAAATGAATCACCTAGTGAGGCTCGAACTAAGTTTTGTCTCAGTGGTCTGCAATATTAGCTTGCTAACCATCAATCTATCGCAGGTGCCCAAATAAATAATTACTGTGTGCTTCAATATCAAAGAATGTAAACGAACTTGTATTTACCAGTTCAGTCTGCATTACGAGTTGTGTTTCTCTAAGAACGTTTATACCAACACTTCTAATGTGAAGAATCTACGAAGCCATCGGCCAGTATATCTGTGTACACGCGTGGTCGGGTGCGCTTACTATTTTTTAATACACTGCTAAAAGCTGAAAAACTTGTTTCTCCGGCTTGATCATGAAGTAAAGGTATAATTTAGTGGAGTGGGAGATGTATGATCTGTTCGAAACTGACACACACCGGTCAGTGAAGACGTGTCATTGAATTGTTCACCAAATATGGTCATAAAGTACCTCCGTAGACATTCCTTCTCTCCAAGTATACATGATTATGAATTTAATTATACACGAAGTTCACAAACGTGTGTCCGTTTTATTCCCGTGTATCAGTTTTGTTGACTGAAATTGAAAAGAAGTTCGCGTACTTGTATTTTTTCTGGTTAGGGTTAGGCAGAAAATATGGAACGTTTTAACATTTCTCATGATTTTAATTTTATTGTTGAATTTTACTATAGAGCTATTTAATATCTACATCCTTATATAGCACCTAGTAGTGAGGTGATTCAACTTTTTGCCGGAATTGAGAACTAAACAAGAATAAATTTGTCTTCCTCGCCTCAATCTATGACAATGTTAATAACCTGAGCTATGTCATTTGTCTGTAAAATTATCAATATCATTAATTTTCCAAGTAAATCAGAAAATTTCATTTGTTTTTGCTTTTTGTCTTATATGCGGTAAAAAGTATATAGGTCTAATTTCAGTAAATAAGTACAAGCGAAAAGCAAAAAAGAAAATATTTAAAATCAGAACAAATCGCTCTTACAGTAGGATAATGTCTTAAAAAAATAAATTCATTTTATGATAGAATCAGGAATATTTAAAGCTCAATATCTGTATTAAGCCCCCTTAATTTTATTTAGTAGTGCTGTACCTGATTAAGAGAAATAATGCATATCTCTATCTCTACAAGTGTGCAAAAGTAGATATATAGTTATAAAAAACGAGCGCACAAAATGTATTATACAAAGCTATCAATATTAACATATTTAGTATATACCTACTTTTGCAGTCCCCTGTGTATGCTCATATATATATATATATATATATATATATATATATATATATATATATATATATAACAATTTCTTAAATTTGTGATAGTATTCAAAATCATTAACCTCATTATTATTGTTTACTTATCTCTTCTGTCTTATTTGTGTGAATTGTTTACACTTTGTGTTAATAAAAAAACGTAATAGTTTTGTCTAAAGTTCTTAGATGAAACAATCATTAATATTTGAGTAGTTCCTCCATCTCATTTGTTGCCTTTTATCGCAACGCAGGATTGTTTTTTACTCTTATTCTACGACCATTAAATAGGCTTCATAAATTGAGAACAAGGGAAATACTTCCGGAGAGATCTGGATTCTTATTCCTTGTACTTTGTAACAAAGAATGTTAAGAAATGACCCGAGAGTTATGATAAAAAGCAGAGTAAATAAAATGAAAGCGAAATAACTCGAAAATTAATAATTCATGTCCGATGTCGCTTACTTAGCAGTCATAGATTACAAGTAAAAATGAGCTTAATTTTGTGGTAAAAGACGGCTAGTCAAAATTTAATGACACTGCTTTATGTAAGAAATTCAAAAAGTTTAAGACACCTACATGTAATCATTTGGGAGGCATATTTCGCTATCCCAATGCGTCTTCAAATTTCAGTGTCACACTTTCCGTCTTCTGTTAAAGCCCTTACCAGGTAAGAGAAACCCGGATATAAGAGACCTTTTCTCCGGTCCCGACAACTCTCTTATATCCGGGTTACACTGTATTTAAATTGTTGTACTTGTTTGATTTCTGTATCTCCAATTTGTAATTTACACGTTGGGCCGTTCCTTATGGAAACAAAAAGGATACATATATTTAACATAAGGAAGAGTCAGTTGAAGTTTCCAGGGCAAATAACGAAGAAAGAGGGCTTGGAAATTTTGATACTCACAGGACAGATTGAAAGCAAGAGGGACGGAGGTGGACACCGTATAACCGACCTAATGATCTTGATTAAATGGATGGCCGAACAGGTTTAGGAGAAATAAAAAGACGATATTTATTAAGAGCTACAAAGGACAGGAAATTGTGGAGAGCCATTATCGCCAACGTCCTGAAGGGACACGGCACATAAAAGAATACGTGTAATCATTAAAATTGTTTGACGTCTTATTCAACATTTTCTTAATTCTTAACGAGCATTTCCGATTTTGCTGATTGATTCTTTCTACATTCTAAATCAAATTAGCGGATGGTGGGTAAAGCGTGAGGATAGCACGACTGGTTATTCATAGTATTTTCCCAGGGCAATGAGATTTACTTGATGACGCCCATCTCCTCTCTATGGAACATATAAAAGGTTATCTTAGTTTACATGGGAAAGATAGATCCATGTCTTTCCCAAGAGCATTAATGTCAAGTGAACAGAAACCATCTCAGAATTTGAATGCGGTTATTTTTTGTGCTGTTAGCTGTTAAGCCAACTCTGCACTTCATCTTTATATATTATGTTTTGTAGATTTTATATTTGTCCGTGTCCGCTTTTAGAACTTTTGTACTTATAAGATAGAAAATTTCCTATATCTATTATCTTTCGTTGAAGCTTGGAGAACATGAGTTTCAAGATTAAGGCAATTCTTCATTCTTTATTACCAAGACAAATTCACAAACTATAAAAGCGGATTGAAATACACCATAATTCTGTTTAGTAAGAATTCTATAGATAGCGGTCCGGACTAAAGAATCGGAGAGCCGAGTTCGCATTCCAGTCGAGTTCATTACATTCACTTACGTGCAGATATCTTTGGGAAAGATATGAATTCTCTTTTTTCTCCAGCTATGGGTAGATAGCAGGACAGAATGTGTCCTAAAGCCAAGGGTGGCAACTGTTCTAGGAGGACAACTGACTTTAAAATCTGAGTGGTCGGTGACTAAAACGCCTCGCCACACTCGCCCTCCTCATCAGACCAAGCCACACAAACCCGAAATTGGCTATACTCTTGAAGACATAGTCAATCAGGAAGGGGTTCCTCCAACTGGAATAATAAGGTCCTGGATTTAGATCAGACCTCTACGCAGAAAAACCGTATTTTTCAAATTATGGTTATTTACTACGCTAAGCTGGCTGTAGTATCTGATATCAAATACCACTCTAGTAGAAATATTTGATTTATACAGTCAACTCGGTATAGTCAGGTCTCTTCATTTACAAGCAGTTACACTCGGGTTTGTCAACTTCTACACAACATTCCACGTTTCAAACAAGATAAATGAATTCATTCTTTGTGTTGTTGTAACTTTCTGGCCAATTTATTCTTTAGTTTTCTTCATATTTATAATTTATAAGGAATATATTGACGGAAAAGTTGTGGTAGCAATATCAACAACAAAAAGAATTAATTCATTTGTCCGAATAAAACTTTGAATATTAATGACTTAAGTTTTAGACTGTGTATTCGTATTAGGCCCTAATATGTGTTTGAACACCTGCGCCCCGAAGTACGTTTGAATCCTTACACGATATCGGACTTAATGTCTCAAATTTCACGTGGAGGTTGAGCCGTCGTCATAACCCAGCTCGACTCGGATTATAGCTGTTATTTATAGCATACTTTTAGTTAGCATCAATAAATCGTTTATTCTTACTCATGTTTATCTTCTTTTCCGCCATATGACTAAAACACTAAATGCAACAAAATTCCTATGAACAACGATAAAAAGGCTCATGAAAGTGGCACTAACGATAGAACTAAAGAAATTATGATATACTAGAAATACACGCGAAAATTTCACGGTTTTCCTATTTTCATTTTCTGTTGAAACTTAATTCCTAAGTTTATTATTGAATAAGCTCATGGCGAATTCTACGACAATAAATTATCCGTAGAAATTCTCCTATCGCATCGTTAAATATTTGAGCTTAACAACTTTAACAAAATATTGCTATGACAATCATAAATATGGTTCGTATTTATCTGCATAATTAAAATATATGTTATTTGTTAGCAAAATAATCTTACAGACAATAACATTGTATTAAGTTTCATTCTTACTGGGTGATTTGTAGCTTTATGCTGGATGAAGCTAAGGTTGGTAAATATTTGAACATCCCGATGTTTCAGTTACTATTAATTCGTAAGTGTAAAGTCTGATCTTCACTAGGTGCAACCCGACCGAGATATGCTTTCACACTAAATTTAGTAAAGGGCACCTAAATGTAAAATAATAGTAAGACAGCAGTCTTAATTTGTGATAGTCGATTGCCACTGGCTGTTCCACAATTGTATCCTTGTCCCAGACCAGACTAAGCGAAGTAATTATAATTAAAATATATACAGTATATAACCCAGTTTTATCTGGGGTTTGTGTTCCAACATTCTTGAAACTGCAGATAAAACTGAAGACTATATAAAATGTTCTTCTAACATATCTATAATAAATTTATAAAGTAGGTAGTTAAAAAAAGCAACAACGAAATAGAATAATTATAGTCGTTCTTATTGTAGATCTTAACAACTTTAGCCCATGTTTTTTCCTTAGTAAGTCGAGCTTTGAGGCTTCTCTGTGGCATATCCGAACTACCAGCATTAATAAGCTTGTGCTTTCTGACTATTAATAAGTAACATTATTTATTTTTGGTCACGGGTAATTCAAATTGTGGAAAGTGAAGCCTCAAATAAGTGGGGATAAATTACTTCGGGGGTTGTTCCAAAAATGCAAAGTAAACGGAAGAGCACGATTTTAAAATAAATTCATAAACAGATGTCAGTAGCACTTAGAAAGTTCTCGATAGAAATACATTTTAAAATGTGTATTAATATTTCGGAGGAGTATATAGCTGTTCTGAATATAGATGTAAGTCAATACATAAGCCTCTAACCAGTCAAGTTGTTTACCAACTTGAACATCTATCAAAGGATGTCTTTAATGGATAAATCAAAACACCCCAAAATATACACCAAGCATTCATTATATTTACGTTCTTATGAGATCAAATATTCACTTTCTGTTTAAATTCGTTCACTAAATCCTTTTTAGCGTCATGTCTCAGTAGGACCACTGATGGGTAGATAAACTATCGAGTTGTTTTGAAAAGCTGAACTCCCAAGGAGAGATATATCTTCAGGTGGTAAATGATAATACTTTTTTTCTGCATTATCTAAATACTAAAATCACTTTCTAATAATTTTCTAATTCTATCTATCTATCTATCTATCTATCGCAAGTAAGGTAGATATTTATGGCTCAATATCAGAATAATCAAAATTGAAATAATTAAGTCCCTTGCTCACTGTTAGTTTTATATTTGTATCTACATTGATACATACTTGATTAAAATAATAACTATTTCTTTCTTCCTAAAATGCTCTAGTGGTGATAACCTTTTCAAAACTCAGAATTTTTTTTTAAATATAGCTCTGTGGATTTTAATCTTTCGAATTCATTGCTGTCTGCAATACGTAATAGTATAAATTCTTACATATCTGAGCGCATGTATTTGTATACAATAATATCAGTGTGAATTGAAAAATTGAAAATAATACCACTACAGTCACCTGTCTCGGGCAATGATTCCAACAGGAAAATCCCATTATATTTCGTTGTGTCTTCACTGATTTTAACCGTTTCAATTTATATTTGACTAATCCGACACTAAGAGTGATAAATGATACGCATTTTCAAATATCTGTTTAGCTCAATAAAGGTTGCTGTAATTTCGCTTTACCGGAAAAGAAGTCACCTAATTTTCATTAATCAAAAGGAGGGAAAAAGAGAAACGAGATGAACATTTATCGCACCAAAGTAAAAGAATTTAAAAAATGTTAGATGTTCATGGAACCATAAAAATATCAAAGAAGTGCAAATATTGAAGTTAATAATGAAACAGTAATAAAAATGTTTTGTTATATGCATTTGTTATATATAAATTTTAAAAAAATCATTATTTCATAACATTTATAATGTTTTCACAAAAGTACATAAATTGTCCAGAAGGGCGTTATACGTTGTCTTTTGATTCACCATTTTGATTAAATTTAAACATCCAATTGGGTCGATCGTATCAAAATCCTTACGAGATTCGTTCCTTTTTTTTGCTACTCGAAATATATAAACTGACATTTTTAAAAAAATCGAGTAAAAGAGCATTTTTAAAACTAAATTGTCTTCTATATTTCTAGGAACATCTTTTCCATATTTTTCTCTTCTTTTATGAATTCTTTTGGATTTCACTAATTGATTCTGATAAAGGTGACAGGTTGATAACCTTAGATCAGTGAGGTATTAATACCCAAAGATTCGGAAATGTTGAATAATATGCGCGAACTGTTCGTACTTTTATTTTCTTTATACATGCCCAAGGGAACTACATCAACTGAGGCAGTAGTAACAAGGTAAGTAACTTTCTCATGGTTAAATGTTTGTGTATCGAAGCGTCTATATTCAGTCTTTAAGGATCGCACAATTTTCTGATCACAATCTCTTGATTTTTTCTATACACAACATACAGACCGAGTGCAGAACTTTGATGAAATTTAACTAAAAATTAGCTTCTTGTTCTTCGTAAGTTTCTTGCTACAGAACATGACTTAAGCTAGTGGAATTGCAGGAGTAGCGATAGTCAGTAAGCAGAGATAAGAAAAACTCGGACATTGCTTACCTACATGAAATTCAATTACGTAGTGATTATTGCTTACTTTGTTACCCTCATTCACTCAACAGAATTACTTCTGGCACCCTGTATGAAGTAATTAGAGTGAATTAAAATTTTGAAGTTTAACTGTGATATCACTGGTTACATAAATAGGTTATATATATATATATATATATATATACGACAGAATGATAAGATAAAGAACAAATAGGTCACGTTTATCAATCTAACATGTTTCACTTCATGAAAATTTCATCAGAGAATAAAATATAGAGAAAGAAAAATACCAGAATTTCTTCTCTCTCTCTCATATATATATATATGTATGTATGTATATTTTAAATAAAAATAAAAACAGACCACTTTAAGGTTCCATGTAATAAATTATTTCACCACAGCCCTTTTAAAGGACCGCGGATCATCAGTCTTTACTTCTAAAGGTTGAAACGAAAAATGAAAAGAAATTTACACATTTTTGATGGGCAGTACTAAGCATATGTAAATTAACAAAGTGACGAAGTGAGGGGGGAGAGAGACATGATTGAGTTAGATGTAATTTAAAATTTCTATTCTTTGAAATTTAATATTCCAGACATTGACACATTTATATCTATAATAGTAAGTTGTATGGTGTTTGTTAATATATGCTATATTTTATGTAAGCACTCAAATTTCGAATGTTTCTTTTTTTGTAACTGATGGAAGCCTTTAACTCGCACACAGAAAAATTATTCCCTCGTGGAGAGATGTGCGGGTGGTGTAATGAGTGAAACATCGGAGGGCCGAGTTCGAATGTCAGTCCGGTTCGTTACACTCACGTAGGTGCAACTAACTTTGAGAAAGATATGAAACCATTTTCTTCCTGCTACTCTTCGTTGAATAGTAGAACTTGTATCTGGTGTAATCTTTGTTACTTTCAAAGATTTGTTAATGCAATATTCATTCTTAAAATTCAAAATGTTTCGGCTTTAAATAACCCACAAAATGTTGAGAAGCAGTAAAAAATACTCCAAAACAAAACAAAAACGAATCGAACCGCTCATGTTTGTTATATAACTCGTTTTCTAATATGGATTCATCTTTAACAGTAGAAACTGTCGATTATAACCGTTCGGTGTAAGACTACAACTTCTCATTTATTATTAATGTTTCATTTATATATAATATAAAAGGCTCAAACACTAATATTCCATGGTTATAATTTATTACATTGGAATCGTAATCACGATCCAAATCATCACTTACAAATTCAAAAAGAAATCGGAAAATATGACTCCGGAGTTATATTTTCCGATTTCTTTTTGAATTTGTAGGTCCAAATTCATCAAATTGGATAGTGATTACGATTCCAATGTAATAAAATATAACCATGGAATATTAGTGTTTGAGCCTTTTATATTATATTCTTACTCTGTCCTGGACATTAAGTTCTACTTCGATTATATCCTCTTGGGAATATATATATATATATATATATATATATATATATATATATATATATAAAGTTAACATTGAAGTCAACACTCAGAGCTTCTGAGTGTTGACTTCAATGTTCACTTTTATATTTACATACGCTTTATCCTTGATATTAAGCACGTTATTCATAAATATAGCTTAAAACTATATATATATATATATTTTAAAGTTTGTTTTATTTATAGCGTAGACGGGTACTTCAGTTACAAGATATATAGTGCGAAAGTAATTTTACTGCTTTTCCTTGAATTCAGATGCATTGGCGTGCAATCTGTCTTTAAAATAATTTCCTTTAACTCCTCAACAACTGTGTTTTGTTCTGGCAGCTTTGTGCAATTTTTTATTCATTCTGTGTTAACATCTGCCCACCAGTGTCTTAAGAAGTATTGCGAACTACTACACAAAATCAAAATTAACGGTAAGAATACAAATGTACATATTACAATTTGATATAGCCTCATAAAAACTGTTTTCTCAGTATTGCTTTCAGTTTCTTGCTACATCCAGTTGATATTGTTGATGATAGATGCCTATTATTATTTCTAGCTTATCGTAACTGCCAAGTTAAGAGAAAGAAACAGCGCGAAGATTTCGTTTTTTTCAAAACAAATATCATCTTAAGTTTCTATGTATCAGCAAGAACTGTTTCTTATACTAACCCTACATTCCTCACTCCCGCTACGTGGCGCCTATATCAGAAAGTATTTTCTAGATGATCAGATAAGCTTTCGTGTCGTGTCACAGAGAATTAGAGAAAATTTAGAGGAAGAGGTGTCTCGTGTTTCTTATCACCACCAGTAGATTTTCGCTTCGCTAAATCACCAAGACATTTGGAATTTTCGAATACAATCGTTCGAGATGATCTGTACACATACTAATATGACAACAATTTTTTAAAACACAACGAAGAAAGAGCTGCTTTATGACCGTTGGAGAATAAAAAAAAAAACCACAACTCCATTGAAATTCAATCGCCTGATTCAATGAGTGTTTGTCGCTAAACTCGAAATAATTATTTACTTCTTTATAAGAAAAGAATTCATTAATGAAATAATTATATTTATGTTTTCCAAGACTCACTGTATGAACTTAATTATAAAAATAATGCAAGAAAATATTATTCTAGTCTTCACAATAACCGGAGATTTTATTTATATTTTTACTCTTGCTTGTGAGATTATCAACGGATGATCCTATGTATATTAGAAAACGCAAAATCTTATTCGAAAGTACATTATTTAACTGTAGGAAACTATAATTAAGCGAAAATAGTGATAGAAGAATGTATCGAGCCAAACGTTTGTCTCCTAAAAACAAATTTGAAAAACTTTAGATTCACCCTTCTTTTATTTGCCATGTCTTTTCTTGACTTAGACGATCAAGTTAATTTACATCTAGTCTTTTGTTGCTCTTTCTTTACCATCATCTTTGGCCATGCTTTGCCATCTGTTTACTCAAACTTATTAAATAGGTTACTCGCTTTCTTCCCGCTTTTCTTGCCTTCAGGATATCCTGCGAGTGCTAAATTCTCCAAGCATCATTTCTTCATTATGCACCCAAGAAATTACAGCTGTATCTTTCTGACTGTAAGCATAAATTTCTTTGTAATTCCTGTTTCCCTTAAAACTTCCTCGTTGTTCACATGTGGTATCTATGGTATTCTCAGCATTCGTTACAACCTCATCTCTGTCGCTCCTTGAGTCTTCTTCATTTGAGAAGATTGTCCAGCACTCACTGCCAGATAGGTGATTAGATATTACATCCTAATTCAATGCTCTTTTGTTTGTTTCTAGAGATGTTTGCCTATTTTGTCATACTTTTTTTAATTCCATTCTTTAGCGTAAAAATGAAATGACTTTTAATAACAGCCTGTTGGCGAGTAAGGTTTCTAATACTATTTTTCACTCAATACAAGACTAAAGAGTCATTCAAGGTAGATGGTTACTGAATGAATTTGTTTCAAGTACAGAAGAGGAGGAAGTAAGAAGTGCCTATATTGGGAATATGTAGAATAGATAACCTCTTTAAATCTCGTGTCAACTGTTACAGTGACTGGGAAAGTACCTTTTCGGGAGGCTGTTCTAAAAAGTAAAAGTTCTTGGGAAAAAGTTGTCTGAGTGGGACTTCTTTACTTATGGAATACAAAGGGAATGAGGATGAATCGATCTTGTGTACGTGGCAAGGCGTGTCCTTGCTGTTAACGTCTGAACTGGTGGAACTAAGAAATGCAGTTCGCCTGGTATTTGCCATGAAAAGTAGTGAAATGCTAGCAATTTTTCGTTTGTGGATAAGGGATCGTGGGGGGGGGGAGAATAATTCCTCACTCACAAGGCTGTGTAAACGTATTTTTAACTCTTTCAAGACAGGAAAGTGAAGATTTATCAGCTGCAGTCCAAATATGACAGCAATATCCCATATTTCGTCTGAGCTGATTCTTTTAAAGATAAAGCATGGCAGCAGGAGGACTCTCCGCTACTTTAGTATAAGTAACTGGCCATTTTTGTAGCATCTTTAACGATTGATCGTATGTGTTTCACTCGAGGTCTGGAGGGAGCTTAAGTTCCAATCAATATTCAAGGCAAGGAGCCCCATTGAACGTACACTCGTTCATCGTGACTTGAGAAAACTCAGTTAAGTTATGCAGACGTACAAAATAATTTTTACCAACGACTGTACGGTAAATGTTTTCACTCTGTTTCGTATCCTGAAAGCATATGGGTAATTATGGCCCTCCGCTACTTCTTGCCTTTTGTTGAATTATTGCTCCTTTACGAACTCTCTTGGTCTTTGTGGATTTTTTATGCCGTCCATTTACTCAAAATCATCTGATTTCTCCAGCTTCTCTTGTCTTCAGTATATCCTGTGAGTATCAAATTTCTCATGTTTTCTTTATTATGCATCTAAGAAATTACAGCTGTATCATTCTAGTTGCAAATATCAGTTTTCTTCTATCGGGTTGGAACAAAAGTCCGTAGCCTTTTTCCACTAGCTGGCATTTGAATCTGTGATTTTAACCGCGAACGTTCATGCAGGCTTGCAGTCATTGATCATGACCAACTTGAAACGATAATTAAAAATAATCGCCATCATGTGATTGGGATTATTACGGGACATCGCAGAGATACTCCACATAGCGCATGAGTGTTTTAAGGAATTTTAAACATTTGGATACATAATGTTTTTGGCATCACACACACAAAAAATTAATGGGCCGCATTTCCATTTGCGATTCTCGGCTCCATCGTGGAAAACAGGTTATTTTTTTGAAAGAACGATCACAAGTAATGAAAAATGGATTGTTTCTAACAATGTGAAGCGAAAATGTTCCTGAAGAAAATTAAATGAGCCACCATTAATCCCTCCAAAACTCAGTCCGTGATGTTGTGTGTCTAGTGAGATTTGAAGAGCATTCTGTGTTACGCAAACTCAATCGTCGAATTCAGATAAGTATTCTTACTAATTGAACTGATTAAAGGTAGCACTCGATGAAATATAACCGTAATTCGGCATTCGGAAGTTTGGTGAATTCCATCAGAGCAACGCCAGACTTTAAGTTTCTTTGCAGATTCGACGGAATTTGTTACTGCTTGACTGGATTGTCCTACTCTACACATCATAATCTATTACCCTTGAACATTCGGATCGGAAGTTCTTCAATTCTCTGGAAACATGTTAAAAGCACTTAGTCCAGTTCAACATCCAGAAAGATATTAATTTCTGGGAAGATGAAATCACGAACTGTTTCAAAGATGACGAAAGGTAGTTCAAAGAATAACTCATAACTGTTTGAATAAATCTACGTAGAAATATAGCTATATTATCTTTAAAATTAACTTAAAAACGCTGCGAACATTTGTTCCAACATAAAACATCCGATTTTTATTAAAATTTCTATATTCTCCAAATTCTTCGACAGAAAAACATTTATATCTCTATGTATTCATTTGCGAATGAATTTTCTTATATACAAAGATTTGTTAGGTTTATTTAAAATGATTATTCTTATGTTCAATATTGAGTAACAACTTTAATGCTTTGTTCTAGTACCTGCTATCTTTGATACAACGTCATAATTTCATCTTCCCACAATTTCCTATTTTTCTCAGTAAAGCATTAC
>OZ038486.1:42195492-42487992 GCA_964036315.1 Acanthosepion esculentum | reverse complement strand
AGGTAGAGAATATTAGGAAGTGTCGGTTACTTACTGGAACATTTTCCATCATCTTAAGCGATAGATCGTATATATGAGTTCAATTTGAAGTTTGGGGTGGATTTTAGTCCCATCACACCTTCAAGGCAAGGGACCTCTTTGAGAGAACACCCGTTCATCGCGATAGGCGAAAAATGATGGAACCTTACTATTTTGTTTTTTTATGTATTGAATGTTGCAAGCTAGTTATTGTTAGATTGAGCCGATGAAGCTAGGTCAGAGTAGAGATCAGCTGCCAGTATCTGGTCATCTAGATGTTTAGATGTGCACCCATATACCGTGGTATCATCTGCAGAGATATTCACTAAAAATTGGAGTATGCTCTTAGACGTTCATATCAAGCAGAAAGAGGGGAGGACTGAGAAGTGAGCTTGGAGAACGTTTGCATGGATCTCAGAGGCTTCAGATGATTGGCCATAAACAATGACCTTCCTGGACCTACCTGTTAGGAAGGAGTTGATAATTGAGATAATTTTTCCCCAAGATTCCATAGCTAAAGAGTTTCTGAGGCTACTCCCTATGCTCCACCTTGTCGAAGGCATTCGATATAACTAAGGCGATCGTCCTTGTGGTGCATTTATAGTCTAGTGCCTCACTGATTCTGTGTGTAATGACAATTAGGATATCAACAGTGAACCTGGCAGAGCGAAGTTTATATTGTTTGTCGTTCAAGAGGTTGCCCCTCTTGAGGTGATCAACAACTTTCTTGTTAATAATTGCCCCCAAAGAATTTATTGATGATATTATGACGGGAATGAGCGGAAACCCGCGTTCGTGAAAACATGACATACAGTAGACACCTTCCATAAACTTGGGAAGGATTTCTCCTTCAGACAGCGGTTACACAATTTTGCCAAAATTGGAAATAACTCTGGGCTAATGTTCTTAACAACCACCGGTATTTTATCCGGACCCTTCTTACGTGTCCGGTAGCCTACTTTAATTCAAGGCTTTTAATATCTCGAAAATTCCCGGTCTCAGATAGAGATATTAAAAAGTTTGTGTTCTGTTAGAGGAGGGAGTCGGGTAGGAGATGGCTTCTGCCATCTACAAAAATTAGAGCCAAAATTCATTACGACGAACTTAGCCTTATCTGACGAGGATGAGATGACCTCAGGGCCAGTTATAATTGTAGGCACTGACCCTTTGCCTCTATTGTGAATTTTATTAGAGATTCCCTCGAACTCACAGCAAACAAATATAGTGATAAATATATGCTTATCACTTTTAGAAACACGAAATTCTATTTACGCTTTGTTGAGTAAACTTTGTTATTTTTCGTTTATTATTCATGTCAGCTGAGAAAAATGATTTATTAATAACACTTTTTGAAATATGATTGAGAAATATAAGCGTAAATGTAATAAACGGAAGAAAAACGAGGATTAATAAGAAAAAAAATGGGTGCAAATTTTAGTTAGAGTATTTTTACAGAAAGGATATTTTTGAAAAACTTATTGAAATTTCTGAATCACATTTCTGTCGGTATGCTCCCCGACCATCCTCAGAATATATTGCTTCATATTTAGGTCATTTGCTGCCACATTCGGTATTCCTCCTCAGGACTGAACTTGTTTTTTTTTGGGTTTTTTTTCCCCCTTTTGCTGACATTTATCCAACTTGCTATTCGGACCAGCATACTCCTCTTCAGGAGTCAGTTCTTCATAATCTAGTCTTCTGTGCTTGTTTGCTTCTTCCACCTTGTCTATATAAGAATATTCAGGACTACCAGACCCATCGATTAAGCTCACAACTGCCGGCGCTTTAATCTACTAAGCGATGGATCTCTCGGACAATCTAGCGCAGAAATACTCGTGCTTTAAACCTAATATCTGGAGTTAGGTAGTGTGATTGCATGAATATTCTGACTCGTATGGTAGAAGCATATGAGTGTCCTAATTCCAACAAAAGCTATTTAATCTATATTCGCGATCGTACTAATCTTGTCATAAAACAGTTCTTTGGCTAGTCCTTATTTTAAGGTACAATGAACAGTGTATAGACGAGGCTTTTGAAAATTGTTTAAGCTTGGAGATTAAGATCCTGACAATTGAGAAACCAGCTGTTTTATTCTCTTAGATATTTGTTTTATTTCGCTGAATGTATAGCTACTATTGCTCTCCTTATTTAACTATTAAGCATTTTTTATCTAGGATCGGAGTGTAGTACTTCGCTGATCTTGATGACTTTGAATCAGTTACGCTTTCTGATCGAAAAACATTCATAATGTTAAGCAGGAAGAAATATGGAAAAGTGAGAGAGGCTGGAAAATAGTCCGGGGAAAAGGAAAGATAGGAAGTAAGAAAGCTAAAGAAAATCGAAAAAGGAAACTAGGTGAATGGAAAAAATAAATATAAAATAGAGAGAATGGATATAAATGATTTCTTTAATCAATTCACTCCAAGCAAGGCGATAATACTACTAAGTCCAAGGGGCTACTGGTAGTGAAAGAGAATGAAAAGGATTTAGAAGGAATCGAAACCTCTATCCTAAATTGGGGGGGGGATAAGCCTTTACTCCTGTTCAAAAGACCGGAGCGGAGTGTGAACCAGACGATACATGTTTGTTGGATATTAAGAGGCAGTGGAAGAGTAAAAGGCAAGTAAGGATAGATAGAAAGACTTAAAAATTAAGTGATACTTTAAAATTGTGGGTAGTTAAAGCAAAAGAACAAGAATGCAGTAGAAAAGGTATGACTTGATGAATAAACTTCTTTGTCAACAGCGATGTAATTTCTACGTGTCCAGTTAATTGTTATGAATGAATATAAGGACCGACTGCTGAGTACAATCTTTATTTATTCTAATGAAAATGTTTATAAAATAAAGAAGGATCAAGATCTGTAAATTCACAAGGAAAGCAGAATGTTCATGTTCATATGTGTAGGTCTTGCTCTTTTCTTCCCCGCTTTAAAAGAATTCGTGTGAAGGTAAATGATAGTTGAGGGGTTGCTTCGTTTTGTTATGGTTTCTCTGGACGAAAAAAAAAAAAGAGATTGATGCTTGAAATATTTTCTTTAATCAACACCTGAAATAACAGAAATTCATCGCAGCGAAAGTAAGCTGTTCGCTAAAAATAAAAAAAAACAAATACGTATTCACATTATTCATTCGTACTTTTGCTCGAATTTCAAGAACACGCCATTTATAAGCCAACCCCAAGAGTAAATATGGCTTCCCAAACTGAACTGACATCATTATCATCATCATCATTTTAAATTTAACTGAATGTAGTTAAATATTTTTATCTTTTTACTTTTAACATGTGGCCTTAAATCTAGTTTTGATTTCAGAACTCCGTCAATGTTTTGAAAATATTATATATATAAAAGTTGAGATATGAGTAAATATATCTGAATGACAACATTAGTAAATTGAACTGACGAAATAGGAAAACTTATTTTGTTCCTTCAGAACCCTTATCAAAGTCAAAACAGCTGTATTTATTTGTACATAGCGAAACAGTATCGTTGAGAAAATAACGTAATCTGTTGAAATTCGTCTGAAGATCGCAACTGAAGCGTGAAACTGACAGTCACCATACAGTGTTGTTTCCTATGTCTAAAATGTCTATATCTATATACGCTCTCTCATCAATATTGAGCACACTTCTCCAATAACTATAGCAAACATCTATCTATAATTTACTATATATATATATATATAATATATATATATATATTTATATATTAGTGATTTTTAATCTGATATTATTTTATTATTGTAAACTTTATATTTAGTAGATACAACACGTCTTTGAGTAGATATCCTTATTTTTGCAGTCCTTGGCATTAGAAATTATGAATGTGCCGAGGGGCACATTTACTTTATTAACATTTTGGAATGTCAGTAGACATTAGACTGTTAAAAATAGGGTAAAAATCACGTTTATGCATATATACATACATAAATACAAAAACTGTGTGGTCTCATGATCGCTTTATACGTGAAACTACAGTTAACATACAGTGATTTCCGAACTGTTAGCATCTACATATGTTGTGCCTTCGATTTTGAACACTCTTATCCTATAAAATAGAAAATTTCGCCCCTCCTATATATATATATATATATATATATATATATATATATATATATATATATATATATATATATATATATGACAAAGTGGAAAAGGTATAAACGTTGGTTTCGTCTTCTGGTTAGAATGCAAGACAAAATTGTGTGTAAGGAAAATGTGTTTGATTTTTTTCTTAAGGATAAATTCAACAGACACCAACGGCTCTAAAATATATAACAAACACTTTCTGATTGTTGGATTTGATAAGATAATTTGATTTGTGGTCCCTCTTATCTTCCATAAAATTTTAAGTTTGGAGATATTTGAAAAAATCCGGGGTGTAGATTTATCTTTTGGTAAGAATTCATAGCAGCACTCCCGAGAATGTTCCGTCTAAGTAAGCTACTTTCTCTTTTATGAGCTTTCATAAATTTAAAAATTTTGAAATAATAACATCATTTTTACTTCTATTTATAAGTATTTTGTAACGTATGGTGGCTGTTAATAATTAAGTATAACTCAAGACTTCAATGTTAAAATAAATCAATATTTAATTACAGCCGCAAACAAATACTTAACAAGAACAAAGAAGTAAAAGTCAACCAAAGATAATTAACCATTTCAGTGAATATAATTGTTAGTAGCGCGACTCGGCTTAGCGTCCAGTAAATCCTAAATCAAAACCCAAATCATCGACGCACAATAATTCACACTAATTCGACTGGATAGTTCCACTCAATAGTCACTCAAATAATCGCGGAAAACATATATTCATAAGTCCAGAGTGTCACGCACGAACCTCGGTGTCGGTAATTACCCATTTTCTTCTTATATGGTAAAATACTTGTTGCAAAATGAAATTCTTACATTTGCCTTGTTAAAGTCCATCAGAAGATGAAACGCGTTAGCAAAGCTAAGTTTTCATTTTGTTTTTAGTCGTATTGTTTGTTAGTTTTTTACAAATAGTTATATCTGAATTGTTACATATATATTCCATTATTTTTATTGCTTTTTAAAACATTTTGGGAAATGTTGCATAAATATAATCATTAGTTTAAAACTGATTGGTTGTGACCCGTAGCATTCCAAACACGTCTTCTCCAAAATCTCGCAATGATTTTCTGTGTTTATCTTGACACTATTATCAACTTTGAAACGATCTATCATTTTAATGCCAAAATACTAGCCCATAACATGATTCCATCAACTCCTGTTTCTTTCTACGTCATACCGGTTGATTATTTCCAAGAAGGAGCCTACCTCTCGGACAGCCATCAGCTAAGCCTTCATCACTAAAGATTACTCTTGAGAAACTAGTTTTCATGTACTTTATCGCCCAGCTTACACGTTCCTCTATGTACTGTTTACTTAAAAGGTGGTATTTTCGTCGCTTTCATGAATTTAGCCAATGTTCTTTATAGTCTACTTCTTTTCTCACTGTTTACATTCGCAACACCGGCTTCTTCAAATATTCTCTTGCTGGTTAATCCACATTTCTTGTTTATTTTCTTTTTAATTTCCTCAGTTCTATTTCATGACATTCTTGAAGCAAATTCTTTTTATTCTTACCTGGACAGTGTTTTAAAATTTCCCTTTAGATTGTTCTGATTTCTGTTGATCTTTTTCACGATTTCGAAAGTTGTGTTCATATCTTTCAATAACTTTACAATATGTCTTTCGCTTTTGAGATTACATGTTTCTTATCACCCGTAACAATCTTCATATATCTGAAATTTAAAATATAAGTATCGGTAATTATTCAATATATATTTCCAATCGGATGAAAAACCTATCAGTTGCCTGATAGACTTTCACGCCATCAAATAAGTACGTTTTATTTCTTATAAAACATATTATAAAAGGAAGTTTATTATATAAATATATGTATATACTGATCGCTTTATACCAATTTTACAGTGAAAAAAAATTGATTTGTATAAGGAATTATATAATGTATAATTATTGTATACATGGGAATGCTGAAATATTCTCGGCCCAACAAACTTCCCGAAATCTGACCAAATGACTAAACATTTTTTAAAGGACTTCGTAGTCAGGCCGAAAACTTTTCACTATCAACTCGTCTATATGGCATAAGGCTGAAAGTATGGGGGCAATCAATGAGGATAGAACTCGCTATTCAGTCGGGCCAAACTTGCTAATCATGACACCACATGGAAGTGCCCAACTCGTGTATACATATGACTGAATTAATGGACTAGTCCCAAGATTTGACATCTCTTTGTGGTTTTATGATTCATTACGCTCAAGTGAAGTGTGACGAATGTTAAAAATGAAAAACTAACAGAAAGAAATTGCTAACATTTCTGAGTACTTGCAACCTGAATTCAAGTGCAAGTAGAAAAAATGAAAAATTACGTTGAAATTGGAGAAACTTTTTCCATCAGATAGAGCACTCGCTCTACTTTTTTGACGGTATAAGTCATTTCAAAGGTTTATAATAATAGACTTTCAAATATATCTCAATTCGATATTTATAACCCAGTCTGGCAACTTTGGACAAACTACTCTTCATTTTGGGTAAAGTAGAGAGGTGCTGTTAATGGTTTTGAATCTCCAGGAACTAGGCACATCTACATGAATTTTGTGCTCTCTTGCCCGAAAATAAAGCTGGTATTGATCTGTATCTTCATAAAGACAAGTATGACACAAAGTTAGTTTAATGTCGAGCTTCGTACACTTTCTGCACATGATTTTCTTTTCAGAAATTACCCAATTACACCAGCATTTATAGAATATATCCACGGACTCTACCCCGTTAGTACAATAGAAAAGTACGACATGGGAGACAAATCCACAGAGATCAAATACGCTTCAGTTTCTGCCCTGTCTTGCCCGAAATCAAGACAAAGCTGATCCAAACGCGTATTTTTATGTAGTTATGCTATTTAAACAATGGGGTGCTTAAATGCCAACAATGCTTAACATCATCTTGAAGCGTGTCTTGGAATTTTTAGAAGCTTGGCAAAGATCATACTTCTAAAGGCATGTCAGTTTTAGTAAGTAACACATCCTGTCGGAAACACATTCTCTGTCTCTCAGATATCTACATTTTTAATCAAGAGTAGAGAATGAAAACCTAAATAGTTTGTAAAGTGGGCAGTAGTGTTCACGGCCAAGTCTTTAACCAGAATAAGTTTGACTCTCAGAAAGAGAAAGTGTTGGAAATTGAATAAAGGATGTTAGGATTCAACCCTGACATTTGACATGCCTTTTTGCAGGCCTTTTGTTCAGTAGATCTAATGCCATTTTGAATGCTAAATCTATCCATCTCGCCGCTTATGTATACTTTAGCGTGTACAGAGCAGCCATTAACAAATAATTGAACTAAATGGGAAAATATAAGACAGTAAAATCATGCATGTTAAACCGTTGTAAAAGTGTCATTTGTTTTGAAACATACACCCTGGAAGAGAAAATGTATTTCATACGTGAACAAAGATTTATTCAAAATTATTCAGTGAATTCTGCAATATTCATGTGATAATCCTCTCTAAAATATTGTATAGTTTGATGTTATTATCAAGGAAAATGAAAACATAATGGCGACGAACAGTTATTTGTGTATCTATTTTTGCTTCTGTAAAACCAGAAATAATAAAGATCGACTCGATACAAACTAAGATGAGATTGCTATGAATAATTACATTAACGAATCTCCTTCATTCTCGCTCATTATATATATATATATATATATGTTTGATTGAAGGCAAGGCTTACGGTGGTTCTTGTACTATCACCAATGTTAAGCAACATCGAACCGGATGAGTACTTAATTTGGTGACTGCTTGGACGTGTGGGTGGTGTAAGAGATAACAGCTCCGAATTGGAAATTGGAGAGCCGAGTTCAAATTGCAGTCGAGTTCGTTATATTCGCGCAAATACCCTAAGGAAAGGTAGGAATCCTCCTCTCCCCTACCGGTATGGCTTAATTAATAGGACTTGTATCAGCAAATCATTATCTCTAAAACATTCTTACAATGTAAAAATATTTTCTGGTTTTAAATATCCTGCAAAAGTTTGATAAGCCGTAAAAAAGAAATTAATCAATTTGACTGAAAGCAAGATACAACACAAATGAACACATGATAACGTGATATTTCAAACTAATACGTAACATAACAGGTAAATTTTATTATTTATTTCCATAGTTATCTCATTTGCTATCAGTTCATGTACTACAATGTTTCACTCGCGTCGACTAGGAAAATATAATCAAAAAGAAATTCAGAATGATTAATAAAAAAAAATTTGTAAAGGTCGAATATTTTATTTTATTATATATTTATTTTTCTCCGATGTGCCTTTGTAGCATTCTCATTTAGGAGTTGCTCGCTTTGTACATTACTAAAATTATATATTCCGATTTTAGCGTTATGTTCCACTGCTGAGGCCTTACTGTTTCCCGTGCTATCGAGCACTTTCTAAGCACGCTTTGGTTTATTCTCTCCTGGCGTTTGGGTACCAACACCCACCCACCCAATTGTGATTCTTTAGCATTTCTATCTTGGCCGAATAGACATTTTCCCATTCGTTGAGTTTCATTGGCGTGTGCATATTATGTATACATCAGTTACCCTCATTGTAACATCTGGAGCTAGCAGAGTGGGTATAAAATGTTTATTAAAAACGTTGCTGATGATTGCGGGAAAACGAATGAAACTTTTAGTTGTGATTGGTCATTGTTCACTGAGGAAGTTATTTTGAAAATTATATATAAATGCAATAAGAACGAATCAAATATAAATTCAAACGTTCATAACATTAATTTAAAAAGGGCTCAATACAAAAGTAGAACTATAATTCTTTATTATAGGTTATTACATTCGACATTATTTTTCCGTTACAAAAATACATTAATTATGGTTATAACAATTTCTAATTAAAAATTGTTATAACGATCATTTTAACACCAATTTTTTTAACTAAAAGTTCAAAGCTTCTATAAAGGATCCAAAAATACAATATAATTTAATAATTAAAAAACCATTCAGTCTTTACTCT
Source organism: Acanthosepion esculentum (assembly GCA_964036315.1). Classification (NCBI taxonomy): domain Eukaryota; kingdom Metazoa; phylum Mollusca; class Cephalopoda; order Sepiida; family Sepiidae; genus Acanthosepion; species Acanthosepion esculentum. The sequence goes on along the minus strand of OZ038486.1, from coordinate 42,478,908 downwards.
TAATAATAATACAGATTTTGACGATAAAACTTTGTATTTAAGTTTGTGGACCATTTTCATCATGTATGCTCATTTTTAGCGAATCTGTGGAGGTACTATATATATATATATATATATATATATATATATGGGGTGATTGAAAAGTAACTCCCTATGTATGATAGACTCTCCCGTCTAACTATAATTTTTACAAGACGCGAGAGGCCATCATACATAAAATAGGGGGTTAATTTTCAACCACCCTATATATATATATATATATATATATATATATATATATGTGTGTGTGTGTGTGTAATTTGGCAGTTTGTAAAAAAAGTAGCAACATGATTACGCTACAAGATAATTGGCAAATGTTTGTTTAAAAAAAAAAAATTTGACTAAAAATATTGACCCTGAAGATGAACAATGATGTTCGAAAGCGCTAGGTCATCGTACGGACAATACTTATTTCGAAATCATTTTCAAATAAAAAGTCTCATTAGAGAATATGAGAAAATTCAAAAGAAAATATGCAAGACTATGTTGTCTTTAACATTCAATACTACATGTTTAATATATATATATATATATATATATATATATATATATATATATATATATATATATATATATATGTTTTAAGGTATGCTATATTTAGGGGAAAATTGATCAATATCAGAGATAAAGTGTATGTAAAAAATAAGTGGACACAGATCAACACCGCTCGGTTGTGACCTCAGTGTATACTTATATATAGTGGGTAACTGATCAAGAAAAGGACTTATCTTTGTGACCGACTTATTTTTGTGTGCACACAGCTCGTCTGGGCGAGATAAATATATTTCATTCAATTAACAATTGAAATCAATAATTTAATTTCCAGTAATCGGGCGTGTTTTGTTAGGCGTTATCGATTTCTGATATAGATACGTGCTATACAAAAGCTCGAAATTCTACCTGGAAAAAGTTCTTTAATGTCTATTTTTCCCTATTCCCTTCGAAGTAATCAGCTCATGAACCAGCACATGGGCTCGAAATATATACTGCTCGCAAAATGCAAGCAAATGTCTATACAACACACAATTCACGCGCGTTTTAAAACTTCCACGAATTTGTTGACAGCGTCTTCCATATAAAAATAGATATTTTCCCTAAACTTAGTTGAAGCTAACATAAGATCATAGTAGTGTTGAACCAAATCACTACTGTGTTTAGACGTGCGCCCACGACGCAACTAAATGTGGCACATGGTCAAGCTTAATGTGGGTTTATCGGCAGTACCGTGGAAATATTCTCAAGTTCCCTAGCACTTCCCTATTTTGGGAAGGCCTCAGGTGCCGAGCAATAACCCCAGCATTATCCTGAAAGAGAGGTGCTGTCCGCCGGTCAGTCATGCTAGATATTGATCGTACCACTGGCAATAGTCCAAGTACCATTGCTGGATCAAAATCACTATGCCAACAGTGGTCGTGGAGACTGGCAGATTAACTATCATTCGGTTATAAATTGAGATATCTGTGGGTGTCATAAATTCTGTTAATGAATGAATTTTCCGATTACAATCGTCAAAGGATGTGAAAGATTTATGTCCGAATTCATTTGCATGAAACCGCCAATGAGAAAATCCGCTTTAGCTCCCTTTCCGCCATGTTGTTTCTTCTAAAAGTATTTTTTCTCTTTTTCTGAAGTCAAGTTATTTTTCTTCTCCATGTAAATTGCTCTTTGACTCGTTCATTACACTGTTGAACGAAAGAACGTTATTCGAAAGATTGAGGAAAGGAAGGGCTAAATAGCAGGGAAAGATATATAGGTTTAACTTGCCCCCACCTATTGGTTTATTGGCTGCTCCTCTTGTCAGCTAAGGGAAACTATACTTAATGATTTTAATAATGACAACATAAAAAAATCTCACCCGTTCTTCCTCTTAAATTATACTTGCGAGGAAAACTTTTATCGAAATAAACTTATCTATCCAGGAGGTGTGCCTGAAAAGTTTCTCGGGCCGATGAAGAAAGCCTTACCACCAAAACTGAAGTTTGGTCATTTGGTTAAATTTTTGGAAGTTAAGTCATGAAAACTCACTTTATATATAATGCCGGTGCATAGTATTCCCCAACTGACCGGGACCCTGATTGGGGGCCCCGGACACTGCTTTGTGACCGACGATATCTAATCAACATTTGCTTTTCTCTACCTACAGAAATTAAACTAAACACAGCTGATTAATAAAGGATTAAAAATGTTCGCGAATTTTTACATAATTCTGGGTTCTTTTTGGCCCAAATCAGGAAACTTGTTTTGCTTATGCTAAATCTCGAAAAAACATATAAAATTCACTATTTTCATCCATAATGTTCTAAAATAATTTAATTCATTTGTGAATAAGTCATGAAAGTTGCATTAAAATTAGACGATTATTTCATTTTTGCAAAAAGTTCAAAATCAATGTTTTTCTCCACAAAATGACACTGAAATTTCCCATAGTAATTTCGAACGTTGTAAAAAGAATAAAAAATATAATTTAATAATTAAAAAATGTTTGGTTTTCCTCTAAATAATAAGAAAGATTTGACGATAATACTTTTGACAATAAAACGTTTGGGGCATAGTATGCTTATTTTTAATGAATCTTTGGAGGTAAATATATGTGTGTGTGTGTGGGGGGGTGATGAGAATGTTTACAGGCTATGAGACTTGGGTTGGAATCTCACCATGGTCGATTTGTTAGGAAGGTGACTTCTTGATAATATCAGCCTGGAAGATAATATCAGCCTTTGGAAAGTGCCTGGAAACCATACCATGGATTAACCTAAACATTGTGAGTAAAATTGTAGATTGAACCGTTTGAAAGCCATCGATGGTTGTGCTCGCACGAAGTCACAAGTCATCGTGACCAAAGATTTGTGCATGCTGGCCTTGTTCAAAAAGTTTTACCCGCTAGATTATGCGCTCACTCCCAGAAACTGTATCTCAGGTCTATTCAGCATAGTTGTGGTATAAACCACAGGTGGACTCTGTTGGTTGAGCGGGAGTCTGTAATAGTGATTTACTAGCTATTCTGGCAGACTGGTGGGCTCGGAAACGAGTAGCGGGCCATTTTATTATATATATATATATATATATATATATATATATATATATATATATATATATATATATATAATTATTTATTCGAAAATTATAACATAAATATGTTATAAAATCACTATAAAAATAGCCATTTTGTTTCAACACTTCTGGTGTCTTATCAAGTGATGATGTTGAATGTAGAATAAAGGGTTTTAAAAGGTTCAAATCAGTCAAACACCCCTCGCTAAGAGGAAAAGCTGTTACATAAGCTGGAATGACCAATCAAAATGCAAGTATACTAGAATTCAAAAAACTTGACAACGGACTAAGGTTATAATAATTATTTAATGTTGGGGTTAGACTAAAATAGAATTTATTCTAACTAATAAATATTAAATTATACGATAAAATTGTAAATTAAAAATTACCTATTTTAAAATTTAAATTTAATCTATATTAAGTTTAAAGTTATATAATTACTGAGAAAAAAAATGACTGTCATGAAAAGACAAAAATTATTTTTATTACCACTCATGATAGATAAAAAGTAAAACCGAAAAATGGGCTAGCTAACCGGTTTCGAACCTCGCTCAACAGAGCTAAATCGGGGTTAATAAATTATAATAAAATTGTCACTAAAAAGAGATAGACAATATGTATTGGGTGGGGGATATTGCTTAGATGGAAATTAGCCGGAGGCCCAGTACGAAATCCTTCCGTTTACACAGAGAGGGCTTCAAAGATAAAATATAAATGGCCTCCAACACTTTCAAGTGGGACTTGCTAAGAATAGTAAATGATTCCACACTGAAATTAGTGGCACAATTATGGCTATTTATTAGGTGTTCTGCGATGGAAGACCCATATGTATTAGTCAGAATATCTGAAGGAGTGTACTTAAGATTGTGGATTTTCGTTGGAACGTGTTGCTTTATTCTGACATCCAGCCTTTGAGTAGTTCTATGTAGTGTGAGCCACAACTACATTTAAAGGAATAAATTAAAGAACTATTATGATGTGGATGGAGAACGTCTTTCCGTATGGATGGAAGAACATGCTTGTCAGAAAAGACTACACAAGTGTTAGCAGCAAAGTAACAATGTCGAACCGCTAAGTAAACCCGCTTAGCACATCTATCACAGGACATCTTTGTACTATAACAGGTTTAACTTTATTGAATTCAGCAATTTTATTCTTAATTATTGATTGAACAATGCCAACGGATAGGCATTGTTCCAGAGAGTAGTGGTAGTAAATCATCCAACTTAATCTTAGAACAGATCATTAAAGCCCTATGGATAAGGGTTTTAATGAAGTTAATTTTACGTTTTACGAGACAAAAAGAGTCCCAACGGGTATATGAATCATCAAATGTCGGTTTACGATAAACAAATGTAACACAACCCGACAAAGATCTGCTAACCAAAATATCAAGAAAGGGAAGAGAATAATCCATTTCTTTTTCTTGTGTAAATTTCAAAGGTGGATGCATATTATTAAGGGGCGAAAGGAAATGGTCCGCTTCAATCTCAAAGAGACAAAAGGTGTCATCAACGTAACGGAAGTAAATGTCAGATCTATTAGGTTTCGATAACACACTCTTTTCATGGAATTCAAGAAAAATGGGGCCCAAAGGGGAACCCATCGAGACACCATCAACTTGCCTATACATGACGCCGTCGAAACTAAATTCAACAGACATCATGGCAGATTTCATCAGTTCGACGTAAACCTCCTCAGGAATAACAGGAATAGATAACTGACTACGATATAGGGCATCAGCATATATATCAATACGCAGGTAAAAAACTGGAAATATCGTAGGAACACATAAATTTATCCATCGACGAATAACGCTACATAAAATCAGAATTCGAACGAATCTTTAATACAGGCAGGGTTATACTGTTCCAAAACTGGCTGTAATATGGTGGAAAGCTATTTAGCTACACCCTGTTGGGAAGACCCTACCATGGACAGAATAGTTCTCAGTGGAACCCCAACCTTATGAGTTTTGGGTAAACCATAAAGACGGGGACGAATGGAACCCAAGGGTCTAATTAAATTAGAAATGTCAATGGGCAATTTCCCACTTTTAACCCACTTAACTAGAAGTTTTTGGAACTTACCCTCAATAGATAATGTAGAATCAAATTTATCTACTGGGCCTAACTGGACAAATTTAGAGGAATTCCCAAGAACAGTCATCATTTTGTTAACATAATCTTGATAATCAAGAATGACAACAGCATAGCCTTTATCAGATTTATTATGACGAATGCTTTGATTACCGGATATTGTTCCCTGTTCCACTTTGATTCACTAAGGGAAACAGGAGTCCCTACGTAAGAACGTGCTATATTGTTTAACTTTGCTTTAAGGTCACTGACCTTGCTAACAGATTCAGGCTGAAGCTTGGCTAGCTGAGCAAACAAAACCTCAAACACTGAATAAATCTCTTCTCACTTAATATGCGAGGGAAGAACACAAAAATCCAATCCATGCAAGGGGATCGATAGTTCGAGAGTTCTAGTTATAGAGAGGATCGATAGTCCTAGATCGAAAGGAGAAAGGAAAACAAAAAAGCGAAGGAGAAAAATGACTTATTTATTTTATGCACAGTAGCAATCTGAAGGTAGTTTAGACTTAAAGAAAACCTTAAATCTATTAACAAAAATAATATATTCAGTAATAAGAGATAAACCCATTTATATGAAAGAGAGATAATTAAGAATTAAAGATATATTAAAATAAAAAATATATCAGAAAATAATTTAGAAAAATATAAAAATTAAAATATGTCATTTTTTTCTCCTTCTCTTTTGTTCTCTTTCTTTCTCCTCTGACCACCCCTCATGTCAAGACTTACACTACTCCCTAGTTTTTATTTGCTCCCTTCCTTTCTGGTCTAATCCTTATCTTCTCATTTTTACTTTTTCCATTTTTCTTTCTTTCTTTCTTCTGTCTGGTCATTTTTATTTCAATAATTCATCATTCATTGACTGGTTTGAAAATCCTTGTAAATTATTTCAATTTACAAGGAGATAATGACCATCAACTTATGTAACCTTAATTCCTATTGTATGAAATATGTTGGTCTGTTTAATTAAGACATTGAGCTCTATGTGTGAATCAGTTTTAATATTTATATTTTATATTGTATTAATAGGGATTATATACCAACGTATTTTTACCTATACATACATGTATGTGTGTAATGTGTGTGATAAAATGTAAGGTATGCTATATTTACGGATAAAGGTATTCAGTAATCGGGATAGAGCGTATGTAATTTATAACAGAACCAATGTTGGATAAAGCCATCTCCTTAGCCCAAGAAAAATAAAAATAAACACGAACGAAGTAAAAATCATTAAATACGCTCGAAAATCAGTATTATTCGACAACGAAGACGTGTGGATAAAGAAAGAAAAGACCTTTGACATTACAATGAGAAGCTTTGATGGTGTAAGGACCTGTGAGTTCATACGTATACATTTGCTACATGTACAAAATAAAATAATGGATAATAATGATATAGACCTTTATACAGATGACGGTAGACTAATCTTAAGAAACTGTAACGAACAAAAGACAAATAAAACCAGAAAAGTTATCATAAATTTTTTTTTAAATATTGGATTCGACATAGATATCAAAACTAAAACCCACTTTACGTAGACACCGGCCACCAATAACCGAGCAGACCCCACACTCAATCAACTGCAAGTTATCTGACAATTCTTTCAGTGTAACCATTTTCAAGGAAACCAAGAAAGATTATGAAACAACAGTAAAAAATAGTGAATTTTCAGTAACACTCACATACACGCCACAGATCACAAAGAGCCAACAGGAAAAGAAACATCATATGGTTCAACCTACCGTACAATAAAAACGTAAAAACCAACGTAGGAAGTATTCATTAAATTCATACACAAACATCCCCCATCAAGCACTTGCCATCAGATATTCAACAAAAACACAGTAAAAAACATCTACAGTTGCATCGAGAGCATGACACAAATAATAAAGCATAATATCAAAACACCTGCACAAATCAAACCCACGTGTAACTAGAGAGCAAACAAAAACAAAAAAAAATGAATGTCCCTTAAACGGCAATTGCTTACAGAACAATGTAATATACCAAGCCACTTTAAAATAAGCAGATAACGAATAAAAATATACATAGGAGTAACTGAAAGACCATGGAAATAAAGAAACTACGCACCCAAAACATTCTTTACAAATAGTAAATACACGAACAGCACAATGCTTTCTGAACATATCTCGGAAATTAAAATTAAAAATCTAAATACCACAAAAATATCATGGGAAATAATGAAAACAGTATCAGCCTACAACAATAAATCTAAAATCTGTAAACTCTGTCTGGAGATGAAAATAGCTACAATTATATTTCCAGACCAACACAAATTACTAAATAAACGATCAGAACTCATCTCAAAATGCAGATCACGAAATCAAATTGTTACTGCGTTACTTAAAAATCAAAAGCTAAAAACGAAGGAAAAAAATAAATAAATGAATAAATAAAATAAATTTATCCAAAGCAATAAATAAGTAAATAAATTAAGTAAATAATAAACAAATTAACAAATCACCCATATAACCGTTAGAATAAGACAATAAACCTACCCATAATGCACCACTTACCAGCATGAATAAATAGTCGAGCCAAAACACAACATAAATGGCTTAACGATTGAGTTTAAGCATGAAACAGAATGTCGTTGCTGGGTGTTGACCACAATGCCCACATTAAGTATACAAGTATCATTAAAAACAACTGACCGGGTATTGCGTTTATTTTTTAGATTAAATACCTTGTTTTCTACGTTGGACATGTAGTTTAAATGTTGGATTTCATTTTTTAGCTATTGTTATTTATCTTAAAACAAGTTTTTTTTTTCTGAATTTTATAGAGTTACTTTTCTTGTTGGCTACCGGCTCATGTTTAATAACAAATAACAACAGCTAAAAATGAAGTCCAACATTTAAACTACATATCACACGAAGAAAACAAAGTATCTAAAACGTAACCACATTACCTTGTCAGTTATTTTTAATGAAACTTGTAGAAAAGAAAGATTGATGTCCAAATACACACACACACACACACACACACACACACACACACACACACACACACATATATATATATATATATATATATATATATATATATATATATATATATATATATAATGTGTGTGTGAGAGAGAAAGAGTTTGGGGACGTCCTTTATCATCTATCAGATCTTCGTAAATATTTTTCTAATCAGAATAATTTTTGAAATAGAACTACAACGTGCACTTTATGAATATCTGTTTTATCATATCTGTTTAAGACCTAAAAGTTCAAGGAAAAGTACAGCACACATTGACGACAGTACGGACTCTTGCCGCTATTCTATATAAGCAGTATCAAGGGGACAAATTCGGAGTGGAAATATGACATCAGGAGTAATTATTTTCATTAATTGTAATAACAACAAATGTATGTTTGAAATTAAGTAAATAGTAGAGACCGAGGAAAATATATTTACATATAAGTTTATTTAATATTTATTCTCATTTTTCTTTATATATATATATATATATATATATATATATATATATATATATAATGTCATATCCTTTCAGACGTAGGCGATTATGTCTGTCTTTGGAAGCGTGTAGGCCTCAGCGAGGACCATCTCTCCTCGAACCTCGGGGACTGTCTTTACAGAATCACAAACCAGTTAACAGAAGCCACATCACTTGAAGACTTTCAACAGGAGCAACAGCTGAAAGGAGTAATTCATGTAACTCGAAGAGAGAATAATAACATAATCAAGATGCTGACATTCAAGATTACCCCTTACCAAAATCAAAGAAAAGAGCCCCCATCAATACTGGGAAGAGCATTAACTTATATTGAGAAACCTATTCTCCTGAAAAATTTCTTTAAGAGAAAGATTTTAAAGTTTATAAAGCGACAACAGCACTGATTTCTCGGTCAATGAATGCCGAATGTTTCCTTATAAAGAAACAGCTAATATTACTATTGCCATTACCGTTTGACTTTGTGGTACTTATCCTGCCATCAAGAGACTCAGAATCGTCAAGTAGGCCTGTTAGCCTGTTTCTTTTGCCTTCGTATCGGGTGTAAGCTAAGTGTTTAAAAGTGAATAGAAAATTGGCAAAATATACAGTATGAGTGGACTTTTTGTAAAATTACTAATCGCAACATAGTCAATGTCTTTAGATATTACCTTTTTTATCCTTTTTTTTTCATGACTTACTTCGTATCTCAGTCTTCATTTTACAATCGATAATTAAGGTACACAGATTCCTGTAGGCCATTTACCTAGCGAATTAGAACCACTTAAAATTCTTAGCAATCTTCTTATGTTATTTCTATCCAAATCCAAGTGTGTTCGTTCATTAGGCTTCGTTTTTTTCTTCTGATACGCTCAAAAGAAATCACATGTTGTGGAAGCGTATCGACAGCTGTCACCTGCCTCAACCTTTTAAGCCGATCTAGAAAACATACTGGGTAAGGAAAAATTTAGATTTACTTCGCTTACACATCAAATGAAATCATTAGAAATAAGAATTTACTTTACACGATATAAAAAATTGAAATGAGTAATCTTTCAAATATGGAGAATTTTATATTCTGTAGATGATCTTCATAAATATATATATATATATATATATATATATATATATATATATATATAAATTAACCAAGGTTTTTGTTCATAAACTTATACGCATAATGCTGGGGGTAACATTACGTTTTTTTATAGATGAAAACTCGGTAGATTTTAAATAAAATAAAATTTTGATAATAAAAAATTATAATTAAATAAAATTGATAATAAAAAAAAACAATAAAAGAGACATATAAGGATTGAAGTATTACTTCACCAATCCTTATGTGTCCACGTTTCATTCACTAGAAAGCCTTTGTCAGACTAAAGTAATGTTTTTATTGATAGAATTATATGTGTAGGAGGTGGAGGGGAAAATGTAAACGTGAGCGTTGATTACAATTATGTACCGAGAGGAAACGCTGGATTTTTAATTTTTGAGTTTTAAACTTTTTCCGTTTTAATTTTTTTTAATTAGATGTGTCTGGATGCATAACTTAGCCCATTTTGTTCAGTTTCCCTACACGTTTGTTTTCGTTTTTATTGTTTTTGTTTTTAAGTATCCCACATTGTAATAATAGAAGGTCTGTCAAGAAAGGTGAAATATTGTAAGAACCTGGACTCAAATTTCCCGTGAATGATTTGGCAATCAGTGCACTTTCTAGACACTTTCGCATTAGTAGATTGCTTTCTATTTAAATTACAGTAGCATTTTTAAATGGAAAATTTTGGTCAGACATTACGATGTACGACTAATGCATCGAGTGTGTTCAGATTTCATTTTATTTTGCTGACAATTTGTGTGTCATGTGTAATTTACATGGCAAATTTGGAAAGCATCGGATGAAAAACCAGATTGTTATGGCCGAAAAACGAGCTTTTTTTAACAGTTTTTCGTTATACGCGGGGAAGCGAGCAGGACTAAAACCACGCTATTTATTTTTTGCATGATGGCAAATGTTTTGCGACATGTTTAAAGAAAATCGGATAAGAAATGACGAAGTTATTCAAGTTTTTTTTTATTATAAGTAGTACGAAAATCCGATTTTTTTTCACAGTTTTTTGCAATTATTTGTGTGAAGCCAACGTCGCAAAAAAAACTATCAAGCACTCTACAATACATGAACCTCGTAACAGGAGCTATGTTTTGCATTAAACGCAAAGAACATCATTTCATCCAGTAAAAATTTTGTTCGCGTGTAACTTTGTCTTGGTTTTTGCAAAAAGTCGTACCCACCTTCAGTTTTAGCGATTTTTCTGCCAAACTCGGGGTAGAGGTGGAGGCTGAAAAGTTGGTCTTGACCTACCTTCGTAAATTTGCAATATGTGTGTACAAATTCATCGAAATCGGTCACGAATTGTGGACGTGCATAAATAGCATATACACACCTTCTGTTTTATGAAAATCTATGGTGACTTTAGATTTGACACAAGGCCGAAAATATGGGGCACCTAGTGAGGATGGAAGTTACTATTCAGTCGTAATTACTTCTATCAAAATAAGCTTGCTAACACCACGAATTGCCATAGTCGAAACATCTATGAATTTACGCAAAAGATTATATGAACATAAAAGTGATCATTTACAAACCAAAGCACTTAATGCATTAGTCGTTCATCATAATAAATCTCACAATAATTTCGGCTTAAAGAACGTAGTTTCAATAAAATGAGAAAGTAATTTATTAAAGGGAACAAGTATTAAACATGCAGTAATTTCGAGCAATACAGTGTAACCCGGATATAAGAGAGTTGTCGGGACCGGAGAAGTATCTTATATCCGGGTTACACTATATATATATATATATATATATATATATATATATATATATATTACTTAACTGTAATTGTTCACGTAAATTTTTGCTGCCATTTCTCCAACTACGAAGTTTCTTGGAAGTATCTATTTTAAGTGGTCTGTTATTTGAATAACATATTCAAATAACATATAAATAGATTCAAATAACAGACCCCCTGAAAAATGAATACTTCCAAGGAACTTTCAAGTTGGGGAAATAACAGCAAGAATTGATATGTACAATTACAGTTAAGTATTTTTCTCTGTATAAAAATATTATTAATGCTCTATTTTAAGTATTATTTTAATATTTCTATTATTGAGCACTATATGAAAATATCTGCTTTACATTCTGAGATATATACTGTGTCGTTCACACACACACACACACACATATATATATATATATATATATTGAACAATAAAAATTATTAAAAAAATTGAAATCTTCAGACACACTGGGTTGTAGATTAATATTCTTTCGTTTTTATTATTATTTCATTTAGATGTGAACGACACATTATATATCTCAGAATGTAAAGCAGATATTTTCATATAGTGCTCAATAATAAAAATGTGTGTGTGTGTGTATGTATATGTGTGTATATAGCTATAATGTTTGTGTGTATAATCGATGCTAGATAATTTTTAATATCTATGCGCTTTTCATGTTTTCGGGGACATGTTACAAAGTAGATCCTAAATGTAATATAGAGAAACAATTGAAAACGATAAGTCCTTAAAGAGATGCGCGTGCACACACACACACACACACACACACACACACACACACACACACACACACACACGTGCGGGCTTGAAAGTGAGTAAATGAAAAATAGATGAATTCCCAAGGAATTTCCCCCAAAATTAAGAAGTATTCGCAAGATATCGAAAAGTGAGGGTCGGGAAGGAAACTGGTCTAATAATTATTTCTACAAAGTTTTCTCATAAAATAAAATGTTCAGTATGCAATTTATTCATTAATGAATAAGTTGTGAAAATTTCGTTTAAATTGGATAAATCTCAGATTTTCGGTATTCTTTTTTTTTTTTTTTTTAAATATGTAATTATTTTAAAATATTTTGCTTTAACTTCGGAGAAAACGCATCCATTTTGGTAAATACCTTGGAGTTACAGTCCAAATACAATTTAAGGAAGAAAGAAAACAAGCAATATAAAACGAAAACAATGTAGAAAGTTCCGGTTCACTGTCTTGCTGTTTGCGTTGTTAACCTCCTAAGATAATAGTATCCAATCCATACATAATAAAAAAAAAAATCTCACGATGGTACACTTCGATGAGTTCTTGGTAATGTGCGTCCTACATTTGGTTTCTCTCTCAACAAGGCTCTAGACGTAGTAGTGTAGGATATTAAAATGAGAACTAGGAGGTAACCTGTGAGGTGACATGATTGTCAACAAAACAAACTCTCAGACAGCCAATCCGAGGTCACGTGAACCACATGGAAAGGCTGAGTCCTACAGGAATACGGGAAGGGTCCAATGCCTCGATGAAGTGAGACGGTATATATTCCCCATTGCTTTGATGTGAATTACCGCGAGATCTATGCAAAACCAGATAGCGTTGTTAATTGTCTCCTGGCCACTGTCAAGTAACTAGCTATCTCAGATGTGTTATTCCTCTACAATATATATATATATATATATATATATATATATATATATGCTCCTGAAAAATTTATTTCGGTTGAGCTCTCTGGGAAGGATGTGTGGGTTTGTAAACAGTGACTATTACGGCTAATAATGCAAGACTCTTCGGTAAATTGAATCGAGTTCTCTCAGTCACTGTGTGTTTATCTAAAAATAAATACGCTTAAATTCACCTTCTTCTCTGCCGTGCGCCAACGGCTTCAGGGTAAAATTTCCGACTGACGCGAATTCAGCCGGTTTTCGATCCTAGCCAGAGGCAACCGGACGTCTAGCCACACTGATGAGCTGTGATACAGCGAAACAGTCTGTCTGTGGATGACAATATATATATATATATATATATATATATATATATATAATAAGCTTTCCTCCTTGGTACCTCGAACACGTGATTTTAAGTGTATTACTACATTGACAACTAGGTCTTATGGTTTTACTGTTGAAATAGCTAGATGTAACAGTAAGTTCTATTCTAATAGTTTCTTTTCTCATCTGTGGAACTCTTTTCCAGGTTTTTCCTTCCCTGTCACCTACATTCTTAAAAACAATTAAATACAACATTAATTGCCATAATTCTGAATTCTGTTCTTTTATTGTCCTTTCTCCTCACTAAGGTTTTCTCATTTTCTTCTTTCACTCTAAGTAACCCCTTATGTCTTGATGGCATTATTTCCTTGCTTGGGGTATAATGATATATATATATATATATAATGTATGGGTGTGTGTGCGTGTATGTTTGTGTGGGTGTGTTCAAATATTCTTTACCTGAGTAAGGAACCCTTCCCCAATTTATCTTCGCTTGATCTTCAGGTGATGACGCATGCTATAATAAAGTTAAGTTAAGCTTGATGAAAGAGTTCAGGGCAAGCAGGAGTCATGACAGAGAAACTCATTCGAGCTCGCTTTTTCGTTTGTTATACTCATTTGATAGAGGTCGGTTTGTAGACATTTCAGTTGTTCGATTATCATTTCTGCGATTTGCTGTGCATGTTGGAAGTGACGCGTTGTTAGTGTTTCGATGTTTTTCATTTAGTTTTCTCCGCGTTTTTACATTTCCCCGTTTAGTGGGAATAAGAGTGTGCAAAAATTGTCCATTGTCCCAAGCGCTTTCGGACATTTTAGCCATTTTCAAGGGGGTGTTGTTAATTTCTTTTCATGTTTAATGGAATTAGAAAAAGTGTGTGTGTGTGTGTGTGTGTGTATATATATATATATATATATATATATATATATATATCCCATTTCAGTTTTCTTGATTGTGTAGATATTGAGCAATGCAATTTCTTAGTTTAGTTAAGTGTCTGCATATTTCTTTTTGTGGGAGGGGGCTTTGTACGGGTAGGGTTAGTTTAGCACTTACCTTTTACCTATTACAAATTTATTACGGTAATAACTTGCCATACATATTTGCCCAATTTTTTCCTTCGTGCGTATATTTTTCTTTTTTTTCTTCGAGTTATCTCCCTTGCACTGGCGACACCGCGCTACAGTATCTTTGATATGCAAATGAAGACATTGTTCCAAGGTGTTTACAAATTTGTGAAAGTGCAGAAATTCTGTTTTTACGTGTGTGTCATATATATATATATATATATATATATGATACGTCGTATGTTTTCTTGAACAAACTAATATATATGTAATTTATACATTTTTTATATATCAAGAACAATATTGTGGAAAAATGTATGACAAAGTGGAAAGATTTTTTTTGAATGAAGCGTTTCGTCCTATATATATATATATATATATATATATATATATATATATATATATATATATGCGTACACACACACATACATATATATGAGGTCAGGCTAGTGATATAACTGTACTGCCCAACCTAAACCTGTTTATCAACCTGAGGTTTTGAAATGATTTACAATAAAATAATTTAGAGTGAATAAAAAATGCGTTCTCTGGTTACACCTATGATTTTATTAAAACAAAAATTAATTTCTGAATTTATTTTAGGGCAACCGTCTCGTAAAAAATCTGTTTCAAATGCTGATCCTCAAATAGGCTGACTCGCCCGAGTTTTCCTATTTTGTACTTGTGTTCTAAATTTAATACTGTAAATATCAGACGTCCGAATAAAATTTGCTGAAGAGTGACGTCATAGAAAATATTAGTAAGTTTTTCCTGATTAATATCTCCTTGTAATGCCTTCAGCTTTTTTTCACTGCGAACCACGAGTTAATTGCAAACACCTAGCCCAACTAGTAAGGCACGGAAAGTGTAATCGGCGTGCAGGGTTCAAATTCCTGCCTCGTCCGTTCACAAGAATTGATTTTTTCTTTCTCTGGCTGAGGGTAGACTGGGCTCTCTCGCTTTGAGTAGAAGGACTACCCTGAATTGAAAACAGAAAAGTGAAACCACTCCACTATCTTTCCCTAGTGGTCAATAAAGAACTGGATTCTGTGAAGAGTCATGATCACCTACGCTGTGAAAAGGCATAGCATTTAATAAAATAAATAACACTCGTAATACTTGGCCATTGTCCTGACAAATGGTGGTGTTTTCGAGATTGATGACTTTTTCTGCGTGCCGTGTCGTTTCAGGACGTGGGCGATAATGGTTCTTCGTAACCTCTAGCAACGTTTGTTCGTTTGCCGAGTCCCCGCCCTTGTTTGCCATCCATTCACACAAGCTCGTCAGGTAGCTGCCTCCCCATGTCCCTCTTACCTTTGATACGCTGTGCTTATCAAATCCTCGAATCTCCCCTACTTCATTATATGTCCAAAAAATTCCAACTATCTCGTTCGGATTCTAAGTGTTCTTTTTGTTTTCATTTTCCTTAAGACTTTTTGTTGCTTAAGCGTTCCGTTCATGGAATTCTCAGCACCCTTCTGTAGAACCACATTTATGGAGTTCAACTCTAATTTTTTTTTTAAATTTTCAACTCAGTTTCAACACACGCACACACACAGTCAACTGAAACCCGAACTTATTTACATTCCATTCTTCTAAGCGCCGTGTCCCTTCAGCATGTTGTCGATCAAGGCTCTCCATAGTTTCCTGTAATTTGTAGCGCAATATAAATTTCGTCTTTTTCTTATCTCTCCTAAACCCTCTTCTGCCATTCTGTTTTACTCAAGCTCGCTAGGTAAGTTATGCGTTGTTTTCCTCTGTCCCTCTTGCCTTCAATCTGTCTTGTGAGTATCTGATTTTCCAAGCCCTACATTCCATTAAAAGTTTTTTAAACAAGGTTTTAAAAGAAACACGTTATTTTTATGAAGTTTAATTTTAAATCTGTTACTTGAGCTATCAGGGATTCGTGTAGCCAAGACCAGCATTATCTCGTCTTGGGCTGAAACGGGGCACACATGAACAGAAGCTATCTGTGGATCTATTTGCCGCGCAGTACTTTTACATAGTATTAATTGGGTAAGGTCAAATGCCGTGCCCTAACGCTTAAAAAAGTAAAAATCGGTGGGACTACTAATCATATACATGGGTGAGCCCTCATAAGGAGATAAATATATATCCAATCCGCACAACCCAAATCTCCCAATTTTTCTTATAATCTAGAATCTAGATTATTATGACCCGTTTAATCCCATCAGTTATAATCTATTTCTAGTGATTACAAATTTATTAATAAATACTTAATCCGTTATTGAAAGAATGATGTAGAAATGACCCAAATAAAAAAAGAAAAGGATCGTCGTGTGTGTGTGTGTGTGTGCGCGCGCGCATGCCGGCAACAGTCCTTTGACTCCTTTATCAATATGAGTTTGCTGAAAGGATAAACAACTTTTATACCTAATGAGCAACACCGCCTATCCCGCTAACTGCATAGAATAGGAATTAAAAATGCTAAAAAGCTTTCGTAAATGTCTTCTTTTTTTTTTCTAAAAGAAATTCATTTAAAGAATTTTCAAACTCGATAGTTAATTTTTTGTTGCTTTGAAATAATGAAAACTCCTTTTTCAATAACAATTATTTTCTTTCGAAAGAAAGCAAGCAAGCCTATCAACAAATTTATTGCCGTGATCAACTCGAGAATACATTTAAATTAAAATAATTTCGAAATTCTTTTAGCCTTCTTTTTAAGTGTATTTTACTTTAAACTATCAAAGAAATAGACATGTGCAGTTGTTATTATTTACTAAGGTTAACCTAGGTTTGGCACAAGGCCCTTAAATAGAGCATAAAATAAGGATCAAGTTCACTACACATACATAATGGTCAACCAGACTAGAGATATTAACCCACGCCTATAAAAATGTAACGTTCAGCAAAAGCATCTGTATCTTTTTGTATTTTAAAATTTACAACAAAACAAGCATAAATTAAAAGTAAAACGTTCCTTGTTCTCATTGCTTCATTTCAATTGAAAAGATTTATTAGAGAGTTTCTATTAAAGTTAAGTTACAGTGTTCAACCCATTTCTGTTTTGTTTGCGAACTGAAATTTTTAAAAAATTCGAGTCTAAAATTTCTATTATTCACAGTGATTTTTTTAACATTTTTAAACATGTTAATTACGATATAACCTGTTTATTTTTACGATCTTTCGATCAGTTACATTACGAAAACAAGTACTACTTGAAACAATAAACAATTTCTCCAGATTGATAACTGTTTTTTCTCCTATATGCATAAAGAAGAATAAAACATCTATAGCCCTCTGTCGCTCCGTCTATCTCTGCCTTTTTAACTTACTCGTAGTTGTAGTAGAGGTGGTGATCGTAACATTGTAAATGACAGGACGCGGTCGCTTCCCCTACCCCGAGTGAGTCACGTTGTAGTTTCACCTCCCTCTCCCCCAACTTATCCCCCCACTGTTCGAACAAAATGCCTCCAGCGATCAGTCAAAGGGAACCAACTTTAAGGGCTTTTGAATCAGTCGTTTGCGTTTATTTAGCCATATCTCATCTCCCAAATACTCCCTGTCTATCATCACAAAACGTTTTTCGCTTCATTATAAACTCACTTTTTTATTTTTGTCTCTATTATGTGTTTACCGCAACAATTATTAATGAAACTATTATTACTACTACTACTACTAATAAAAATAATAATATCACACCTGGTAAGTTGGGCATGAATCAGCACTCGTCCTCTGACAGTGAATCTTTATTAGCAGCTATCGTCGTCTTCACTCTCCTTCATCCAGTATTTCTCTTACTTACTTTACCTGATATTTCCTTCCTTCCTTTTCCTCCACTCGTTGCGTTCATTTTTCCCCTATCTAATGTTCAAATATCTCTCTGCGGCAGTTTTCCTCTACCTTTATTTTATTTATTGCCCACACACAAATAAAATAGCTCTTCTTGTTACGCATGTGCAATCCTTTAGTTAGACACACACACACATTCACACACCGCTGCTACCACCATTACTACTACTACTACTACTACGACAACAACTGGAATTACACTAAACAACGTACTGTAAGTAACGTTTCCACATCTAAACCATGGGATTTTCTCTAGCTATTTTACTGTAGAACACAATGGGGACACATACGGACGATCTTTCGGAAGCGGATACCTTCCACAGTGATATACTACTAATTCAAGTAAGAAACAACAATTTATTTATTTTACGCATTCATTTTCTTTCTATCTCTCGCTCCTTAAGTTTTATGTCTCTCTTTCTTTTTACTCTTTCCAAAACAACAACGTGTCTTCTCACCTTACTCCTGATTCAGTGGTCAGTCTTATTTTGCTTTTAGCTCGACTTGTGTGATTTTAAAGTAAGATTGCCTTATTTTTAATGTTACCACATTTAATTCTTCTTGAACACTTTTATTCATTAGCAGCTGTATGAAAGATATTGATAAAGATATATATATATATATATATTTAATCAGTGGTGAGTCTATGCCTACATCCGTGTGGCGCAGTCGTTTGATCATTGTCCTCAGGTGAGAATTAGATTTTCAAGCGAAATATTCGTAAAAAAAAAAATAAAAAAATAAAATATTAACGACTTTATTGAATATTACTTTGTCACCTTTTTTCCGTTAAACGAGGGATAAAATGCCGGATATATTTATTATCAAACCGCCCCATTCCTATTTCTGTTTAACATCATGGAATTTATTTTACGTGACAATTTATATACCTGTAGCTGGAAAGTGATTTTTTTTATTTTTTTACTTCACCTTCCATCAGAAACCTTACCTTTTTTCAATATTGTTAAAAGAAATAAATTTTAACTACTTTACTACTAATAAATGTTGACCCAAACGGTTTTTTCTAGTTTTCTTTCAATATTTTTCAGCAGGTGTTTAGCGTGTTTTATCTACCTGGGTACGAATAAACATAATAGGAATATAAAATAAAGTCCTTTATGAAAGATAGGTGGGAAAAGACATGTACGTTTACCTGTCCCAAAAAGTCATTGTTCATTAAATGAACAAAACAAAAATATTTTGTTTCTTCCTGTAAAACTTGTCGGCGAAAGTAGATGATGTCGTACATGCGTGGACACTGAGATCAACTGTACAGTCGATCACAATACTTTAGTTCTGCTTATTGTTCACCTGATCATTTATGCGCCCACAGTTTCTTAAACTCTCTTCTCTCTCACTTCCCCCTTCTTATTTGTTTATTTTTAAATACATTTCTGCTCTAGTATCTGCTACCTCATTTTTTTTTCTTTAGCTGGCTTGATCGGTTTACAATATTTTTGTTCTTTTAATAGTCAATCACAACAGGTTGTCGTTTAAAGTAGAAAAGAAATTTTCTCTTGGGGCTTCCAACCTGTTACTTTCTTAGAAATTTTATTCGAATATACTTCGATTTGTGTGTTACTCAATAATTTGTAAACATCTGAATTTATTAGCATATAAAATTAAGCACATACAAGTTAACAAAACTAATTTTACTTGTAATTGCAGGTTTAAGCCGTATTACTACAAAGTTGATTAACTACCATTCATAGTATTTATAGTATGTACTAAGAAATTAATGTTAGGCTGAAGTGAGGGCAATGTACTGGTAAACAAGTAGAAAAGGCTAATTATTTATTTGTTTTCAATTTACTTCCGCATAAAATAAACAAAATAGTCGTAATTGGTGAATCATTTAGTATGTGTAAAAGTTCCGAGCAAACTTTTATTTTTTTTAAATTTTGAATATCCTGAAAAACCATTTTTAACTATAAATTAAAATAACAGAAACAAAACAAACTTTGAACACGCCTATCAATATTTACAAGGCTTGCCAGTGTACGACAAAAAAGGACAAATAGTATGTGCATGAAGATGTTGCTGCGTCTGTCTTTCAAGTAGGGAGAGCCTGTCTAAAACTTCAACATTTGAAATCATATATATATATATATATATATATATATAATATACGTATTGGGGATGACCATAATGATTTTTTTTTTCTTCAGTCCGACAGATAACATTCAGTGAGTCATGTGCCATGCGTGATACACGCTTGTATCTTTCGAAACATGACTGACGAGGCAGATTTTTTTGCCATTTATTTCTGCGGTAGACCAGTTGCCATCCAAGGCTATAGAACTCAGTCTGTGCTGCTATTTTTACCCATAGCTATGAGGTGGGGGGGGGGAGAGAAGAGGATGATGCATACCTTTCCAAAGCGATTGAATGTAATGGATTCAACTAGAATTCGAACTCGGATCTTCGATTCCTCAATCCGGGCCGATATCCCTTACTTCACTGATAATAACATTAGTATTAGAATTTTTAGATAATAACATTAGTATTTTTTTATGAATAGAAGATAATTATATTAACCTGGGGAAAAAAATTGATTTTTTTTTTTCCGCATTGTTTTGTAATAATATTTTTGTCCGCCACAATAATACTGTTTATAATGTTTTAATTAGTAAGCTCGTTAATTTTTTTAAGAAAATCCTTTTCTTTCATAATGATTATCCAAATGTGCGTTTTTTTGTTTGTTTTTTGTTTTGTTTTTTAAACTCTTCCTATCTTTTCATCTTAAAGGTCCTTCATGTAGGCACTTTATATTTATTGAAAGTATATAAATATTTTCATTATTTTTTTTTTTTTTTTTTCATTTTTTTTTCATTTTACTTTTATGGGCGAAGCCCATCAATCTCAGGTAATCAACTATTACTCATTCTCGCACCCTTTTATCTAATTAAAGCGTTTATTGCATGTATTTCAAAAATGCAGGATATTTACGTGGGTTTCAACTACCGCACCTGTGTTGCACGTTGTATTGTTGTTGGCATTATTATTATTTGGTGCTGCAGTTTCCGGCACAGAATGGAATCGGCGAACAAAGTTCAAACTCCGATTTCGCACGTATGGCATTTAGCGGAAGAGCGCATTTCTACTTAGCTATGGATATATCGCCAGTTGAATTTATTTCACCGTCTAAGGCAATTATCTTGAGCATGGCAATACGACCCCCTTAAAAATATCACTTGCTATTGAAATCGTAGTCGCATCACTTAGTATAGTTGCGACCCTATACCCAGCAGTCTGTCAAAATAAAAAAAAAATTAAATTTTGCTTTGAGAGTATCAGATTTTTCAAAGTTTTTTTTTTTTTTTTTTTTTTTTTGGCGGGTGGGGGGTTGGTTTTCTTGTTTGTTTTTTGTTTTTGTTTTTTTGTTTGATTGTTTTTTTGTTGTTGTTTTGTTTTAGTTTTTTTTTTGGGGGGGGGGGGGTCTTGTTTTTTTAGGTCATTCTGTGTGTGTGTGAGAGAGAGAGTGAGTGAGATATCAAGAAAGATCAAGCCAAGTCCAGCAAAAAGGTTAATCATATGATTGTTCGGATTTACTATTTGCAAGAGAAATTGGTCGATAAACAATTGTATTTCCCGCAGGGATCAGTGGAAGAGATTATATCTTCTCGATCGTTCACTTCCCAAATTGATTTTACTGTGACTGAACACACTGACCACATGTTAAAGGTTCTCTCATTGGAGTGAGAGAGAAGCCTACCATTGGTATCTTTTCTTCTGCTTTGTGTCTTCTGCTTTTAGGACTATGATGTTCATGACCCCCCCACACACACGCATACACCAAAAGGAAGTAAATAAATTTACTATTTTTTATTTTATTTTAGTTTCTCCGATACCAGCCAAACGTTTTGATTAATATCGAATCTGAATAGTGTTTTCATTTTTTTTTTTTTTTCATTTATGAGATAGTATCTTCCTGGTGAGTTTAAACTCCAGAATTATCATTGTTTTTTTATTTGTCTATTCTGCTTTGCGGAGTGAAAGTCCATAGAATATAAATGCATCAGTTTTGTTGATAATTTCACGCATAAGTGACTCTGCCAGGATAGAGGCTCGGATTGAGGAATCGGAGAGCCGAGTTCGAATTCCAGTCAAATCCATAACATTCACTTACGTGCTAATACCCTTGGGAAAGGTATAAATCCACTTAAGAATATATATATGTGTGTGTGTCTGTATGAGAGAGTCTGTGCGAAAATTTGATTCTTGGTCTGCTATTTTATTTTCGTGTATGACTCTTTCTTCTGTGTTCGTCCGAAGAAATGTCCCGAGTTTCTCGTTGGAATTGATAAAGTTAGGCATTTTATTTGCAGTCATAAGCCTCGCGAACCTGACACTTGGAACACTAAACCTGTCCTGCCCGTTCAGAGGAAATATTAAGTTGTCAATTCTTTCCTTCGAATTCCGGTCTAAATCGTTATATTCACTTCGCACAAATACAATTTGGGAAAGGTATGAATCCACCGTTTCTCACTCGGTACGGATTAAATATCAGTACAGACCAAACTCCCTAGCTCTGTTTGGTAACCAGTCTCTGAATTCCAATATTTGGCCCTGGTAGGGCTCATACTGTAAGCGAGTTCAGTATACTTTTAGTATAAACCTCAGGTTGGCTCTGTGGGCGTTGAAGAAATGCGGATAGGCATACTCGGAAACTAGCAGTCATGCTGAAGTTGACAAATAACACTGATTTACATTGTGTCTTTAAGTTGAAACACCTTATGATAATTATTTGAATAAACACTATATTATGTATGCAAATCCGTCTCCATTAGAACTCTGGAAGTGTATAGACTTCGAATTTTGCATATTTGACCTTTGAGATTGAAATTGCAGAAGTATTATTTACAACGGGAAGTGTACCGTGCTACTGTGAATAAGTATCTGGAAGGTATCTAAGATAAAAAAAAAGCCAAACGTCTGTATTCTCTAGTACAGATGTCTCAAAAACACGGCCTGCAGATTGTTTCTGTGATCAATATTTTCCTCAGATTTTAATAATTTTGTCTCTCGCCCTTTCCATACTTTGGCAGTAACAGCTTGAGCCACCCATCACATGCAAACAACGTCAATCAATTTTAAGGTCGGTTTTAGTTCCTCTCCCGAGAAATTAAGAAAATTCGATCTTACCACCAACATGTATTTCTCCTCAGTTACCTGACGTGGGTGGGTATAAACTCGCTCTCTTTTTTTCTTTTTCCTTTTTCTT
Organism: Acanthosepion esculentum; assembly: GCA_964036315.1. Classification (NCBI taxonomy): domain Eukaryota; kingdom Metazoa; phylum Mollusca; class Cephalopoda; order Sepiida; family Sepiidae; genus Acanthosepion; species Acanthosepion esculentum. The sequence goes on along the minus strand of OZ038486.1, from coordinate 42,455,313 downwards.
TTTCTTAATTTTATATGAAGAAATTAATTTGAGAATTCGTATTAAGTAAAGCTGACACCCCCGCAACGAAAATTTTGCCCTCTCTCTCACCTGTGAATGCGAAGTTATTTAATGCGAGAAAATGCGATACTCTTAGACGTTTGTTCTCTGGAACATTGCTTATACCGTGACAACGTACCTGGTTGTGGGCCGCTGCACCTCTCTTTCATCACGTAAGAGTCCTTTTGTGTTCGGGACCCCTGCTCTAGTATTTGGATGATAATTATGAGAATTCGCGTTATCAATCCCAGCACTTGCATTTCTTTTTCTTTTGTTTTTTACTTTCATAAATATAGATTTGGCGGGAAAATTTTGAAATAGATTACTGTTTACTGCCCCCCCCCCTCTTGCATCAATTAGGATAATGACAGGTTGACAACACAAAATAACTCGCGCGTAGCCGATCAAAGTATTTCTCTGTAAAATTTGTAGTGTGGTGAACATTTTAAAACTTTTTAAACTCTGACCTGACCACTTCCCTGAATATTTTGGATAAATTACACTCGTTCAAAATAGCTTGTAATGAATCACTTGTGAACTTATTAATAAAAAATTGTTACTATGAAGAACGCCTTTTATTTAAAAGTTCGACCGTGTAATTGTTTTTTTTCCTCCCATTTGAAATCGGAGAGTTTTACCTGTAAACTAATACTGCGGAGTCAGCTAAATATTCCCTATATATATATAATATATATATATATATATATATATATATATTTCTAATCTGTAGGCATTCTTCCGAAATTAATGTATTGCATGTATAAATTTTCTTCAAATGCGAAATCTATGAAAATTTGTGAATCTGCTTTTTATACTGCTATATCCTGACAATGAATTAGTTTTATTTACTTTATTCAACTGAACGGATAATTTTAGGACGGTAGTATAAACAGTGTATAATAAAGAAGTTTATGAACACGAGATCTCCATTTGCTTATGAGTGCATCTTAGCCACAGTACTTCCCGAGATTATTTTCATTGACTCAGTAAAAAAGGGAGGAGCAACTAACTTTGGATGGTGTTATTTCTGCCATCGCAGCTCAAAAAGACGGGCAATTTTACTGCGCTCGGAATAGTCCAAAACTGCTAACTTGTGCTTTTTCCATTTAAAAAAAAAAAAAAAAAAAAAATTCTGCCTGGAATTTTCCTCCTGTTTTATTGTTTACTATCAACTGTAATTGCACTTGGGTTGACCGACAAGTCTTTTGGTCGGAAAGCGGGGAGGGGGAGATAATCCAAGTTCGATTAATGTTGGAGGCATTTTAAAAAAAAATTTTTTATTCTTTAGCAGAATCTTTATACCCACTTTTGTCGTCTTGAACACTGTTCATTTATTTGTCCTTTCCTCACTTCTCTCATTCTTTCATTTTCATTCCCCTGTATATTAGTGGCATTACCGGCTTCCTTTTGAATGATTTAAAATATATTCAGCTAATTTTAACAGATTGATCCATCTGTTCAGTTAGCAAGTGTTTCCTGCATTTTAACGGATATTTCACACGTTTCTGGAAATCTTTCTGTCAAGAAATAAAACTTTTTCCACAGTATGTTTACTGTAAAAACATGTATTTCTATTACAGTGACTGACAAAGAAATGCATATGTTTCTATGTATTATTTAAAGGATTTATAAGTTTATCTCAACTAAAACATTACGATCACTGGACATGAAATGCTGCTTGAAATTTCTACGAAATTCATTATTGTTCATCCATCAAATTATGATTAAGCGTTTCGCGTGTCTCGCTTGACATATACATCACTCTAAATCATTCTCTCAGAAAATAGACAATCTTACTTACCACTTCCATTAAACCATTTCGCGCCCTAGGGTTTGTTTTTTTTGGGGGGGGGGTTGCGTTACACACACTGAATTCAATTGTTTTCAATTCTACTGACACCCAAAGTAGCACGACTTTAATTTCTGCAAATATTGATATCTTGCCATAAGTTATTTTTATATCCATCATTATTTGAATTGATCTTTGAAACAAATATTTAAATGTATCAACCATAAACTAAAATTGAAATTTCCGTTTACAAAATGCGGCCTTCATTTTACTAATATACATATACTGCTGATGGATTCAATACTTGTTAAATATTTTTATACTCTATATAGCCATCTTTTTATGACATCTTTAGCAAAGCAAACGAAGATGTCTTGAAGAGTTAGGAAGTTATCAATGTATATCTAGTTTTTATTCTGTCCAAATATAACATAATTGCAAAAAAAAAAAAAAAATCCCACGAAATAAAGTCCTATCAGATTCCACAATTTGAGCTTTTTAATATTACAGCCCGTCTGATTTATTTCCATCGTAGCTACTTGTGCTTAAAAGGCGGAATCAATTACTGTTTCCCCTCTCGATAGAAAAAGGAATTTATCTTTACTCCACCCACTATGGAGAAATCTTAAATTTTATTTTCGAATCTTAAAATATAGAAATGTAAAAAATAGTAAAAAAAGGTTTCATAAAATACTTTTTTTAAATTCATGTAAAATATTTTTCTTAACTCTGAATATGTTGGAAATTCTGAACTGACTAGTCGTCTTTGAAAGATTGATAAAGATCTTAAAAACTCCCTTTCGAATCGCCAAATGCACATCGGGTTTGATAGAAACTAACGAGCAGGACCGAAAGTTCTCACGCCATCACACACACATATATCAGTTACGTAATAGTTATTTTGAAAAAAATCTTTAAAATTATCCTCTAGAAATTATTATATTACAGTTTGTTTTTTTTTGTTTCTTTTTACTCATTTCTTTTAAGTACAAAGGGTCGTATGCAATGGATAGAAATGTAGTGATTTGGACTTGTAAAATTACATTCAATTAATGCATGCATAATCATGGCTACACTTAATCGTCATAAATCTAACACGTTCTGAGTTTGTTAATGGAAATATACAGAAAATCATTTCAAACGATCTCCGTTTGTTCATGCAAATATGCAATTTATAATCTGCAACACGCAAAATGTTCAACAAACTTGTTTTTAATCTTCATCGCAGTTATCAAGTTAACCCTTCTTTTCTTTTTAAATCTATGAATTGTAAATTTTATAGAAATGTCCATTGGAAAACCCTTGATATCATACTTTTCGCAAACTTTTTGTTACTCTTTACGTAGTCGTCTCAAAATATGTCTAAAATTATGTCTTAGCTAGATTTTTTTTCTTTGTAATTATAACTTTCATTGAAAGCAACAGTTCAAGCTATCGCACAAGAAACTTACCATACGTTACGTCCTCTAACTTTATGGCAGCTTGATGCAAGGGAGGCAATAATATAATTAGTGTTCTCTGTAAAGCAATATGACCTGGAGTCCCACTAACGCCATTGGTCTGTGTTCAAGCCCGGGTTAAGTCCAGGATTTTAAATGCAGATTTTCAAGGCAGATGCAATACACTGAAAACTAGCGTAAAATAATTTTCCTGTCCATATTTGCTTGCTGTGTTCTGCTAAGCCTAGTAAACATCAAGATATGTCTGACTATTCCTTCCTTGATGCATGGAAAGGCGAGGAATAACTCTTATTTGACTGTAATATTGTGAAAAGCGATTAGATTAGGTATGGCGGCAATTTATTTATTTTTTTTAATTTTAAACAATTTTTTTAAAAATAATTAAAAAGAATTATCGGCAATTTTTCGTTTGATTTACTCACAAGATCGAGTATCCGTAGACGGTCATTCTAAGTAAGATACTGAACTGTTCTCGTCAACTTGAATCTGGTAGTCACGCGCTGAGCATTGTTTTAGAGTTGTCATATAGATGCTGGGGCTTGTATGATGCCCGCAGTTTATTTATGGTTTTTTTTAATGGAAGTTTATCAAATAGCTTACTCAGTAGAAACCGGGTACGGGTGGGGACGACTGAGTGGAAGAATACAAACTGCGCATATCACCGAGTAAATGAACATGTTTATTGAATGGTATAAGTAATTGTGGTGTTGAATGTTTTTTCTTTGAATATGTTGTTTAATCAGAAAACTTGGTATGGGATAAATAAAAATGGTCGATTCTAGTATCCAAGGTTACTGAAATACTAATAGCACCCTACTCTCCGATAACTTAAAATTAAACATTGTCTTGACATTGGGAAAATAAAGCGTAGTTTTACGATCAACAAAAGCTGTTTGAATAAAAAGTGCGCCATGCAAAAGTTATTTTGGGTGATCTTACTATATTTGATTCTAAAGTATCCCTCACGAAATAAAATTTCAAATTATGAATATGGATATATAATTCGATGAGAACTTAGCTTATGACAGTTCATAAACAATCAGTAGGTCGTCTTAACCTGTTTGTTTTATGTATATAGACCTTTATTAAATTTTGTGTTGTACATTGTATTAGCTGATGTGCATAAAATCAATTTAGGCAAAAGGGATATATATTTTTTTTTTTTTTTTTTTTACACAATATAAAGACGCAGGAATTACATTAAAACATTTTTTTTATTATCTATAGACATAGACACTGTATAGTAACTGTCGGTTTTACGCTTCAAGTGTCATGAAACATACTCGGAAGATCGCTTGTGGCGTGTAACTGACCGTTACTATGCAGTGTTGATTTCTGCGTTCCCGCTGTGTCTCTCTCTATAAATGCTCTACTTCCGATACTGGGCACTTACCCTCAGAATCATAGCAAATTTCCCGCAAACCCACGGCAATAAACATGTTAATCATCGCACCGAACATAGGGGCGAGTTGTGCAGTGTCTACTACTGCCTGGGATTTCGATGGATGTCTGAACTGGTGCTGCATTTCAGAACTATTTACATTGGAACTGTTGCCCTTATCTTAATTATTACAACGGTTCAGTTGTGACCTCCGGCTTCTGCTCATTTTTAGGTTTTGGATATTGTTACATTTAAAAAAAGAAAATAAGTTTGTCTCCTCAGATCATAATATAAATTTCGCTGAGTTTCTTACTTTTTCATTTCATTTTCACCGACTTTTAGGAATCAACTTTTACATTTCATAGTCACCTTAATATAAATAAACAGTGGCCCCCATGATGATGCAAGCCCACTCCCAACCCCTTTCTTCCTTAATCGCTTTTAAAAAGATGCCACTTGCAACTGTCAGCTGTTATTATCGTACCCTGCTCGACTGAGTGCATGAAACTAGCGTATAAGCAAACTTCTGTCGGTTTGTGTCTGTCATGTATACAGTCGACGCATAATGAGCGACTGCTGAGGTAATGCTCGAAATGACATGTCACGTGATGTTATAAAACTTAAAACGACGTGAAAATGCTTCACAAATTTGACCTCAAATGATGATAATAATATTTGGATTTACCCACCTCCAAAATATTATCTATCTAGAGAGCAGGTGGTGGGGCTTCGGCCCATCACTTTTTGCTGGATCTGAAAACTAAAAACTGTCTTCTTGGCTTCAATTTATACTGTATCATTCGTCTAAAACAGTTACTGCCATTAATTTAAAAATGAAATATTAAAACATCGTTATCGCTTTATCTTCCCTGGAACTTTAGTTTCTAAAACTTCTATAAAATCTTATAGACGGAAAACAATTCTATAGGTTTAATTTCCGAAAATAAGTACAAGCTAACAGAAAAAATATTTTAAAGCAAAACAAATCTTTTAGAGTAGAGTGTAATATGTAATATCAGTCTTCTTATATGGCAATGAATTTTCGACAATCTTCTCACAGATGAAGAGACTTTAAGCAACAGAAATGTGATTCTACAGGAGGATACTGAGAATACCGTGGACTGAACATGTTAGAAACGATTAAGTGTTTGAGAAAATGGAAACAAAAAGGACGTTTATACTTATCGGGAAGAGAGAGCTGAAATTTCTGGGGCAAATAATGACATGAGAGGGCTTATAAAATGTAATCGTCACAGGACAGATTGATGACAAGAGGGAAAGAGGAAAACGACGCATAATCCATCTAGCGTGCTAAATGGATGGTGGAACAAGGTTTAGGATAGATAACAAAACGACGAAAATTATTAAGAGCTACAAAGGACAGACAATTGTGGAAAGCCATGATCACCAACGCCCTGAAAAGACACGACACTTAGAAGAATAGATCTAAAAACAAAAACGAGATGATCGGATACAAAATGGAATCGCAGAATCTTTAGAACCTCACATTTGATTTTTTTCCTCTCACTCACTGACTCACTCTCACACACATTTTATTTTGTGTAGTGGTATCTACACAATGTTTTTGTCAACGTGGTGTTCCGCGCATACAAGTAGTTCCAGAAATTACTGGATTACCTCAACACTTTTTCTAATGGTCACCTATACAAGGGCCAAGAGCCACTCAAGGTAGATGGTTTCTTTGTGGATTTATATTAACGTAGAAAAGAACAGGCTTTACGAGTATAGAGCTGAATCAAACTTTAGAATGAACCGGGAACCCAATCCTAAACAGGAAACAATAGATAAACATCTACTCCTGTTCAAAAGGCCGAAAAGGTGCGTGAACTGGACGATAGAGGAACCTATCTAATCCTATTACGGCTTGCGCAATGATCATTTCCCTTCCTCTTTTTAGTGCAGTAAGGGAGGTACAGTATAAGGGGTTCACTCTCCATCCAAACTGTTTAATTTGGACTTCGAAGCTAAGAGATATGCAAGTGGTAGCTATTTACTAAGCATAATTAAATTTTTGGTACAACGCCTCAAGTGTGGAGCGCCCAGTCAGGATAGAACTCGTTAGTACTGTTTTACGAGATATACCACGCAGAAATCAACCCTCAGACTAATACTGTCAGGTTATCTGTTTTGTATAATTTTGTGAATAGCCACACAAGTCTTTTACGACTGCAATCCAATAGAAAACTAAATGTATTTAAAATGACGTTCCAATGTATATTAAGTTTTATGTACACTTAATTTCCGCATCAATTTATCGTTGTATATAACAGTATAAACCCTAAAATTGATTTGAACAAATTTCATATTACATCTACATATGACTTGAATTTGTAGATTCATAACGCAAGCGAAAACGTTCACTTAATGAAACAGTTTTGTGAAAGCTGTTGAAATAACTCGCGATGAAGAATGTGATTTAATTCTTTATAAAACAAAAAAAAACCGGAAGTCTTTCATCATGGCGAGAGGCACATTTCCTGCTAAAGCAAACGAGAAGAAGAAATTTTCAGATGATTTTGATCAGTGGGGTCTATTTTAATCATTAACTGGTTTCAATGCTCGAAATAAAGTCTGGTGTAACAGCTATCAGTGATAGACAGGCAACTGTCTAGTCTTCGTCCTGTCTGTCACAACGTCTGTGATAAAATGGGCTTCATAATTTTTATCGTAATTACGAGACTCATTTTCTTAAACTATGGTTAATTGGTGCCTGGTTTTGTTTTACTTGTGTGTGTGTGTGTGTATATATATATATATATATATATATATATATATATATATATATACACACACACACACGGTGACGCTTTGACATCACCAAGGAAATAGCGTTGTTTCCTGTTACGTCATCTTCGCTTTTATTCCTATATTTACCTACTAACCTTTTTAACACACATACATAGATATCACACACGCGCGCACACACACATCTATGTGTGTATGTAAAACAGACCAGTTGTCTATGCAATGGGAAAGGTTAGTAGGTAAATACGGAAATAAAACCGAATATAAAGCAACGGGAAACGGAACGTTGTGTCCTTGGCGATGTCACTGTGTAGGTTATGCATGCCTGGGAACAAAGAAAGAAAACCCATTCGTGAAGGCAACTTTCTAACAAGAATTTGATGTAGTGGGAAAGGCGCTACTGATAAGTTTGAATCCCCAAGACCAGGCTCTCCTGTATTACCCCGGAGACACGAATACAGATCCACGTCCTGCACTGTGGTATAGGAACATTGTTGTGGAATTGATACCCAACCCAAAGGTCAGTTTTCTCGCCAAAGCAGCGGCAAGTATTGATTTTTATGATGACGCGGGGAAACAACGAAGAAAAAAAAATTCAGTTTTAATTAAAACGCTTATTGGTTTATTGTTATTCTTATGCCTTAAAAGAGGTCATCATTCGAAAGTCTTTGTTGATTGCATTAGACACTGCATTTGCTTCTAGCACTATAAGCTCTTTAATCCACGAGAGAAAGTATCACCTTCCGCCTAAACTTGGCTAAGCGAAGTAAATATAGATTATATTTCCTAAGCACAAGACCGAGCAGAAAGTAATATTGTTTTGCCAATTTCTTTTCCGAGCAAAGCAATCCATATAATCATTCAAAACCTTGCTTCGACCTGCTCTTTAACTTCGATTTCTGATACCAATGGGAAATATAGAACTACAAGTTTATCCGTGCTATTAAAAAATGACTGCATATGAGATTATTTTGCTAAGTCCTTACTATTATTAAATAACTATTACTAATATTTTACTTAATAGTTGGAGTTTGGGAATATTAAAATTTTAACTTTTCTTCCTGGAACAATCTACAATTTTTTTCCTCCTATATCACTCCTAATTTTCCTCACTATATTCCATTTTATATTCGAGCCCAGATTGTCCGCTTTCACTCTTCAGACGTATTTATACAGGACAATGCTGTTACGATATTTGCTCAGGTTCAAAGTGGAGACAATGCCATTATGCTTTTGACTAGAGCAAGCATCGCAACATCATTGTCCGGTGTAAATATTTGAGCCTGAATAAGTGACATATTATGAAAAATAGTGTTAGTTACACGGGAGTAACGAAAACTTGTAGATTGTGCCAAGAAGAAAAATTTTTAAACAAAAGACCAGAAATAATTTCGAGATGTTTACACGCCAAAAAAAAAAAATCAATTGGCTACTATGCCAGCAAGAAAAAAGCATACATCCGGCTTCATGAAAACAATTCCCATAGCATTTAACCGTGAAAGTTTCGGAAACCATTTGAAATTTAAAAATAAATTATATATTATTCTGACCTGAATATCCGTTTACAGACTGAAACTTAAGCAGCTACAGTAATGATTTCATATATTTATATTATATTATATATAATTAACGTGCTAATGAAATAAATGCTTAGAAAATGAATTGTAAGCTACATTGATAAAATCTTATATCTGAAATCCTCCTGAGTGAATGTAACAATTTTTTGTGATGTCAACGAACACTCGTTGCCACTTTTGTAATGTCAACGAATACTCGTTGTCACTTTCGTAATGTTCGTTGTTTTTGTTGTTGCAATTGTTCTTGTAGTTTTTGTTGCTGCAGAATTTGAACCATGATAGCTTTTAATTCTTCCATTCCGCTGTACTCTGCTGAATATTTTGTAGATTAACGTTTTCCTCGTGTAAGTTCAATGAACACACGTTGCCACTTTTGTGATATCAACGAATACTCGTTGTCACTTTCGTAATGCTCGTTGTAGAAACTTTGTAATCGCAGGTACAACTATATTAACGTCGTTGAACAATACTGGTGTCAGACGCCTTCCAACATCATTCGTACTAATAGTACTTGCTTGATAATACTCGCTCGAATCGTAACCACCAAATAGTAATCCGTATAGTGAGATATTCACTAACCGCGATCGGATGTGACACAAGGCCGAGTTTATGCTTCTCAGTGTCTTACGGTGGCCTTGTTCAAGGAACACTAATCTAATATAATGTACAATTTTAGACATAGTATGGTGGAAATATTTAGTTAGGTTTTTAAGCGAGACATGTATTCAAATGTAACTCATAGTTAAAACCGATAACTAGAGTTCTCTCAGAGAGCGAATGTATTTGCAAACACAAAATTGAATGAAAATAAGTTACTAGGGAGATGCAGTGCAGGATGGGTAATTTTTTTACTCATATCTTTTGAACTACTGATATATGAAATATCACTGAATCGAAAAATATTAATTCCACCACTGAATTTGTTTCGTCGGCCCTAAGGTAGCAGCACCTTTTAACTATAGAAACATGGATAAACACAAACCTAGAACAAAAATAACTATTTATTAGGCGGAACACTATCTCCGTGGAAAAGAAAAAAAGATTAATTTCTGTCAGAGCAATTAGTTGTGGGGACAGCAAGCACCAGTCATAAATGACACGTGTAAGCTTTTCGGGGGCGTATTTGGTTTTAGTATACGAAACTTGTACTTACAAATAAATCAAATTATCTGTCGGCGGAACGTTGGTTCTCGCGTAAAATTCCTCGTCCAGCAGTAGTGAGGGAAATTTTACTGCACCAATGTGTCGTTCCTGGTCTGTCGATGTCGTTGTTTCTCTGTTGCTATACAGCTATCTTTTGAAATACAGATTCTCCTCTGCTGATATCGGTAGAGATAGGCTCAACTGCAACACAATTTTATATTCTCGATCTTCCATTTGATTGGCCAACATTGAATCCTTAATTCTGATTTGCTGGTTTTGTTATTTTACTTAAACTCCGTCCGCGTGTTGTTTATGTTACAGCGTTTAAATATCTAAATAATGCTTTAACCCTGGATACATCGCATGTTCGTTGTGGAAAAATATCTTTTAGGTTTTTGGACGCTCGACACTGTTCCTGAGCCCATAACCCACGCCTCTGCAAAACGTCCATTGAAATTGAGAACCTTTAGCGATATTGTGGACAAACAGGAACTTTGCCCACTTTCCTTGGCAGAGATAAAAATAGATTTCCTATAAAGATTTTAGTTGACAGTCTTCCGTATAAAATATATCATAAAAACTGTAACAGCTTTTAATATGAAATAAACAACACCAATCATATTTTATAAATGATAATAGCTTAATCAAAATTTCTGTAAATTTAACAAATATCGTGCAAATCAGTTAAAAAGTCAATAATGAATGTAGATATGAAAACCTGTTCCACGTTGGCATTTAAATGCTTACAAAGTGTATCTTACTTATTTTTCTTCATACATCGAGAGACACATTTCCTTAAGACTCTAGAAACACTATTCCATTGTTAAGTACGATGTCTAGAATAAGTTATTCAGCCGAAAAACGTGCTTGCTTTGCTCGCTCATTTGTTAGTGTGGGCGAGGTGCGTAAATGCACACACTGAGTTATTCCAGGAAATAACTCTCAGTTGCTTTTTCCGTTTATTTTTAAGCGTTATGATTTCTGATAACATCTGAAGTTCCAGATGTGTACGCTGTAACTTTCTCTGAGTCACGTATTAACATAACTACATGTCCTTTAGACAGATCTTTTCTTAATTCGACCAATATTTGATCAAATACCTTCAATTTCAGTAACTATTTTTGTGCATCGCTTAATCCATGGTATTTAGTAGTTGGGTGGATCAATAAGTCCGTAGTCTGACAGTTACTTTGCTGAATTTGATCTAAACTTAGATTTAAAACTTTTTTTCTATCTACGGGATTAATATTCACGACTGGATTAAATTAGCAAGGAAAGAGATGATATTGAAAAAATAATCATTTGTGAAATAATTACTTTTATTTAATTTTCTAATCAGTTTTCGGACACACATATATATATATATATATATATATATATATATATGTCTGAGCTACTGAGTGGTGATTTTTGGAGAATTGCTTTGCCTGTCGAACGTGTTTATTGGTTCTTTGATGCCGACAAGAGTAGTCAAATGGATGCTCATACACGCGGAGACCAAATTCTGAAAGTCTCCACAATACAGGTCAAAGCAAATGTGGCTCCTGGAAGCGTCAACCCATTATTATTTGCAGCAGGACTCCGATTACGCGGCGATCAAACGAGATCGCCATTTACTCCACAACCTCATAATACACGTTTCCATTGGTGTCGCGTGAGGGTCATCTGGGGTGATGACTAACGTTCTATTGTGTTTGGCGATAACAGTATGTTCTGACTTAATGCAAAGGATGGTAGTTTGCGTGTGCGACGTCAAACTGGGGAGCGACACATTCCAGAGTGTATATCACTCACGTAATATAGGCCAAATCACAACTTTAACTGTTACAACTTCAGCTCATTTTTGCTGTTGATGACGCTGTTTAAAGTTCTTTCCATGTACCTCCAGAACGTTGTTTAATTCGTTCATGTGTTGTTCCAGCAAGATAAGTGCTGCCCATGCGACTCCACCTGCTCTACAAAATGTTCGATAATTTCCCTAGCCAGGCATGTCGCTCACTGAACAGTTATGAGGCATAATTCTACGACGCCTGGCTGCTTCAATTAGTTCCCTTAAAATCCTTGCTGCGTTTCATCAACAGGTGTAAGGCGGAGAATAATTTCTTAATTGTATTCATTAGCTGAACAATTAGTCAATTAGGTGCCATATGTGATACACGCTTAAGCGATCATGTACCTTTCGATTTTCCCCGCTGTAGGTTTCCATTTCTTTCTGCAGTAGAGCAGTTGCCATCCAAGGCTATATAACCCGGTCTATCCTATAGAAGAGGAAGAGAAAAAGAGGACTTATACCTTTCCCAAGGGTATTAGCACGTAAGTGAATGTAATGGATTCAACTGGAATTCGAACTCGGTTCTCCGATTCCTCAATCCGAGCCGTTATCCATTACTCCATTAACACCCAAGTAGGATAGAGGTTTGTGTATAGGGTCTGTTTACTCTTGATGCTGTCTTTATTTTAGAATCTGTATTGATCTGTATATGCGATCAATTCAGCTATAACACTGGCACGTTTAATCTTAACTTTATATATAATACAGTGGAACCTCGTGTCACGAATGCCTCGCATCATGAATAAATCTTCCGAACAAAAATATCTCCGGTGACTAACATGCAAGCCAGCGACAAGGAAGATGTAAGGAGGGGGATGTTCTTAGTTCTTTGATCCGCGAAATTTGTGCAAAATGGGGTGAGGTGCAAAGTTTCTTGGAACGATATTACTCTGATAAAGCAGTAGCAATCTGCAGCACAAATGGTATGTGTTTCACTTTAGAAACATTTTAAAGCTCAGACAAACACAAATTTCACTGGACAGTGAGTCTCGAGCAGAGTCAAGTGGTACTAAGACAGAAAGACGAAACTCCAAACATTTACCTGCTGTTCTTATGAAAGAAGACTGCCCTTTCAAATAACAACGTCCCTCCACTTCCCTTTTCCACACCATCTTCCACTTACGCAATCGACTCTCCTCCGAACAGGTGCGATAAAATGAAATTAAGTTTTCGTTTTTTCTGTTTAATATTGTTTATCTTTTCTCTTTTAATTTTGTTTGTTAGATTTAATGATTTTCATTGGTTTTTGTGTATGAACTTATGCACAAAGTAATGTTGCAGAAGTTTAAATAAGCAATCTAGGATTAAGGAACGGATTAATTCATTTTACATGGGTTCCTTTGAGGAAAATAGTTTTTGTTTACTTACGGCCTTCAGGAACGAATTAAATTCGTCAAAGTGGACACTGCGATCAACACCGATTGACGAGAGTTTTTCCTGATTGAATGTAATATTGTACAGTGGCTCGCCTATTTATATATGCTCGTCAGTGCGGCATTATGGGTAGCATGGTCAAGTTTGTCCGGTTTATTGAATTATCCTAACGGTTATTGGGTAGGCAGCAACTGTTATATTTCAAATCTTTTAAAAGATTATCGAGTATAAATAATTGTTGATCAGAATGCGGTTATTTGTAGCTATTGTATAATGTTAACTTTTAACTCCTTATTTATTAATAATTACTTCGGTTATTTTGTATTTATTCATTAGTTATTCGCTGTTGAATATTATTAAATTTACTTAGTTGCGGCTGAGCGTGCATTCATCGTTTAATTTCTTTATTTACTTAATTTATTTTTTACACACGCTCTATCTCCTATAGATATATTATACCTTAAAACTGTGTGTGTGAACAAGTATATCTTTATTCCTCAACTTGAGATGCTACTTCAAACGCAGTGTTGTGTGTTCCGCATTATTAATCCTAGAATACACACGTTCATTGTGTCTACTTATCATTGTGAGTATATATACGAAGTTTTACATAATAGGTAACCTAATTTTCCGCGTTCGGTAATATCCATCTTCAAACGCCATTTCGTGTTCCCTGAACCTGTTTGTCCACCGCTATTCACAAATAGGCCGATTTCAACAAGGAAACCGGGTAAATGTCTTTACGTTCAACATTAACTGACACAAGGAACATTATCATTTGATGGACCCGAGTAATTTAAACGGAAAATACTTTGTCACTGAATCATCTATTTCTTTGTATCTCGCAGTCTACCTGTTCAGCAACTTATGGGTGGCGTCTCATATTTAACTGAAAATAATTTAAGAGTCCTTTTTGTATTAGTCTACAAAAAAAAAAGATTGATTTTTATTTTTAATTTTTGCGTAGAACTGGCACAAGGACACAATTTTGAAGCACTTAGATCTGAAGATCATTGTTTTTGACTGTTCAATCCTATCTAGTTAGCCATTACTATCAAGTGTCGGTTTCGCGAATGCTTTCCTGTCGCAACGGTTTCGCCAGTGTTTCCTAGAGAGAAAGTAATCCAGAACCTGCATCATTATTATACAATATTAGCTTTAAAAGAAAAAAATAACTTGCGATATCAAGTGTAATTACATATCTGCAGATGTTTCCAGCGTCACTTTTTTTTTTTTTTTTTTTTTACAAATAAAACAAATTTTTGCCGGAAACTTTTGCCTAATTATCTCGAATTAATATTTTACTCATTTTTTTTCTTTTTCTTTCTTTTTTTTTATCACAAACCACAAACTTCTAGTCTAACCGTTAAAGCAAGCAGCATGAAAATTGGCATAAAACAACTGTCGTCTAAACTTTATAGAGCTCCTCTTTCTGGTACTTTTTATATGAACAGCAATTTAACTAATTTAGTCACAGAAACTTGAAAATTATTCCTTCTTCTCTATTCATAAAACATAGGTTATTATTAATAATAGTATGATCCTTTTGTTTAAAAAATGATGAAAAAATAATTTATCGGGGTTTAAGAGCAATTTGCAAAAAAAAAAACAAAAAAAATGACATACAAAACTGTTTTCTTAATATATGCGCGTCCTATCAGCAACATGCATTAACGGCACTTAAGGAAAACAGATGATCGCTTCTCACAGTTGAAATATTTTGTCATCGTATACATTTTCAATGTATATACAGGTATTACATTCGGAGCAATAGACATTTATCTCATATCTATCAGCCCAACTATGTTACTATCTTGGGTTTTCTTTTTGAAGATTTCTGCTTAACTATGCTTTGGCTTGATCTGATCATTATCTAAACTCCAGAAAGAAAAAAAAACAGTTGAAAGAAATACGATAGTTTCGTTGATATTTTTCTTGTGCCTGTGTGTTGTTCTTAAAACTACTTTTGCAGGTATTTTTGTAATCCTACCGGTTGAGAATTCAGATTGGATTGATTAACTGATTTTTTTTTACGGGTTATCAACCTTTAAAAATGTTATTTAAAGCCAGAAAATATTTTTGGATTGTAAGAATTATTTTCACATGATCTACTGGTTCGAGTCCTACTATTTGGACCATAGCTGTGGGGAGAAGATGGGCATTCATACCTTTCCCAAAAGTATTTGCGTATAAGTGAATATAACGAACTCGACCGGAATTGGAACTCGGCTCTCCGATTTCAAATTGCGAACACTTATCTATTGCACTACCCGCACACCTTACAGCACCTGGTATTCCCAAGCGGTTACCCATCAGATTTGGAACCCATCGTGTTCAACTCATTATGTGCCAAGAGAAAAAAAGTGGAAAATTTAAACTACTGATGATTTTTTTTTAAATCGCTGGTGACGATTCAAAACTTTAGTTTTAAGAATTGAAACTCCACAATGAATTTTTATGCAGACTTCATGTTTATATTAGCTGTTGATATAATGTGAAATATGAGAGGAAAATTTTATTAATATTTTAATTTTACTTTAATTCTAGGAAGAAAAGAAATAATCTCGTCTGTATTTTAATACTTTCTTCATTCGATATCGTTACGCTCAACTTTTCATCTTGTCGTTGCCTGCTGAATTTTCCCGTTCTTCATCATTAGTAAAAATACAAGAAATGCTGACGATACTTCATCGAAGAAATTTTATTATAATTCCCAAATTTTAACATTTTATACAGGAAGTCTCAGACTTAATCTGAAATTAGTATCTTCTCTAACGTGGTAGTTTTACAAATGTAGATCAGGATATATAATTACCGACGGAAGCCCAATTCATTATATAGCAATCATAAAATTATTTCACCTAATTTGTTCATTATGACATTTAAAAAAAAAAAAAAAAAAAAAGACTATCTTCGGTTGCTACAGAGGTTAGTCTTCGTTAACTTGAAACTGAGGAACATATTAAATTCGAAATAAATGGTATTTTTTATTGATAGCTGTAATTTTAGTACAATGCAAAAGTTTTTAATAGGTATTTTTGCCGGACTAAACTCAGCTATTGTACATATCTAAATCAAGGCAGATAAAATATAAATCTCATCTGTGTCATTATCCTTTCATAAATGCATTTTCACTTTTTAACCTTCCGTGTGATTTCCCACGTAAAATTGTCACCAAGATCACCGAATGTTGTAGGCAAACAACGGAAGTTTTAATACTTGAAATTTTTGTTATAGCTGGCAACGGACCCCCATACAAAGAACAGATATCTATCTTCCGCCTTCTTTTTTAACTTTCTTTTTCCGTAAAAGCTTATAAAGTCAACACGCAGGTGAATCAGTCTTTCTTTAACACGTCTCTGTTAAATAATCCCAACGGCCAACATGATAAAAAAAAAGATAGGCTAAAATGCTAACGGCCTCCAATTACCAAGTATTGTTTAATTAAAAATAAATCACTTTTTCTTTGTTTATTACATAGGTATTTATGTAAGCATGAAATTTCGTATTTAATTAATCAAAAAGTTCTGATTTGATCTAATGTGTTATCCATTTAGAATTCACTGTATTTAAGGTGGTCAATTATTTCTAAGATCTTAATCTGAAATTAAGCAAAATTGTAACTCTGCTCTTATCTGGTGAGAGCGACCTTGGCTATTCTCATATGAGTCTTATTTTTCAGTTTCGTTTACTGATAGCTGATTCTCTCTCTAGTAATTGTATATCGGACTTGATCAGTTTGCATTAGTGTATTTTTACATTAACTAGGATCTGATCCCAGTCATTACATTACTTAAAACTTACGTCAAACAATTAAAGGCTCCAATGTCTGGACCTTCAATTTTCCATTCTGTTAATGTTATTATACAAATGAAGTGTAAATATTTTATTTGTCTAATAGCACGTGATGTTGGTAGGCTTTGTATCCTCTTACATTATAAAACAAAGGCGGGTTAAACTGAGTTGATAATCCACTTGTTATTAATCCACCTTTTGGATTACTAACAAGCAGTCACTTTCTGAACTCTTGCCAGAGAAAATTAAGGATTTGTGAAAGGTAACAGTAAAATCGTTAAGCCAAATTGTTTTATCCACGTTTCTCTTGTTTACTCTTGGTAAGTTAAACTTTGACACTGTACTATCAATTAAGTTATAAAACAAACCCTCTATTTAACGAACTCCATATAACTGATTCCGATTTAACAGACTTTATCACAGGGTTGAGATGGGGCTCTGGACAGACCTTGGCTACATTTTGAAAAGATATCCGGAATTTTTTTCATATTCGTTTTCTACGGCTTACCAATATTTTCAGCTTGTAAGAATTGTTATGAGTTAGTGATACATGTCTCACTCATTAACCCATAGCTGGAGAGGAGTGAATTAGCACGTAAGTGAATATAACGAACCCAATTCAGAATTGGAACTCGGCTCTGCAGTTAACAATTCTGAGCCATTATCCATTACACCACCCGCACATTATTCCCAAGCGATCACCCATCTAGGTACTGACCACGCTCAACATTGCTTAACTTCGGTGATCGTACGGGAATCGATGTTTTCAGCGTGATGTGCCCGTAAACCGAATGAATTTTTATTCATACCTAGAAGAAATCTTATGATAACATGGTTCTCCGATGTATTTTAGATGATAAAATATTTTGGTTGCCACCAAAAATAGGTCAAGAACAGAAGTAGCCTGTCAAAAAGAAGTAGAGTGAAGAATGACATTTTTAGATTTTATTCAAAGACAAATCCAGTAAGCAGTTTCAACTAATCAGCAAATAGTAAAATCACCATATATAATATGTCGATCAATAAAAATTCATCACTGAAGACAGAATTCTTTAAATTTTTTTCTGAATCTATCCACGTCTTTCCAAACACGCACATAGTAATTCTACCGGTATGTCACCAACGTTAATCACACCATTATACCTGTAATGAAACCAACACTATGAAATTAATCACCATTAAACAGGCTGAACATATATTACCATATTTTTTCTATTATTCGTTATTGATACAAGCAATATTTAAATTAAACATCTTTTTCGACAGTGTGTTTTCAACGGATTAAACAAGAAAAATACATGTCTCATTCACTTCGTATTCCAATAGTAAGTTCCATTCGGACATCTTCTTCCCAAGAGCTGCTACTTTGTGCAACAGACTCCCGCCAGGATGTTCTCTCAGTCACTACAACCTCGGTCTCTTCACGTCTAGGGTTAACTGTTATCTTTCTTCAATAGTCCCATATCTTCACTTCTTGCACTCATTGAACACCACGCAGTAACCCTCTACCTTGAGTGGCTTTTGGGTAGTGTATTTGAACATCAGTATATAAACTTACCTATACTACATATCCTCATTATCTGCAGTTTTCTTTTTCTCCTTCCTACATCCAATTTCATTTAGTAACCCTATGCTTTGACTGGCTCTGGAGCTTTGTATTGGATGAAAATTTAATAAAAAAAAAAAAAAAAACTATACTGTCACTTGCTCTCCCCCCGCCCAAACCAAGTGTAAAAAAATATATTACTTTCTGTAAACAGTTCTTAATTATTATACACGCACAAGCAATAAAAGTTTGCGTGTACTTGATGCTTTTAAAGTTTCCCCAGTTACTACTGGAAACATTTGCATCAACTTAATATTTAAAGAATCCCAGTTTTGAACTTTGTTTATATGCCTTAATTAGTGACGACCGTAAGGTTACTGGCACCCCGGGAAAGCTGAACTTCGCCCCTTACAAGTGTGTGTATGTAATATATATATAATTTTGAAAGGAAAAAACTGAAACTGTAGAATAACTAGTTTATTACAATGTAAGACTTAATACAAGCTGAAGAAAATATTAATCATCCTAGCTAAAACATTTTTTCTAGCCTTTACATCTGCAAATCTGTTCATGGCACTTTCTATACGCATCTTTACAAGATTATTTTCTACTGACCAAATAGCTCAAAGAATTTAATCTTAATAGCTAAAACTATGTTTTTATAAGCTTTAGTTTTGGAAGATCCCAAACACATGGCATGACGGCATGATGGCTACTCGGTCAACTGCCCGAGTTGCCAGTACCTTGACTCGCCCCTGGACTTAATACTAATGACTGTTGTGCAATCCTTGCCAACGATGTTAATTGTAATTTCACCATTTATGCATATGTGTTATTGATAGGAACACCCGGTGTTGCCTATAGAAAAATGATTTCAATTTATGTATGAAAAACCAACGGTTAGTGAAAATAATATTTTAATGTACACTACAAAATGTGTAGTCCCTGAGTTTGAAAGTGCTTCTGAGTACACATTAGTGCTTCTCCCATCAAGAACCTGTACGAAAAGATTTTCAGGGATCGAACACCAAGATAGTCGCCATAATGTTGCAGTCAAAATATTGTAACCATAGAAATATTAAGATCTTTTACTCGTCTATCTTTCTTGATTACATTACAAATAGACATCAGATACATGCCTCAGATAAGTAATTACTTTTCACTGTCTTTTTATTCATGTTATTGAAGATTTTATTGTCCAATCAAGTTTCTTATTGTTGTCTTGTTCAGAATAATGACCTTGTATAAAAAAAGATCTACAAGAGATGACAGTAAAAGCCAACAATGGAAACAAATTTCACTATAATCAGATAAATTTAAGAGGAAAATGAATGCAGTAATTTACTTTAAAGTTTGTACTTTTCTTTTCCTGGTTAACTATATCATTAAAACTCTTTATTTCTTGACTCTTTATTTCTTGACTCTTTATTTCTTGACTCTTTATTTCTTGACTCTTTATTTCTTGACTCTTTATTTCTTGACTCTTTATTTCTTGACTCTTTATTTCTTGACTCTTTATTTCTTGACTCTTTATTTCTTGACTCTTTATTTCTTGACTCTTTATTTCTTGACTCTTTATTTCTTGACTCTTTATTTCTTGACTCTTTATAATCATTTTAATGATTATCACAAAGCCCGTTCTATTGAATGCTAGCCGGTTTGTTTATATCAGAATTAAGCGGATCTCGATGAATACAAAATTAATTTTCTCTTTATAAATTTTGAGCTTTAAACGCAGTGATATTATGTCCTTCGCTCTACTGTTTAACTGCATCTCGCTCGAAAAGAAACTCTTCTATCAGTGACAATAAATAAAGAAATATCAGTCGACTGTGACAGTGTATGACTAATCATTATTGGAGTTGATCACATTGTTCGTTGACGATCTTTCTTAAATATTTTCCTGTCTATATCTACAGTATTCGCTGAAATGTGACCGATTTTTCTTTCTTAGACTCATTGTTATTTTATTGCATATTATAACAATGTCACATAATGTTTTCAGCACTTAACCTCAACGCCGCTTGTTTTTAAACTTCTTGATAAAAAGGTGGTTCGCTTGATAACTGCTCGAAATGAGAAATCGGTAAGTAGAGTTCGAATTCTAGTCAAGTTCGGTACATTGACTTAAGCTCAAAATCTCTTGGGAAATGTATGAATCCATCTCTTCTCTCCCCAGCTATGGGTTATACAGCAGAACATACCCCGTTTTATATCCTTGGTGGGCAATCAGTCTATCACAAGAATTCTAACGGTAACCTACTGCAAGAATTCTTTCTACAAAGTCGATTATGAATTAGATACATGGTCGCCCAAGCGTGCATCACATAAGGAAGGAAGGATAAAACTTTAAGTATATTTGCTAAGCTTAGACCAGTCTGACGCAAACAGGTAGTGAAAGTCGAAATTTAGAACAGCCTGTTAAATTAAGAAGACATAAATCCAAAGGTACAAAGGAAGAGTAAAAATATACCTCAGAAACTATTAAGAGACAAGAAATGTGTTTGTTTCACTCTCCCGACGATAGGCGTGGTTAACGACTGGAAGAAAGAAGACGTTAAATCTTCCACCTATTGTTCGTATGACCTTGGAATCTCTGCTTAACAAATCATATTAATACACTTTCTAAATTCCTGTTCAGCTAACTTTTATTTTAATATGCTCTCAACGAAATCTTCACAGCCACCTGCACACAACTTAGTGGGATTTCAATTTGGGGGACAAATATACCATCTGAAATAAACGTCTGTGCTTAAGTTTTAAATATGACTTCTCGTCAATCCCTGTCTTAGTCCTGAACATTAAATGACACTTGTGGGACTTGGAACCCGATATTCAAATGTACGCATCATTTACTCTGATATGCTTTAGTTGTGTCATTGTTATTGTATTATATTACTATTAGTGGTTTAAGTGAGCAACAAATGTTCCGTTTCGCTGAATATTGTGCAGGCGTGAGATGCTTCAGGAAATAGTGGTAGAATATTGTTTTGAATAGGATTCCCAGTACTATCAACTAAAGTATTGTCTGCAGAGACAGATGCATCCACAGATCATCTTTTAATTGGTGTTTCTTTTTTAATTAATTTTTAATGTGACATTAGTAAAAACAAAATAATAATTTTAGATCGATACTATGCTCGGTTGTTGCGAAACAAGTCAACTAGTAGTGAAATACTAGATACGAATATCCCGGAATTGTATTTACTCTAAACGTCGAGTTTTGAAACGCACAGGAAATATGAAGAAACATGAAAATTGGTGTTGTCATAACAAAAGCGATTTTACTCTGAGTCAGCCGCAGAGTTGGTATTGTTTGCTCCCTGTTGGTCGTCGTGTTTGGTTGTTTTTTGTTAAAACACATATGGAAGGTAGAACACGATGACAATCAAATTAGGATTCAAGGTGATATTTCAGAGGACAAAAGTCGTTTTTTTTTTCCTTTTTCTCTGTGTTGCTTTAAAATTGAAAACTTGTCTCTGTGAACTCCACGCAAAATTACTTGCGATATAAGTTATAAGATATGTCAACAATTAATACTAGCCCCAAGATGGTGTGATGTGTGCAGACTCCTTCTTAGCTGTTTATTGCTCATAAATTTTAATCAACGAGACCGTCTGCATGAGGACGGCAATTATTGGGTGTCCAGTTAGGGTGACTAGACGTCGAGAGGATCAAAATATATACGCTGATATCTCTCTCCTTTTATGAAAGCTGAAGTCTCTGGAAATGCCTATTTTTATCAATAAAAATAATTCTTAAAAGGAAAGGTTTTTAAGAAATTTAAATTTTTCGGCTAGTTTTGGTCGCCACATTTATCTCTTGTTTCTCACAGGTCATCATGGCATCACAATATAGCTCTTTCTACAAGAAGCACTTTTCGTTTTCTTAGCTCTTTACTGTATGTCACAAAAAATAGTTTGTCTTCTGATTGATGGAGAAAATAACATTCCATAGAATTTCTTTCTAGTTAAACCACATGTGCCCAGGGGAAAAAAGTGATATGTAAAATTTATTAAAACATATCCAGAGCCTTTCAAAACTCAAAAACACTTAGAAGTACTTTAAAAACTTCAAATTTCCAATACAGGAAACACGCAAATATATTTTTTTAAAACCGCAAACCAGTTTGAACTTATCGTTTTTGGAAAACGTGATTTCAGTTTGAAAGGTGCACATAGTCTAAAAACTGTTTCATTCTTACAAATCTTACTTCTCAGCTCTTCAAAGTTTAAGATGACCTGGATTAACGGAAAACTATAAGTAATGAGTAAATCATTAAGTAAATAATTTTGTTGTTTCAGGGAAGAATGTTATTCACGAAAGTATCGGTTATAGATGCCTTAGAAAGTGAATTTCTATTGTATCGATGTAGTCATAAAATCACCTAATAAACTTATTTCAAAGTTATAATAAATGGTATGAATCTTTAGCTTTCTTTTCTTTTATTATATGGGAATTACTATGTATTTAAAAATATTTTTTTGTTAAACCCTGGTACTCTGAACAGCAGAAACATTTAGTGGTCGTCCTATATTAATTTTATTAACTAAATGCAATCTTTTGAAACTTTCTGTTCGGAAAGCATCCAGTCATTGAACATTAATGAAACAAATAGCCTATTGCAAGCAATAGCACCTTAGTCCCAATCAAAGTATTCCTTTTGGGACCCCCCCCCCCCCAGACTTTTACCCCAACGCTCGTTCCGCTCTTCTAAACGGATCTCTTTTGAAGAATGAGCAGACACCGCCAGGATGAATGTAATGGTAACATAATACCCTAACTCACTCATTGATATACCATTCCGACTGATGAGCCGACGGGAGAATGCGTGTTTACGCATGCGCTGGTTGGATGCAAAATTATATAAAAACCGCGTAACTGTTTTTGAGCTATTCAAAAAGATTGGATACCTTCCGGACATACCTCATAATCTCCGACATTTTTTGTCTGTCTTAATCAGTTTTTCAGAACGCGTTTATACAAAAAGTCTTATCTTAGAACATTTGATTTGATAAAGTCTTAGTCCAAGTAAATATAGACTGGAAAAGAAATGATAAATAGAAATTTTTAAAAAGAGGTTCTCTATGAAATAAACTAGAGCTCAACAGACTAAAAGGAAAATAGCATTATTCCACACGTTGCTTTCGTATGAACATCTTGCGGTAAAAATACAAGTTTGAACAACTCGTTGAATGATTTCTCTATGAATTTCGGACACAATTTTAAAATAAAATTAAATAAACTTTGGTTTTTGTTTAATGTGACCATATTGTAACAAATAGTTTGGAATTAGCAGGAAAGCTTCGACATTCCTCACCATTACTGACACAGCAAAATAAATATATCAATTTGGGTGGGAGGGTTGAAACGCTTATATGTAATGGCAGGCAGTAGGTAGATTACAACAATATTCATTAAAATTATAATGGTCACCGCTGAAAGAAATTAAATTGATTAAATTTGTAGTTCTATTGGATGATAAATGGAAATGTATCCTCTATAGCAGGATATTTGTTTCGTATGAAGCTAGAATCGGAGCAATGTTCATATTGAGCCAAGTGAAAATAAAACCGTGTCGCTAATTCCGGGATTAATATTTCTTGATAGTTTTTCTTTCATTTGCAATGTATCCCCACTCTGGAATGCTCTGTTACATTTTTTTTTAAAAACCTCCGACATGGTGCATAAACTTTCTCGTGTATGTGTTATATATGAAATAGGTATTACCCACATGTTGGGATAATTTGAACGAATTTAGGTAATAATGACGCAAGCGGGAAAATAGGTAAAACCTCCATCTGATAATAGTTTATCTTATCTGTTTTGTATACATGTATCCTTGGAAGCAAATTTTTTTTCCTTTATTACTTAATGACTTCCATGATGGGGTTGTGGTAGAGTCATTGCGATCAATGGTGTGTTCTTAATGGTTCCCGGACAAATAAACTAGAAGTAAATAAGGACAACAATTGTACTCTGATTAGATATTTAACTTTAAATAGCTTCAAATTAAATTGCTACCGGTCTCCAGTGTCCCTCGCTGGACATCACATTTCTTTAAATCACTTCACCAGGAAATTAAGAACCATTTATCTTAAATTCTTCTTTTTTTTTTTCCTTGAGAAAATCATTTGGCACCTAAAACAATCTTAAATTTTGGATTGCACATTAAGCCTAAGATGTGTATTTAGCTAGGTTTCTTAATCTCTAGATAGATTTAAGGATACTGTATTCGATCGTTAACCACGGACTCAACAGAATATAAAAAATATGAAAGCGCATTCTATGAGTGTTTTTATTTAATGTAGAAGTTCAATTAGGTTTCTTTTCGAATAATGGCGTCTGTCATCCGAAGCAAGACATTTTGAAGAATGTAAGAGCTCTATCTGATCTCAAACAATCGTATCCGATACATACCAATTGATAAAAGAAATGAGTTTATTATTAACATAACGATCACTTAAAATCTTATTTGAAACACTTTCTTCCACATATTATGTGGGGAAATATTATAAGCGTGTATGTTGTTACTTGAATTTGTTATATCATTATAATATAGGAGGTGAAGCTTGACAGTTCGGAGAATCTAACGGATGTTCGAATTTCATTAACTTTTTACTTGCACTTCATACATCACGTGTATAATACTTAAAAGGTAAAATAAAATTTATGACTAAAACAAATAGGAAATTCAAATTTTGTTTCAATCCAGTAGAATTTATAAATAATATATAAATAAAATATAGAACGATATTGTTCGTTCAAGTATTGTTTCTGGTGGGTTTCACTCGATACCAGGTTGCTTCCTAATTACAGACTTGATATAACTATATGAAAATGTTATCATTAAGCTTATTAAAATATCGTCAGTCATGCCACTATGGCTGATGGAGTAGTTTGCAGACAGGCCAAGGATTCTTTGTTTCTTTTTCGTCTGTAATTTGTATTTGATATGCTAATATACTTGAAGTCACTATTTTAAGGACTTTTTGTCAATTTGAAATTACAATTTAGTCGGGAACCAGTGGTTTGATTAGAATAGAAATAGTTTTAATGGTATTGCGAGAACAGATTTAGCTTCAATGTAACGCTTTTTTCCCTTTGTTATGAAACGTACATACAAAGATTCATTTCAAGAAATTATGATTGTAGTTTTCTGGTGCCATACTTTTGTTAGTAAGTAGTTATAGCCTACTATTGAAAGAAGCACCATATATGGAGCGCCAAGTGAGAATCTGCGATTTGCCTTTGTTATCATACGTTTTATACTACATATTTGATCTTTTTAGAAAACTAAACGGAAATACTTACTGCATAAGTAAATCAATAAATGACACATTTGAGTGAAACCCAGGATCCATCTTCGATATCAATTTTAGTCGATTGCAAAACAGAAAACTAGACCATTTTTCGAGAAAAACTGAAATTTGCTCAAATGTTATCAGCAATGTTCTTTCTTCACCCGACTTTTATTCTTTTGGTCGATAAAGTCCATGAAGTTGCCGTTTTGACAATAACGTCTCTATAGCTAATTGTTATATATAACTGAATTTTGTAATTGGGTGTCAACAGGCGTGACAAGATAAGAGAAAACTTTAATTATGAACCTAATTAATTTAAAACCGTTAATGCTATTTCGATTTATAAAGGGATAAATCATTTTGCGGTACAAATATTGTTTAACTTAAGTCATGCAAAACTCTGAAAGCCGGCGATTAAGTTCTCAATTACGCGTTTACTTTTGAAGAGATCAATTCAAATTATTGCGAAGAATTATTTCACGACTCCCAAAAAGAAAATGCGGGAGATAAACTCTCTTTGTGACAAATTACTAATTACTGTAAAATGTATTATAATATAAATAACAAGTAGGATTTTCAACTGAATTATCTGTTGTTATTACAAGCCATTTTTAATGGGTTAGATTATATAAGCTAAGGTTTATGGCCATATGACGGTGAAACACAGGTTTCCGTAAGCTCACTGAACTTCAGACTTCAGTCACTTTCTCACTGATGTGACGTGGCTTCCCTCTGTCTTTTCTATAAATGTTTTCATGGCAACTGTTCTGACAAGCTTTTTCCCCTTGGTGCCTGAACTACATGAATTTAAGGGTGCTACTAGATTGGCATCTAGGTCCGACACTTTTACTACTGAAATGGCTAAATGCAAGCGCCACTTCTACTCTTACAGTTTCTTTTCCTGCACTTCCCACCTGTGGAACTCCCTTCCATTTACATGCTTCCCTGATAACTACAATCTTCAAAAATCTAAATGCAAAGTCAATCGCTATCTCGTATCTTCTTGAATCCCCTTCAACTTTTGTTCTTTCCTCAATCCTCCCTATTCTGAGTTTTTTTTTCTTTCACTTCCACTCTCTGCAACACCCTGCGTACTAGTGGCATTCCTGTCGTTCTTGGTGTGAAATGATTTTTTAAAAATGTCGAGTCTGATCAGTACCTAGATGGGTGACCATTTGGCTGTCCGGGTGTTGTAATGGATAATAGCTCGGAATTGTTAATCGGAGAGTTCTAATTACCGTTGCGTTCGTTATATTCATTTACGCGCAAATAGGTATGGATCCACCTTTTCCTCCCCAGCTATGGGTTAATTAGTAAGACTTGTCCCACTAAACAATTATCTTTCTCCGCCCCAATTATTACAATCTAAAAATATTTTCTGGCTTTAAATAAGCTGGAAATAGTTGATAACCAGTAAAAAGCGAATCGATCGAATCCTATAACCTAGCGTGTGATGAATAAAAAAAAACAAAAAAAAATTGAAGTGTGCTTGTTCGAAAATGTGCTGATAAGTTACTGATCGACCAAGAAGAGATGGCAAATAAGTAAAATTTGATTATTTTGTTATATTTTGGGAACTGTTTCGTTACGAGAACTTTTCAGCACACCACGTAAAAGAGGCAAGAAAGAATTTGATAAAAATAAGGTCTATTGCAAATAATGTTTGTATTGTTAATCATACATTTCTGCACTTTTGATACAAACATCAGAAGAGTGATCCTATATTCTATAATCAAAAACAATGTTATGTTGTATAATTATGGGTTACGTGGTTTTATCTCTCCTTTCTTAGAGATATTCTCTTGATATGGTAATAGGTTACTCGAAGCTAATAAACGAAAATATCTAGTGATACCATGGCAATGGAATATCTCGTTAAGTAGTGAGAAATGGTTGGTAATACATCAGTTGTATTAGCTTTTTTATCCTTTTGTGTCGTGACCCTTTAGGACATGTGCGATCATGTTTCTCTGCATATTTCTCTTTTGTAGCTCGAAGTAATTTGTTTGTTCTTTACCGCGTTTATTTGTCTTTGTTCTACCAACCACTCACACAGACCCGTCAAGTAGATTACTTGTTTTCTTGCTTCTCATTCTTTTAGTGTGTCTTTGTGAGTTTCTGAGTCGCCCTCATTAGATATTCCAGAAAATTCGGCTTTCTGCTCGTAAGTATTTACAAGACAGAAGTTCTTGCCTCGATAAAAGACTTAGATTACTCATGCGGAAAATGTAGCCAATGTTATTTATTGTGACGATACTCGTAAAATAGATTTTAGGTAAATGTCGATATTTTCTTTTACTGTTTATCAACTCTTTGCAAACTATTTAAAGCCAAAATAAATATGTTTTTAGATGGTAAGAAATTTTTTTATATGTCCTAATTAACTCGTAGCTAGAGGAGAATGGGTGGGTTCATACCTTTTCCAAGGGTAGTTGCGTGTAAGGGAATATAACAAAGCTGAATGAAATGGAGTCTGGCTCTCCGATTTCCAACTCCAAGCCATTATCCATCTCACCACCCGCACATTCAAGCTTACAGCACCTGGTATTCCCAAACGGTCACCCATCTAGGTACTAACCAGAATTGGCGTTGCTTAATTTTGTTGATCGTACGAGAACCGGTGTTTCAACGCGATATGGCTGTAAGTCCTAGGCAAATGTTGAACTGTCAACTTTGCAGTGATCTTTTGGGTGGTTCCTTAACGCATGTCTCGTATATCTTTGAGTAGCTAATATCCGTTTTCAGTGTATGGCTTTAAAATACTGACAATACTTGTTCTTTGGTATTCATGTCAAATCTGGTTATTCGTGATAGTACGAGTGCAGTTGGTTGAGAGCCATCTTCCAAATAATACATTCTCATTGAAGTAAAAGGGATAGAAATATGCGGCTAGGCATGTTGTGCTCATTAACGAACAAATATGATTAGAGTAGCCTCTCAATGTTGAATAAGTCTTCTATTCCAATGGGAGAACGAATAAATCTTAATTATAATTTTATCAAACGTGTTAACGTCTTTGAGGTGATTTAAGGAAAGCATGTAAAATTTTAGGTATAAGAAAGTCTTCCGCAGGATATTTTTGGAGCAGCAGCAATTGTATAGCAACTTTTTTTTTTTAAGGGAACTTTTTACATGGGCTTAATATTTTATTTCCTCTTAAAATGACACTTGAACAAACTGAAGACCTCTTCAAAAACCTGATCTGATTTTGAATACGCATGACTGGCTACTATTGAACTTACTAATATATATGATGAAATTTTGAATCTATATGCCAGCCTTATCCGAGTTGAAAATAAATCAAACTCTATTATTCAATACATATTTTTTTTAAGTTCTTTCAGGACCTAAGCAATTGTGTCCCTTTTCAGATTGTTTTACTTTATCTGCGAATTGCAATGACTCCTTAGGAAAATTTCCTGGGTGGTTTCAAGTTGCCTTCATCATAGTTTTGAATTCAGACTAGTTATTCTAAACTGGCTGCTACCCAATACTACAAAACTTGGTCTACCCTACTACTTCCTTATCGTTACCGCATGTAAAAAGAAGACCTTGTGTCACGTCCTGCCTGAGTGGGGAGGCAGGTAAATTCTGTAAAGACAGAAAATTTTTCATGCAATTTATGTTGCACTGATTTTACAGAAACCAACTTTCCATAACTTATAATGCGTAATAAGAACTTGAAAGTGAGCCGTCCACACATATATGGAAATTGGCCTTGTGTCAGACAAATCTAAATACCTTGGGGCTTGCCTGAGCGAGTAGCTTATCTATGTCTTAAAGTTGGTGTTCGAGCCCCATTAAAAGGCAGGGTTTTGTATAGTTTTTTTCTTTAAGGCTGACACGTTTTCCTTACTTGAAAAATAGCAGTATACAAGCTTCCTAGTGTCATTTGCATTTCTTTCGTATTGAGGTAAACTTGGTAAAACATTTTATTGTTTTAACTCCTTACCAACTATAACTTCTAAACAATGGCTGTCTGACTCCACTGCCTCGTTTTAGTGTAAAGTTAACATGTCGTCTTTTGGAATAATTGGCCAGTCTACAAAATACATTCCATGTGGGCTTCTCTCTCACTAATTTTTTTTGCAGAGAGAAAAACGAAAACAAGGAACTGGTCGTGTGAAAGGCCAGCACCACTGGTATTCTGTATACGACAATTCGTGTCAGGTCAGTTGTCAAGTTTGCCGTTGTAATTTCTAACTTTGTCAGATTGGCATAAGAATATACACATTAATCGAAAAGAAATAAGTCTCATCGTTATATTTATTATGGAGATATTTACAATTTGCTACCCTCTTGTGGATTTTCTTGTGACAACTTCCTTTCTCGTTTTGTAAGGAACTGAATTTTCTTGGTGGGTTTATTTTAAAAGACAGTCTCAGCTACCCAGATTCGCTGCGTACACTTACTATCACACCCATTATCTTGTACCGCTGCCTCGGAAGTAATCCATCTTATTAATTGACTTTTGTAATAGTTACAGGAAAATTATCCCAATGGCAAATGTGTGCCAAATTTAGCGACTATCATGCCCCCGCCCCGACACGCTCTAAAACTGAAATATTTTTTCTTTACAACACTTTCTATTAAACACTTTCCCGACGAACCGGACCAACAAGTGATTTTTTAAGCTCTGTCTAATATCATTTGGCTCTAGAGAGGTATACGCTACTGAATCAGCCTTATCAAGCATGGTGACTTTAATGTAGCAGAAGCGTCTTTGTACTTTAAGAGATGATCGGGATATTATCTAGAAAATACTTTACTCGTAACGTAAAAAGAAAAAAATGGTGGCTATATGTAATTTTGTTATTGTAATGATTATATTTTTTTTATATAAGTAACCTAGGATTTTATCTATACAATTAGATCTATTGTTGCATGGAAGAAAATATCAAAAATCTGCTACGAAATAAATAAATATTCTGTAACCCGCTTGCCTTGATCGACCCACTGTCTTTCTCTTTCTCCACATACTCTCCTTTACTACTCCTATCTGCTCTTCCTCCAACCCTTCTATAACCCCATGCGTGATAGTGGCCTCCAGCCTTGCTTGGGGTGATACGCTTAAAAAAAAAAAAAAATTACATCTGGTTCCTATGGAAACATCCGATTCCCATGGAAACCACCAATGCTACATAATCACGAGTAAAATGCTTCCACCATATGGCTTGAGTATAATCCCACCAGAATTAAACGCGCTATAGATGATAAAGAGCTCGTACATTGAATTTAGGTGACTCAATAAAACTGGTAAAATTTATAAGTTCAGTCAAAGGAGATTTAATTGTTGTTTTTTTTCCAAGATGGATGCACTAATAATGGCTGAACAGTGTTATTATTTAATTGTTCAGCCAGAAGCATATAGTTTTCTTAAGATCTTAAACATCTACTCAATATAATTACACGAACATGGCACAAGAAAATGAATGAGTTTTTGTTTTATAACATAAAAAAGATTTATCACAGTAGTATGATGGTTTTATATCGACTGTACCTTTTTCAGACTACTTGATTATTCGTGGACATTGTTTGAAATCAATAAAGTTAATGACTGCCAAACATCCTTACAAACAATAGCAGTAAATCGACAAAATCACCATGGCTGCAAGTGATGAGCAAAGACGATAAGCCAGAATAGAAATCGTACCTTTTGGTTTTGATTGTAATATGCTAAATGTATCAAACGATTAGCTATATTTATGTATACTGTTAAGAGACAATAACCGTTTATGTAACATCCGGTTGACCCCTACCATGCTTCTTTTAAGTTTTTTTTCTGCAAATTAATAAATTTAATTTTATAGCACGGTATTTCTATCTTAGCGAAAAAAGACTTAAGACTTGCTTATGTCTAGAATAGCTTTTTTAGAGTTCTGTCAAAACTTTAAGCATATTCGGTTATTGTAAGGAAAATAAGGGAAAAGTAATATTCGACTGCGAATCTGCACCATTTTGAGAATGGTCTACTTGAAAATTGGTTGGGGCTTCTACCTAATCAACTTAATATTATTTAGTACAAAAAGTCAGGTTTATGTAATGTGTATATTTTAATTTAAACCACAATATAAATGGGATTTTGACTTTGATTCAGAATTTTTCTCCTCCAACTTTAATTCATCTGAGAATGAAGTATTTCTCCATCAGTTGATTACTTTGTGTGTGTTGAAAAGCTCTCGGCTCGACTAAGAACGGACGAAAATAATGTTTGGTTATATTTTGTAAAGTATGTCGGTACGAGAACTCCCACTAACACATATACTCACTCACTCACACACGCTCACTACCTCATACTATTGTAACTTATACATATTGACTTAACATCATTCCATACACTTCAATTGCATTAATATTAAATTTTTATTTAATAAAAACTCCATTTTTATCATAACTTGTCGACCAGTTACATGTGTCTTGTATGTAGTCTGAATTCATTTTGAATATTTCGATTTAAAAGATTTTACTGAATACATTTATCAACTACTTACAGATAATTTCTACGAAGCATGTCTGAAAAGTAAGATACAAACATTAACCCATCCAAGATGCTTATTACTCTGCAAATAAAACATTGTGCAAATGTTACTAGTCTTACTGGACTATTTTCCCCCTATGTAGTCGTCATTAAGACAACACCTTGTCATATATGTGCACAAACGCATAATTATCTTCCTGGAAGAAAATAGCGTCAAGTGACTGAAGCCAGCCTTGGATCTCTGCAACATCAACTCTATCTGCGCAGAACAGTTTATAGAATAAAGCAGATGATAATGTGAAGACGCTAAAGTTGATTTCGTTAACTGGAAGCATTCATCTCCCCCTCTCGTGATGAAAATGAAATAGACCTAGTAATTCTTCTCGAGTAAATCTAGAAAAAAAACAGCCTTGTTTTAAAGATGTATTCGTTTTAGTTTTTGTTCCTTTTTATTTTTCTTATCTATTTTTAAGTCTTTTTGTAAAACCTGTAACAGGATTTATAGCTATTGAAAGAAATGTGCAGTAGATTTTTTTACTTTACTGAGGCATGAAAGCCACGGAATAGACAATTTTCTATGTGATATATAGACGCCATTAAGTTTAACTTAGTTTGAACCCAAAACAACCGCTTTCAATAAAAGATTGTAGTCCTTACTTAGTAATAGTTTGTGAGACAATCTTGCTAACAATTCGTGTGTCGATGTAAACTGATGTGTAATACACAATTTTCTTGTTATTAGGTTGGTGCAAAAATAATGTCGTTTTCTCACATGAAGTTGAACGTCAAAAAACGACATTATTTTTGCACCAACCTAATACTTACCACAACCAAGGAAAAGACTGAAAGAAAACGATAAATCAATGAAATACCATTACTGGATTTTAATTATCTATCATCGTTTCTCTCTTTTTGAATTGATAACTTTCCAAATTCAAAATACTTTAAATTATAATTCAATCTTTCATGATATCTGCACTTGAACTGATCTTTTAAATACGAGTTCTTCATATCGAAATTGTGTTGTTTTTTCCTCTGCAAATAGAAGAACAGATGTGTATTTGGATAATTTCTGACTCGATCTTTTTCTTTTAATAATCTTATAAACCGGCAACACCTTGGGTGGGCGAAAAACTCTAGACATGAACGACCGATTAAATTAAGCGTAATCCCTTTGACTGACATGTTTGAATAATCTGTTTTGCATTCCTTTCTATATGTGAACCAAACAAAATTCTAGAAATAAGTATTACATACCAACATATGTTCACATTCTACCATACTGCAAAAAAAGACTTGGTTATTTTTTTACCATAATAACAAAAGTCTCGCATAATCATTTTGACAGAATGAAACTTATTTATCAAAGACAAATAACTAGCATTCGTAAAGATGTTTTTTTCATCCTTTTTGTTCAATTCTTCGTTAGCGTGTTTCATGATTTGTCTTTAAATTGAACTTTCAAATATTAAGACACAAATGGAAATATTCAGACTTATCCCTATTTTCTAACCTTTAATAAGACCTTTTATCTCGTTTGAAAATTAACTTAATTTATTATGTCGACACTAAAATTCATTGTTTTTTTTTGTTTTTATTTTGTTTTTTGGGGTTTTTTTTTTGTTTTTTGGGGTTTCTTTTTGTTTTTGGGGTTTTGTTTTTGTTTTTTTTTTGTTTTTTTTAATACTTATCAGATATTATCAGATGATCATCTGGAGATTATTTACAAAGCTTTTCTTTGTATGGTAAATAAACCACATTGTTTTCAGTACCTACTGTCTTCCATGTGTATTGTCCCCTCAGGACATAGGCGACTATGGCTCTCCACAATTTCCTATCCTTTGTAGATCTTAATAAATTTTATCTTATCTCTCCTAAGCCTTACTCTGCTATCCATTTACTCAAGCACGCTAGACAGGTTATGCATTGTTTTCTTCTCTCCCTCTTACCTTCAATGTGTCTTGTGAATATTAAATTTTCCAAGTCCCCTTTCCTCAACATGCACCTTAGAAATTTCGACTATTTTCCTGATGTTATTAGGTTGGTGCAAAAATAATGTTTTCTCACATGAAGTTGAACGTCAAAAAACGACATTATTTTTGCACCAACCTAATAAATATATGTCCTTTTTGTTTTCATTTTTTTCTATAACTTTGTCGTTATTGACATGTTTAGTTCATGGTATTCTCAGCATCCTTCTATAAGACTATATTTCTGTTACTTAGGTCTCTTCTGTGAGGAGATTGTCCAGCATTTACTGCCATATAGGAGGAATGATTTTACGTAACAGTTCGGTAGTCTTTTCTTTGTTTCTAACAAAATATTTCTGTTTCTTAATACTTTGCTTAGCTTTTTGAAGGCCGCTTTCCCTATGTAATTGCGACTTCGAATTTCAGTGTCGCACTTTCCATCCTCTGTTAAATCACTTCCTAGATATTTTTAAATTGTACTACTTGTTTGCTTTTGGAATCTCCAATTTGTAATTTGCATGTTAGGCTGTCCCTTTTGCTAACGACCATTCATTCAGTTTTCTTGCAGTTAATGTTTAGCCTTTTCTTCTCACTTTCTTTCACTACTTCTGTAGGAGTTCCTATAGTTTCCTTTCTGTGTCTGCTATCAAAACTGTGTTATCTGCATATCTTATGTTAACATTGAGGCTGCCAGTAATGAATCCTGGTACGAATACTAATTCTCTCAGAATCACCTGACTATATAGATTGAATACGTCCGGTGAGAAGACGCACACTTGTCTTACACCCCTTTCTGGTTTTGTATATTTACTGAACTCATTTTCTATCCGTATGCAGGCAGTCTTCTGACAGGATAGATTCTGGATTATTCTAATATTCTTCCTAAATATGTCAAGGTTACTTAGCGATTGCAACAGTTTTTATCAAACGCTTTTGAAGTACTTTATAGGTTCACTCCCAGGTAACATGATGCGAGTTAGTTTTAGCGTGTCTTTACTGTAAACTCAGTCATCATGTTGAAGGTAGAACCGATTGTCAGCATTTTTAAGATGAGGAATTATGATTATACATCGATTTATTCGAAATGTTTTCATCTCTGCTATAGATTTCACCTGACAAAGCGTCCTATCTATTTTTTCGGATATCATATCAGTTGATCCAGTTTATTTTATTCTGGTGCTAATTATTGTGTATGGATTTCAGTCCCTCATCCAAAGCGTGAACATCAATGCTACCATTTACAGCCATTTCAGAACCGCAGTGGAAGATTAGGTGCTA
Organism: Acanthosepion esculentum; assembly: GCA_964036315.1. Classification (NCBI taxonomy): domain Eukaryota; kingdom Metazoa; phylum Mollusca; class Cephalopoda; order Sepiida; family Sepiidae; genus Acanthosepion; species Acanthosepion esculentum. Next base: position 42,419,582 of record OZ038486.1, on the reverse strand, counting down.
TACTTTTAGCGCTTTTTTAAAAAAGTTCGTAATCACAACGGCTTTGTATCGCTTTGATAAAGTTTTATTTTATATTATTTTAAGTAGTTGAGATTATAATTTGTATATTTTGAAGGGAATGTTATTTCTGGAAGATGACGTAAGATCAGATTACTTTTATATAAGTAAATATCTGCCTATTAAACTTGGTTTAGTCTGTTACAAAACCATAAATGCGGGACATTCGATATACCTGTTCATGGGTAAAATATTAAATCCTTCTATATGAATGACGAGTTAAGTATTCAGTTGGACATATATTGGCTTGTAAGATATTGTAAGACCCTCCCCATCAAATTATAACACTTTGGAAGTCATTAATCCATCTCTTCATTTTTCAGTGTATGAAATAGCAGAGTAAACTTGGATAAGAGGAATGGGTTTTAACAGACACACCCACTGCTGTAGCAGTACATTCTGTGTCTCACCCCAGCGACCCTGCAATGGGTTATGGGATGCATGCCTTATTTCAGTGAATAAAATTGATACTTTTAAAATCTTCAATAGGATGTGGGAGGAAGGACTATAATAATGATAATACTTTTACTAGTAACCATTTTTAAATATTCTGTCCTTACAGGGCCTAGGTGATCATGGTTCTCCACAGATTCTTTTGCTTTTTGTACCTGTGAAATGCAAAAACTTTTGAAATAGTGAAATTTTGGTCAAATTTGAATTTTTAATTTTAAATTCAATGTCAATCGCTATCTTATGTTTTAATTCCTATTCTTTTGCTGTTTTCTCTCCTTAATATTTTTTTCTCATTCTTTCCGACTCGATAACCCCTTGCGTCTTAGTGGCTTCCAAGCCTTGCTTGGAGCGAAATAATTAAAAGAAATAAAATAACAATGACTAAGTTGGAAGGCTTTTTTTTTTCTTTTTTTCAAAAAAAACAAGCCTTCTAAGCCTTTTTAAAAACAAAAACAAAAAAAAGAAACAAAACGTTTTTCTAATAGATTAGTCGGTTTCATATAAAATCTAAAGGTTCTTTTTAATAAGACTGAATACCGGGGACGTGAAATTCTGAATGACTTCCTGTTCGTCTGTCACTATAAGCAATGCGGGGAAAACCGTGACCGAACTATTATCTGACTTTATTTTTAAATACCAGCAGTTTTTGTCCACCTGGATTATTCAGGCCATCATTTCTTTCTTTCTCTACTTACAAGTTAGGTTTTTTTTCCTATTTTATTACAATACCATAAGCTACATTACTCGTCAGTCGTCCTCGACCTTAATAAATCTGAGCACTACTCTCTCAGCACTGAAGATATTGCTCTCTTGTGTAATACCATATTATGTACATCTTTTTAAAAATTACCTCTTCCATAAATTCTTATTTTCACTGTCTGAAATGTGTATGATATTTAAAAAAACAAAAAAAAACAAAAAACTATAATCCGACAGAGATGGCATATATTATTTCTGTATAGGCTTCAAGTATTCTCTAGGTGTATATGTTATCTATGTGTATAAAAATATTCTCTTTATAAGGCATTGCAACTTGATTAGTCATGTATTTGAAGTGTAAATGATGAGAACGGTCTTGTGACTTACTACGTGGCCGAAGTGGTTACGTAATTTCTACTGCTGGTACGATTTTGAATGTGGATTTTTATTTATTTATTAATCGATTTAGACAGGCCGGCAGATCATCTGATCTTGGAAGTTCGGCATAACATGATATTCCTACACATATTTTTACCTTTAGACTAAGCTTAACTTAGTAAAAATTATTTGAATAAAAAACCGTCGAAAATCAGATGACAATGGCCGTTAAACTAGGAACATTTAGATAATTTCTTTAATCCCTAAAAGATTTTAACCCTGATACCATTGTTTTGTCTATTCAGAAACTTTATGCCTAGAATCTCATTCAATTTTGAAATATTGTTATAAATTGACCTTAAGGGCACTTTCTCCTAATCTTGAAAGGCAAATGTTAATTTAGTTCTGCAAATTTTTAATGAATACACTATTCAAGTATTATTGACCTTAGGAAAACAAAAATATTTGCCTAATTTTGCAGAAGTTGCAGAATATATATAAACATATTTTATATTTGGTGGACAATAATGAATTTTAAAACGCCATATAAAGGTTGTCGGCTTAGAAATAAATACTGCAATCCACTTAGAATGAATGAAGAAAATTTTAGATTTCTCTCTGTATTCTGTGACTGGTTAGAATCCTGGAATAGCATTTCTGGAAGAAATGGCAAATTAACAAAGGAAACTTTCACTGCTTTGCATCATACAACCTATGCATTTCTAGAACTGACCCAGTATTGCATAGAAGAACTGAAAATGCTGTACATATTACCAGGCAAATTTCAAACTGATCACCTTGAAGCAAGGTTTGGTCAGTACCGGCAACTTAGTGGGGATCAGTATAATATCTCGATACAGCAAGTGTTTGAGTGTGAAAAAAAATTAGAATGCAATCAGTTTTAAAATTGAGCTTACCATTTAATCAGCAATGCATTAAAATTGATTTAAAGAGTTTACAAGAACCGTATAAAGATAGAATTGATGTTAAAGAGGATGATGTAAATAATTGTAGATAAGTTCTACCTGTAATACTATACTTAGCAGGTTATTGCTGTAATGCAGTTTTTAAGAAAATTAAATGAAGTAGTTGCAAAGATTTAATATCTGTAAGTGTAAGAGATAATGTGGAAGAAATACCTGAAATAAGCAGCTATTTTCAGGGGTTAATAGAGGTTCTCTCTTATATTCTAATGATAAAACTATAAATTTTGTTCTCTATAATTATGTAGTCATTAATAAACTGATAAAAAATCATTCCTTTCTTCATTCAGTAAATCAAAGAAAATTAGCCATGAATATAACATTGAATGTTTTTTGGCAGATTATGAGCTTCTTTTGATGTTGACACTTGTGATGAGGGTCACAATATAGAAAAAATACAAAGAATGTTTGTCTGGAGCTCTACAAATGCTCTTTTAAATAATTTTTGTTCTAGGTAAAATAATAATATTACAAGTAACAAGTTAAGCAAAAAAAAAAAAAGAAAACTTCAAACATTCAGCTAAATTTTGTATCAGTAACCTATTTTTCCTAAAGTATTAATTTATTTTAAAATCTATTTATTGTTTGTATCTAATTTATTTGCTTGTTTGTATTTGTTTGTTTAATTATTTTATTTATTCAATTGTTTGTTCCCTAATTCATAATTCAGTTGTTACTATATTTGAGTAATAATCTCTTAATGATTACAAAACTTACAGAATAATTACTAAAATTGTAATAAAAACATGCAAATTAAAACAATGCTGATTATGATTTAAAAGTTTTTTTCAAATGTGAAACAATTAAAATCATGAAGGAATTTCAGTCTTAAAATTGTCTGTCTGTAACATATTTTTCTATAAGTATTATTTGAATTTTAAATCTTTTTTGTATCAAATTTATATACTTTCTTGTATTTAGTTTATTTGTTTCTTATTTATCATTTACTTGTAATTTGCTCGTCTGTTTGTTTGTTTCCTAATTGAGTTGTTGCTGTATATAGTGTAAGAATAATAATCATTAATACTTACGATATTCTAACTTTACAGAATAAGTACTAAAATTAAGATAAAAACATGCGAATTAAAACAATACTGATTATGATTTTTAAAATGTTTTCAAATTTAAAACAAATAAAATAATGAACGAATTTCAGTCTTTAAAATTTAATGAAATGTAAAATGATGTTTAATTTCTTTACTTTAAAACATTTTTTTTTCTTATCGCTTATTTTTTTAAAAATTATTATGAAATAAAGTTCTGTATAAAATCCAATTCTGTTTCTTTCTTTTATAAATGTATTTTTAAAAAGTTTTCTAAAACCAATTTTTTTCTTACAATTTTTCGTTACATTATGTATGGACCACTTTTGTGACGTCACGTCATTATCGAGCAGGCCTTCTCTATCGGTGGCCACGACTCACTACGCTTGGTCAGTTGCGTGTTAGTGAGGTTATTTACACTATACTTGAAAGTTTTTGAATTAAGAGTTGTCCTTCTCTTAGACCAATTGCCACCCAAGGCTATAGGATCCAGTCTGTCCTGCTGTTTGCCTATAGCTGAGCGAGAAGAGATGGTTTCATACCTTTGGCAAGACTATTTGTACATAAGTGAATATATCTGACTAGAATTCGAACTCTGCTCTCCGATTCCTCAATTCGAGTCGTTATCCGTTGCTCTATATTAATGTTTTCGATTATTGTAATTAATAGTTACATTGTTTCTTTACTCTTTGCGCAAATTATTAGGTCATCCCATAAGTTCTGTCCAAATTTTAACTTTTTGTTAAAAATGAACGAAATTTAAAGAGTATTTTATAATGTCTAATGGAGCTGAACATTATTTTTATGTTTAGATGCATTTAAACTGATCAAATATTATTTCAGAGAACAATAAAATTAAATTTTGTTTGATTAAAACCCTTGGAAGTACCCAAGAATCATTTGGGCCACATAATGCTTTATGAGTTCAAGAAAGGAAACTCGGCAGCCGAAGCGGCTAGAAACATTCACTCAGTTTATAGAGAGGAATGTGTGAATGAAAGAACTTGCAGAAGATGGTTTGCAAAATTCAGAGGTGGAGATTTCACCATTGAAGATGAAGATCGAACCGGACGTCCAGTTGAGTTTGATGAAAAGCTTCTTGAAGCAGCCCTTGAAGAAAATTCTGCTTTATCAGTTGAGGAATTGGCAGTGGTTCTCATTTCAAACCATACAACTGTTCATCGTCATCTTCGGCAACTTGGAAAAGTTCCTAAACTTGGAAAATAGGTGCCTCATGAATTGTCTGAAAACAACCTCAAATCCCGAATTGACATCTGCTCTTCTCTCCATTCTTGCCAACTTGTTTCACCTTTTTTGGATAGACTTGTGACTGGCAACGAAAAATGGATCTTTTATCGAAATGTTAAGCGTCGTAGACAGTGGCTTGGGAAAGGGCCACAGCCGAGAAGGGAACTTCATGGGCAAAAAGTTCTTCTTTCAATCTGGTGGGATTGCCAAGGAATAATCCACTTTGAATTCTTACCACCTAATGCAACAATTAATGCTCAAATATACTCTAGAGCATTTGAACCAAGCTTTGAGGAAAAAAAGACCTGTTCTAGTGAATCGAAAACGGGTGATGTTTCATCAGGACAATGCGCGACCACACACAGAAAGAATCACGTCACAAAAGATCGAAGAACTTGGTTGGGAGAAAATTCCTCATCCACCTTATTCTTCCGACCTTGCTCCTTCAGACTACCATTTGTTTCGTAGCTTACAGAATCATTTGGAAGAAACATCTTTTGTATCACAGGAAGAGGTTAAAACTGACATTTGTGAGTTCTTCGAATTTTACAGTAATGGAATTAGTAAGCTTGTTAATAAATGGAAGGAAGTCATAGATAATCAGGGGAAATACATTGTTGATAGAATCTGTAATTAAATGGAACATTTGGTCACTTGATTTCTTTATTCAAAATTCAGACAGAACTTATGGGATGACCTGATATATGACTGAGATGAAGTTTCACACGTTCACTGGACAAATATCACAAGTGTTATCATACCAAAACCTTTATTTTAAATTTGTTTCAGTTGACAGTGATGAATTTCCACCTTGAACTCTTCGTAGCTGAAGAGGATTTGAAGAGAAATGGAAAAAAATCTCATCCACACTGTTATTAATTCTAAGATTGCACATATTACGTAGGTCACTGACAATGTAATTGATTCTTTCTAAATTGCTCAGAATTGGAATGGCTTTGTTAGTTTTACAATTCATGAGTTGAATTAGGCACTGGAGAATCGTAATATTGAACATTAATAATACTTCTTTGATGCGTAACAAAATTGTACTATTGTGGTAAATGCTGTTGAATTATATATGTTTTGCGTGAACATGCTGTTCAGGTTCCTAAAACTGAGTTTCAATACCAAGAATGTATTTTCATCTCAACGCTGTAACTCCATCAGTGATTTTCAAAATGATGGTATAAAATATATTTCATACTTTAAGTGATTTAACTGATTAATAACGTCTTACCAGATCATATGTTTTCTAGATTAATCGTATGTGATATATGAACCATGAAAATATCTGTTCTTAATTTATTTAAAACGAAATCTACATTTAGCTAAGAAATAGGTAAAAATCGTCATTCTAAAAAATAGTCATGACCTCGTTGAACCGGTGCTGCTGGATACGAGCACAGGATATAATGGACTAGTTATTGTTACAAAACATCTTTATTCCAACTCCATGCTTTCCAGCCAACTGTAATCTTAAAAAAATCAAATGCAATGTCAATCGTTATCTATTGTCTTCTGTTCTCGTTCCTTAATATTTCTTTTTTCTTTCACGCTCTGTAACTCCTTATGTCTTAGTGGTTTTATTGCCTTGACTGGGTTGAAATGATTTTTAAAAAAAAAGGTATATTGTAAATTAATTAACTCGTAATGTTCTAAAAAGAATAAATATATATATATATATATATATATATATATATATATATATATAATTTTTTTTTTTTTTTTTTTTTTTTTTTAAAGCTTATACTTTGGGTAATCCATAAAAGGCTTAACAGGAAATTTTTGTAACAACTATCTCGGTGGTCTGATGACTATGCGATTTATTTTCTTTTTGTATTTAACCTTTTATACTTGCGATCTTTTAATATACTTTCTGGCGATCGATAATCCGTTTACCATGGATCTTTTCAAATGCGTAAAAAACTGGAAAGAAACAAATATCGCAATTGTTAAGACAAACATTTTATCTCGGGCTTTCATTAAAGGACCATTGTTCATTATTAATATTACAAGCTTAACAATGCTATCTTCAGATGAAGTGAATCGGTTCACGTCGTGAATTGATGTTTACAAATGAGTAAAAGCGGATGACTAACAGCAAACTTTTTTTTTCCTCCGGCAACCGTCTAATTTCCTACTCATATGCAATCAAGCTAATAATTTCGGATATATATATATATATATATATATATATCCGTTAATACTCGCCCGATTCCTGCAGAATGACTGAAATAGGTAATAATAACGTGTTATCTATTTTTCTTTAAACTCCGACTTCTTGAAGAACCAGACATTTGCATATATTAAACATAATACTTGTTTTCTTGTCTCTTTGCTTTCTGAGCAAAGTGACTAAGTTGGTCGAATTGGAATTGTTTCTTTTTATTTTTCGAATCTGAATTTTTTTTCCCTCTAGGTTTGACCATTTAGTATCCAATCGAAATATTCCAAATTAGTTTTTAACACCGTCTCCTTTCTTGTCAGTCTAATTAACTGAACACTTCTATTAATCATATCAAGACTTTAATTAAAAATCCAGCTAATAACTTAGCCGGGCTACTGATTATTGTTCGGTCGACTTTCTTATATTCGGACTGTTATGAGAGTAAACATATGCAATTTGTTCCTATCTTTTTTTAATTCTTTCCCCGCCCATATTTTTTTTGTTCTTTTCATCTCTTATCCGTCTGATTTTGTGTTTGTGGATTCCTCACCAGCCTAGGCCAGATAGGATAACCGTATCCTCACAGCTGGAGACATTGAATTTGATAGATTTCAAAATGTTTCTTTCTCATATATATATATATATATATATATATATATATATATATATATAATGTGATGAAAATGGTTTGATTATAGTTAAGCAGGGAATGGTCTTAATTCTAATGAAAACCATCGAATTATAGAACAAAGTCGAATCGCTCTTTCTCTCTCTTTCTCTCTCAGCCACAGGAGATCCTTGAGCAGCGTCTTTCTTCATTCAAGATTCCATCTTTCATCTCTCAGATAGAAAATAGGAATTTTTTTACGGATGACTTAAGCACAAGACACCATGTGCTCAATGGAATCTCAAAGATTACAGATAAGCAAGATTTTGAAGTGTGCCCTGCACAGTCCCTAGATCTATAGCCGCAATACTGATTTATCATGAGATATGTCCTGGAATGATCCAGCCATTTAATATTAGCGAACATGTAGCCTACTTAGGGCAATGGCGCCTTAGTCTCTTTCAATATACTCTAATGGGCAGCACAGAAGCCTTTTCCGTGATCCCTTTCATCTTTCAAAACTGTTTTCAAAATTCTTACCGGGATCTCTTTCAGCTACCTCACTGTATCGTCTAATCTTGTCTATAGTATGAAATCTCCCTTTCAATATCGCTTTGTCCAAAGGATCCCAAATATGAACAGTGAAAGGAGAGAGGGTGATATATCTGGGTAAGGAGATATTTGCCAAAAACAAAATCTACTAAACGTGAAAAAAAATGGACAGGTACAATATCATGGTTAATGCAAACAATAATACATTTCCCAAAATCACTCAGTGACGTCTGTCAACTGAGCAAACCCAGAAGAGAGTACCTGTTCTAGCATGCGCAGTAATTTCCCCTCTGGTTGCGAAATTACATCAGTACCGTGCGAATGGTTCTTTAAATATGCAAAAATGTCTTCATCCCTCCTGGACAGAGCTTGTATTCTTCTCCGGCAGTGTCTTCACTCGTTACCCGAAAGCTTTCGTTTTAAAATGATACGATATTGGCATTTTTATTTTTTTCTGCATCTCTGATTTTTTATCAGTATCAGATTAATACAAAGCTGTGTGGGAGATTTGAAAGAAATGTTAAAATATATACTTAGTCTTATGTCAAGTATTCCTTTACGGCAACAAGAAAAAATGAAACCTACCTGATTTCTATTAACTCTTGAATTACCTTATGATCATTTATAATCCCTGTCTCTCTCTTTTAATCGACGGAATGATGGAATCATGAGTAAATGTAAGTTGTGCAAGAAATTCTACCATTAAAAATAGAGAATGACCATTAACCCTTCCCAAACTAAAGTTATTTCTAAATTTTACCAGTTTTAAGATAATCGACGAATTTAATTTATCTAATTAATTCCCTCTATACGATGTGTATTTTGATAGGCTTATTCTCATCCGTTATGATAAACATTTTTACTTACAAATATTTTGTTTTGGTAGTTCCATGGAAAACGGAAAGCAATAAATTATTCATATCGTATATGGCCAGCTGGGTCAAGTTAGTCCATCTTCAAAAAGTTAAATTATTTTTTTTATGTTAGCGAACTCAATTTCGTAGCTATCTTTTTCGTCTTCATTTTTCTGCTTTACATCACACTATGCTAGAAAACATTCTTTCATCAGCATAATAACTGCATGCAAGTTCGGTCAGTTTCCGAATATTACAATAATTATAATTTACTACTTTTTAAGGCAACAACAATCTTGTCTTAAGAAACCATTTGCTCTCTTTTTATGTGAAAATTAACATAATATCTGCTATCTTCATTTTGAGTGTTTTGTAAATAGGTAGAAAAAATTTTACCAGGTGGTAGTAGTATTAGGTTGGTGCAAAAATAATGTCGTTTTTTGACGTTCAACTTCATGTGAGAAAACGACATTATTTTTGTACCAACCTAATAGTAGAAGGATGATAACAAAAAAAATTGAACCGACTTATAATTTACTAAGTTAAGCGTGAAGATTGCTACAACAGGCAAGATGCAGTCATTTATGACTCGATCAAAAAGAATATTAAGCTTTTTTTTCTTTTTTAAACATAATTAAAAACGTCTACGCTATGTCACATCTATTTATTTAACTTTTATTATATATATATATATATATATATATATATATATATATATATATAGTGTGTTTAACAGAATTTGGCGAGGCTGGCCTGGAATGTATATAAACAGTAATAACGTATGTGAACACCTGAAAAATGAATTAAAGAAAAAATATCTAGGGAATATATTTACATTCTAGCTTATAAACATTTTGGAAAAACTTTATTTGTAGAGTAAAAATGGCACATGCCTGCTAGCTTTTTTTTTCTTAATTTGTTTTACTAATAACAGCATGTGCGTGCGATAAGAATTTAGCTATAATAATAAAAACCGTTTACTCTCATTTTGTTTTCACATCTGTTATTCTGTTGTCTTACACAATAAGCCACACGCACACCAGGAATTTCCTGCTGCTTATCTGTCGTAGAGTAGAATAAATATAAATCCTACCGGATTGTTGCGACAGAAAAAAAAGCAACAAAATAATGATTCGTGAAAAATTCTATCGGATAGACGAACAAATGAGAATAAATTGACTCCATTGCCATAATGTAAAATTTTGGCAGCTTGGACTCGCGTTCAATGCGTAACAACTCCAGAGAGGTGAGAACTAAAATGTTCTCAGTCCGACCTAGAAATATTGTCTCAAAAGAATTACTGGTGTTTATTCAAATTTGGGGATCTGATGAATCGCACTCCAAAATCCGCACTTTGCAGCGCCCCACTCGTAAATATCCTATTGTCTTGGGCTCTTTTTCATTCGGTTAAAATGAAGCTCTTGCTTCGTGACAGTCTAATTATGATTTAATAGTCGGGTAACTTAATGCTAAATAATCAGTTATCCTATTACCTAGCGTTAAGGTGTGAAATGATAATTGATTGGTTAGCGCTAAGTAATCAGTTATCCTAGTATTTCATGTTTGCAAAAAATAGATTTAAATAAAATTTAAGCAAATTTATAACAAATAGCAACGTAAGGATTTTTGTATTTTTCCTATTCACGTATACTAACTACAACATTGTGAAATGGCAGGATAATGATGAGTCAGATTAAATGTTCATTTTACTACTCTATATCTTTTTGTTCATCTGTGTAGAGAAGGAATGTATGCATCATGGAGCATTAGTGTATTTTTTTTAAATATATAGAAAGTAAACTGGTTAAAAACCGCAGCGTTTGGCTAGAATTAATCTTATCACCCATTGATAACAAACATTTTCGTTGTTTTGACTGTTTAAATTAATTTTACGGACACTTGACTTTTAAAAAAGGCATATAATATAAAAAAAAATAAAAGAGAGGCCTGATTGGGATACTTTGGTAAGCGTCAGGTAGTGGTATATTTTGGTATTCACCAGACTAGTACTCTCGAATTAATGCATCTTTGACTGGCAGGTTTCCCAGTAAACATTATGGGTGGGGCCCTTCATTTAAAAGTGCTTATGTTTTATTATCCGTGTTATATGCCCGCCTTTCTATCAACCTTTTGGTTTAAGCAATGTGAATTCTTTATCAAGTATTTCAGCTTTAAAACCTAAGCAGTGTGTGTATTTATGAAATGTCCAGTAAATGGCACGTATTTTACATTCAATATTAGAAATGCATGTTCAAGTACGAAGAATATGTTTGTATTGCTTTTACTCTTCCCCCTCCGAAGATATGTTTACGAAAACAATTTGTAATTAATAAAATTATTTTTGCGATGTGAAACATTGTCAGCCATTATCAATTTTTGATTCCTTTTCCTTTCTCTGGTAAACAATGCCTATCAAATATAAACATTAATTTTAGTGATTACAGTAGACCCTAAAATGACTTGGAATTGAATCTTAATTCTGTCAAGAGTTATGGTAAAACTGTAATACGTTTTTGAATGTGACAAGATGTAAATATTGTTGCATTATATTAAACAACGGGTTCTTTTTTTTTCTTGTTCAATACGTTAATATTTTTTCTCTGTGGACGAAACTGTTTTCATCACATATGAATCCTGCTCCTTACTCTTCTCAACTTGCACGAAATTTTCTTAAACAAAGCAACCAATTTTAGGAATCTCATGCGATTCTGATTGGTCCTGCAACTTTTCCATCGGTTCCACTAATTCCAAAGCAGACAGGTTTATCACAACACAAGCTTTCTATCTCGATTTCATCTAATTTAAACTTGTGCTGAACTAACTTCAACTTATAATATTTATTCAATATATTGAAGTCAGTATCTTAAATAGATTGTGAGTTTATAGAACGAAACCTAAAATTTGCTACACGAATTACCTCAGAAATATTTGGGCGATCAAAACACTGAGGTAGACTACAATATAGACAATTGTCACCTGAGTGGATGAGACCAGGTATTTAAAGCTGGTTTCTGAAAAGACGACTTCAATTGGAAGTCTTTGATTTGAAGTAGCTTTTTCATTCGGATTGTTGCAAAATGCTTGCTTTCGAAATGAGTGATTTTTTTTTTCTTGCAAAGCAGATAAACAAACGAACGATAACTGAGATGAACATTGAAAACTGTAGCCAACATCTGGTGTGCAACAGATTCAGAGAAGCAAATCAATGACTCACTTTATTCTAGTTTGTCACGTACTACTTCATCGAACTCAAGTGAAACGGTTACTTTCGAGGTTGGCCTAAATGTACACAAAATGAATGGACTCTATTTTAATCTGCTGTTAGTTATTGTGCGTTATTTGATCGAAGAGCAATTTCGATCGCTAAAAGAATTTGAACGCTTTTTCTTTTTTCTTTTTCTGCAGTTAAAACGTGAGCTCGCAAGTTACTTTTGATCGAGCGGATGGCGTAACGGCTAACAGAAGAAATATGAAATCTGCAAACGGAATTCAAACTCCGGCAGAATTTTTTTTTTCTTTCTACTTAGCTCTACACGTTTTGAGAAAGGCGTGGATCTATCATTCATTCTCTTACCCACCCCCAGCTCGAGGAAGAATAGGTTCTCGACTAGTGATCATCAATTGCATGTCTATCGCTTTTCGATAGGGAGAGGGGGCAGGTAATGTTGAGGAGGTTGACATTGATAACAGTGATCCAAATCGAACGGAAGCCATGACCTTAGATGGAGCCATGGTCATATTCGACGACTGACGAACTTTGTGAATCAACAGATCTTAAAAAAACATCTCAGAATTTTAATACTCTGCGCAAACCATTTTTCTCAGTTTATTGCAGCACACATTTATAAAACATTTTAAGAAAAAGAACTACCTGCTCACAGAGAAAATATTCACTTTTTTATTTATAATTTCCTTAATATCTTTAAGGAAACTTATTTTTTTAAGTAACTCTGTAGTTAAAGCTATTATTACAAAGATCACATTTGAAATATAATCAATCGCTTGCTTTTTTCCTTACGTAATATGTATGCACAAAAGTTTCCAAGAATTTTATATTAATTTTTTCGACTATGTATTCAATGTCCACTTATAAAAAAGAACTATGACCACAGATAATACAGATGATAGAATTAGTTGGCAATAAGGATCATAATTTTGATGTAATCATATTTTATTTCATGGTCTACGATTAGGAAAAATGTAGACAAGATATTTATTCATTTATATTTGGAGTACAATTGACTTGAAAAATTTGATCGAATAAAGAATTAATGAAAATTGTTAGGCATTACTATTATGGATAATGTAAATTGCTTAAATCAAGAGTCGGAACCTACGTTTCTTCATTTACTTATTAAATGGGTTGTGTAATTTAAGTAATTGCGAATATCACGAAAGTTAGAAAATCTCTTTGAAAATGACTTTGCCTTAGGGATCTTTCTAGAAAACGAAAATTAAAACTTATAATTGCATGCATGAAGATATCGGCCATTGGTTGGTCGTTTTTCTTTTTTTATTATTTAGGCTCTAAATCAGTAGTTCCTAAACCAGCGGTTGCGACCAAAGTTTTGACGGTGTGGGTTGGTCGAGGCGGAATTATGAGGTCGATTAAAAGAATGACGTAATACAAAAATAAAAAATACAAATATAATTACATAAAAATTTTGAAAGCTAAAGCATTATTGCGACTGAAGAATTTGAAAATAGTTTTGAAGAATAAAAAAAAAATAGATATATGTATGAAAATAGCAGATGTATTCTAGTCTATTGACGTGAGTGACACAACTGCAGTATCGTTTCTATGTCACTTCCGGTTTTGCTGTTATGGGTGATCGATGTGTACGAGATATATTCAGATGACGTCGTGACTTTGATTTTGTTCGATCAACCTAAGAAATATCAAGATTTATGGACTATGAAATTTAAATTAAGTAAAATTTATAGGATTAAATAAACACTGAAAATATTTGTTCTCTGAGAGGAGCCAGTTACGTCTCTCCAGAAAGTTTGAGAAAAATATTAGGAATACAAACATCAAGTTCAGTGAAAAGATTTACGAAATCTTGCCAATTAAATGTGTCAACCAATTCAGTAACTGTGAACAAATAACTACTCTGAATTAAAGGTGCGTATTAAATTATTTTCAATTTTAATGAATATCTGATGTTGCTAATAAATGGCGAAAAGTAACTTAAAATCCCTCGGGCATATGTAATACAAAAAAAATGCCTCGAATGATGTGTATTGATTTGCGAAAGATATTGTATAGGATTCCTCTAGAAGTGTAGCAACTCGACATGGCGCCAGCTACCATTTACCGTTTACATATTTTTTATTCCATAACTTTTGGCACGTTAGTGTATTCTTAGAGGATATTTCTTTTAATGGCTGCGTTTATCTTAAAGTAATCCTGTCAAGTAATAATTATAGATATTGCAAAAGATTAAAGTAAATGGCGACTTAAGATAAAAGATTCAGTTCTGGTGTTGAATTTTATTTTTCAGCTACAGAGCTAATTCACTTCAGATTTTGACCTGTTTTGCAGACTAGTATTAAATTATTTCTACAGTTATTCCGATAAATGTGTGTTATTGAAACTGATTAATCTTACCTGATAAACGAGTTTTCATCTTAAGCTGTTGATCTGAAAACAAGATAAGCAGTGCTGTTGTTTAAGATTTAATTTGAATGTGCTCTTTCGTAAGGCATAAGGAGGGTCGGAAACACATCAAGCGATATAATTACGGCTTCAGTAACAAGTTAATTTCTACAGGGCTGAGTTACTATCCTGACACCTAAGATGGACTGCTTTCCAAAGTTAAAGAACTGAATTACTATTTACTCCTGTCTTGGGGGTGAATTAAGGAATTCATACGTTTCTAAAAGGCGTTAGTGAGAATTTAATGAATAACAACTGTAAAAAAAAAAAAAAAATTTCTTTTATGCGATTAGAAAACGGATGTAAGCATCTTAAGCTGGATTTTTGCATAATTATTCAACTTATCTTATAACTGGTTTGTAAGAAATTGTTTAGAATTGCAAGAAATTATTAATTTTTCTTTTGAAACTCTGATTAAATAACGTCTCTACTAAAAGGATATTAAAAATGTGCAAATTTTTCCTATGCTAAATTCTTACAGTCCGGAGGCGATTGTGGCTCTCTACAGCTTTTATTGCTCTATGTGACCCTGACCCCCATTTACTACCCCACTATATCATCCTTGTTCTACTACCTATTAAATCAAACACACAAAGTTGATTGCTCTGTTTTTCTAAGACTGTTTTTCAGTATGTCCTTTGAATATCAAATTCTCCAAGCCTTTTTTCCTCTTGAGATGTCTTAAAAATTTGTCTCTCTCTTTCTGGTTGTAATTAGCAATTTCTTTGTTCCTATTCTCTTTGAAACTTCCACTCTTATGTCCTCGTTCATGATAGTTTCATCATTCATCAATAATATCACATCTTATTCGCTTCAAGGTAGTTTTAAAGAAAATGGCAACAGAAAGAAAACCTGTATTCAGAATCAGGAAGAGATAGCTGAAATTCTTTAGATACATAATGAAGTAGAAAGGCTTGGAAAAGTTAACACTTATGGACATATTGAAGGCAAGAGTGATAGAGGAAAGCAGCGAGTCACTTACCTGACGCGCATGATAGATGGTAGAACGGGAGGGATCCTTGGCAAAGGTAGAAATATTACTAAGGGCCACAAACGATAAGAAGTTTTTTCTATTGCACCAGCGGAATCTGGACGTTCGGAGACCGTATGCTGGTGGAACTGGGCAATTTTCAAAGTCGCTTATTAAAAAGATAATAATTCCCCCATTCTCACTGATAAATGGATAAATACGCTATTCTATTTAAAACAAAATCTTGTATAAATTCCCCAGTAATCTAACTTTAAAACAAACAGTTAGTTATTCCAGTTCCAATAAATTATGAACTTAAAACATTTAAAAAGTTTTAAGTTCATAATTTATTGGAACTGGAATAACTAACTGTTTGTTTTAAAGTTAGATTACTGGGAAATTTATACAAGATTTTGTTTTAAATAGAATAGCGTATTTATCCATTTATCAGTGAGAATAAGTTACAATACTTATGAAAATATTTGGTTAATTTTAACATTTCAATAATTATTCAAAACATCCTCTTACAACTACATTTTGGTTACTGTAGTTTTTATAGAATCTTTTACCGTTTTCATATAGATTTATGCATAAATCTATTGCGTGTAAACAAAATCCAGGTTTGTTTCTCTAAAACAAGAAACACCCCGATTCGCCTTACGACTATTTCCAAGAATGCTTAACAAATTAAATCGCGCATTTCCCGTCATGCAACGAACATCAACATTTTAATACGTGTCTGTTGTTTAGTTTAGGAGGAAAATAATATTCAACTGTGATTCAGCCTTACTTAGGTTTGTCAAATATATTTGATAATTTTGATCTGTATTCATAATTTATTAATTTATAATCCTATCTACTTAATTCTGGAGTAATCAGTGTATCTGTCGATGTTGGTTGAGTAGCGATAACCTAACTATTGATATACATGATGACTTTTAATAGTTTAATATTAACTTTATTTTCCTTTTCATAAGTCAAAGGATTTTTAAATGTTTTAAGTTCATAATTTATTGGAACTGGAAATAAATTATGGCCTTGGAAATATTGGGAGAAGAATCTAAAATATTTGTATACGAGAAGGTTTGCTTGGAATGAGAGTGCGACCACTTGCCATATTTTTCGCTAATTAAAGCGTGCTGACCTAGTAAAACTTTTATTCGTTTGGATATTAAAGTTGAAGATTTACTGTAAACTAATTTTTTCCTCTTTTTTTAAAATTTTTCTTTTTCTTTATAAAAATATGCATAAAACATTTATAGTATATTTATATTTCTTTTTGTCGTTATTTTTACTTAAAACTTAAATTTTCATAGCAATTCTGCTAAGTTTTATTTTTTCGAGCATTCATCACCGACAACTATCGGGATTCCGGGCGTGTCTTCTGCAAGACGGCGTCTGTATTATAATTTAATTCAGTCACTGTTTGGATATTTCGACAGTTTTAAAAAGTTATCCAAGTTGTTAAAAATACTGTAAATGAGTTCAATTTTTATTATGAATCCATAAGATGTAAATAACTTGCCTTCATCTAGTAATTATTGATAGGATTAAAAATATATATATATATCCTAAATAACATGAATGTCATTAATGTTCCTATGTCTTAACCAAACGTTCTGTAACTGTTTAAACTACATTCTGGTAAACATGACCAGTCGGTTTAATGTCTTTCGACTATTTTCTGTCTTAGAATATTTCTAACAAGCAGAATTTTAAAAATGTATTTAAATTGCTTTGTGGCTTAAAGCTACAGAACTAATCATTTTGTTTAGTCCAACTGATGTTGCAAGAAAAAAAATGATCTGAAATTAAATTTAGGCTCCATTCTTTAAAAATGCTACTTGAATTGACAATAGATGACTAAGCATTTAAACGTAACACAAAACTTGAAAATTTGAAACTGCGAATCCCCAACAAATCACTGTTTCTTTACATTCGACTGGATAAGCCCATTCAACAGGTTCCTTGTAACAGAAATACGGTAAATTTTAAGTAGCCTTCAGTGCAGCTTTTATTAAAAAACACCTTTATATGATTAGTTTTAGTCAGATCCTTTTCAATGTGCTTACACATATTCGATTTAATTATCGAATGGACAACTATGTTATAGGTATTTGGAGGTGATTTGATAAAAGTTTTCCATTTCGATGCGTAATGGTTATAAGGAAACATTCGGTATTCATTGACCGAGCAGCCAGTGCCATTGTCGGTTGAAATCTATAAAAAATCTTTAAAACATTTTTTCGGGAAAATGGTTTTATCAATTCCAGTAACTGTTAATGCTATTTCCTTTATTGATGGTGACACCCTTCCTAACCTTAACATCTTGATAGCCATTATTTTCTCTTCGAGTTGTATGTGATATTCTTTTCAGTTGTTACTGATGGTGAAAGTCTTGAAGTTTAGGCGATTTTCGTCTCTCACTATTTACGCTACTTGTTTTAACCTATTATGTCACAGTCCCGAGTCTATTTCTGCAGTCAATGAATTTTTTTTTTTTTTTTTTTTTTTTTTGCATAAAATCTGTCTTGAATCAAATTAAATATTTTGTTCAGTGAACATCAAAAGTATATTAATCATTTCATATATGGTGATGGAAATATTAACTAATTAATCTCTATAATAAATTCATTTTCATTTGTTTTCTCTGTTTAAAAATTATATACTAATGTCATTAAAGGTCTACACAAAACTGGGAATTTAGTTTTAATGATTTCTCTGTATAAGATGTACGAGATATGTAGAAACTTTATATGTCTCTTGCATATACCAAGAACAATAGAAGTTTAAGCTTTAATATCAAACTCAAAAAATGAATGTACTTTAGCTAAAGATTCACACTATCGATAAAATTTGGATTAAGCCTTTTGAACGCCATTATTAATCATAACGAGTAACAAGAGCTTATACTTGATAATTTCCTGGTCATATTTTATGATGTTGTAATGAAAGGCTACAAAAAGGGCCTGACATTTTTAAAGCTTTTGACCCAAATGTTTTATTGATGCTGAAAGCTATGAAAATTAATGTTATGCCTGAAGCTTAAGAATTCGAAAGTTGAACAAATATTTTAAAAGTGTAGATAACTTTCTTAAACGTTCCTGTGGTACGGTTTACAGTTAATTTTGTTAAAATAAGATAAGTAACGCTCATATTGGTCATTACGCATACAGTTTACCAGGACATACTGTATTTCTTCCGATATAACAGGCGCCATTATTTTGGTTAGGAATATTTAGGAAAAAATAAAATTGCAATTATACTTACGTGCAATTTTTCCATATTTGAATTTTTGATTTGTAATCTTAATTGGAAACCAAGCTAATGACACTCGTTATAACAAATGCAGTGAACATGAAATCTACATCCAAGGAATCCCTTCCCAGTTGAGTCCTTGCAAAATCTACAATATGTATTACATTTTAAAATTTACGCGAATAGTGAAATTTTATAATCGTTTTTATGTAAGATTGTTACCTCCATAAAGCATTATCTTGAGAGTCAATCTAGACTACTTGATACATTCTTTTATTTTTTTATTTTCCTTCGAAAACAGTGTGCGTGCGCCACTTGAGCAGATTAGTTACTCTTCAAATCGGACTCATAAAATGAAAACAGTGAGTTAAGAATTATATCTACAGTATTCTTTAACGTGCTCACCCGATCGTCACTAAATATCATTCTTTTATGATGACGACTGTATAATCTCGGTTTTCAAACTATTTACCATAAACTAACGTTGCTTCATAATCATTCTTAACACTTTCAACACTAATGTTTTTTTGCTGACGTTTGTAGGCCAAGAATAGAATAATATGGATTTTCACAGAGATGAAATAGTATCACTGGAAGGCGGGTATTAATCAGTGTGAGAAGACAAAAATGAAAACAAGGCATGAATTTTTTAAAAAATGAAGACGTTAAACAATTGGCATCGTTTGAAGGTATAATGGCGAAAAATTATTTAAAGCCTTTGTTTGTCACATTTTCAGCTTCAAAGTAGTTGAATGTTTGGTGCGTTTAAATTCTGTGAGATATTATAACCGTGATACACATGTAGATCAATAAGTCCGAATTTTGATCAGAAATTATCACGGTATCATGTTCGATTTCTGACTGAGAATTGTCGGGTTAAATGTATCAAGTTCGAAGAAATATAACAACCAAGTTACTCCGAATGGAAATGCGTATTATTATGAAGAAAGGACACTATTGAAAAATGTCAAGCAAATAATTTTATCATCAATAGGTCCGAAATTTAGATTTGTATCCCCGCATTAGAAATAACACGCAATGGTACCGAGTAATCTACCTTGTTACTAGTAAAGTTTTTTTTTTTCCTATCAGAAAATAATTAAGTGTTAATAATCTGCATTCAAGTTCTTATTGTTGGTCAACGTTCTCCACAAGACTCGTTTTCGGTTAATTCGTGACTCAGATCTGAATTAGTGACATCTTCATATATGCAGCATGTAATTTTATACGAATAACATTCTTTTTCTTCTTTTCTTTCCCTGAAACTCAAGATAGTTGTTTAGTAGCGCAGCACATGCAAATTCATAAAATCTTCGGAGCATTATCTGTCTCTCTTTGGAAATATTTCCACAATCTCGCACTTGTCTTTCCTTATGAAAAAATACTTTCTACGAATTATAATGGTCGAGGTCTATAAGCGAATGCATTGCAATATGTTACATTTAACTAGAAATTGTCAAGTCATATAAAAAAAATAGCAACCAACATTATACGACAGAATTCAGAAAAATTCAAGAAGCCATTAAAAAAAAAAAAAAAACTTTCGACAGATCAGATGTTGGAAATTGGTCTGATCAACAACTATTCAGCACCTTCTCGTAATTATGTAAAAGTTTCAAGCGTTTCTATTAGTGTTTATCAATTGTTTTCAGTCTCTCATTTTTTTAAAAATGTGCTGAACATTTTGCACATATCCAACAATTTATACCGTTTACATTTCCACAAAAAAAAAACTTATGCACCAGTTTTTATATTAATTTTTCGATTAGTCTAAGATTAAGGTATTTACAAAATCCACAAATGTTTTAACTAGACTTTTAAAAATGCTGACAGTCTAGCTTACTAACCTCTGCACGACGGTAGGAGTGTACATTTTTTAACATTACCCCCTCCGTTTATCAGCTTGAACTAGGATGTACATTATTACATATCTGAAAAAGGCTGCAAGATAGATCGGCAATAACCGAGTATCGTAGTTGGGTGCGTTTTTTAGGTTGCCTGAGAGGATGCGGTATTATGGCATATGGAGAACTGATTGGTGACGGATGAGTTCTTGTGGTGAATGTACAAATTTTAATGAGTTAATTGGTCGTGAATCGTATTAGCTAGATATAAGATAGTGAAGACCTGCCCCAAGCCATTTCCCCCTTTTCGGCTTTGTGCCAAAATTGTATATTTTTATACAATAAATCTCAATAACTGACTATCGTAGTGGTATCAAACTCTGTAAAAGAAAGTGAAATTGCCCACAATATCCTTGCTAACATTTCGCAAAGTTAAACAATATGTAAATTACTTTTCAGCAAGAAAAAAAATCTAGTGCGCTTACTTTTTGCAATAAAGTGGTTGCTTAATAAACGAAGTTAATCTTTGACATTGTTAAACATTACGCAAATGCTGCCATGCATGAAAATATTCGTTTCAAGGTAAGACTTGTTGCTACGAAGTTGCTTAAACAGGAAAATACTTTGTTGCATGTATTTTATTAAACGTATAATGACTTTCTCCAGTTTATACACACACACATACCAACTGATCCATTTAACGTTTTTGCAACGTGTATATACTAATTATATTTCGTTCGGTATCATCTGGTTAATTTCATAGTAAACCAATAGTGCGTGAGGATTCAATGTTTCCTACAGTTATAGTGTATGATTGCATTAACATATGATGCATTGCACATACCTACCTACGGACCTACCAATTTTGCTGCACCAGATATTAATACATAAAAAGACTTCCTTATATCATTTATACTTTAATTTCGGAATATCATAATGAAACCATTTCTAAACTGACCTATATCTCATCTATTTGAAAAAGTCGACGTGAATGATCTCATTCATAAAGTGTCTATACAAAATTGTTACTTAAAAAGTGTCTGTTTATATATCACAATAAAAATTATCGAAATGGTCTTGATGATAATTAATATAGAAAGACTAAAGTTAAAACAAATTCATTGATTTTTAGGGGACCTTAAGACTTAAATTCTGGGGGAAAAAATTGAAAAGACTGACTTCGACATTGAATGACCTAACAAGGGTTAACATGTATAATCAATCAATATAACATCTCTCTTCAAAAAGAAAAAGACATTTCACTTAATGTTTTTCATGTTATAAATGATCTAGTCTCGTCCTAATTTCATTATTTCAACAGTAATGTTTTAATGGGTGGCTAATAATTGACTATCGAAAAAGTAACTGAAATGGACCTCAACCCAAAGTCATCTGTCTATATTTCTGAGATGATGTATTATGTACACTATTTACATTATTCGGATTATTTTCCTCATCTTTGTCGCCATATTTATTACAACGTTTCGGCCTCAAGGACACATGGCACAGTGGATAAAGGCGTTAGTTAGATCCAGTGGCAGGACCAAAAGAGTGTGAGTTCAATACCCGGTTAAGGCAGTTGAGAACTTGGAGAGGGGAATTAACAGGAGATAACTGACATCCATTAAAACATGGCATGTGGAACTAGAACAGTCTACCCCAGTGAGCGAAATAAAGGGTTCAGTTCGACATTCCAACCACCCGAAGAAGGCCGGAGCGTACAACAACCGAAACGTTGTAATAAATATGGCGACAAAAGTCAAATATGTAAATAGTAAAAATAATGTAAATAGTGTCCATTTCAGTATTTAAAACTACTGAAATAAAACTAGGTTGACCAAAAGTTCATTTTTTTTAGTCTCTGCCGTTCGTTGACATTAACAGTGATTCCTTTTTTTTCAGAAGATAGCTTTTGATTGTATTGTGTGAATTTTTATATTAGCAAGCAGATTCTCTTTCAAAAAATGGCTCATTTTGTTGATTTGAACATGGGGGGGGGCATATTCTAGATATAATAATACAAGGTAAAAACACGACAAACGCAAAGTATGTATGCTGTTTATGAAGGTACGATATAATTTCTCACTGAATGATGCTGTTACGATCGAATTGACTAGATAAGGTTGATAGCAATTAAATGAAAGTATTATTTTAGAACAATTAACGTTTTATGAAACCGAAAACTACCGAAATAGTGAAGCTGGAAGTAGCCATTATACTTAACATATACAAATCGAACGTTGAAAATCATTTGAACCAGCATGGCTATATTCGACGCTTTAATATAAGCGAAGCATACCTGCTATACTATTTTACCAATTACGCTTTATTTTTAGCAAATTGTAACGGGTGGTGGTAAAAACCAGTTGAGAAAACTAGTTATAATGCTTCAGGACAACGCTAGAAAGCATTTTTACAAGCCTAGCCGAGGTTTCCTCATTTAGTTTTCACCAGATATTCCATCTTCGAATTACCATATGTTCCAATATTTACAGAACTCTCAAAGAAATATTAATTTCCTGGAAGATTTAAAAAAATTTTTTTTTTTTTTTTAACTCTGACAGTTCTTTGATGAGAAAAGAGTCTGTGAATGATGTAATGAATAGCGGATCGGAATGACAAATCTGGAGAATAGTTCGAATTCCGGTTCGTTTCGTTACATTCACTTACTCGCAAATACTTTTGTGAAAGGTGTGAATCTGTCTCCTCCCCCGGCTATGGGTTAAATAGTAGAAAAAACGGTTATATTAAAAAAAAAAAAAGTTAATGGATTATTCACTTGCCAAAAAAAAAAAAATTCTTAAAATTCAAAATATGTTTCGGCTACAAAGGGTTGATAAGCCATAACAAAAAAAAAAAACATAGCTGTGAAACATAGTTTTGGAGACGGAATTATGAAGTTTTCTAAAATATAGCAGAACATAGTGGAACGAAAAGGTAAACATGTTCAATAAAGTTACTAATATATATATAATATATATATATATATATATAATATATATATATATATATATATATATAATATATTAAACTTTTTAAACCTAAAGAGCCAGACAAAGTTTTGTCTGTCTCTTTAGGTTTAATTAGGTTTGCTCTACTCAACGTATTGAGCACTTTACTTAGTTATTTTACTTACTCGTATCGTTTTTTTTTCATTTGGACTCTGAAGTTGGATGCCAGACGATTGCCTTCGGCTGACGTACATGTTCTCTGTTCTTTCTTTTTTTGTACCTTTTTTTTAACCTTTGGTATTGGTTTGTTTATTTACAAATCGAGGCACCTAAGGTTTTCCGGACGAGTATAATTATATATATATATATAGAGAGAGAGAGAGAGAGAGAGCAAACGAACTTTTTAGCAAACTCGGTATTTTCGTTATGAGCCAAAAAGGAATTTATGCACCCGCCTTTCGTCAGTGATACAGTATTATTGTTTCTCTCTAATTAGGATTTATTATTTTTACTTGAAAAAAAATCGATATTCACTCCTACGCTTGAAACGAAAGATGTCTACTTCTGATCATATCACGACCTAATTAATTTCTGATCCTTCGTTCGAGGAAAGTTATCCAATGGCCGCATTTGATAGATCTTTATTAGAACTTTCCCCGCGAGATACTGAGCGGTTTTTTATTTGTTTTTGTTTTTTTGTAATTGGCTTATGAAGTTAATTAACTGGAATTTTTATCAGGTTTAGCATCAAAACTGTAATCTCACCAGATTCAGTACATATGTTTTTAATAGAGGATTATAAAAGATTAGAAATTTATAAGAAGAGTATCTACACTATTGGATTATAACATTTATAACAGTACCTACATTATTGGCTTAATTTTTCAGATTAAAACGTTAAAAATTACTACTTTCAAAACTTTCCCTTTTTCTAAAGTTACACAATCCCCTGGAAATATATTTTTGATAAAGGATACTCTTAACATTTTCTTGGTAAACTTTCTTGTCCATACAACTGGATATTTATGCGGACTTATTTCTATGGAAACTTAGTTCCTTGTTATTGTAGCTCTATTTAGATAAAAAAAAATCACCTGAAAAAGTGCTCAATTCTGCGATAGTTAAAGCAATTGATATTACAATAGGTTTGAAATTAAATTACGACTCCTCTCCCTCGGCTTCTCTCTGTGCCCCTCTCCCTCGGCTTCTCTCTGTGTCCCTCTCCCTCGGCTTCTCTCTGTGTCCCTCTCCCTCGGCTTCTCTCTGTGTCCCTCTCCCTCGGCTTCTCTCTGTGTCCCTCTCCCTCGGCTTCTCTCTGTGTCCCTCTCCCTCGGCTTCTCTCTGTGTCCCTCTCCCTCGGCTTCTCTCTGTGTCCCTCTCCCTCGGCTTCTCTCTGTGTCCCTCTCCCTCGGCTTCTCTCTGTGTCCCTCTCCCTCGGCTTCTCTCTGTGTCCCTCTCCCTCGGCTTCTCTCTGTGTCCCTCTCCCTCGGCTTCTCTCTGTGTCCCTCTCCCTCGGCTTCTCTCTGTGTCCCTCTCCCTCGGCTTCTCTCTGTGTCCCTCTCCCTCGGCTTCTCTCTGTGTCCCTCTCCCTTCCTTCTATTCCCCTACCCCCGCAATTAAACACTCCAGAGAGTATTTCTTTGGTCCATTCAACTTGCTTTCTGGCTGGTATACAGCAGGAAAATATCGACTGACAATGAACACTGACCAAATTCTGTTTTGTGGTGGAGAAGAGGCTATTGATTCTTTCTATTCATTTCTGGCCCCCTGATGAAACATGCGGTATTGATTGAAAAGCGGTTTCTGGCGAATACTGTGTCTAAAATAAAACCTATAACGGGAAGACTTTTTGATTGTTTTCTGAATATTCCTTGCACGATGTATCAAGTTATATTAAAGGATAAAGCTTTTCAAAAATTGAAAATACTAATTCTTCCTGCCGATTGATTTGCATCCTATAATTGTTCGTATTCTGTTTTGTCAGCCATTAATACTTGCCTTAATTTCTAGCTTCTTGATATTTTTTTCATTGCCCGATAGAGATATTTTAGTGCCGAAACTTGATCCAAACAAATTTCGGTGATTCATTTTTCATTTTTTTCATACTGTCAAAAATCTTTAATTCGATAGTTCAGAAAATAAACCGAAACCTGTGGATATCGATAAGATAAATCATAAACCTGCTTTCTTTTACGAGATTCAATTACAGTCGGCAAACAAGGTTTCATATTTTTATATACACTTAAAATTTGCTGTGTGATTGTCAGTGCTAGAATTAGTGAACGAAAGATTTTGAAGTATTTTGTTTAATAAACCTAACTCCGTGTGTGCACACATTATATCGTAATGAGTTTAGTTCCGTCATCATTGTGTGTGAGTGACTTTGAACCAACCCAAACTAAGGATTGTAAATACCTATATTAAGATTGAACTTATCTGAACACTGATAGAATTTCGGGTTACTAATTGGCTTACCAATTGTCTGGACATAAATATTTTCAAACAAAACACCTGTACACTTAACGTTACACGGAAAGTTCGCATTATTTATCACGTTCAAAAGTTGTGAAAATATATACAAAATTTGAGATAGAAAAACAAACAAAATAAAGTCTACGCGTTTTAAATTCAAAGGTATCTCGTTCAAAGTCGATATTTGATTACTTTTAAGATACCTGGCCCTACTCACAAAAAAGTAAAATTATATATAATTAGAATTGGGTTATGCAAACAACTTTCATTGGAAGACTGCATCATTAAGGTCAGTGTTACAATAACAACACTAATTTCAAAACGACGCTATAAGTAATGATCGTGAGTATGTTATTAGTCATTTTATATTTCTTTACTTACTGGATATATTTTGTGAACCGACAGCAAAAATTTATAAAAAAAATAGTTTAATATTTAATACATTTATTAATATTAATGTCATTTGTGCAGCTGAGTAAAAATATTTTTCAATAAAATCTCGTGAGACATTTATACCGAAGGGCAGAAATGACGTCATATATTTATCGCCAGCTGAAGTACACATTGTCGCCTAGATCGCGATGTCAGTTTACATTGTACTGATGATTTCTCATTGACCTCGGCACAGTGGAGCACGTAGCGATCCAGTTGCCTGTTATAGAAAAATCGACATTTCACGTTATATGCCAAGAAGTGACTTTCCTAAGTGAACTTCGATGTATAAAAATGTCCTTGCTCCTGTTTTGGATATAATGCTATTTTATGCAACATGATGACAAATAATTACTAACAGTTTTTTAATGGGTATTAAAAAAAAAAAAAGTTTGATTTTGCGGGCCGCATGCAGTCCTCAATTTTTCCACCCTTGAACTAGAACGAAATTCAAAACACCCTAAAATATCCGGAATGTTTCATGCATAACATTCCATATATATTTTTAAACATTAGCATTATACTGACTTTACTTTTTCATTGATAACATGCATAAATTAACTCTAACATTCTTGACATGGATTATTTCACTTCATCAACAATTTGTCCTAAATATCATTTCCTTTCGTGACGTGGAAGGTGATTTTAATAAAGACAGCAACCGAATCTCAAGAACTTGATGGAGACTTTTGGACACTTTTTTTTATTATTACTACCCAAAGGGGGGGGGGTATTCTCTTCGAGCCTGTCACACTTCTAGCTCTCATATATTTTGATATTACTGTTAGAATCCTGAAATTTCTGATGGCGACATCCAAACACCAGTAACTTTGCAAACGATCGTAGTCTGACAATATTGACGAATGATATCATCACAAACCAGCGATTTTTGTTCTGAAAACACATTATAAAATACGCTGGGGCATAAAGATCCAAGCCATCCACCTAGCAGAGAAGTGTGAGAAAAGATTATTATTATTAAAAATTAATTTTCCAACTATTGGGCGAGGCGTTCACAGAATGAACGTGATGGTAAGGTGAAAAACTTGAAAGCACCTTGTCTTGTAGCTGAGAAATAAATAAAAAATATCAAGTTTAGGGATCACGCCCATAAGAGTAGGTGCGCCTGAAACGGTGCCAAAAAAAAAACTCTGGAATTGAGATTGGATAAGTTGGAAATCCTTGGACTGCGATTACTCACTGTCGGTCTACGAGCCTAAGTTGCGGTAAAATCAGCTAAAGATGGGGAAAAATAGTCAAGAATACATAATTCTAGACAATGCTTCATATTCATAATGATTAAGCTGAGATAATATTAATGCTGATGAATAATTAAGTTTATGGTGAGATTTGAATGTCTGACAATCGTAAAACTTTTGTAGCTTTTACTGTGAAAAAAAAAAAACTTCTTTCCTGAAGTAAGAGAAAACTAGTTCGTGTCTTGACTACGAGCTAATTATTTCTGATTTTCATCGTTTACCGATAACCTTAGACTGACAGTCTTAAGTTTTTTCGACAAATGGCAAAATTTAAGCTGCAATATTCGCCAAAAATAAGTTTCTATTTCTACTAGTTTTAAAATTTTTTTAAAATTTTCTTATAAAATTTTCTTATAATAGATATCACCGCTTCTTTGTCACAAACGATAATGTTGCACCATTTTGATTAATGTCAAAGAATATGTCGGCAAAACAGACCATTATCTTAACAAAAGGTATCTAAAAATAAGATAATACTATAAACTATTTTAAATAAATAAATTTCCAGTTTTAAAAACGGAACTATTAAAAATCATCATTTCAATGTTTAACAAAAACCTAACACTGTGTCGAGACGGATTTTAATTTTCGTCAGCTTAATGTAAATTATGAAGCAAGCATTCGTGGAATTCGAACAGAGCGACGATCCCAGTATCGTAATGCTATTTTTTCCTTTTTGCTTGTTTTTTCTTCTTTTTTGTTTGTTTTTTCTTTTTTGTTGTTTGTTTTTTTTTTCTTTTTTTGTTTGTTTCTTTCGTGTGTTTCTTTCTTTCTTTCGTTTGTTTTTTGTTTGTTTTTCAACAAGAAACAATCATTTGTAAGCAATAACTAAAGATTTTCGCAGCACAGCATCATTCAAACTATTATTTTTGAAGAATACTGTGGATTCTAGTTATTAGAGTAAATATCTCCATGGTCGATCTCTCCGAACTCATTGTCATTATTTGGTATCTCCAAAAGTGGTACTTAAAATCTTTCGGTCCGAACAAATAAAAATTAGACATATATTGATGTTTAGATATGCAGTTAGGTTTTGTTGAGAATTTTTACTGCCTTTTTTTAAAGAGATGATGAACGTGCTTATAGTTGATAATTGAAATGGCTTATATATTTAACAGAAAGATTTCCTTGTCTTATGTGCTGTGTCCCTTAAGGATGTTGGCGATCGTGGCTGTCCACAATTTCCTGTCTTTTGTAGCTCTTAATAAAGTTTGTCTCACCTAAACCCTGTTGCAGCATCCATTTTCTAAAGCTCGCTAGGTAGAGTATGCGTTGTTTTTTTCTGTATCTTTTGACTTCAATTTTCCTTATGAGTCAATGCGCCTTCGGATTCAGTATTCCACTTTTCGTTTTCCTGTTACAGAACTTCCCAGACATTTAAATTGTTGTACTTGTTTGAAATCTCCAATTTATAATTTGTATGTTAGACTAACAACCATGCAATGTCAATTCTTGCAATTGATATTTAGTCCTTTCTTCTCGCTTCTCTTCACGCCCTTCTGTCTGTGTTCTTGTAGTTTCCTTCCTTTGCCTGCTATAGCTTTCGTTAAATTAAATGATTGATATAAAAAATAAATATATACTGCCAGATAATTTTATATTCGGAACGGAAGTTCAGATATATTTTCTGAATAAATTTCTAAAGTGGACTTAAATGCTGTGAAGCATTTTCCTTATTTTATTTTTTTTTAAAATTATTACAGCTTAATTTTTGGAATTATTATAGCTGTAATTTGACTTAATGCAATAAATCAGTTTTATGGTTTTAGCGACAAATATTGAGACTATTAGGGGCTAAGTATGTACTTTTAAAAATAGGGACTATAAAAACATGATATACACTATTAAAAAGAGAATGCTGAAATATTTTAGGACACATAATGAGAAAAGAAGCATAAGTGAATTTATCTCTCACGGGATAAAATGAAGACAAGCAAAGCAGTGAAAACTGAATAGCCTACTAGTCAAATTTGTAGGACCATAAAGTTGTTAAAGAAGCAAGTTACTTGCACCTAAAAGACATGAAGTTGTGCAGAGCTATGATTACCCACGCCCTGAAAGGACATGGCATATCGAGAGAATACATTTTTTCTCTTGTTCATAACTCGTATTTATACAAACAACTTTTGAGGTTATTTTGTTAAAAAGATACGAAAAACAAGATACGAAAAAAAAAAGATACGAAAAACAAACGTCAATGAAACCGAGGTATGCAGACATGGCTTAACTAATCTCTTTGATTAGTTAATATTTTAATCATCAAGAAAACTTACGTAGACTAAGATTGTTAATACTATCTTTTAACTAAGTATTATACAATGGCTATAGTGCTGTAGCTAATTGTTGGTCGGAGTTAAATAGTTCCCAATAAATTCTGGTTCACGAAATTAAATTGAAATTGAAAGAAACTAGTAATTATTTACGGCATTTGCTTGTTATACAAACTTACTGAATTTCTGGGTTTTTTGTTTTTTTTTGGGGGGGGGGGTTAAGGTAAACATTTCTAACCAGCTAGGGATTTTTTGTTGATGTTTTTTTTTTTTTTTTTTTTTTTTTTTTTTTTTCGTGACCGATTTTTATTCAACTGATCAGATTCCGCTTTTTATTATCTATTTTAGTGTAGAACCAGGTAACTTGAGTACATTTTAGTTGGTTGCAATTTAGTAATGTTCAGTCCTAAATGATTCATTCAAAGGGAGTATGAGCCATTACAGCCATTTTTATCATCGGGTATTCATTCACATTTTGTTAGTTTCGTTGATGTTTGGCTGATAAATAAAAATGTTTCACTTTAACATTGCGCAGAGATGCAAATTGAGAGGTAGTATTTTGTCGGCTCGGTATCTAAAAAGAAAATATCTGATAAGAAAAGCCACCCAGGAGGCTGATTGTGTTGATAGTTTCTGTTCTAGAAATCACAGCTTGTAAGAATCTAAAGGAATGTGACTGAAGTTCTTAATATTGGGTAAATTAAACTTAAAATGTTACGAGATCAAACACACAGGAGCGAGTGAAGAAAATTGGCACATCACAATCTTCCAAATCCTGATATTTTACCTGGGCTTTATCACCAACTTCTGACGAGTGATGACTATGCAACTGTTTTAACCACGCTAATCCTAATATCCATATTAGCAAAGTTAGCATAGTAGAAACTTTTAATGGGAATCGAACTCTCTACCCAAACGCGTTTTGGGGGGAGAGGGTTGTAAGTTGCTTGCTAACACCTAATCTGCAGTGACCTAGGTTTCTATTATGGAATTTTATCCTCTTCAATAGAATATTATCATAGAATACTGAAATGTTTGATCGGACATTTTTTGTATTGTAATTCAAATAGCTGATGTAAAAAAAAATAAGAGAATCAAGACTCGCCTCTAAAATAGTCGTAAAAAATAAACTTCGTTCTCTTTTGTCTAAAATAACAATTATACATTTGTTAAAACTAACATTGCTTTCAACAACTAACAAGAAACAAAAGCGGTTAGTTTTATAACCTGCTTATTGGATAATGGACCAATAATAATACAAAGCCTTCTTTTGAGGTCAACTTTAATTAACTTTTTCCCTAAACTTCAAAGTGTCGGTTGTCCACCGATTTTATGTGACACGAGGAAGTGATTATAGACCAAGATTGTCTTTTATTTTACTTGCTATGAACACTCGACTTAACTGAATCTGTCGCCTTTTTCATAAGTTGTATAATGCTTTATGTTAAGACTGGCTGAAGTCATCCTCCACCAGTCATTTGAACCCAGAGAAAGATTTTTTTTATGACCAGACTTAAAATAACGTTAGTTTATATCTATTTGGATCTGATGAAATACTTCATTTCTTAGAACTGTTCTAATTAGTCAATCTCAAATTAATTTTTTAAGTAATGATTTTCTTCAAGTCGTGTCTGTATTAACAGATCAGCGGCATATTAATCAGCCCAGTACTGAGAGGTTTGTTTCTATCGATTGGACATTATAACAGAAAAGTACCGACTTATAGGTTTCCAAACCGCCAAAATTCTATCTTGTGTGTGTGTGTGTGTGTGTGTGTATATATATATATATATATATATATATATATATATATATATATATATATATTACACACACAGCAATAACTATTTTAAACAAGTTTTGTTGAACAATGTCTGTCTATCCATTTTAAAATTTACAAATAAGTTGTTTTATACAAACGGTAAATTTTCCAAAGTTAATTTTTGTCTTTATTTTTTCCTGGGGTGTGTTCGAATGTTGCTACATTCGTTATCTAGGATTTAATTTTCTGTCCGTTTATGAAATTGTTTTTGGCTAATTCCGGTGTTCCCTGGTTTACTGGAACCAATTTCAGGTCGCATAATGTGATATCATTCTTCAAAATTTTTTTCTTTTTTTTTAATCGGTATTGCCCCAAGTAAGGTAGTGCAGCCACTATCACGCAAGGGGGTTACAGGGTGTGGCGAAATTAAGAACAGAAACATTAGTAATGGAGAGAGAGAGAGATAGAGAAATCAGGGTGGAAAGTAGATAGCGATTGACATTGCATTTAAATTTTTTCCATATTAAAGTTGGCTGGAAAGCATGGAGCCGGGATGGAGTTCCACAACAGAAGTGCGAGAGAAGAAACTATTAGCATAGAAGTTACGGTTACACTTAGCTAGCTCAACTGTAAATTGATGAGATCTCGCCGCCAGTCTACAATGGTCAAACTGAATTTTACGTGACTTTTTTTAATGCAAACACACACACACACACACACACACACACACACACACACATATATATATATATAATAACCGTAATTATTCGTGTATAATATGCACTCCTAACTTTGGATGTACGAAATTCTGGTGAGGCATTCTGAGCCGTTATCCATCACAAACCCACACATCCAAGCTTACAGCATCTGGTATTCCCAAGTTGTCCCTCATCTAGGTACTGACCAGACTCAACGTTAATATATATATATTCAGTCTTCAACCAGCAAGACTCACTACAAACTCCCAGGTGAATCAATAAAATCTGTTGATTTTTTTTTAAATACCTCGGAAGCGAAATACATTCAACTGGAAAGGCCGTGAAAAATCACATAGCCAAAGTCTGGGCCGCCTTGAATAAAAAATGGATGTAATCTGGAAATCTGATCTACCAGACAACCTCAAACGGAGATTCTTTTCAGCCACTGCAGAGGCGGTGTTATGTATGATGCCACTGCTCGGACATTAAAGTCTAAGCTTGATGAAACCTATACTCGGATGCCGAAAGCTCTATTAAACATCTCTTGGAGACAACATCCAACTAAATCATAGCTCCATGGACCTATCCCTGATATTTCTACAATCTGAGGCAAACGCAGAATGTGCTTTGCAGGACACGGCGGCAAGTAATGCAAAAACTTGCGAGTGATCTACTGCTCTGGACACCAGTCTATGATGCAATATGGGCTGATTGTCCAGCAATCACATACATTGACCAGCTAGATTGTGACACAGAATACCTTCCAACTTTGATGCAGGACCGTGATGGTCGGCGTGATAAATTCATGAATGTCCGAGATACCGCGACTGAAAAAAATATATATATATATGTATGTTAGTGAAATAAAAAAGAATATAAGTATTGATAACATATTTATTGCAAATATGAATTTTTATTTCCTGCATTAATTTAATTTTTCTCTATTCAAGTAGGAATGCGTTTTATTTTGTAAAATTTCAATTAAATTTGAAAAGATATAATTACGTTACACATGTAATATTATAGCTATGGCAGTGAATACTGGATAATATCCTCCCAAATGAAGAAGGAACAGAAATATGGTTCTACAGAAGAATGCTGAACAGGGCTGGCGTGTAATACCAAACCGGGGATTTTTTTTGTTGATTTTTTTACCCTTGCCATATATTATAAATATTTGATTTTTTTTTTCTGTCTACATTTATATGCGTTACAAATTAAACTAAGCAAAACTGGCTATTAAAGGATGAAGATTTTTTGCGGATTCTGGAGCTCATTTTTCTCTCTCTCTTGAAAATCCGGGAATTTGTTTTGCTCATGCTAAGTTAAAAAAATTATTCAACTTTTTAACGTGAAAACTCTTGTTGATATTAAAAAATGCCGCAAAACATTGATTTATTTAAGATGGAATTATCTATTATGACGTATATCACTAATTTGTGTTTATTTTCAATTTTTTAGTTGAATTGTTCAACTATATTGCATATGATCCATTATTGTACATAATTAGGTGACAATAAGATTTTTATTTTATATGAATACTAGCTTATGAAATTTGAGGTGTAGTAGAGTGGTGAGGGGCCGTATCATAGATTCGAAAGTGGCACGAAACTCTTGCTCCAAGCTTGATGCTGAGAATGCCATAGACCTAACATTTGAGAAACGATGAAGTTTTAGAGAAAATTGAAACAAAAAAGACACTTATATTTAATAACATGAAGAGACAGTTGAAATTTCTAGGACACATAATGAGGAAAGAGGGCTTGGAAAATCTAATACTCACAGAACAGATTGCAGATAAGAGGGACAGGAGAAAACAACGCATAACCTACTTAAGCTTAAGTAAATGAATGGCGGAACAAGTTTTAGCGGAACAAGATAACAAAAAGACAAAATTTAAAGAGCTACAACGAACAGGAAATTGTGCAGAGCTATGATCGCCTATGTCCCGAGGGGACACGATACATAGAACATATATTCACAACATTAAAACACTGTCATATGATAGGCAACACTCTATTTTCATAAAAATAAATGTTAGAAAATATAAAAATACGTGAAAACGAAAATGTATTTCTGCATATGAACAAAAGAATTGCTGTCGCTGTTAAATAAAATGGACCAAGAAAGATGTATCCATCCCTATCTGATAATCTCAAAAATAGTTTTCTGTTTTTTAATGTTTAAATTACTTACTATCTACAAATTATTGTCATATCGGGAGTAAAGGGGTAAGATAGTAAATTTTCTGTGATGTCACAACAATAATCTCCACTAATCTTGCAAAACCTTTGTGTTTTGGCTTTGTTAAATAGCTCTCCTTTTAATATCTCCGGCTCACGTTGTGTTTATGAGTGTATGGTGAGGTTGTTGTTATATAATGCACAATTCAATTGTATATCTTTATGTTCCGCGTCCGTTGGCGGTCATAGCTCTCCACTACTTACTGTTCTTTGTAGCTCTTTGTAAATTTGTCTTTTTTTCACTCTTAAACCCTTTTCTGTCATCCGTCTACACAAGCTCGTTAGATAGGTTATATGCGGTCCCCCCCACACACACACACACTTTGTCTTCAATGTCCTGTGTATGACAAATTTTTCAATCCCTCTTTTCTCATTATGTTCCCTGGAAATTCCAGCTGTTTCTTTCTAATGTTATGTACAGGATGTAATGGATAAATTGTCGCCATTTTATATTTGTAATTTCGCACATGCACGTTGTTTGTTTTTGATATTGTCGACTGCATAGTATAGTATGGTCAGTTGGGCACCGTCTGTGAGAAATTGATCACTATGACGCAATTCACTCCACTAGATATTTGTAAACGGTATGCCGTACTGCTTGATCAATTCAGTGTGTTTGGGTGTCAATGAAGAGGATTCGGAAAGAGTTGGATGCGTCTAATGGTGATTACGAAGTTAATTGGAATGATCACTTGTGATGACAACGTTATGCCTCCATTCATCTTCCCACGTGGCTTCAGACTCAACATGGAGGACTGCATCAAGTCCCTTGAGGAGGTAGTGCTGCTCTGGGTCAAGAGTTTTATGGAAACAAAAATGACACTTACTCATGAAATTTCTATGGCACATAATGTGGAAAGAGGGCATGGAAATTTGATACTCACAGGACAGATTGAATGCAAGAGAGAGGAAAACATTGAGTAATCTACCTAATGATTGGCAGAACAAGGGTTCGGAGAGATAGCAAAAAAACTTACTAAGCGCTACAAAGGACAAAAGAACTCATGTCCTAAAGGGTTGCACAGCGCATACAAGTAGAAACTTAGTCTATTCACAAGAAAATATCACGTTTTTGTATTTTTCTGCATTCAAATATATTTAATCAAATTTGACAACAGAACCTTATATTTCGACATCCTTTTGGTGCCACCAGACTCTCCTCCAATGATCTAACATTGGGGACAACGATGGCATCATGTTTTTTCCGCAGTAGACACTTGGATATCTGGATGCGTGTTCGTATAGTTGCTAATACTGGGTTATTACATACAATATGAATTATTATAGTGAAGAAATTTTGGGGGATTTAGAGTAATCATATATAGTAATTCATCGATCCCAGAATAATCGTCAACAGAATACGGGCCGGTGGTATAGTTGGTATGACGTTTGTGTTGTATCGAAACGGTCCGAGTTCGATTCTCGGTAGTGGATGCTCACTGCTGACGAGTCCCAAATAGGACGAAACGGTCGTCCAGTGCTTTCTGCATTATGTTAAAGATTATTCTTGGCTCGATGAATTATATATATAAGTTGCTAATACTGGATTATTACATCAGAAACCGGAATACTATAATAATTAATTTCAACACTGATGTTTCAAACGTGGTATTTATTCCATTTCCAATATAGATAGAATGCGGTTTGACATTATATATTGTAGGAACTTCACGCGTACGTGGGAAAAGAGATTAAAACTGTTTCTTTGACCCCTGATACAGTACAGGTGTCAGATTAATCTTGACACGAACTCCATTTCATTGAATGGGGAAACGGATTCACGGGAACTACACGGTACAATATGCATTGCAAACGAATGTCAATCCCGAATTATTTACTCTTCTTCTAAAGTGGAATGTAGTTAAGTCTTTAACATTTTTTGTTACTATTACGTCATAGCACAACGGCTACTACATGGGGAAAGAAGCTGAATGTTATATAGTTTCTTCGGTTTTCCATATTTTAATTCTCTCCTCCTTAGTGCAAACAGGGGTGCTACCAGGAATGGTTAATAAGTCCTTTGGAACTAGACTGTGTCATCGGATAATTCTTAACTAGGAATGACCAAAGATTTAAATAAATAAATAAAAACCGATGTTGATCTTGGTTATTAAGTTTCATACATCCGTTCACAGACAATGATCTGTTCTATTTATAATAAACGTTGGGTGTCGCTTCGCACTCTGTTACCCTGCAGACAGTTGGATACACGTCCGGTTGCACACAAGATAGTAACAAGGAAATAACTTAATCTCTCGCCATCCTCTTTAGGCGGCCAGTCTAGGAGAAGGAAAATTCTGAATTCAAACTTGAGAAGACCTGTTTGGATATTTCGTGATGTTTCTGTAAAGTATAGCTGGTTCTACACGAGTCTTCATCACTATAATCGAATCATGAATAATCTGGTTGTTCAGATTTAAAATCGACAGAGTTCACCATCGTTCGTTCACACACACGCACACTTATTTTTGCATTATCAAGTATTAAGGATATAGTAACTAGGATCCTAAAATTTGGAGGGGTGAGTTATCAATGATAATGTTCTGACTGCGAATCCTCAGTTATCGCCCTTTTGCCCTCTTTCTGCAATTTTTATTTTTAAATGTACTTTTTATCACATAAAATTTGAGGCGCGAAAAAAAAATGTATGGGAACAACAGATCTAGATACTGTCTCACCATTATATAGGCGGTATTTCTGCCGCACACTGTATATGTAATTTGTACAAGTACCAACCTTTCTGAATGACATTTTTAGTAAGTTGTTTTTTTTTTTTAAGATTAAAAGTAATCTGTAATTTAGTAAATTTGTTACTATTAATGCAGCACTTTGCTTTAGAGTTGTTCTAACAAAATTCGGGTTTGTAAATCGTTCTATCGAATTCCCCCTTTTGTGCGTAACCAAAGTAACTTGCCAGCCAAGCCACGCCCAAAACAAATACGCCTTTCCTCTTATTGATGGCAACATGAATGACTGCTGACTTTCAACAAAGAAACGCTTTCTCCAGTGCACTATCGATCATCAACGTATTTCCTATCGCGTGCGCTTGTTTGTCCTTCCACCGGGGAAATTTATAATGGCGGTTTATTTCGCCTTCAGTTTTTATTTACTTTCTCTACTTACCTGTTGTTGTTTTTACCTTTCTTGCTGCCAACATGAATCAAATCGACCTTACTGTAATTAATTGGCAATTTCTACAATGATTGTGTCGTACAGATTTTCCAGTGAAAATGGTTCGAGATTTATTTCCTTTGAAATTGTTTGACCTTGATGAGTGGGTTTATAATTGCCTCGAACTGAATTGAAAACTCTGGCATTGTGTTCGTTTTATTTATTTTTTTAAACTTCTGAATCTTCTCTATTAATAAATCTGTTTTCCTATCAGTAAATTCTCCCGATCAACTACTGATATTTGCAAACTCTAACAATCGAAATTGCAAACACTGTACAAGGTCAAATATCCATTAAAGAAAAAGTGGTGTCTGTGTCTCCTGTATACACGGGACATAACATATTATTTAGATACAGAGATCAGGGGTAAAGGTTTGTTTTTGTGTCTGTCAGCAAGCCTAAATAGGTTGTAACGTACAAAAAAATTAATGTTAATCTATTTTGCATAAAGTAAATTTGTAATAAGTAGAAAATATTTCCTCATATTATTTCTCGTTAATGTCAACACACATATTTCGAGTGTTTCAAGTACGTCCTCATAATGTTGTTTTCAAATAAAACAAATATTTATTTTTGCAGTGACTAATTGATGTTTGCTGCGCATGTCCAGTACGCTTGTATAGATTATGTAAACATTTAAAGCATTTAAGACCTTTTGTTTGATTTATAATTTTCGTTTGCACCATTATTCAGTCGTTATTTATCGAGATGGTTTCCGAATGATATCAATTAAATATCTGTGTTTTATTTGACCTTTTCTTCCTTTTTAATTTCGTGTATTGCTTAGCTACGTTTCTTTATCCTTTAATCTGAATGAAACTGCTTAATCCATGGATGGCGAGATAAAGATCTCTATAAACGACGATGTATAGGTGATTATTCCCTACTGTTACCTTTCTTGGGGTTTCTTAACTTTATGCTTTATTATTTAAGGGCAAAACATTTGCTACTGCTATCTGTAAGTTGTGTGTGTATGCATGCGTTTAGACAAGTTTTTATCGACACGTAATCGATTAAAGCATCAGACAAGTTTTCGTTTTGTTTTAAAGTTTTCATTAACTTTTGCTTTCCTACAAATTTCTTAGAAATATCCAGAAAAGTTAAATGGACTCTATCACAAACCATCAGGCAAAATCTACACATATTGAATCCAAACATGCGCTCTCTTGTGACGAAAGTAAAAATTAACGAGAAAAATCTTCTCGTCTGTAACATAATTACATATAAATGACGAGAGAATATGCAATTATGACTGAAATAACCCAAATAGGTCTTTGCGAATAACACATTTAAACTAAAGATATGTAATGATAGAAATTTAAATTTTAAAAAAAATTAAATATGGAGATAAAAACTTCACGATCTCTTCAAAAAGTTGAGAAACCAATGATAAACCGTCCCGACCAGGATACGATCATAGCCTAGTAAGCGAATCAGAAACAAGATCTGTTTCCAAACAGGATATAAAGTTACAACTGATCGTGGGCCGAGCTGCAGTGTCTAAGCGGATCAACTTGCTTCGATAGATACGTACATAATGATATTGGCAGTCCTAAATTAGAATCGATGCATTTTATCAATTCTCAGATGCTACGGTCATCGTAATGTGCCTAGATCCGAAATTCGACACATTTGCGACCCACAGTTTCGCATACTCTTACAATACCTACTTCCTTCTACCACTAGCAACCAAAACGTCTACACAGTCCTGTGTTAACATTAATGCATAGATATTTTTTCATGCATTTTAAGCAAGGCGACTGCTACGTTTGAATACATACACACACACACACACACATACATATATTCGCCCGTACTCTCTCCTGTGCATCACAGGAGAGAGTACGGGCGAATACATTTGAACTCTTGAATCTATAAGGTAACATTTGTCTCTCTCTCTTTTGTCTGTGTATGTATGTATATATATATATATATATATATATATATATATATATATGCTGGACTCTCCTGTCATATTCAACGTATGAGGGTCAAACAGGACAGTTCCTAGGAACCGACAGACAGATACCAGCACATGATTTGATTATAGTGGTGAAGGCTTTGTGCCGAACCAACCACACTTTTGAAGTGTGTGTGTGTGTGTGTGTATATATATATATATATATAATATATATATATATATATATATATAGAGAGAGAGAGAGAGAGAGAGAGAGAGAGAGAGAGCGCGCGAGCATAACCATGGAATGTTTTTTTGCATGCTCCATACATTGGACTTTGTGTCACATCTCAGCTACGCTAAGTAAATCGCTATAAATGTTATATCTATTTTTGTTTGGGGGAGGTTACCTTATGACAACGTCCATTCTCTCTATAGATCTGTATGGCTTTGTGTGAATATCGAAAGAAAATGC
The DNA here is from genome assembly GCA_964036315.1 of Acanthosepion esculentum. Classification (NCBI taxonomy): domain Eukaryota; kingdom Metazoa; phylum Mollusca; class Cephalopoda; order Sepiida; family Sepiidae; genus Acanthosepion; species Acanthosepion esculentum. The sequence goes on along the minus strand of OZ038486.1, from coordinate 42,379,177 downwards.
AATATATTATTAACACACACACACATATATATATATATATATATATGAGAGTAGGGACAAAAATTGTTCAGTCTGCTTCGTCGTATCCTCTTTGGGGATGCCTCAGGTGCAGGGATTCTTTGTGCTCTTCTGTCTTTGGCTAGGTACTTCTTGGGAGACTACTCCTGCAGTTGTATACGCGCCCCTTGGATATTCATCCTAACAGAATGTGGTACAAGTTAATTTAAAGTGGGGTCCCATGCGCACGTGGTAGTATGGACACAATTGCTTAATCCCTCTTAGCATTTCACATTTGGAGGTGGATGAAATACCAGAGATTAACACTAGCCCTCTAACTCTGGAGACGTACGACCCCTGGATGTGTGACGTCCTCTTACAGGTGTACACGTGTTTGATGATAATCAACTTATACCGCACGTCATACTGGTGAGCATTAAATATCACATAGGATTACTGGCGAACATTCCTTCCTCATTTAGTTAATTAGTGCGTATGTTAATTTTGTTTTAGACTACACAGAAATGGAAAGAGTTGCCAGGATGTATTATAGAGAGATCAGTTTTGGAGCTGAAATATAAAACAAATATCCACATACGTCTGGATATTACTATAAAAACTGGGTCACGTGTCTGTTCGTCTTGTGACTGATGCATCCTATCGAAATCGGCGTACTTATACACCAAATGATAAAAACAGATAAACTAAACAATTATCGTGTTACTGTTTGACACAGTTAAATAGATCGGGTTACGATTTGACTATCTGTTATCTTACTAACAAATATTTCAGGAAGCCCATCCGTATTCGATAATTCAGTGAAACGTGACTTCTGAAATCTCTTATTACGCGAGAGATAATATCTCTTCTTGGAACTACTTGGTAATCTAGAAAAGGTATTAGAATAAACCAGAGGCTATACTGGGAGCAAACCACATGCATACTGATAGAAAATGAATTATGTTGCTACATAAAAATAGAAAAGCGTGTAAGACAAAAAGGTGTCTTCTCTCCAGATTTATTCAATCTCTACAGCGAGGCTATCGTGGAAGCCCTACAAATCGTAATCTTAACAAAATAAGATACACAGATAAAGAAAACTATAGGACCTCCTACACAGGTTAGCAAAAAGCGAGAAAAAAAGGACTAACCATCAACTGTAAGTAGGCAGAAAGGAGAAAGGCCCAAGATGCGAATTACAAATGGAGGTGTCAACATCAAGCAAGTACAAAAGGTTGAATATCTGGGAAGTGTTTTAACAGAGGACGGAAAATATGATGCCGAGATCCGAACAAGCATTAGACTAAGAGGTATTCCAAAAGCTAAGTAAAGTGATGAGGAGAAACAAAGAAAAGATTGTTGGATTGCTATGCGATATCCATCCTCTTATATGGCAGCGAATGCTGGACAAGAACGGACGAGAAAACTGTAGGCAACATAAATGTCTGTCTACGGAAGGATACTAAGAATTCCATGGACGAAGCGAGTAAGCAACGGGGAATTCTTAAAGAAAATGAAACAAAAAAAGAACTCTTATGCTCATAATCAACAAGAGAGAACTGAAATTCCTTGGACACATAATGAGGATGGAGGGATTGGAAAATTTAACCCTCACAATTCATATAAAGAGCAAGAGATAGCGGAAGTCAGCGAGTCAATTACCTGACAAGCTTGTGGGACGGGAGCCTTAACAAAATTAGAACTGCTTAGCGACATAAGGTATAGGAAGCTTTGGAGAGCCATGATTACCAATGTGCTGAAGGGATGCAGCACAAAAAATCAGTTATGGTAGTGGGGAATCCAAATACCTTGCCCTCTGACCGGTGCCTATATTTAATTTTATAGAACGAGTAAATACCCTTTTGGGGTTGCTATCTCACAAACAGAATTCTACAATTAAAAAAAAAACACACACACATAGTGAGAAACCACACAAATGAACAGCTGGGTAAGAGACAATACTTGCTAAACTCAATTGTCATTTTGCCACAAGAGTCAGTGTCTCTAAGTATACTGGAGAGGTGCTTCTTGGGAGATGGATCTCCAGGAAATAGGCATGACTAAAATGATCTAGTTATTTCATAATGCAAATCTTTGGATTTCTAATCCTGTGGGCATCAAAAATAGAATGCTCTGAGACCTGCGTGACACTAGTTGCGAGGACTATATAGTCTTTGTCCTTTGCACGCATGCAGTCACTCACGCGAAATTGACCATGTTACCAGCTGGTATCAGTTTTTTTATCTGTTCCTCTTCTAAAACTGAAATAATGTTGTATTATCGCGCTTTCAAATATAATCCATTTCACTATTTTAACTTTATTCTGATAATCCTTATGCAGTACTGAATAATTTTCTTGACGAAGGATGGGCATAACGCGAAGTGTGTGTGGTCTCGGGGATTCTAACTCTGCTGTATTACCTCCCTCCCCACACACACACACACAAACATTGCAAAAATTAGGGATGGTCGGAGTAGTCTCACACCTGTGTGACACTGGTTGCGAAGAAAAGGTAATTTTGACGCTTGCTCATACGGACGTAAGTTGGGTCGTACGATAAAGTGACAATGTGATACTGCCTATCCTACGTGTATTTGTATATTTTTACTCGTCTATCATTGCAGTATGTTTTTGATATAACAATAGCGCACTAAAATACTAGCGAAACCTGGATGTGAAAAGACTGACTCCGTGAAAAAAAAACAGAATATAAAAATCAGTGAACAAAACATTTAATGAGTGTTAGGTAATAGCAAGATTATCTATTTCATAAACGGTGGCATAGGTAAACTCGTATATAATGACCTTTCTCATTTAACTATTAAGCGTTTTAGGCTGCTTCTGCAACATCACTAAGACATCCTTTTTTTGTCTGTTCTAAGCCTTCATATTAAAGAGATAACCTGCTTTTCAGGAGGCGTTGACTTGAAGATTAACAACGGAAACATCTGTTCTATCATAAACCGCTGCCTTTAAATATGGCTGACATCCTGCCTGAAAAAAAATGTTTTATGTTTATATTTTAATATTACCACACATGTTCTACAAATAATCACATTTTTTGTAGTTGACTTTGAGAAGCTAAAAGTTGATGTCCAATGTTGAAAGGAGTAGAGTAGTCATAAACTCTGTTTAGAGTCACAGTAGAAGCTGTGTGTGTGCGCGCACGCGCAGTTTAAGAGATTAGTTTGAATTTTATAGTAAATATGAATTGTAATATAATAACACGTTGGTTTAATATCTGCAGCTGGCGTTTTATCTTACAAACGTATAATCGAGACAATAACATATTGTTCCTTTGAAAATAACGCTCAATTTAATAATTTAATCTTTCTTTAAAATGCATGTCTGAAAAATAAGGATTATATTTATTACAGTTCTGAAGCCCTTACAATTACCGTGAGAACAACAATGGTCTAACTGATATTTTATCCACAAAACTTCAGGATATAATTATAAAAACGACTCGTAATCTACTTTGGCTTAAAAAACTCAAAGCTACCTTTTTAATTTATCAGCTACTTTAGATCTTTACTCTCGGTCACTACGACACGCTCAATTGAGAAGCGAACGCTTTCTTTTCAATACTAACCGGAAGTTCATTTCTGTATTTCACTAACATTGAATGATTAGTTACTCACTTAAAGGTTGCCATTGGTTTTGCATTAAGCTTGTGTCAAATTACTTAATATTTATGAAATTTATATTATAATTATTTGTAAATAAAGGAAACTATTTTATGTGAAAAAAAAGACTTGACGCAACAGAAAGGTGGGTCTGCAGAATGATGCTTAGATTACCATGAACCGAACATGTGAGAAACGATGAAGTTTTACAGAAAACAAACAAAAAAGACACTTATATTTAACATCAGGAAGAGATAGTTGAAATTTCTGGGGCACATGAAGTAAGAGAGCTTCAAAAATCTGATACTCACAGGACAGGTTGAAGGCAAGAGGAACAGAGGAAAACCACTCATAACCTTACTAGCGAATTTTAGTAACTGGATGACGAGAAAAGGTTTAGGAGTTAACAAATAGACAAAAATTATTGAGAGCTACAAAGGACAGAAAATTGTGGAGAGCAATGATCGCCTACGTCTTGAAAGGGACACGGCGCATAGAAGAATATACGAGGAGTGATATCCATAGAGAAAGAGCTCATAGTATTAATTTTAAATTCGCAAATTGGACTGAATATTACTTTATTCTCAATGTTAGTGGAATAATATTAAAATGCTTTAAAATTCTCGCTAGTAAGTGCCATATTTTGCTCTGTTATGGCAACCTACAGGAATCAAATAAAGATGAATTAGTTTACATATTTATCTTTTTGTACCCTCCTTGATTAGATCGACAGAAAAATAAGAGTGAAATAGCAAAATACATGCTGAATTTTATGTAATTTGTCGTTTGTCTTTTCTTTCTCTAATGAAAATTTTTTTTCCACTTTCATTTCAGAAAAGTATCGAAGGAATTCCGTTTTGTGACAATTACATCGCTACTCAACAAGCACTTTCGGATCTACGGGAAGAAACAAGTAAAGTTGATAAATATAACGACCAACTAAAGGAACTGAAGAAAGTTGAGGTAAGCTGAAACGTCAAATAGATAAGATTTAATGTAACGATTTTTTTCTGTTTAATAAGCAAAACGTTTTCTTTTCTTTTTTTTTTAAGGGTCGTGTGTATTGATTTCAGAAATAGAAAAACCTTTAAAGAACCAGTTTTCAGAAAACTTTGCTTGCTCAGAATTTAGTTTGCTGATGAAGGTTTCGAGAGGAATTCATTAGCATGTCTCTTAGATAATAGTATATTTAAACTAAAATCAAACCCAAACCAACTATAAATACACCCCTGCAGTTAACTTGCTGGTATTATGGCTAAGTGTCGGTCTGATAAAGTTCATATTGGATAGACAAGGAAATAGCGTTCTAAGCCCTACGTCTTGTACGCTAATAAATATGGCTGCTTTGTAGCCTACATTTTTTTTTTTTTTTTTTTTTTTTTCTTACGGAAAAATGACTAGCAGTTTGTTACATGAACAAATGTCACTTCTGACCACGATTAGTTCAAATAGACGACAGAGTGCTAAATTCCTCATTGGGTTTGATTTTATAATCTATCACGTAAGACCAAGGGAGATAACATATATGAGCTAATACAGTTAAATATTAATTCGTGATATTTTATAATTATTTTTTTTTTCAAGGATTAAAAAGAAAAGTATAAATAGAATAACGACGGCAAATATTTGAACTTTCAAGCAGTTTTCAGTATATTTCGGTTCTTCATAAAAATAGTGTTTGAAATAAAGTATCACTACAAATATATTAGTCTTTCCTTTTAAGATTCCCAGAAGGGATATTTTGAATTTGAACTTATGTCCGATGATACCCAAGAAGGATTTTCTTCGTATTTTCTTTGTCATTGGATACCGGAGAGAATGTCAAAAGTTTAGATTTGGATTTGTGCTTTCGCTTACTCACCTGCGGAAAAAATCGCTCACCCACAAGCTGTTCCTTGAAAAGAATCCTCATCACTTGGAGAGATAACAGTAATGGATGAGTTAAGAAATATTCTTCCCATTGCGTTTCCTCCATTATGGTCATCGTTATATCCGTGATATAGTAACACCTTATTTCACAGACAGAACAGAATAACTGAAAAGAAAGGAATGACACATGCTTCATTCTCAGAGTGTGTTTTATACCGTTAAGTCATACACAAAATTATATATGCATATTTACGCGTGCCCCATGCGGAGAAAATATAACACATATCTACACAGCCAGCAAAGTGAAACGAGGACGAAAAAGGAGTCTTACATATACTAGTTCACAAAGGGAATTGGATCTGACACAAATTCATGTTCCTGGAGAAGCCATATTAAGGATACCAGATTTGAGACGACCAGATTTATCTATATCGCTATCGATGACATTTCGCAAACGGTAAACAATGCATCTTGGGTTTTTTTTCCAAATTAAGGCCTGCGAGCTGATATTATCTATATCTGATGAAGATCCATACGAAAACGGTGCTATGGGCTTGTAAGATGCACCACGTGACCGGAGGAGGCAAATTTTTGCTTAAAAAACCAGAAAGGAACAGCTTGGTTTGATTTCTGGAAGCTGACTGACTAACCACTTTGTCACACTATAAAATAACGTCAGTAAACGGTCGTCATGCGACCCATATGACTTCATCTTGACCAAAGAAAGATAACCAGATTTTGTATTCTTACAGTAGTATTTCTCAACCTCTTTTAGCTTTCATCCTTGCTTTTAATTTGTTTGTCGGCATAAGTTTATATTAAAAAAATCAGTTCTTTTAAAGATTGAGATGATTGAAGCGTTAATGGCTTGTCCTTTTTAATGTTATTGAAACATTTCAAGAATACAATAACCAACGATAAATGTGAATGAAATGGTTGAACGATTTAATTACGTTATAGTCATGCCAATATTACATTTTTATGTCACTGTAATGTAGTGTTATTCTTATATTATTACAAAAAAGACTGTTTATGCAAAGTCACTTACTTTAATTGAGGAAACATGTTTTTGGAACATGCGTTGCAAATATAATTTATGAACTTCTTCGTGGTTCCTTTCAATTATTACATTAAAAAATTCCCATTATTTTTAAGAGATTCATACAAAGTTAGTCGATATATCAGTAATTTTAATAGCTGTCCTCGTATTCGAGGATCCCTATTGCAGACGCTCGCTCAGGCACATTTTGTGTTTGTTCAACAACCCACTGTTTATACTGCAACTATGCTGATCAAACCTTAGGGAGAGAGCGTGTGACTTGTGACGGTTCCCCAAGTGTTCCATCTACCCAATTTCACTCACAAGACTTGGGTCAACCCAAGGGTAGGGTTTTCAGGCACTTTCCAAAGGTGGAATCGTCCCCGCTTCAGGCCGATAACACCAGAATGTCTCCTTCCTGACAAATCAACCGTGGTGAGAATCGAACCCGGGTTCATGGTCAGAAAGCGAACGTTCTAACCACTCGGCCACGCGCCCATATCAGTATTAGAAAATAAAATCTCAAAGGTAATCTCTGTTACAATCACTATCTTTTGAGAGAGAAGAAACCTCATGAATCTGCTACGAATTGAGTTCACGTCAAGGCTATAATCTGAAAACACTTCGCACGTCTTAAGACTGTTAGTGATGATTGTTACCCATTAAAATATAGCATGTTACCGGAAAGTTTCCATACTAAGACTAAAAGCTGTACCATTATCTCTCTCGTGTAAGGAGATGATGGATTGTTCAGAGAGGGTTCAAATGGATGAGTTCACGAAATTTTCCACGTTTTCTGGCATTTTGCTGATGTTTAGTCGCCATCTTGAATCGGCGCTTGACCTTGCATTCCACTCAAAAGGCCTGTACTCAACCTCATGTTAGTTATTCAAAATGTTCACCCCTTTAATACTGTTTCTTATTTAATAGTTTTATTTGTATCGGATGACTTTGAAATGTTTCATCCATATCAACTTGGTTTTGAAACACGACAATTTAAACACTTCGATCTGTTTTCCTATATAAAATAGAATTTCTGAATATTCACATAGCTTTTATTAAATTTATGAGTAATTTTTTTTATAGATTTTTCTGAAATGAATTGCAAATGTTGTTTGCGTACGTACATCGATATGTATTGATTTTTATTGATTAACACAATAGTGTTTCGTGATATTTTTACTTTATTTTCTAAATTTACAGTGTCAGTCGATCATACAAAACAGGCTTTGTGATCCGATTGTACAAAAGAGCTATTAATATTTCACTTGAAAACTTAGTAAACGAATGTGACTTTTTTTTTATTATGAGTATTTAAGCCATGAAAAATATCTGACCACATTGATATTATGAGAAAGTGTGATGATAATGTATCCGTGTATTGTCAATTGTTAGTTAAAAAGAAGTTAGTAGATTTTCAGATATTTTATTTTGATAAATATTCTGAGCAAATATATTTGCTTCTTATTGAGGAAGAAGTTTTATTTGTTTTTTTTTTAAGTATTACAGAACGGATTTGTCAAATGATTCGTAGGAGGAACGCATTTACGCAGCTTAGTTTTGCCTGGCTCGGAGTCACAAAAGTAGGTCGCTCAATAAGGATCGAACTTTCTAACCATAGCTATACAACAGCTGCCCCTGGAAGTACATATTTTTTACTTGAAAAGTGGACTCCTCTAACGAATTTCATTAACTCAACATTTAAACACTCAACTCTGCTGCACGATAAGCGTAAACTCAGTAGGAATGTAGGTATTGTCGATTTAAAAAAATGACTGATAATTACAAGAGGGCTTTTATTATTTTTTTTTCTCCTGAAGGCGATATATTTAGTAGTGTGCTTCGTGATAACACAAGCATATAAGAGAAAATGATTCAATCAGTCAGCTGTCATACATCTACTTGTTCATTGACCCCCACATTGCAAATGTGTTAGGGGCACAGAGGACATTTTACCTTTTTAGAATATTTTAGAGTACGTACTTGTAACTGTTCTGTGACCCAGAAATCAAGAAAAAATAAATCGAGGAAGTGTAGGCATTAAAAAAACACAAAACTGCCCAACTCTTTCTCTATGTGCGTGTGTATATATATATATATATAATTCTCTCTCTCTCTCTCTCTCTCTCTATATATATATATATATATATATATATATATATATATATATATAATTTGTCTCCTGATCTTGTAAGGAGTGACCAACCCATAAAAAAGTTTGCTATAATAAATAAATTTGATGCTTATTTCCGGAAGACAGACCTAACAACTTAACTACACCTGTAGAATAGACATTCTTTGGTCTTATTTGGTTAAGATCTATTTAACATTTTTTTAAATGACGTCAAGGCATTTCTGAGTGCAGACTAGACTCGATGAATGACATGGGTCGTACACTCAAGACCAAATGGTTCAGTTTCTATTTTCATTATTTACACACTGACTGTTGCTTTCATCTTTGTCATTATCACAACGTATGGAGGAACGGTGGTGTAATGGATAGCAGCTCGAATTGAGTTCGAATTCCTGTCGAATTCGTTACAATCACTTACGTGCAAATACTATTAGGAAAGGTATGAATCCATCTCTGCGTCCTAGAGCCTTGGGTGGCAATTGGTCTAGAACAATAACTCTGAATTCAAAGCTTCCAATTATGGGTTTAATAGCCTCACCAATCTGAAATTGGCCGTGGGTGGTGAATACGGCTACATCCTTGAAAGACAATCAGGGTGGTGTTCCTCCAACAGGAGTGAGAAGGTCCTAGATTTGGATTTGGAGCTGGATCATAACGTTTCGGCCGTTATACCTTCATCGATTGCTTATCAATCCAGGTAACATTCAGACTAGTAGATTAAGGTGTTGGTTCGTGAATTTGGTGATACAGTGTAACCCGGATATAAGAGAACCGTATATAAGATAAACCCGGATATAAGATAAATTTTCTCTGGTCCCAAATTAGATCCTGTGTTAATGTATATATAATAGACCAAACCCGGATATAAGAGAAACCCGGATATAAGAGACCTCGTCTCCGGTCCCGACAACTCTCTTATATCCGGGTTACACTGTATGGTAATTGTGAATCCAATCCCTGAGCCAGGTAGTGCAGATTTGCACTCAGTGGAAACGGTGCGAACAATAACTGAGAAATATTAAATAAGAACATGAGATATCGCTAGACGTGGCCAGCGAAATGAGAACCATCTATCACATAGAGTAAATAAAGAGTTCAGTTCGAAATTCTATGAATATTACCTGGATCGAAATACATCTGATGAAGTCGGAGAGCATAATTGCAGAAACGTTGTGGCAAATACTAGGACAATAGTCAGTATAAATAATGTAAATAACTATCCAACCCAGGATGTCTGACAAAAAGTAGGTTAAATTCTAATGTTATTTACAGTAAACAAACGATTTTTTTGATAGATAGTGATGAATCAACGCATCATGACCAGCGCCATATGGTAAGAATAACAACCATCTCATAAAAACTGCGTAAGTCAACCATATGCTTTCTGCAAATATTCCTATTAAATGAATTTGCAGCCAGATATCCTGCGTTTATCTTTCTTCGATTCGACCTCAGGGTAATCTATCCGAATTATTGCGCTTTAAAACTTAATGAAGCGAAACCTAGTAGTATCGGCGCTTAATAAAGCAAAGGGTGTCTTTTTCTTTTGTCCAATATGGACGAAGCTGTTGCCAAAATCAAATATGCGCATTGACTCAGAGCTTATCAACATCCGACTTTAATTTTTTTTTTTAAATTTTCTTAACAGAGAGAATTTTAACCAGAGAGCATGATTGATTTGCAACGAATGTTACAGACTTATGACGTCCATGCATCTTTCTGTTAATTTATTAATAGAAACAATCGTTCTCTTTTCTTTTTTTTTTCATGTAATATGCAATGTCATACGCATAGATAGATTAGGTCTCTGATTATGAAATTGTCCCATTTACTGGGAACAAGCCACCTGTAAAAGGAACGAAAATTATTTGAGCTAGTACATAAAATAAGAACGGGCGTAAGACAAGGGTGCGTCTTCTTCTCAAATATATTTAACTGTTACATCGAGCCGATTGGAAGTTGTATGAGGTTGTATTGTGCAAGTAAGCTGGCCTCTGGTGATTCATTTTCGGCAAGAAAAAATTGAATGGTTTTGATAAAGGCCAAATTGTCTGTTAGACTATTTCTAAAATTTCTTTGGAACTGCTCAAGTAGTAAACCAATTCATTTTTAGTGGATACCTATCGACAATGTTTTGAAGAACGAAAAACCCATAAACTATCAAACAGTAATTGGGCGACCAAATTTAATCATGCGGGAAGTATAGACATTTTCTCGTCTCGTGTAAAATATCGGAAATACTACAATAGCGCAATTACAAAGGTGAGTGAAGGAATGTGTCACAACACACAGTACAGTGATTCTTGTTGCGTACGCGTGTGCCACGTCGCTGATAGACTACCAAAGCTAACTAATGTCCACATGTATTCAGTGGGTATGCTAGTGTCGAAACTGAACACGTTTATCAATGAAAGAACGACGAGAGGCTTGTCCTAACCTGGGTAGCTTTTTGATAATACCGACCTGGGAGATGATTCCAATGTGCGGTACTTTTGGAAAGTGTCAGAAAGTCATGACCCAAACTATGCGAGGGAAAACTGTTGACCAAATCGTTCGAAAGCCGTCGCACTGACCTTGTACAACTCATGATCCCGCGCTTTTCTGGAAACAGTAATTAAGGTTCAATCATCATCATATCAACCACGGCTTCGCACTGTGGATGTTGAACAAACACAAATGCGCCTGAGCAGGTGTCTGTAGCAGGGATTAGCCAGCTGCTATAGCAGAAGGGCAAACTTGAAAACGAGTAGCTAAATATCACACACACACACACACATACACATATATATATATATATATATATATATATATATATATATATATGTTTCTCGGTGGTGAGTTCATTCCATCAAAATAAAACCTATCGTACATGGATAGAATTAATCTGGTTCCAGAAATCCTCAACTGGCTTCCAGATACTCGTTTGTGCCTCACAATCACCAAATTTAATTCTTATTGAAAATGTATAAGTCGTCAATAAAATCACTGCATGTACACTCAACAAACAACTCTGTTATATGTAACTCTGGAACGTACCCGGTCAGATACATCCATGTACCAAACCAGTGATTCGTAGACTCTATACTATAGTCGGCATTATTCACGTGACTACGCTATACGTTATTAGATAGCTGTCTATAATTTGGTGGGGTTACTTCAGTTAATATTTAACACTGTCTTGCTTTGATGAAATTTATTGCCGTATTATGAAATCGGTGACAAACATTTCCGATAATGTTTATTTCTCATAATTTTTACATACTCTGTCGATCGTACAAATTTTAGAAGTTTTGTTCGATATATTATTACTGAGTAAATTGTGTTGCATTCAGTGATCTCCCCTACACCGGGAGGAAGTGGAGAGAGGAGGAGAAAAGGGACTTCCGGGACGGTGAGGGTAGCCATCTTGGACACGGACAGTTTCTGTTATAATAAAAGTGCAAAAAACCCACATTCCGCTGTCTTCGTCTATTTTCTTCAACTGGCGACGAAGTAACAAGAACCATACAACAACAACATAAAGAAAAACAAAAAAATGCCTTTCTCGAAATCTACTTTTCCGGATGTTTTCGACCCAAGCGTACACGAGGAAAATACATATCAGGCTTTCAACGACTACATCGAAGCCTGGGAAATGTCTTATGAGGTTGCTTGTATCGGAGAACTCAAAGAAGACGCATCTGAACTCATCCAACAGCAACACAAAGCCAAAGTTTTCAGAATGTGCGTTTTCCAAGGCGAGCGGTTAAAGACGGACCTAAAAAGTGAATTTAATCAGGATTTAGCCCAACTCAAACAAGCGGATTTCAATACCATGGTACAGAGACTCGGTAACAGGTACAGACCTACACAGAACCAGGTACTACTCCACTACCAGTTTCATGGCCTCCGCCAAGAGCCTGGGGAAAAAATAGACACCTTCATCAACAAGGTAAGACAGCATGCTGACAGGTGCGCTTTTAAATGCACCAACCCCTACTGCACAGAAAAAGAAAAAATTCACAAAACTCTGATACGTGACCAAATAATAATAGGTACCTCTATCAGAAGTATCAGAGAAGAGGCTCTAGAAAGAGAACATGAGCTCGATGCCCTCATTACTCAAGCCCGTAAAATCGAAGCCACAGAAGAAGCTGTCAGAAAACTAGACACTGAAAAAGAAAGCCTTACAGCTGGCCTTAACGAAATCGAGATTCATGACTCCGAATCTGACTCCGAAAGCCAGGGAGTCTTAATAAACAAAATCGGCAAGAAAGGGGGGAAATACTCCTTACGCAGCAAACAACAAAAAAATTTCCAACAGCCAGAAACAATATCCAAAAGGCGATGCTTAGGCTGTGGCAACCCAAAATGTGATCGCGGACCGACATGTCGAGCACGAGGAAAATTCTGCAACATCTGCGGCAGGAGAAATCACATCTCCTCGGTATGCCTGACACATCACAAGGAGGTGTCCATACTAACAGTCATTGGGGCTACTACAATAAAAGACACACACACAACAGAAAAATCAAATTTTACCAACATCACACTTGAAGGATGTCAGATCCGTGCCATGATCGACACAGGTGCTGAAGCGAATGTAATCCTGGAGAGCCAGGTACCCGACAACATCAGACGTATTACAAAAACACACGTCCAACTCCAACCGTATGGTAGTAGACTAATCACCCCCAAAGGCGAATTTACAACACAGACACACTGGAAAGGAAAAAAAATCAAATCAACGTGGATTGTTGTCGATGATGACGACCTGCCGGGAAAATCCATCAACTTGGTGTCATGTAACCTAGCAGAATCACTGGGCATAATCACTTTTAATACACCCAGTATGGAAATGAAAGGAAGCCGCATCAATGCTATGGGAACAAAAACGGTGTCAACCAATGAGGCTATGGAACTAACAAAATCTGTCGGTCCTCCCATTGCCCGCATCATCACACAACACCCATCGGTGTTCCACGGTTTGGGAAAGATGAAGGCTGAACCCATCCAACTACATGTAAAACCCGACGCATCACCAGTAATACAACCCCCAAGACCGATTCCATACCACTTGAAAGATACATTTGAGGATGCAATCCGAAAAATGGAATCAGATGATGTCATCGAGCCACACCATGGGCCAGTAACATGGCTATCCAACCCGGTGCTCGTACCAAAAGCAGATGGCTCCATGCGAGTTACAGTGGACTTAAGGAACCTCAACAAAGCCCTAGAAAACACGCACCTCCCTATCCCCAGAGTCGATGATATCATGCCCTTATTTGCCGGAAAATCTGTATTCAGTAAACTGGACCTGAAGACAGCCTTCCATCAGCTCGAGCTATCAGAAGATTCCAGGATCTTGACGGTATTCCGCGCTGGAGACCGCCTAATGCGGTATAAAAGACTCACCATGGGAACCCTACCAGCATCAGGTGAGCTCAACTCCCGGCTCCGCCCCATCATCGCTAACATTCCAGATGCTGCGGTCATCCAAGACGACATTGTAGTAGCAACAGCTGACAAGGAAACACACCACCAAACGCTAGAAGTAGTCATTACAGCTCTCGAAAAAGCAGGACTAACAGTCAGTCCCAGCAAATGCATCCTTGGCCAGCCAGAAATCCCTTTCTGGGGATTTAAAGTCGACAAGAATGGGATAAAACCAGACCCAAATAAAGTCCAAGCAGTACAGGAAGCTGGGAGACCAACATCAAAAGATGAACTGCGATCGTTTCTCTGTATGATCAGATCGAATGGCACCTTCATCCCTGATCTGGCTGCTGCCACAGCAAACCTACGTGAACTGACAAAACAGAATGCTGTTTTCAAATGGACAGAAGCTCATGAAAAAGAGTTTCAAAATATAAAAGACACATTTACCACTGATGTGCTCCTCAGACACTATGACACAAACAAAAAGACCTTCATCTTTGTCGACGCTCACCTCACAGGTCTCTGTGCAATCCTTGCTCAAGGCCAGTCTATAGAACAGACAAAAGCGGTCGCACTCGCATCACGAACCACCACAGCCGCCGAAAAGAACTACTCTCAACTAGACCTGGAGGCAACAGCTATTGACTTCGGTCTCCGCCAATTCCGCCATATTCTAGCTGGTGGCCCACAAGTTACTGTGGTCACTGACCAACAACCACTCCAATCACTCTGGAAATCCAAAAGGAAACCATCAGCTAGAATCGAAAGAATCCTCCTACGCCACCAAGACATCAACCATTGTGTCGTATGGAAAAAAGGAAAAGACAACCCGGCAGACTTCATGAGCCGACATGCAATACCACTACACAAGTTACCTCAACGTATTGCCGAAGAAACAAAGGAACACCAAAAACTACTGTTCCTATTACACAACACACCCCTCTTTGCAACTGCTATCACCAGAGAACGCCTACGTGAAGAACAACTTAAAGACACAGATCTAACACGACTACGTCACTTCATAGCTCTCAACCAGCCGCCACACAATGACCCCACCCTACGAGGATATTATAAACTCTTCAGCGAGCTGTCAATTGAAAATGACATCATCCACAAAGGCGACCAAATGCTCCTTCCAAAGAGCCTACAGCAGGAAGCCATTTCCCTAGCCCATGACGGATCACACCCAGGACAAGATGCCATCAAACGCCGCCTAAGAGCACATTTCTGGTTTCCTGGGATGGACAATGCCATAAAACTCCAGGTGGAAAACTGCCATGAATGCCAAATAACAACAGCAACACCAATGAAAGCACCTCTTACATCCACCCCAATCCCTGAGAAACCCTGGCAAAACATATCAATTGACTTGTTCGGCCCCCTCCCAGACCAAAGACACATACTGGTGGTACGCTGCAACCTGAGTAGATTTCCAGATGCAAAAATTGTTCGCTCAACTGGGGCCCAACATGTCCTCCCTGCATTAGGAGAAATATACAAAAACTTTGGCCACCCAGAATGTCATAAATGTGACAATGGCCCCCCATTCAATGGACAAGAATTCCATGACTGGTCCACAAAACGAGGTATAAGAACCAAAGCCTCATACCCTTATCACCCACAGGGAAATGAAGCTGAATGCTTTATGAAACCAATAAAGAAAGCAATTCAAATTGGACTTGAAAAACGACGCCCAATCCAGGAAATCATCGATGAGCTTCTCCGTGACTACCGCTCTACTCCACACCCTGCCACTGGATTGACACCTGGAGAAATGATGCTCAGAGGTGGCTACCGGACAAAGTTCCCTCAACAACCCAACCCCACTGAGAACCAAATCCAGGAGGCAAAAATCCGCGACAGTCACAGGAAAGAGGTCGCTAACGCCAAGATTAATGCTTCCCGTTGGCGAAAATACCCCAAGATCATCCAGGGAGACAGAGTTTTGGTAAAGCGATCATCAAAAATAAACAAATTTGCATCCCAATTTAACCCAACACCACACATGGTAACTGATGTACAAGGCAGCCGTTATGAACTAGTCGCAGACAACGACTACAATAACAGGCACACCATCTTCAGACACATCAGTGACATAAAGTTATACAAGCCAAAACAACACCCCAAAAGTATCACACACTACCCCCCCCCCACCCAGTCCAGACGCAAATACAGCTCCCTAAACAATATCCCCGCCAACCCTGCTTCTAATGACACTGCTAGCCCACATGCTACCCGATATGGCCCTGATCGTACCTCTCACAACCAAACCGCAACTACCTCCACATCAAGAATACCCAATACTAAAACACAAACGAGAGAGAGAGGTGGACATAATAAGCGGAACATCACACTACCCACGAAATATGCCGACTTTGTCGTTAATATACCAGGGAGACGAGTCGAAAATACAAATCAAAATATGGGAGTGGTGTTGCATTCAGAGTGATCTCCCCTACACCGGGAGGAAGTGGAGAGAGGAGGAGAAAAGGGACTTCCGGGACGGTGAGGGTAGCCATCTTGGACACGGACAGTTTCTGTTATAATAAAAGTGCAAAAAACCCACATTCCGCTGTCTTCGTCTATTTTCTTCAAATTGTTTATGTTGTTCCGGTCTATAATATTGATAATTGTCAGTTCATATAGCACCTACAAGAGGGCATCTTCTGATTGTGCTACATATATATATATATATATATATATATATATATATATATATATATATATATACTCCAAAACGCCTGTGTAAAATCAGCAACTGATATGTCAACGTCAAAGGAGTGTGGGTAATTTTAAATACGAAGTGTGACTAAGTTTGCCCAATATTCAATCATCAATGCATACGGTTTGGATTGCCTTTCAAATCTTTGACCTCTGAAATGTATGCTACTTTGTTGGCAAAATTTCCAAACAAAAAAAAACCTGGCTTTGCTAACAGTCAGTCTGGCATTTGTAATATTGAAAAATCGTATAAGAAACTTAAAAACTGTTTGACAATCTGAGAATTTTAACTTCGACTTTCACCACTACAAATGTCATTATATAAGGCGTCTGTTTGTCTCTCTCTCTCTCTTATATATATGTATATGTGATGTGGGGGGGGGGGCTGGAGAGTGTTGGGCTCTGTCAGGCTATCTTGTCCAAGAAACACCACGTCTACTGCAGCTGCAGTACATGTGGTGCCCCTACGAGCCTGATGGGTCAAGGGATTCGCGAGTCACGCGCAATATATATATATATATATATATATATATATATATATATTATAATATTTTTTTAAAAAAATATGATTCCTTTGCTACATAAGAGTTCTCATGTTTCAAAAGCGAGAGCCGAGACCCCTAATATAATTTTTGAAATTAAGTTGAATTAAGGTGTCTGGTCAAGCGAGAATTTGGGAATAATCCCAAATTATTGCTTGACGAGGAAGCGTGACCAGACACCTTAATTCAACTTAATTTCAAAAATTATATTAGGGGTCTCGGCTCTCGCTTTTGAAACATGAGAACTCTTATGTAGCGAAGGAATCATATTTTTTTAAAAAAATATTATAATATAAGCTCTACTTCTGTATGGAGCACTGTCTTTTTGAAAATAAAAGCAGCAAAAATACTAAGGAACTCCGGATTATTTACCTAACGTGTTCTTTCATATTTTTCTGCATACCTGCGCACGCACACACACACACACACACACACACACACACACACACATATATATATATATATATATATATATATATATATATATATATATACGAGAGAGTGAGAATTAGTAGGGCCGTAGCTTAATGATAAAATAATCTCCTTCCTTAATATTTAATTGGTGAATATTACTCGTATAGATCTGGTTTTAACTGACAACTAGTTTGAATTATTTATCTGTTCAATTTTGGATATTTTAAGGCAATTTTCCCTTCCAAGAATTGTATGGTTATAAGTTTCAAAACTAACAATTCATAACAGAATTACTTCGTTTTTACTTCTTGATTGAAAATTAAAGTACAACAATTTACTCTTGAGGCTTTATGTGCCGTATCCCTTCAGGACGTTGATGATCATGGCTCTACACAATTTTCTGTCCTTTTTAGCTTTTATTAAATTTTATCTTTTTGCTATCTCTCCTAAACCCTGTTCTGCTATGCATTTACTCAAGTAGGTTACGCGTTTTCTTACCTCCCTGTTGCCTTCAATCCGTCCTGTGGCTATCAAAATTACCAAACCGTTTTTCCTCATTATACGCCCGAGAAATTTTAAGTCTCTTTCTGATATCAAGTAGAAATGTCCTTTTGGCTTCCATTTTCTCAAAAACTTCATTGCTCACATGTTCGATCCATAGTACTCGTAGTATCATTCTATATGACCACATTTCTGTTGGTTCAAGTCTCTTCAGCTGCGAGGAGATTGTCCAACTTTCACTGCTGTATAGGAGGACTGATATTACGTAATAGTTCAGTACTTATTTCCTTGATCTAACGAAATGTTGCTGTTTCTCACTACTTAGCTTTTGGAAGGCATCTTTTGCTATCTCAACACACCTTCGGATTTCGGTGCTGCACTTTCCGTCCTTTGTTAAGAGACTTCCTAGATATTTAAATTGCTGTACAGAATGCATGGTTGCCTTCAAAAGAACATCCCAACATGAATATTACAAATTGGAGACAGTAAAATAAAACAAGTTGATCAACTTCTTTCGTCTTTTTAAGTCGATCTGACGGTGAGAATGAATCTCATCAGTAATATAACATTTATTACAGTATATTATAATTATGCTTTCTTATTATTGCTAATCTCTTATGCGTAATTCATAAATTAAACTTTATCATAGTCATAGGACTAATATGTAATTAGTTCGGTACTAGCATCAGTAGTACGATCTGATGGGAAATGAAATACATTCTGTATGAGTAATGAACTTTATATATATATATATATATATATATATATATATATATATATATATAATGTGTGTGTATTACGACTAGTGCCATGCAAAATTTATCATTTGCCAATTTTTATAAAGAAATAAATATGAAAACATTTTTTATTCATAAATTTATAAATATTTACTAAATTAAAATGTGAACCAAATGTAAATAAATCTTTATTTACATTTTATTTTTCCAACCATTCCAATAAACAATGTAAATAAACAATTTAATAAATGTTTATTTTTGTCGTCAATTCTCAAAAATAAAGAAAATGTATAAATTTACTTTCATATGTTTAAGTTTTATTACTATTCTAATCTTCGCTTTTAAAACAGTAAACATTCCCGAGGTGTGAAGGTAGTTAAAATAATAACGGTGTCAAGGGAAAACCGTTTTTTTTTTTGTTTGTCGTTTTTTTTCTTTTGCTTTCTTTTTTGTTTGTTTTTGTTTTTGTTTTTGTTTTTGTTTTTGTTTTTGTTTTGTTTTGTTTTGTTTTTGTTTTACTTTTTTTCGGACAGGAAGGTCCATGTTTGAAGAAATTGTGTTGCATTTGTATTGTTTTTTAATTATTCTTTTACGAGGAAATCTGGTTAGGTACTTTTCTAAATATTAGACTGAATAACATGTAAAGTAAAATGTTAAGTTTAGACTTTCTCTTGAATTTGCATAAGTATTTTCGTTTGGGCAAAAGCCGATTAACTCTACAGATTTGTGCTGTGATCTTTTGGGATTTAAATGAAAATGATAATCTTGTAAAGGAAATATTAATTATCAGCTAAGTGCTCTAACTTATGCAAACTGTGGCGGATGGTAGACATCTGGTCGCTATAAAATTTAATAAAATGTCTTCACTTTTTTGTATGTCCTTATCTTTTAGATGTAAAGGAAGAGATCTTTGTTTAGATGAGAACGTTTTTAAGGATGCTGAATAAGCAAAGAATTAATAGATATAAGAAGGAAATCGTCATAGAATTTTCGGAAAAATCAAATTGTAAAAGCAAATATTCAGATATTGGCCATGAAAAATTGTTTTTGGACATAACGGTCCTATGCTGGACAATTTCATCACAAATGAAGTTCGTTCGTTGATTTTGTTTAGCGGCGACATATCAACCTCTGTGTTATTTAATGCCGAAATCTAAATATTTTGAACACAATTTTATGGCTTCAGATGAAATATTATTGAAACACCGGTTCCTGTACGACCATCGATGTTAAGCAACGTCTAGCCTGGTCAACACTTAGATGGTGACCGCTTGGGAATACCAGGTTCTATAAGCTTGGATGAGTGGGTGGTATAATGGATCAGAATTGTTAATCGGAGAGCCGAGTTCGAATTCCAGTTGGGTTCGTTATATTCACTTACGCGCAAATACTCTTGGGAAAGGTATGAATCCACGTCTTTCCCCTCAGTTATGGGTTAATTAGTATCGTTAAAACCATTATTATCTCTAAAAAAAATAATAAAATTGCGCACGAAATATCCAGATTTCCGTATTAAATAACCTATAGAGGTTGATATGCCACTAAACAAAAACAACCAATCAATAATTTTGGGAATGGAATCAGTTCAACTTTAAATGTGTCAAAATTAAATTAATTTGTATGGTGCAATGTCTAGCGACTCGGGACGAGAAATACAGTCAAGTTTGTTACATTTACTTTCGCGCAAATTAACTTGAGAAAGGTATGAATTCACTTCTCGCCCCACAGGCATGGGTTAAATAGCAAGAAATGCTCGGCTCTTCAAGTTTGCTTAGTAGCTGGTCTAGGATAAGGATAACTCTGAATTACAAACCAGTTTGATATGGGGCTAGAAACTCTATCACGTGAAGAACTTACTTGCTGTAGCTCCATGCTCCACAATTTGAGTGCATGATACAAGAGAAAGAATTATCATTATTAGTAATAAGTCCATTAGAAAACTACAGTGTAACCCGGATATAAGAGAAACCCGGATTTTCTCTGGTCCCAAATTAGAGCCTGTGTTAATGTATATATAATAGATCAAACCCGGATATAAGAGAAACCCGGATATAAGAGACTTCATTTCCGGTCCCGGCAACTCTTATATCCGGGTTACACTGTATTTTAATTTCTTTTTTTTTTCTTTTTTTTAAAGAATCTGAGTCCTGGATGCAAAATCACTGTCAATATCAAAAGTAAATCTTAGTAAAGTTTTGTATTCAATTAAAATATGTTAGCTTTGCTTTTGACGAATTTTTATACAATGCAAAAAAGAAATTCTTACAATTTAAATATATTTTCTGGCTTTAAATAACCTGCAAAGGAAAAAGAATCATTCAGCCAAAAAAATAAAATTGTTTTTTTTTAAACCAGAAATTTCACAATATTTGAAGCAAACATGAGATTTCTGAAGTTTGCAATTTCCTTGTAAAATTAGCTTTAAATATACCAAAAAGGTAACTCTTAAATCTTAAAACTCTTATAATAAACTTGAGAAAACTTAAATAACACTTATATCGTAAAACGTAAACAAGATGTAAATCATATAATAACACTTAAATATTTATAAATCTTGAATGCTACAACGTTGCCCTTGTTGACCTGCTCAGAATCTGAAATGTAGCACGGGACCTTTCTACCTTTTATTGCTTTCCACCACCTTTGAGACTCCCAAAATGCAACTTATTCACTGAACTTTAATAGCTAAATTGCATGAACAATGTAATATATAAAGTCTTTGATTAAATAGGGATCTTCCGCCTTAGTGGTATGGTGTAGGGTGATAGCGGAAATTTTATGACTGTCAGATGTCGCTTTATTCGAATGAAGAACACAAAGTGAATGAAAGGTTGAACAAAAGTTAGTTTCTTATTTCAAGTCGTTGAAACCAAGCTTTTCATGTTTTAAATGGTTGTGCCACATCCAACAGGATAATTGCGGTGACAAAGACGACAAACCTTAATGCACTGGGCTCTGAATGTCTGGAATAAAGAAATACTCTACAATCGTGTATGTTTTTAGCATACCTCCTCAGCAGTTCAGCTTGATGATCGCCTCTGTATTCTAATCCAAAATAAATTATAATGTGAACTATAGTCACGAAACACGATTATGTGCATCGTATTCCGCTGAATATGAAAGAATCTTGCCTTGATCAGAGTATCGTACCCCTCTGTACTTGTCATGTTGGCGAATAGTTTACACTGAATCCTCCTATATGCCAGTGAATACTGGACAATCTCCTTGCAGATAAGGTGATTTGAATCGAAAGAAATGTAGTTCTACAGAAGAATGTTGAGAACACAATGGATGAAGCATGCAAGCAACGAGGAAGTTTTAATGAAACTGGAAACAAAACGGACACTTAGAATAAGAAAGAGACCGCTGAAATTTGTAGGACACATAATGAGGAAAGAAGGCTTGGAGAATTCGACACTCACAGGACCTGTTAAAGACAATAGGGAAAAGGCGAATAATATACCTAAGAAGCGTGTATAGGTGGATGGTAGAACAGGGATAGTATAAAAAGACAAATATTGCCAAGAACTACAAATGATAGGAAATTGTATAGAACCCTGATCGTCTACCTTCTTAGGTACAAGAGAATTTAATAAATTTACAAAAATGTTTAAATGCTAATCAATTGTTTCAATTTGTATGAACCTAACATTCAATATTTTTGTGTAATTATTTAAGTATTTTCTTATTTTCTTTTTTATATTTTCTTATAACTGTCTAATTATTTTCTTTCAGAATGAAGACGTCATCGAAAATCTATCTTTCGGGCTATTGGTACTCGAGGTAAGTAAATACGTATATAACTAAAACTAAAGATTAAGCTGAATGACACCGCGAAAGTGGCCTGTAATTTTCAGACTGAAAAAAGAAAATGTCACTTTAAAAGACATTATTTACACAATCCTTTTAACGCGAAAATATCTCCTGTATCTGAGGAATATTTCTGTAAATCGCGCAAAACGTTAATTGCAGTATATAACACTTGAAAGTAAGTTTGTCTTTTTTCTTTCATTCTTGGAGAAAATGTAACATGAATTGAATTTTCTTTTATTGCTGCAATATCAAGTACTTACTGCACACGAACTGAAGGACGATCAGTTTTAAAATAATCGAAACCTATCATTATTTGAGCAATTTTCTTTCCATATTGTTTTTGAAAAGAAAGAATAACAGTCATTGAAAACGTATAAGTTTACGAAGTATGCTCAGTTATTAAAAAAAAAGTAAATACTTTTCATTTTAACTAAATTTATACAAAACGTAACCATTGTTAAATAAAATTCGTTTGGGTATCCACATTAAATTCCATTTAAAATTTAAATATTCCTGCTATCTTACAACTTGGTAGTCATGTGCCATATTTGATAACATCTCAGACCATTTTTTTTTTACAATTTCATTAACGAAAAGAAACTTCTTTTGAATTAGGCCAATTAAGTAACGTTAATACACAAACTCATTAGGTGAGTTATGCAGTGTTTTTTCTTTGTCCCCTCTTTCTTTTGAATATGTTCTGGGAATGCAAAATTTGTTCATCACGAAAGAGGACTTAGAAAATTTGACATTCAACCGGCCATATTGATGAACAGAAGAAAACTGGGCATAATCTATCTAACCAGCTTGTGTAAATGGTTGGCAGACCAGTGTTAAATGTTTTTATGGTTTATTTTGTTTTACGGCATATCATCATCAATGTGTTATTTAATGCCGACAAGATTTTTAGTATAGTTTCGTAAGAATATAAAATGTATTCTCTGTAAGAAAACATTAAGAAAAACGTATTTTTGTAAAGAGGGTTTTTTTTTTTTTTTTTTTTTTTTTTTTTTCGAGGGTCAAATGTATTGCTGGTAATATTTTTTTCGAAAAATGTATTGCTGGTATTTTTACTATAAAAATGTATTGCTGGTATTTTTACTATAAAAATGTATTTTTATACTTTCATACTGTTTTGACCCCAGTTTGGGGATTAACTATTTGCCCATAGCTGGGATCCTAAAAGGTGCTACCACCCCGAGTTAGGGTGGACCCGGAAATATCAGCAATTAAGAGATGGTTCCACACTCCTCAAAACCTCCCGATCGGAGGCTTTGCTACTGGATATAGTTTATAGACATACTCAGTACGAACAGTGTTTAAGAGAGATAGCAAAAAGGCAAAATTTACTCTGAGCTACAAAGGACAGGAAACTGTGGAGAGCCATGATCACCAATGTTCTGAAGGAATATAGCATATAGAAAATAAAGCACCAGTAACATTTGATATACCGTCAAGCATTTTTTCGCAATATTCCCTATTTCAATGCTGGGTGTATGCCTACGCGTCTCACATCCTGTCGGATACGATATTTACTTTCCAAGCGAAAGTAAGATAAGGGAATATATGTAATTGCGATATACGCTAAAATATCAACTTACCCGCTTTTAATGAGATACACAAAAATAAGCAGTTAACAAAAAAATCGATAAATATTGGAGAATGGTATTAATTATTTCGACGCTTAGATTAACACTTCTTTTTCAGAAGAGTGGAAAAAAACACAACTTGTCTTCGACATCTCCGCAATACACCCATTTGCAAGAGCCTTGAGTTTGCATCCTCTTTGCATCCACATCCAGAGACTTCTTGCTTAATCCGCCTTTTCCAAGTGTCTGCGAGTAATTGAGTATAGACCCTGTTTAGGTTTCCGGGTATGCCTGTTTTCTAGAGTGACTAGCTAATAATCCTTGTTGCAGCCACCTGCTCAGGCAAAATTGTATTTCAACACCCAAAAAGCCAACCTATGTTTTATACTGCAACCATGTTGAGCAATATTATAGTTAAATAAAGCGAGTATATTCAAACTCTCGGTTACGATGACTTGTGACTTTGTATTTGCCCAATCATTGCCTGCCTCCGAAAAATTTCGTCTACCCAATTTCACTCACAAGACTTAGATCGACCCATGCAATAGTTTTTCAGGCAATTCTCAACACACGCTCAGATTGTCTCCCCTGGCCGACATTATCAAGAAGTCACCCCTTTGTAAGGATAAATAATAATATTATTATTTATATAGGGTGACCAAAAAAAACGGGAACTTTTTAACAATCCAATAAAACCAAGAGTGATGAAAGAAAAATATTTAATTCATAGTAATTGAAACCTTAAAACATGCCATTTAAGAAACAATGATGGAATTTTCATTTTTTAATAATTACGTCCTGTAGATGGCGTCCTCCTGTACGAATGAATTCTTGAAATCTACTGTTGAGATTCCTCATTGACTGCAGCAGCATCTCAGCTGGGATATAGTGAATTTCATTCTCGTTACTAAAATGGTGAAATGTTTACTTGCTCAAGGTCACTGTCTCGCAGTGTTGCCACTTGCTCATGTCTGGCAATACGCACTTTAAAAATTCCCGTTTTTTGGGGTCACCCTGTATAATGATAAATCAACCATGGTGAAATTCGAACCCGAATTTCATTGTCGGAATGATAAGGTTTTTACAGTCACGCACTCAACACTCTGTAGGTCAGCATATACTAACCCCATTAAATTTCAGTTGTCTTACCGCTCATTCAGCCCCCTCGATATCTGTGAGTAAATCCTGAACGTGGGCACTCACTCGAACCATGTGACAACCTCCCACTTCAATCTAGAGACCTTTTATCATTCTTTGTGTTGCTTCTGCTCGGTTGATTGCAACTTGAGACTTTCTGGCTCCTATGACTTTCGTGGATTCGTTTTTGATTCTTCTGGAACTTTATTGAATCCTCAAAACACTCAATTCTCAAATGTAATAGTGGTTATATATAATATATAATCTCCACAAATCGACACTGAGGTCAGCATAGATCTGCAACAGTTTTTCATGCTTGAACGCAATCTTCAGGCCAAGTAATACACTTAGATTTAAAAACAAAGCACTTAACATAGTAATAATATCTAATGTCATACAGGTTTTCTCTAAATGTGCAAAGATTTCCCCAAATGAATACACAAATAATCCATCGTTATTTAGAAAAAACGAAAACAAATTACTATATTACACTCAACGTTTACCTATTTTGAAGCAGGTCCATCATTTTCCTTTGCCTCTGTGCTGACTTGTGCATTAAATAGCGAATGATCCAGACGGACAAACAGACATGTGATCATATTACATAAATAGTTGCCTTTTCTAAATAGATGAAAAGGAAGTGGTTATTTACTTCAGTATGCCTGAAGGATACCATTGCGGAACACAGTCAGAATATAACTTGCTAACAATGGCATCGCAGACTCCTGATAATTATCTCTGCAGCATGTACTGTAACGCGAAATAAATGCACGCCTTGAAATACATGATACACGTGAGCAAATATACATTTCATGTCCACGTTCTTTTCTGATGGCTAAGGATTGTTTTCGTGCAGCAGATTTTTTTTTGTTTTTTTTTGTTGTTTTTTGTTTGTTTTTTTGTTGTTTTTTGTTTTTTTCGTAATTGCTGCATCATTTTCGCTTGTCTACGGAAATCCTTTCTCCAGTAGAAATTGAATGATTATTATTTAAAAAGAAAACACGAAAACTTTAGGATGATCATATACTAGTTTTTATTTATGAATTTAAATTAATTTTAATATTTATAAATACCACCAGACTGGAAAAAGGGTATAATCGTTTTAATGTTGAAATAGCTAGATGTAATGGTAAATTATATCTAATAGTTATGGAAATCTTTCGTTTTTTGCGGGGCGGTGGTTTTTTTTTTTTTTTTTTTTGTTGCTTCCCTATCACCTGCGATCTTCAAAAGTTTAAATGCAACGTCAATCAACATCTTCTGTCATCCTGGATCCTGTATTTTTTTTTTTTTACATTTAATTTTGTTTTATTTTCTACTCATTAAAGTATTTTCATTCTCTTTCATTCTCAGTAACACCAGCTTCTTAGTGGCATTATCACCTTGGGGTAGTGATTTTTTTTTTTTTTTTTTTTTTTTTTTTTTTAATTCATCGTATAATTGAAAAAAGTACAGGAGATTTTACGACTGTTTGGCTAAGAAAACTGATTTCCGTCTGTTTCGCTTTGATGGGCTGTAGATAATTGCATCGTATTGAAACCAGAATTATAAGCCTTCACATTTTCCGCTACTTTTATTCTACACTAACAAGCATTTTTATATATAAGCATTATCTCTGTCAGAAATTCTTAGAAACTATTTTAATACTAGAATTCGACCAATACAAATCTCAAGAGCCAATCAAAATAACGATTTACCGTTAAAAGGTAACGATGAATGAGATTTGTGATAAAAATTAAATAGACAGTGGTAGGAAGTGAAGTTTGAGGATAAGGCTGATAGAAAACGATAAGATCATGATGGTTAAGATGTTTAGTAAAGCTGCCATGGGGATGTTTCTACTCCATGGAAGTAATCGCGTCCTAGCTGTAAAGGTTTTCAGTTGGTGGAACTCCAGAATGGAGTTCGTCTGAACATTTGGCGTCGAAATAGCGATAGACTTGTGAAGGTGCGAAAAGGCTGCAGAGTTGTGAATACGTCTTTCCCCAGAATACCGCGTAAAAGATTTTGAACTCTTATCAAATTTGAAAAAAAGGGGGATTGAGTAGCTTCAGTCTACAGGTGGCAGCAGTACTTCATTTTTGGTCGAATCTGACTCTTATAATGATAAAACGTGGCAGAGTGAAACAGTATTGAAAAGAAAATGTTTAACTTTTATTCTTTAATATTACTAGTTTGATCGTCCACTTTTCCTCTTCTACCAGTTTCTGTTTCTTATTATCTAACATCGGGAAAAGGCAGTTGAAATTTCT
Organism: Acanthosepion esculentum; assembly: GCA_964036315.1. Classification (NCBI taxonomy): domain Eukaryota; kingdom Metazoa; phylum Mollusca; class Cephalopoda; order Sepiida; family Sepiidae; genus Acanthosepion; species Acanthosepion esculentum. The sequence goes on along the minus strand of OZ038486.1, from coordinate 42,351,384 downwards.
GGGGCATGTAATTAGGAAGAAATGCTTGGAAAACCTGATACTCACAGGACAGATTGAGGGAAGGAGGGACAGGAAAGCAGCGCGTAATATGCATCATCTTGATAAAAATGGATGGTAGAAAAGCATTTTGGAGAAATTTAAAAGCTACAAGGAACAGGAAGATGTGGAGGGTTATGATCACCTACGTCCTGAAGGGACACGACACATAAAAGAAGATTCTCTGAAACTAGAACACTTATGTGTACCGCATTTAAACTGTAACTATGTATTACTACCTGTCAGTTAGCTGTTCTGTGGTATCCATACATTTCTACCATATTCCTCAAAAAAGGAGATGCCAACACATTTGGTCCGGCAGTATGGCTATGCGGGTGGAAAATGTTTGAGAACCCCTGTCGGAGATTTTTAAAAAAATAGAAAAAGAAAGAAAGTGTTAGTAGCAGCGAGTTCGGACAATGAGTTCTCTATCTGGGTTCATCTCACTCTATGAGATTGCTGTTTCACCCCTTTTCTGCTCTTTTGCGCGCCAAAGAAAAGTAATTTTACGCGCTGCCTCGTTGTCGTCACGCGTGTATTAGAAGTGTATTAAACTTTGTTGCTAAATATTTGTTTGATATCTAAGTTCAGAGTATTATGAATTCTTGACTTAATCTGCGTTTAAAACTAAAAAGCATCATTGCGGAGAAAATCGTTCATTCTCTCAGAATGGTATTTACGCGAAAGGCGTCGAGAAAAAAGGCGGTGTATTATTTTTTCTGTTAATCAGAAATTCTGAAGGGACATATTACTGTCATAGCCTCAGCATTTTAGAAGGCAAACTCTAAAAATATATGCAATGTCAAGAAAAGATATATGGGGATGTAAATGAACACTGCATGGCGAGTGTCAGTATGCAGTGTTAATTACAATGTCCACAATGATAATATCTACAAACAAACGATATATCCCTTATATTTAGCCCCACCACACACACATGCGCAGCCAAAAAAGAAAATATTGAAAAAAATCTAAAGATGTTTATATCCTAGGGGGAAAACAAGGATTCTTTTTAAGAAATTGCATCTGTATGAGTGAGCCCTTTTCGGTGAGTAAGAGTTTTCATTGATTCAGACCCACCCTACAGGATCCAGCGACTAACATATATAAACACTTGGTGCAATCCAAATTTTCTGACAATTTATATAGCGTGCATTTTGCGATAATTTTTGCTGGCACATAAAGAATTTGCTTCGAAGGTGAGTTTGGAAATTACATTTTTTAGGCTATGTTTTTTCAGCTTCAAATTAGTGACACTGTGAAGGAGCTCTTTGTGTGGAGATATATGATGCTTTTACAAACATTGGGGTGGGTTCCTGACACCAAAACAAGTCCAAAAAGCCATCGTTGTACCTCAATGCAGAAATTCAACAAATGTTCAAAAGGTTCTTCGCTTGCTTTTGCACACGCATATACCCGTCTGATCATTGACTGGCGGACCATTTCAAATACTCTCACATGGTGTCGAATGGTTTCGCAGGCCTCCATGACACAGTGATGAAGCGTCTCTGCATTATTAATGTCTGTTGCATGAACCAGTTATTTTATGTGGCCCCAAAGGATTGGCATCGGGGGAACGTGCAGATGTCCACAAGTGCTGGAGACCTATCAGGGATTAGCCAGATGCGTTTTCGTATTAGCAGGAGTACTTTCTCTAGCAGGTCTGGCAATGTGATCGAAATAAAGTTCCTGTAGATGTCTTCTGCAAGACGTTTGGGACAAAATATGCACCTTCCAGACAGTCCTCTACTATTCCAACCCACTCATTAATCGTAAACTGATGCTGGTGTCTAGCCTGTATTGTATTCCGATCAGCCCACAAATTTTGGTTGTGTAAATTTATTATTCTATCTCATACAAATGTTACCTCCTCCGTAAACAAGACTGAAGAGACAAAGAATGGATCGGCAGTTTGTGCAATAAACCATCGGCAAAAATGTGTGATCAGAGGGCGAAAAACCGTGCACACTTTGCAAATGCTACGGATACAGGAGCTGCTCTTGAAGTACACTCCATGCGGTACTATGAGGTGTACGACATGTTAGGGCCACTTGACGTGTGCTTATACTTGGATCGTCTCCGTGCGGGCAAATCTCGGTCTTCTTGGATTCATAGTTTGTGGTGACACGGATTCTGTCTAAGCAACGCGATTATAAACATCAGCAAAGATTGGATGACTCTGCTGTTTTCGCTCTGGAAATGCAATCTGATACAGCCGTGCAACCTCGTGTCCATTATTGTACGAGCAGCCCTATGTAAAAATCATATCTGCCTGCTCACGATATGAATGTCCTGCCATTGTTAAACGGAACACTTCTCAGTTAATTCACTACTACACACATTAAACGTTACAGACACACAAGCAAAAAATCCGCACTAGTCTACATGGCGCCACAGCGCCATCTACCGTAAACTTTCTTTAAACTTAATAACTCAAAACGAAGGATTTGCGGATATGTTTATATGGAGTTTTGTTCTTGTTTCGGTGTGAAGAACCCGCCCCAAAGTTTGTAAAAGTATTTTTGATACACCCCATATATATATATATATATATATATATATATATATATATATATATATCATCACAATTAAATTTTTCCCGGATTCTAACTTCCGACCTTGTAAGCAGGTATATCACATATCCATAACGTCAGCAAACCCTGCTTGAGCAGCACATTAAAAAAAAAGATGCTATACTGATCCAAGACACATGTCTGGGTAGCAACACTGATACTCTCACTTGAAGTAGAAGTATTGATTTAGACGTAAATAATTCGCATTTGTTTTTTCTGGGTATCTTCTCTGTATAGGTGTAAATTTGATCAGCAAGCAGATTTTATAAGTCAAGAAAAATAATTTTCATGTGCTAGTATGAATTAAATTATCAGAGAAAGAGAAAGAATATTCAGGTAATTGTTTATTTCTTACCGATCTACACAAGATCCCAATGCTGATTTTCACGATAGGTAGGCCATCCATATTTGGAAGTATGGCGCAACAAACTTTCATTCCTCCAATGTAAAGTTATTTTTTAAGCCGAACTTCATCTGACACGAACCCATGTCGGAACACGTAGTAAAGACAGCAAACTAGTTTCACAGATTATCACTACCGTAGTGAGTTCTGGCTTTACTCCGTGTCCAGACATAGATTTGTGCCAGACTAATCTGTACCAATCGGTAAGAATCTCCCTCTTTCTCTCTCACACACACACAAACTGTTTGCTGGATAACTTTAAACCTATACGAAAGCGAGACGGTACCCATCCATGTAATAAACAAAAAAAAAACACTTATTTACATATAAATTGTTACTTGTGCTTCGAGTATCATTGTTGCGACCCAAACATGTCTTGAATTGGGGCAAGATATATATATATATATATATATATATATATATATATATATAATTATTATTTCGAATGTTGTTTTTAGTGGATACCCTCATTTGAAATAGGTGTCCTGTTTTTATTTTTAAAGTCTTTTACATCTATCGGTCTGGCCACTCGAGAAATCTTATTAAACAAATGCACAAGCTGATAGATTTTTAGAAATAACAGTGAACCATCTATTTCAAATCCGGGTATCCACTAAAAACAACGTTTGGAGTAATGAAAATGGCGGATTAAAAATAAATTCATTAAACAAAGTTAGAGAAATAGTTACACTTAATTATAATATAATTCATCAAAATGTCAGATTCGTAACGAGCTGTCAGTTTTCCTGTGTATCATGTTGCAATTAATGCAACTCGTTGTTGAAACATTTCCAATATTAACCGATTTACATCTTATGTTTATATCTTCATAGTTATTTGGCACGAGCAACCTTTTGAGACTATCGGCATCAATGTTTTATAGTTATTGATCGGTTGCTATTATCTAGAGCAAAACATTTCTGACTTTACAATCTACTCTCGTGTTCCAAAGTGACTCTCGAGTTAATGGAGCTTCCTCGGCTAATAGGATTCCGATATTTGAAGCCAAGTAAAAGATCAGGTTTCGAATACTTTTAGGAAAGTATTCGACTCTTGCAAGAATGGCACAAAAGAACTGGAAACGCCCACCACCTGACAAATGCTTCGAGAAGGCGCCCATTAATTTTTATTGAAAGTTTTAAAAAAACAAAAAGAAATTCTGCCAAATTAGTATGGACAATTATTTAAACACATTAAACATCCATTTTTTTTTAACCCAATAAATAGCAAGTCTGTTGTAAATGGTATTGATAGTGAGTTTAAAACTCAGTGTTATACAAATGTAGCTTTATTCGTGGTTTTAGAAAATAAAAATATTACGGCTTATAATTTTGAGAAATCCTTCCAATGCTAGCAGTTTTCACGTTACTGAACTCATCCACGGTGGTTCTTCGCGTATACAGCCCAGAAAGAAAATGGTTTTCAGAAACGTTGTGGTAGCAGCAAAAGCAACATAAAGAAGACTAAAAAATTCGGGTTATACAAGGTGCGATGGGTAAATTGTCATTTTATATTTTTAATTTCGCGTATAGGCTTTGTTCGTTTTGGATTTTGTCGACTGCTCAGTATAGTAGGGTCAGTTGGGCACTGTCTGTGAGAAAAGGAGTACCATGACGTAATCCAATCCGCCAGAAATTATAAACGGCATGCTGTACTGTTTGGCATTCATGCCGGAAGCTCCAGTGCGATCATTTCAGAGGGTTTCAGTATCAATCTTGGGACAGTGAAGAGGATTCAGAAAGAGTTGCATGAGTCTAATGCTGATTACGAAGGTACGGCAGCTCGGAAAATTCGCTCTGATAAGAAATAAACTCCCGAATTTGTTGATAGGGCCTCACTCAAGTGCCTTAAGGAGGTAGTGCTTCCCTGTGTCAAGAGAGTGGTTGGCTGCTGAGAGACCCTATATCCGACAACAGGATTCCGCACCATGCCACACGATCAGGAGAACTCGGTCATGGCTGGCAGACAATTTCTGCGACTACATCACCCCTTACTTCTGGTCACCTAACTCCCCAGACTGCAACACACTTGATTATTATGTGTGCGACGCAGTTGAGCGAGAGACAAAAAACCTCGTTGTAACACCAAAGATGAACGCAAGGATTATGGCTACATTTACCAACAAGGAAACCGTCCAGAAAAGTTGCAGAAGATTCTAAAATCGTCTGGAGGCTGTGGTTGAAGCCAATAGCGATTTTATTGAATTTACTCTTTAGCATTTCAAGATATTTTTGTGTGATTTTGGGAAATATGTTTTACAACGAGACATCAGTGTTGTTTTCATTTCTGCGTAATTTAGATGACAATTTATCTGTCGCACCCTGTATATTAGACCATAGCAAATGTTCATGCACAATTACAAAATTAAAAACGAAATTTTACATACAAAAAAACATTCTTCAGGTACATAGTCTCCATTGATTTTTAACAACTGTCTCATGTCTTTCTACAAGCTTGTTGATGCCATTTTCTTAGAAAGTTTGTGTATTTTTTCGTTTTTTTTTGTTTTGTTTTTTGGGGGGTTTTTTTTTGAGAAGGTTGTGTAGTTCTTAACTGACTGTACAAACCTTTTGTCATTTATATTGTTCAGTAGAAACTGGAACAAATGAAAATCCGAAGGAGATAAATCGGGAGAATATGGTGGATGCTGGAGACTTTCCCATTTTAACACTTTCAGCTTCTGCAAGGTCTAATTTTGCAACATGGGCTTTTGCGTTGTCATGGTGAAAAATGACACCTTTTCGATTTGCCAAGATCGGTCGTTCTTCTTGAAACTAAGTCTCTTTAAATGGCGAAATCGTTGCTTGCCGTCGTGGGGAATTTCGACGGAAGAGATTGCTAAGTGTTTGAAAATTGACATCTCAATTGCCATTTCGAACGACCGATTTTGACAAATCGAAATCATTTTCCACCACAACAACGTAAAACCGTATGTTACAAAGCAGACCTTCAAGACCGAACAATTTAAGGAGCCATGAGTCTCTCGTAACAGAAAAAGCAACACATTGATTGAGTCTAATATTTTTAATGATTCTGGAAAATATTCCACGTAAGTTGTGAAATAATCCAACAAGTCTATTAACAGATCTGACAACAATCATGCAGATCCCACCGGTCAAAGACTCCAACTTCCTCTCAGCTAGTGTTAAAATTATTTTTGGCTGCATTACATATGACTCAGTCATTCCATGTATTTGAACTACACAAAAACCTATCTACCTGTGTTGCTAACCTTTTCAAAAATGAACATATCAGACGAACATAATTGATTATTTAATATAAACCTTACAAATCTTTCTTTCTCTTTCCAGAAGACTAAATGTAGTTTCTCATTTGGTTTGTCACCTTTATTTTGTTATGGTTTTTGTCGTCTAAATAAACTTTGAAATTTAACCATTTCAAAAGTGATTTTTAAAAAAAAATTTACAGGACTATTTTAACGCCCTGTCCCTTCAGGACGCAGGTAATCAAATTCTTTCTCTTTTGATATCTTAGAATTGAAAGAGGAGTGACTTCTCGTTGCTTCTTCGAATACCGAATTCAGTTTTCTTTTCGCCTAGATTGCCACCCGCAGCTAGATAGCTAAGTCTATTTGACCCATAGTTGGAGGGATGGAGGGAAAGCGAAAAGTGAATCTAGCAGAATTGGCAGGAATTTGAACTCTGCACGTCGACTTCACTCTCCACGTTTATAACTCTTACGCTACCCGCATTATTTTACCACGTTATCTTTAATAATATAATACCAATATAATTAAAGCGTCTCGTTCATATTTAAAGTTACACCTAGAACAAGAACTAGGTATACATCACTGACATGAAGAGCTGTTCATTAGCGTTTTCCATTTGCACAGAATTTACTTCATTATGAACGCCAAAGCTCGTGCTACAAACATTAAAACTATTCTGCAATGGCTCATCTTTTGTGGAATAAATTACCGCAAGAGGAAATTAGAAGCTGCCGACTTGCCGACATTGCTACATAGTCTTCCGAGTAACTTCTTTTAGATGTTAGCTTCAGACCTGGAAGAAAAGAGCAAATCTCATTAAACCGTGCTTCTTCAACTTGCCAGACCTTCTCTGGTAACTTGTTCTGTCTCGCTTACCTGAAACTAACGCTGGATCTTCTCTTGGGTTTTCGTCTGATATCAGCGGTCATTGAAAAACAGACTTCAGTTTTCCTTTCTCTCTATCTCGCCCCTTTCCATTAACGCTAAGTTCGTGCTTTGTATATCGTATAACATGCACTACTTATTTTATCGACACTGACATTCCATATAATGTATTTAAACTTGAAAGTAACATCGTGTCTTGTAACTTTAAAACCGATGTTAGATATTCCTCGTGACAAGAACATATTGTGATATTTATTTCTTTAAAAATGTAATGAAAAACAAATAAAAAAAAATATGGAGCAGTGTCATAAAACTAGATTTTGTACGAGAGAAATCTGCTCACCTACTCACAATACTTATCAAAATATGGCCTTCAAAGTAAATCTCGCTCTCACAATACAATAATCTAGTTTTTATATAAATATTTGGTTTATTGTGGTAAGAAAAACATACAAATATGTTTTATTAAAGACAATAAATAAATTATGTCAGTTATATTCGATGAAATTTAACTAGGAAAATTTATTAAAATAAATTTCATATATATATATATATATATATATATATATATTCTTCGTAATGACAATCGAAAGCTAGGAACCTTTACAAGAACTAACACGATCTGCGGACAGTTCCTCAATTGTCATTATCAATTAGATATACTTAAAAAAAAAACAACTTGCCTGTTGTTAACTAAACGTATATATATATATATATATATATATATATATATATATATATATATATATATATATATATATATATATATTTATGGGAAATGATAAGTTTTGAAATTATATTTCTAACACGTTTCGCCCTTCAGGACTTCCTAGGATTAAATTTGTTTATATTAGTAGGACTGCGCACGAACGATGGATGCTGGGAATTTTAGAATGTTTTTTTTTATTATATATATCTAGCCGAATTCATTTAGAGTCTCCTTTCCAGCACTTTTGTTAGTAGTTATCGCACACTGTAATAATATAAGATCTGCCAAGAATGGTGAAATGTTGTAAGAGCCGGGGCACAAATTTACTGTAGATGACCTTGCGATCAAGGCGTTCTCGAGATATTTACGTCGTAGTGAATTGTTTTTCTCTTTTTTTTAACACTTATTATCTCAAAGTTGCGGTCAGTCTCGTTACGGTGGGCAACCAACGCATTTAATGTATTGTTTTGTAAAATTTCCTTTATAATCTTTTATTTAAATTCCTTGAGTTTTTTTTCTATGTATTTTTATGACAATTACTAAAGGCACTGGAGTAAATTCCTCCTTCAGGTCTTAGCTTGTTTTCTTTAGTGTATATATATATATATATATATATATATATATATATATATATATAGTTTTAGGTTTATTGTCAAGAATTGTGAGATTGGCGCACTCTCAATGCATTTTCTTCTTAGTGGATAATTTTCTTTCCTGAGCAGACTGGTATTTATCAAGTCCAAATTGTGGTTAGATGTGTTACCATAAACTACCACTGCGTTTAAAGTGTTATGCAGCATGTCTTTGCGATGCTCATATAATCTTGCACAGATTTTTAGATGTTTCGCCGATGTGCACTACTGGGCCAAATGTTGTCGCTAAAAAAGCTTTTGAACTTTGTTCCTTTATATCCACTTGTGTTTCGAATACTATTCTACATCCTACTAACACGCATGGGAGGAATACCTGAAATAATTTTTAAAATGTCAAAAATAAATGTAAGAAAAATAAAACCCCTCAGATGCAAATTATTTATAAATCTCAAACTAATACAACGGATAAATGATATTCGCTTGATTTAACTCTGGCCAGAAGGAAAATGCATTAAAATATTTAGGACTGTACAATGCATGTTTATATGTCGTGACATGAAATATTAGTGAAAAGTCTTGAATTATCAAGTGTTGGGTGCAACATGCTGGCCTCCAGTATAATTCTGGAGTATTTACAGCATCCGGGCAATTGTGATAATGTAAATTGTCGCGTTTGGGCAAATGGACGTTCAGACTATTGTCTGGATCGGGTTGACAAAATGTAAGTTATATATTTTGTCTTTGCTGAAGTTACAGGAACGAACGATATTGACATTGTAATAAGTCCTTGAATTTCAGATGGTTCCACATAAAATAATTGTTACTGTCGTATTTCAACAAGATGGCGCTGCTTTGCAATTGTTCGGGGGGGGCCTACTTTTCAAAATCGCGAGCTAGACCATTACAGCTACTTTTTTTATGTGGCATATGAAATGGTAATTCTACCAAAAGAGGATTTTGACTTTGGGCAATTTACATGAATGTATACGAACTGCTGCAGATAACATCACAAATGTTTTAGAATATGTTTTGAAATACTATGGACGCATTGAGCTGTGCATTAAGACTTAAGGCCGTCATATCAAAATTGACAATTTCTAATTCAATAAATATTACTAATCTTCCGTTGTATAATTATTTTAATTGTTTAATTTTAATGTATTTTATTAAAATAGATAAGGACTTCATAGAGGCTCCCTTTCCGACGACGAGCATTACAATGCATTCAAGATAATGTAGCAAAACAATCAAAATATGAAACTTTCATGACTTTCATTGTACAAAATTCAAATGCTGCTAAAATAGCAGCTTATTTCTGAATGAATGTTTCTTGGTGTTTTTTACAACAGTTCTATTCTTTACCGGTTCTATCTTTTGACTTGATAAAAAGACTCAGAAAAATGAAAGATCTTTAAAACAGACTATTGAGTGGTATATTGTAGAGGGGTATCCTCGAATACGAAGGGCCAGCCATTATTATTGTAACGAATGAGAAATAGGCGGACCTAGTTCGAATACCAGTCGCGTTCATTACATTCACTTATGCACAAATACCGTTGGAAAATGTATGAATCTATCTCTTTTGCTCACCAGCTATGGATTAAATAGCAAGGCAGATTAGATCCTATAACCTTTGTTGGTAACCAGTCTACCGCAGAAAGTAACCGCATCCTAATGTGGGAAAATCTTCTGCTTAGTCATGAATCGAAAGAGACATGATTGCCTAAGCGCTGGGCCGGTGCAAGGCTTTCGTACATCCACAATTATAGTGTTTTGTTTTGTTTTTTGTATTTTGTTTTTGTTTTGTTTTTTGTTTTTTTTCCGAGACTTAGCAAGAGCAAAATAAATTCACGGACTTGGACAAAAAAGACTCCAGAATGACGTCAAAATCTGTGAAAATTTGTCATCCTTTATAATCAGTTGCGCTTAGTTTAATTTGTATCGTATATAAATATAGGTAGAAAAAAAAAGCAAATGTTAATATGATAGCCAGGATCACAAAGTACTATCCGGGACCTCCCAGTCGGAGGTGTTCGAGGGTAGTACACACCGGCCCTGCCTAAGCGTATATCACTTATGACACTTAACTGACTGATTATCGAAAAGTTTTTATTTGTTCGATTTTTTTTTTTTCATGCTTTTAGTAAATGTCCGACTTAATCCATAAAAAATGTACTCACGGCGGGAAACTTGTCAATGATTCCATTTTATTTTATTTATTTATTTATTTATTTATTTTATTTTTTGTTTGTTTGCCTGCCTAAGTGATGCCCACCTTTGTCTAAGCTCAACTTGTTAGTTATACATTTCATAAGGAATGTTGTACTTTCTGTTGGATATTATTATTCCTTTTATTGTTACGTGCTTGTATATATAAAACGTCTTAATGCTTGCGTACACGTAAAAACGAAAAGAAAAAAATGTCTCGTGGTTTGGGTTCATGAAAAATACCCGCGTGAAAAAATTATATTTTTTTTTAACCTAGGGATTAAATTGTTTCCTATTTTTGTAATTTTCATTTCCTTTTTTTTTAATTTCCTCGCCCACTAGAAAGAAAAAAGATTTTTCTGACAGAAATTGAATACTAAATAGAAATCGTTATTTTCAGCAAATGCGAGGAAGACATAAGTGTTAGTTTAGTGTAATATTTCTCTTGTGATAATGCGGTCCTGTTCGTAGGAGAGCTGACCTGTTACTGTTTCAAGTCAAGTGTTTTAAAAAGTGATGACAACTTTTTTCTAAATTTTTTTTTTTAGATGACTAGTGCAAAGTGATTTCCATGCGGTGCAAGGAAAGCAAAGGAAAATTGTAAAGATATATTAACGCACTGAAATTTTCTCACCAGGGAAGAACCGCTTCACAGTAATTTTTTTTCACAACATTTTATCAAAAGTCATTTTTTTTTTTTTCGAAAAGGAAGGTAGGAAGGAAGTATTGCATTCCGTACGATTCCATGACACGTTCTAGGTTAGCAAATTTTTTAAAGAATTTTTTTTATCTTAAATTTCAGTATTTTACATTGGCTTAGATTCCAATTGTGAAATGAAGGTGTTGAGTACCAAAGAACGTAAATGTTTTCGCTACTTTACCTGTTAAGCGTCAAATTAATTCAATGACATTTTTTAAAATTGCGTATGGTCTTCATTTTGTCCTCTCCAAACAGTTGTGACTAATATTAGCTTTACAGCGATGATTTTTAGTCTCTGGCAAATCTTGACTTAACACAAGTTAGCCAAAATATAAAATGAAACGTTGACTCTGAATATGTTAAGATAAAAACGAACTGATTTCAAACGAAAGCAAAGTTTTCAATTCTCAATCTATCTACTCCAGCAGTTGATCGCTCCTGGCTGGATCACCTGAGAAAGCGGGTCTAATATTTTTATAGGCCCAAACCCATCAATAACACCAGCAATAAATATAGGTACCACTACAGTTTCACTAACAAATGAACATGCATAATAAAAAAAAATGTTGCAAACTTAAAAACAAACTTTTATCGTCAAAATCTTTGTTATTAAGAGGAAAGACCAAAGGATTTTTAATTATTAAATTATACTTTTTATCCTTTTTTCAAAAACGTCCGAAATGTTTGGTTTTCTTGCGCCAGCGAAGGACGAAAGATGAGTATAGGAAATTTTAGCGTCTATTTTTGCGGTGAAAATAACATTGATTCGTAAATTTTTGAAAAAAAATGAAATAATTGTCGGATTTTAATTAGAATTATAGGAATTATTCACAAATGAGTTAAATTATTTTAGAAATGTTTCTCCTTTAGAAAATCTTGGATGTTTTTTTTTTACATCCGTTACCTCCACCGCTTACCCACTTATGAAATTTCGTGAAATTAATTTTTGTGCCGCTTAATGTTTATATTGGGGATACACAGAAATCTCTGGAGAATTTAAATCAATTTTTTTTTTATTTATTTATTTTTTTTTGTAAAACAGAACCTCCAGTTACCGAAAATCTGTTCTGAATCGTAAAATAAAAAATGCAATGAAACTAACATTATTTAATTAGAATAGCTTTTAATTGCTTATATGAATAAGTTATATTATGAAAACTATTGTCTTAAGAAAAAAAGCAATTTCGACGAGTAATGAATTTTTACAAGAATTGTTTTCAGTTTTTTATTAGAATAATTCATAAAGTTTTAAATTCTTTAAATTTCTGTATTAATATGTACCAGTGAGGTCATATTGTTATTCAGTAAAAACTCTATTTACTAATAATAAATGGGAAAGCTTATTACACTTCAGCGACCCTCAATATTTTAAAAAGAACATTGAATCTTTTTTTTCTTGTGTATATAAACGTACCGATTTTGGAAAATACGAACGTCCATACATGACATCGTCAGAAAATAAGAGCAGTAACTATAGTAAGTTTAAAGCCAAAGTACCTAAAATTCAATAAAACATTAGATTAAGGAGAATATTTTCCTAAATTTTGAAGATTACTGAGTAGTTAAAAACTATTTTTTAAAAATGTCAGATATTTCTCCCGAAGCAAAAAAGTAGATATACTTTCAGCTGTCAGTCAAGCTGTCAACACCTTATAAATACCTACCTCCGGGTTAAAAAATGCATTTCTGTGGTATTTTAAACTTAAAGTAAGCAATATTTGTTTAAAATCAGATTAATTAAATCTGATTTCAAGCAAATATTGCTTATCTAAAATCCGTTAATATATATCAATCTTTATCAAACTTTATCAAATAAAGTTTAAGAAAAGTATATTTTATTTTTGAAAGCTTTTTTTAATAAAGAAAATGATATTGATCTAACAGGTGACAAAAATGGCACTAAAATCAGCGGTTTTTAGAGATTTCAATACAAAAAGTCCTTCCAGTCAATTTAAATTAGTTTTGAAATGCAGCAAAATATTTTGCTTATTGGAAATATTAAATTTAATCTATTATCTTGAAGTTAAAACTGAAATAAAAGCTTCAAGAAAGATTTTTAAATTAATTTTAAACCTTAGGTATCGTGTTTCTTTGAAAATAACTAAATAAATATCACTAATAAAAGTACCCGGCGAGCCAAAAGAGTGTTTGATATAGGTGTAAAAAACATTGAAGTTTAGTGATTTTTTTTTCTTTTCATTATTCGTATCATTTTCTTGAATAAGCTTAGCTCAATTTGACACAAAGAGAGGAGAGTGGGTCTTAAGTGTTGACTACAGTAATAAGACTAGCTTCCTAACTAAACTCGGTGTCAAGTCAGCCTAATTATGACCTGTTCTATTCCGTTTACTTATCTAAATAATTCTATTTAAAATAACCGCACCAAGATATTTGTGTAATAGTTAAGTTTGAAAGTATTATAACACTTTCCTCTCCTGATCAGACTAGCATTTAAGTCAAAATTGTCAGATGTATTACGATGAATTACAAGTGCGTTTAAAGTAGTTTCTTTGCGGTTTCTGGATGTTAACCACTGGGCATTTTGTACAATCTATTTTGTATATCCCTGCCTCTGTTCTGTAAAGCTATCTCCTTTGTTGCTAAATATATCTCTTATTGTTTTATAGATGGTGTTGATGAATTTTAGGTTAAGTTGAATAAGTTATTTTAGATGGTATCTATTATGGAGTTGATAGGTAGGATTATGTGCCTATTTTTGTTATGGTTGCTGGAATTATTACTATTTGTGGATTTTTGTATTATTCTTTTGTGGATTTCGTAGGTTTTGCGTTTGTCATTGTACAGGAAATAAGTCAGGCATTGGAGTTTGAAAGTGTTTTTAATGTATTTCTCTTCTTCGGGCAGGGATTGGGCCCTGGGTCCTTAAATAAAAGCCTGTAGCTAATAAGCTTGTGTAAATCTATGGCAGAACAGGGAGTGGATGGGAAATTAAAAGGATAAGAAGTTGTGTAGAGTCATGATCGTTCATGTCATGAAAAAGATATGTTTTCAGCATCTATACTAATAAAGTCTATGTAATGTCACCACTTCTGTTTAGCAGAATGTGTTAAAGTCCGTCTGTTGATTATTTTTCTATCTCCTCTCTGATAATACAATTTTGCTTTTGAATATTAAATTATTTTCTTGTACACTGAACACTTGAACATACCTCTTTGGGAAAGAATAATTAATACCGTGACATATTAAAGTTCTAGATTAAAACACAAAGTTCCACTTAATAACTGAAGCAAAAATGGTCTTTATTCCACCGATCGATGACTTTCCAAAATCTCGATTAGATTGAATCCCAGTGAATCCTAGCTAAGATGTGTATGAGAAATTTGGCGATAAAATACTTAATTTAATATCTAGGTTCCACTGTCTCCTCCCAAGTAAATAGTCTCGTTATGTGTGTGTGTGTGTGTGTGTATATATATATATATATATATATATATATATATATATATATATAATAAAACATCTAACACCAAAGTTGAACGGAAGGCAAGGATTATGGCAGCATCCACCAACTTAAACAAGGAGACCGTCCAGGAGAGTTGCGGGATGAACTGTGGCTGAAACCAATGGCGATTTTATTGACTCAATATAATGTTTAGTATTTCAAGATATTTTTATGTGAATTTGGTAAAGTGTTAAAATGAGATGCAGTGTTATTTTCCTTTTTGCGTAATTTAGACGACAATTTATTCATCGCACTTGCTGTGTGTGTGTGAGAGAGAGAGAGATATGCTGCCATCCCACAAAAATTAATACCAAAACGTACCGATGATATTCGGTTCGCGTGGGTTGTTCAAATTCCATTAATTTTTGTTATTACCCCATAGCTATGAAAAAGTAATCCGAATCTCTCGCCCAGTTAGTTCTCAGTCGACTGTTGTGACATGCTAGTGACGAGATATTCGGAGAGGATACCTTCAATGAGGCAGATCCTAAGAGGATGTCTGAAAGGTATTATTGAAAAAGGGCAGCCTCTACTGAAATTCGAATTTCGTTCGCCTGTTCCGCAATAGTAACCAAAACGTACGTCTAAATTTGGCACATTTCTTTCTCCTTTGTAAAGTGGAAGTTGGTTCCAGACTAATCAACGTGACGGCGTGAAGGAAAATAAATTGGAAACGTTCAGTTTTTGATATAATCGACTGACTGACAATTATTATCTTCATAAAAGTAAATTATCTCTCTGAAGAAGAAATCGGAGATAAGGAACACGCGTTGAAGCTTAAAACTCCTGCCGAGTTTGGATATCATTAAATTATGTCCGTTTCACTTTACGAAAATAAAAGCTATTTAAACGCAAATTATCTCAAAATAAGTCATTTTTTATTTTAATTTATGAACAGCCCATATATATATATATATATATATATATATATATGTGTGTGTGTGTGTGTGTGATAAAAATATAGTTTTAAAGTATGCTATTTTTACAGGTAAATGTGCTCAATATCAGACATAGAGCGCATGTAAATATAAAAATGGGGTCAACACCGTTATATGTGAACTTTGTTTGAAGAAAATAGTTATAATCACCTTCCCAGACCAATACAAATTACTAAATCAACGATCGCAACTTCTCAAAATGGATAAACGAAAACAAATTTTACTACCTTACTTAAAAATCAAAAACTAAAAACTAATACCTTATAAAATACCATCATAAAAATGCAAATATATGCTCTATATACAACGCAGATAAAGTAACATACTTTAGACAAAAACCAATACTTTAAACAAATAAGATAAGCAAACTCCGAAAAAAATAAATTAATTAATTAACTAAATAAGAAAAGAAATAAACTACGAATGCACACATAAACGTAAAGTAAATTTAACAATAAATTATAATTAAGTAAGCAATAATAAATAATGAGCCAAATGTTAACAAACAACACTATAAAATAACTACAAAATACACATAACCGCATTTGGATCCACAATTACTGATATTTAATGTATAAAAATATACAATTATGGCACAAGGCCGAAAATGGGGAATGGGTTGAGGCTGGTCTTCTTATACATAGCTAATCCGATTCACGTCCCATTCATTCATTATAATTCGCACATTCACCACAATAATTCATCCATCACCAGTCAATCCTTCATATACCGCATACTCTCGGGGGACCTACAAAACGCAACTAGTGACATAAAAATTTCCTGATTATAAAAAATTTATACATAAAAATCTGATGATTTACAATGAGAGGGGAGAAGATGCCCCCCCCAAAAAAACTAAATATCAAAACAAACCAAATAAAGATAACTGCGGATCCATAATTCTTTCTACTCGGTTATCTCTAAGAAACGTTCTGATATAACTTGCCACCTACCCAATAACTGTTAGGATAATACGATAAACCTTGCTACCCATAATGCACCACTGGCTAACATATATAAATAGTCAAGCCAAAAAACAACGCACGTGGCCTGAATATTGTATTCAAGCATGAAACAGGCACTCTCCGCTCGGTGTTGATCTAGTCTCGTCCGCGCACATACATACATACATACATACATATATATATATATATATATATATATATATATATATATATATGGGTGTGTTACTGTAACATTCCAAAAAGCGGGACATTGTAACAAAATTTTTATTGATGTAATTAGAATGATTTAATATAAAGAATAAATACATTTCAGGTCCAATTTTAAACTTAACAGAATTATGCCTTCTAGCTTCCGTGATAGTTGATAGTATGAGTGTTGTATGCGTGTTTCTTCTTCTCCTATGTGCCACGTCTCTTCAGGAAGTATGCGATCATAACTTTCTATCTCGTTTGGCTCTTAGCCGTTTTCCTCCCTTTACTAAGGCCTCCAATCACTTCCGCCATCCATTCACAAAAACTCGTCAGGGAAGTGGCTAGCTGCCTTCCCCTATCTCTCTTGCTCTCAATATGCCCCGTGAGGGTCAAGTTTTCCAACCAATCCTTCCTCATTATGTGTCTTTTCCTGATTTTGCGTAAGTGTTCTTTCAGTTGCCGTTTTCTTTTAAGACTTCAATGTTGCTTACTCACTCTGTCCATGGAATTTTAGCATCTTTCTGGAGAAACACATAGACAATTTCTGTAAGGACTAGGAAAAAAATTAACATTCACTGCCATATAAGAGTATATATACCTCGGAGCAATCCAGTACTCTTTCTTTTGTTTACAAAAGCTGAAAATAAAATCATATCAGCATTATGAGTAAAAGAAAGTATTGAAAAGTAAAAGAGTGGAACAAGTACCATTTAACCAAGCTTTATCTGTTGAGGAGGGTGCCGGGGTAAAAAATATAACAACCGGAAGAGAAAAGAAACTTGGGATGATACCCCCGTTAGGCAATGTGTAGCTATGTTTTTAATAGAATGAGACTTTGATATAACATTGCGATCATAGAGCCATGAGACATTTTACTGAATTATGTAGCTGTGATGGAAAGGGTCGATGTGGTGCTATGCAATCAACATGCATCCCTAAACAGCTGTAAAAGAATCATGTGACCTCATTTGTGTTTTCTAACTCTTGTTTTGACATCTTTATTCGTTTTTAAAGTCCAGTGGCAAAGATTTCTTGCCGAGCCCATTAGTGGTGTAGAAACAGTAATCGCCATCTATATTTATATGATCTGACAATGACCAGGTCTCAAGGCAGCTGAGCCTACGAAGCACAACCTATAGTAATTACTACCAAATAAAATTGTGCTAAAAGGAGGCACGGGAGAGTAAGGAGTTGCGACTCGGTTTGAAGAATCGGAGAGCCGAGTACAAATTCTAGTCGAGTTAATTACATTCACTTACACTTGGGAAAGGTATGAATCCCCCCGATCTATGGATAATTACGACAGACTGGGTTCTATAGCCTTGGGTGGCAACCGGTTTAGGAGAAGGAAAACTCTGAGTTTAAAGCACATCTATGTAGCTAAGGAAAGGATCGTTCGTATTGACTCGATTATCCCGATTGGGTTCCTTTAAAAAGATTTTATTTTTTTTGTTTTTTAACGATATTCTATATTTCATAAATTCAATGCAAAGAATAAAGATCGTTTACGTGTAATAGCTGAATTAATGACTAATCTAGCATTTTTGTCATTATTAGAATTTTTCAAGCGCAAAGGGTTAACGCATTGAAATTGATCTTCCCGTTCCCAACTCTGTATTTGCGTTGTCTCTATGAGAACGACGACAAATGGAGCAAACAAACTAATTATGTTGTTCTGTAAGGGGCGATAGAATTTCATATTTGTGTTGATAGAATTATTAATCTGGTTTTCAGAGGGCACGAATTTTTCATTGTGTGCCCCCTTCCTTTTAAATCATTCTGAAAGTGGAGACGATGGCCCTGTAGACATCCTTATTTTTAGCATGTGATGAAAGTTGTATATTATTAAGTAATAATAAAATGCGTAGAAAAGCTCATGTGATTAGGTGAAAATGAGAAGTGGTGGTGGGGGCTAAGATCTAAGTGACTACAAGACAGAATGTGGGCGTTGGAATCTATTATCTACATGAAAGTAATATACATTATATTAAGTTCGTATATCTTCTTTTATGTACCGTGACCGTTCAGGACGTGGAAGATGATGGCTCTCCACACTTTCTTATTTTTGTATCTCTTAGCAAAGTTTTTTTTTTTTTTTACTATCTCTCGCACTCCGTCCCGCCATCCATTTAAACAAGATTTCTAGGCAGGATACTAGTTTACCTCTTGCCTTTTCTGTGAACATCACATTCTTCAACCCCTCTTTCCACGTTATGTCCTAAATTTTCAACTGTTTTGTTCTAAGTACAAGTATCTTTTGTCAACATTTTCCTTAAAACTTTCTCGTTGCTCACATGCTTAGTTCATGGTAGTCTCAGCATCCTTCTGTAGAACCACATCTCTGTTGCCTAAAGTCTTCTCTTCATCTATGAGGAAATTGTCTAGCATTCACTGCCATGTAAGAATATTAATAATACATAACATTTTCGGCATTCTTTATATGCTTATAATGAAATTTTCATTTTTCTTTATACTTTTAGCTTCTGGACGGCATCTTTCACTATTCCGATATGCTTTCAAATTTCGGTGTCACTTACGATGGAAACATTTCTGGTTAAATGTCAATATTTCATTTTAAACTTGTTAATTACAATAGATGAATGCCGTAATGCACACGTGATTTCCGATTTTCAAAAGCTAGCTTTATAACAGAGTTAACGAAAGATCAAAAATGGCGTAATGCGAAGAAGCAGTTATTGTCAGTTTATATGAGAGAACATTTTTTTAATGTTCTAAGATCCAAACCTGCCTACTTGCCTCGATTTCAAAAGTCGAATTTCGTCGTCTGCTGAAATGAGTCGGTATGCTTTACAGTTTTATCTTTAAACATTTCCTGTTTTAGTCCTTTAAAGATATTCAAAACATCCTGCAAACCTACAAAATTTTTATTACATTACTAGCCGAACTATCCGCGTCTTGCTGCGTGTCACACTTTTTCTTGTAAAAAAAAAATGATTGATTTTAAATCATTGTTATAAATTGCTGAGAAAAATGATGCATTTCAATATTACTCAATGATCTTGCCGATGTGACCTTCATTTTCTGGCTTTCTCCTTTTATATTTTGGATAGGAGTCATTCCTTTGTTTTGATTTAATTTAAATCAAAGGGAAAAACTTTTCATTGGGGGGTGTACGAAAACAACTTGATCTGGGCCTTTTGATATGTATTTGATGCAATACTTGATTGAATGAATTGATGGACAGATTTCAATATTGATATGACTGTTGAATTGTCGCAACAAATATCTATTGTAAAGTGATTTCTTGCTCAACTTGACGTCTATATT
Source organism: Acanthosepion esculentum (assembly GCA_964036315.1). Taxonomy (NCBI): domain Eukaryota; kingdom Metazoa; phylum Mollusca; class Cephalopoda; order Sepiida; family Sepiidae; genus Acanthosepion; species Acanthosepion esculentum. The sequence goes on along the minus strand of OZ038486.1, from coordinate 42,331,202 downwards.
GTCTCATTTTGATCTTGCCGATATGAACTTCATCTGGCTTTCTCCTTCTATATTTTGGATAGGAGTCATTCCCTTGTTCAAATTTTAATTTAATTTAAAGGGAAACATTTTCAGTGGATGGGGGTAGGTCCTTCGGGAACCCCCTTTGATCAAAATGAAATATACTTATCCAAGTATCCTGGGTAATGTAGTTTCAGAATATATATGGTTATGGGGGTCTATCTCCAAAGCCCTGGGAAGCGTTTGATAATAAACACAGACAGACAAAGGCTGCAATCTTTATATATATAGATTATTTTTCTTATTAAGGTCTGTACGGTTTAAGTGTCTAAATATTTATCTTGAAGTACAAATCTTTGGTAGAAGAAGTAATACATCTTAAACTGGTAAATCTTTATTGGTTTACGATCTAGAGAAATGTGTATTTTTTTTTTTTACGTAAGCCAGACACTGGACGATAAAGAAATCCCTTATATAGAAAATATTCGTCTTACCCAAGACGTGGATGTAGTTTATTGTCATACCCAGGACTAGATATACTTAAAAGCTGAAGAACTTTAACTTAACTTTAACTGGAAACTTCGAATATACTCTCCAGCTTAAAATTTTTTCGGAAAAAATGTCTTGTCTAAAAAAAATCTCTGTAATACTCTTCAGCTAACCTCAATTTTCAAGGGAATTACAATTTTTTAAAAATAAAAACAAAACAAAACATCACTCTCTACTTTTCCACTGTCTTCTAATCTGTGTTGGTCGACCACTTCCATGAAGTACTCTCAACATGTAGTTCAGCCATTTGACTCATCAAATGCAGTTTTCCATTCATCACTAAAATTACTTTAATTTTCATGTATTTCCTCGCTTAATTTAAACGTTTCTCGTTGTAGTGTTTACTTAAAAGGCGCCAGTTTGGTTGCTCTCAGGTCTTTAACCGATATTCTGCATCTTTGCTGCTTCCATTCACAGCACCAGTTTTTTTTTCTTGATGTACTCTAACCTGTCAATACAATTTTCTTGCTTATTACTTTTTCTTTTCAAATCATTTTATGACATTAAAGCCAGTTTTTTTCATTATCATATATTTCCAATGTTTTGTGATCTCTGTTTTAACTTTGTTTCGCAATTTACAATTTAATCCCCTTTGCAATATATTGTTTCTTTTTTTATATTTCTTACAATTCAAAGCAATCTAAATATCTGAAATGTAAAAAAAAACGAAATATCAATAACCATATATATCATATACATTTATCTGCAATATAATAAACAGACATGGAATTGCATGATAAAATTTCACAACAGCAAATAAGTGGTTTTAAATGATTATCATAAACATTAGATGCTGAAATAAACATGGTATGTTTATTATAAAGTTTTTCCAATTTCCGATTAGTTGGTCCTTTTTTAGATTTAATATTATACAAAGAAAAATAAAGAAACATTATTCGTTGGGCAACCGACACAACTTGTTTCATTTGAAGTTTCTTTATACTCACCAAGGTTTGAGGTTTGCCTTGGTGAGTATAAAGAAATTTCAAATACAAGTTAGGTCGGTCACCCAATGAATAATATGTCCTTTATTTTACTTTGTATAATATTAAACCTAATTATATATATATCCTGGACATTTTACCAATATTGTTGCCGAAACTTTGACTTGTATAATAAATTATGACAGTTATTTTTGTGTGTGAGATACATATATATGAGAGAGGTGGCAGAGAACTGTTTTTCTGACACTTGACAACTTTCCGATATATCGGAAAATTAATGAGATGGAATGGAGTTATCTGTATGTCGATCTGACAGTTGGCAGCACAGGGGAACAAGTGACTGGCGAAGAAATGCCGAATTCCTTATTTGAAGGTTTGTTGTGTTGATCCACTTGAATATAGCAGTAAAGATAAATTTATTCTTTCTCCCCACTCAGAATACCATTCTTCTGTTAGTCATTTTGAATTTCACTTGTTGAATTCATTTTATTGTGCTTAAGGATGATTTTAAAAATATGATTACACTAACGTGCCAAAAGTCCTGGAAATTCAATATGTAATGTTTAGTAGCGCCTCTGTAGCTTGATATCGTAAAAATGCTCATACCATATTATACTAACTGGCGGGTCAATATAAACAGCGGCTCTACAAGGCAATATGAATTATCGGAGTGCGTGTACCGGGAAAACATGATAAAAGATATTACCATCCATTGGGAACAGCACAATGACTGACCACAAAACCTTAACCAAAAGCGTTTGGCTAGATTTGTCTGCGGTAACAGACAAGCCAAACCAGATGAAAGCCATCCACCTTAAATGCATGAGATACTATATCCAGCATATCAGTTGAAAGTTCTTCTCGTTTCTGTGCAGACCCATCAGGGTACCCTTGTTAACACCACAACGCTGAGCACAATGCGGCTCGTGGGCCTACACTCTGGCCTTAGATCAAACTAAACTTAGTAAATAACTAAATCTCCTATGTTGTCGTTTGCTAAGCTTAGATTAGTTTGGCACAAGGCTACAATTATAGGACATTGAGTGAGGATCAGTTTGATTGATGGTTATTACTATCTTGACAACTATTATCTAATATCCATCTATCTAATTTCTGTTACTAAATAAAAATGATCTTTTGAGGAAATTCTTTAGAATAAATTTAAGCCCAAAGTTTTAATTTTACTTATAAAAAGAAAATTCTCTAAAAGACATGGATTCGTGTCAAACTAGAGAAGGTTTGGTAGATAAACATTCGAATGATAATTTCTCTTTGTTATAAACCTGCTTCTTTTCATTATTGGCTTAGATTCTTTAATGATTGTGCACATGAATCCCGTTTTATCTTGAATATTCAGTTCAATACCAAAATCGTTGCAACTGTACAGCGCCTAATTTGCTTTCTTCTTAGATTGATTACCATAGTAAAGTTGAAGCGGCTGTAAAGCTACAGACAAGCAAATGACTATTCTGTACAATCTCGTAGCCAGTGAGCGTTTGTCCCGGTCTCGTAGCCAGTGAGCGTTTGTCCCGGTCTCGTAGCCAGTGAGCGTTTGTCCCGGTCTCGTAGCCAGTGAGCGTTTGTCCCGGTCTCGTAGCCAGTGAGCGTTTGTCCCGGTCTCGTAGCCAGTGAGCGTTTGTCCCGGTCTCGTAGCCAGTGAGCGTTTGTCCCGGTCTCGTAGCCAGTGAGCGTTTGTCCCGGTCTCGTAGCCAGTGAGCGTTTGTCCCGGTCTCGTAGCCAGTGAGCGTTTGTCCCGGTCTCGTAGCCAGTGAGCGTTTGTCCCGGTCTCGTAGCCAGTGAGCGTTTGTCCCGGTCTCGTAGCCAGTGAGCGTTTGGCATGCCCATTGCTAGCTTCGATTGAAAGCAAGGCAAATGAGATACTGTCAGACAAAAACAGCTGTATGAATTTCATGTCACAGGAAGCTAATGTAGACACATATGTTGTAATAGTGAAATAATTAAAATTTTCCACATGTACGCACTGTTTCTCTGCTTTTGTAAATTGTACCGTGCACTTGTTCTTAATATTTACCTGGCGTCAAGTATAAATAATGAAAATATTACTTCTATACATTAGTGGTATAATTATGCTGAAGTATTGCTTATTTTATAAATATTTAACGATTTACTAAGAGGAAAACGTCTTTTCATTCAGTTATTGTTTTACGTATGTAGAAATTTACAACAGCATTTGCGATATTTCTTGCAACAATATTTGGAAAAATGTTTCGGATCAAATTAAATTTTAATAATGTTTATCAAAACAGCGCTTGGAAATGTTATTTTAAAAGGCGTTTTTAAATTCATATAAATCGATTTAATTTTTTTTTATATCACCACAATAACGCAAGACCGCATTGCGAAACCGACCTTGCGGAAGCTAAAAGAATTCAATTAGGGAAGCGCTCCAGCACCTACCGTATTCCTAACTTCGAATTTTCATTCGTTCCGCTCTCTATAGAACAATTTAAATGACAAAGTTTTACAGTCAGTCAAAATATACCCCATAATCTTCTACCAACAAAAAATACGAAGTTCAAAACATCTGTCAATTACTTTACTTTAAAACCTTACCATTTATTTACCGTATATACTCGTGTATCATGCGATTTTTGAAGACCTAACTTTGAAGTTAATTTTAAGGGGGTCGCATCATACACGAGATATAAAATTAACATATGTACTGCGAGCCCTGGCTACGCCGTTGACCAAACTATATATGCATTTACTGTAGTCAAATTAGCGTCAAAATTAGGTTTTCAAAGGTCGTATGATGCACGAGTATATACGGTATTTTACTCTAGTGAATTTTAAAGTTTTATTGGAAAAATACAGTAGATTGAATGCCATTTTTCAAAATGATTTCGTAAAGATTTTCACCAACAATGTATCAGGAATTATCCTTTTATATCGCAGCATATGTTTCAGTGATTTTTTTTTCAAAGTGTGTCCTACGACTTCGCGCGGCGGTTTGCTTTCAGGCGCGCCACAAGATATTCGAAAATTTATGATAATTTCATGTAATTTCAATTCAACACGTTCAGACCATCTCATAATCGGCGATATCTAACTGACACATCGTGAAACCTTCTTTCCGTCAAGTATTGAATATAACCTTCAGCAATTAAGGGCGCTCGGTCGATAGATAAAGTTTACATTTTGACTTGTTCAAAATGTTTCTCTGTATATAGAGTTTGCATATAATTAATGTGCATGTTAGTAAGTTGTAGAATATTATACGAAACAAAAGGGGGTGGATAATGAAACAAAGTGGAAAAGCTTTTTAACGACGCGTTTCACCAACGTCGTGTATTAGGGTCGGCGTTTTCAGGATATAATGAAAGATAAAACTTTGTAAAAATCTGTTGCGTTTTTTAGGTAATAGGTGCAATCAATTAAATTACCTGATCAGATCCGACAACCAGAAAGTAAGTAATATATAGTCAGCCTCAGACAGACTGTATCGCTGTATCACAGTTCATCAGTGTGGCTAGACGTCCTCTAGCTAAGAATGAAACCCGGCTGAATTGGTGTCTGTCGGAGATTCTACCCCTAAGCCGTTTACCCACGATGAAGGTGAATTTAAGCGTATTTATTTATTTTTCGATAAACACACAGTGACTCAGAGAACTCGACCAACTAACCAAATGAGCGTAAATTGCTCGGTGGCCTCAAACATTTGAACTGTAATATATATATATATATATATATATATATATACACTGCAGTTCAAATGTTTGAGGCAACCCCTGGTAATTATTTAAATTGGCCCCAAAAGTAGTTGTTTTGTATATTAAATAAGAGAAAATGATTATAGCCTTGATTACTGCAGCACAAATTTTGGGCATACGTTGCAAAAGTTTTTCAAAGTATAAGTTTGATAATTGATTCTATTCTTTTTTCAATGACTCTAAGAGATCGTTTTCATCTTCTTTTTTTTCCGACACTATTCTGTCAAGTTCATCCCATGCTAATTTCTGGGAGTGACTTCAAACTTTTGAACTGTAGTGCATATATTACAGCCGTTGGTGTCTGTTGGATTTAAAATCAACCCACTCCGAGTAGATCTCTATTTTCTCTTCTATTGTATACCGCATTGTTCTACTATTGCATTTGCGATGACCGATGATATTATACATGATCCTAGTGTTAGGTTTATTTTCGAGAATTCTGACATTATAAATAACTACAGATTCTCCACAGCCTCATTGAATATCTAATCTACTGAATTGTGATGTCAGTCAGTTAAGTGCCATACGTGATGTACGCTTGGCCAATTATGTCTCTTTCGATTCATGACGATTTAACACGTGCAAGTTAATAATGCAACGGTTAACGACGCGGAAAGGAGAATCTGCGAACAGATCAAATTCAGACTTCATCTGTTCCATTTACTTTCGCACTAATGCTCTTGGAAAAGGCATGAACCTATCTAATTTCTACCCCTCCATCAACTATGGGTTAAATAGCAGGGTAGAACGGGTTCTTTAGCTTTAGACGGCAGCTAAAGTAGGAGAACTATTCTGAAATTATAACAGTAGAGAAGTAATGGAAACTACGCCACTTTCTTTCCCAAGAATGAAAGGCAATGAGGAAAAATAGAGAGCCATGATCGCCTGTGACCTGACGATACATTACATAAAAATGTTAATAATATAAATTTAAAAGTTAATTTCAATTATTTACTTTTGAGATTGTAGTCTTCGGACAAATGGCTAACCTGACCGAATGAATGTAAATTGGTCGGTATTTTGTGATTTAGCGCGCCGTGAAAAAATATTTATACGTATAGCACATTGATTCGAGAAATATTCAAGTAGGCAGGGGATGGGCATTTACAGTTGAGCCACAAATCTTATGTGTTTTACATAATGTTACTTCTGACTCATTCTAATTTTTTCTTGAATCATTTCTTTCAAGTTTCAGCTTCCTTTCAAGTTATATTATCATTCCAGAAGTATAAAAGTTTTTTTTTTTTATTTCCTCCTTTCATCTTCAGTTGAAGGGAATGGCGATGAGAATATCATCGTCGTGAAATAATCCTCTTTTCTCAGAATTTACAATCCTAATTCATATGGTTTCCTTTTGCAGGATTATGGTTTGCAGAAGAAACGATGCCTTGAGGAATCCTTATTCGTGTCTGATCTGGAGAACGTTCTTCAGGTAAGTCACTATTTTTCGTTGTCTTGAGACTTCAATCCTTAACTTCACAGATGAGAAATTGAATTCTTGAATCTGTTTTGTTTGTTTGCATTTTTTTATTTCTCAATTATACTTCCGTTGAAAGTGATACCTTTTGGGTATTATGAAGTTTTGTTACTGCAAAACTGATGCATAGTATGCAACTCTTCAACCCTGTTAGTGCAGCAATGTTATTGTCTTGAATCATTCTGTAAAGAAAATCCGAATAATTTCTTTATAAATAAGTTAGATGAAAATATCAAGTGATTTTATGAAATGAACTTTCAGTTTTAAAAATCTTTTACAAATCTTGATATTTTAAATATGGTATTAAATCTTGATATTTTAAATATGGTATTAAAAATGTCCAGTTTTACCCCTTTGGGGTAAAACTGGACATTTTTAATACCATATTTCTTCAGGGCGTAGCAATTCATGGCTCTACACACTTTTTCTTTAATATCTGTGAATTGCCTTGACTTCTTAAGAAAGATTTACTGACGTGATTTCACTCGCACCGTTTTAAATTTACTTTACCTTCTAGAGACCAAAGGCTAGATATCCTAATTTACCCTTTTATTTAACCCATAGCTTGTGGTGAAGATGGATGCATGGCTTTCTAAAAGAAATTTGTTCGAAAGTGAACTTAGACTAGAAATTTGAATTTGACTCGCATATTTCTCTTTCTGTACCGATAACCGTAACATTACTTGCACATACAGTGTAACCCGGATATAAGAGAAACCCCGATATAAGAGAGATTTTCTCTGGTCCCAAATTAGAGCCTGTGTAAATGTATATATAATAGACCAAACCCGGATATAAGAGACTCCTTCTCCGGTCCCGACAACTCTCTTATATCCGGGTTACACTGTATAAGCAAAATCAAGTTAGATGCTATTTTTTCAAGGACATCTGGTAATGGTTCTCCTATATGGCAGTGAATGCTGGACAATCTCATCGCACAAAGAAAAGAGTTGCAGCATCAGAAATATGATTTCTACAGATGGATGCTGAGAATACCAGAGATGAGCAAGGACGAAGTTTTAGAAAAAAATGTAAACAAAAAGGGCAGTTATATTTAAAATAAGAGACAGCTAAAAATTCTATGGACCATAAAGAAGAAAGAGGACTTGGAAAATTTGGCACTCACATGATATATTGAAGACAAGAGGGACAGAAAACGGTGCATAATCTACTTAACGAACTTGTGTACATGAATGACAGAGGAGGGTCTAGGAGAGATATCAAAAAGACAAAATTTTCAAAAAGTTACAAGAGACAGGAAATTGTGGAGAGGCATGATCGCCAACGTCCTGAAGAGACACGGCACATGGATTTGTCTTATTTCACATTTTTGATTTTCCCCACTTTATTTTTTATTTTTGACCGTAAATTATTTTGTCAATGATAAAATGGCATCAAAGCGAGGAAAATAAGCTCATTAAGTATTTTTATGACATTCTAAATAGACAAATTTATGTTCAATGAACGACTTTCAGAATATGTACATGAATCGATTTTACTAAAACTTTATTCTTCTCAAAAACTACATCGAAATAATATAGACATCCTTAATCTCTCTAATCTTCGCCATTCTTAAGTTTTAAGCAAAAAAGATGAGATTTTATTTTTTTTCTTATCCTTACGATGAAGCACTAAAAGCACATGCATAGTTAAAACTCCTAACTCGAGAAGCTGAATAAGTTAAATCCTGATTGAAACTTTCGATTAAGTTATCTAGTAGTGTCTATAAATGGAGCCAGAAAAACAAACCAAAATAAAAGGAGTTTCTTTGTTTCTTGATACAGTTTATAAAAAAAATTAAGTCCCTACCAAGTTTAAATTATTGTGCCAAACACAAAACCCTAGTTAGTATGGATAAAATATTGTATAAGGCGCAATCAAGACTCAAACCACTGCGTAAAATTTTAAAGGGCAGTTATTACAGTATACAGAAAAAGGGAAAAGACAAAAATTTACATAGAAGACATATTGTGCGTCTTTATAAATAATTAAGGCGGGACATAACATTTACAAATATATTTTAAAAAAATAACCATCAAAAATGAAAAAAAATAGTTACAATTTAGAAGAAAACACACGAATTCAATGACAAAAAGAGAAAGCCCATCCAAGAAGGCAAAAAAACAAAGGTGCAACCACCTTTTTAGAAAAAAAAAAAATGAAACGCCTATTTTTACTTTTCTCACGTGCGTCTCTTTTGTAAATGTCTTTTTTTATATGCACACTCTTTGTGCTTGGTAAAATTTATTTGAACTTATTACACTAGTATAGACAAAAAAAAAGGTATAAATACAAATTTGGCACAAAAATTTCCTTTTTTTGCGCCTATTAAGGCAAGATAACAATTTCTGATATGTTACAAAAAGGATTACCACCGAAAATGAAAGAAGAATTACAATTTAGAAAAAGAAAAGGATTCAATTTCGAAAATGACAAAATTAGAAAGCACATTCAAAAAGGCACTAAAACAAAGACGTAACCACCTTTTAGAAAAAGATGAAAAAAAGTACTACTTGTCCCACCACGAGCGTCTCTGGAACAGATAACATACCTGAATTTTGGATTCTGTCATTCTGATGGGAGTAGAGTTCCTGCGGAAGAATTTGATTAGAGGAAAGCTGATTTGCATTTTTTCTTTGGAGGGGGGGGGTCAAATTCTCCTTTAAAGCCATTTGTATTCTGCAATTGATATTATTCACATGGATCGTATTTCATAGAGACATTGAGGTATTAAGGTGGATGTACAGTGTAACCCGGATATAAGAGAGTTGTCGGGACCGGAGAAGAAGTCTCTTATATACGGGTTTGGTCTATTATATATACATTAACACAGGCTCTAATTTTGGACCAGATAAAATCTCTTATATCCGGGTTTCTCTTATATCCGGGTCTCTTATATCCGGGTTACACTGTAGTAAGAAAGGTGGGAGAGAATGTGTTGTTTTGGTGATAGGACTATTGTTGGTATGTTTGGGTCAGTGTTTGTGGCTAGCTAAGTTTAGAATTAAGACAGAAGAAGACCGTCCTTTTCCCAATCCCCTTTTTGGCCTTGTGCTACATTTTGTACTATTGCATAAATAAATATTTATTCACATGGATCGTTGCGCCGTCACATGTTGTTATTGATTACCACCAGCAGAGTAATCTGAGAGAAGGAGTCTGATGTTGGATAAACCCGAAACTGTCCAGAGTCCCAGGGTAATATCACTAATGATGTGGCCGCGGTCATCTTACAGATGTATTTCTAAACTTGGAAATGTCTTTTTTATGTTAACACTGTTCGTGTTTCACTGGCTTTTCGGGAAATTTATTTGAATTCTTATTTCGTACTGTGTCGTCTAACCGCGGGGTAATTTTCATTTGACAACTCCAAAATTCTTTTGGAATCTCTGCAGCTGACTTGTAACTCTGTTCATTCTCGCCTGAATGTCTACATGCTTTTTGCTTGATGTCAATTTCTTTCTGGAGCTATAAACTAACCGAAATTATATTTATGCAAAAAGTGTCTCGCAGAAAGCTCCATCCCAAGTTTTCTCAAGGGCTTGAGACCGTATCTCTCATTGGCCAAATAAATACGAAAATAATTTTCCATAAACTTGAAATGGGCCCTTAACAATTTTGGCGGTTTTAACCGCTGATCTTAAATGATATACAAGTGTAACAATTTTTTTTCTACAAACCGTTTGACTTTCTTAAAAATACACATCTCTCAAAGGAACTTGAAAATAAAACAATTAGACGATTAAACATTTATTACACCAAAGCAATAGAAAATAAAATTTTATCAGTTTGTATTAGAACTGAGCTATTTCTCTAATTTAGTTCAATATAGTCAGCTCTACTTTACTCAACTAAATCAATATAAAAACATTTTAATCACATGAATGTTATGACAGTGACAATCACAATAAACGAGAATAACAATTGATTTTTGTAAAAATGCAGTTGAAGGTTGTGACTACCGAGTTAGCCTCAACCCTAAACAATTTGTCATAAGTCAAGGTTAAAGATGGCTATCGGATTTTTTTTTTTTTACCGTAAACATAAACATAGTTATCGTACTGTTCTGGCTTCAGGGATCATCGTTTACTATTGACAAGATGATTCTTTTCTTTTTGCCTGGTTCCTATTTAACTGACACGTTAAGCCTGAATTGAAAATTAACAGAAAAAATACTAAATAGAAAAACTGCTGATTGTGTTGAATTACTTCATTTGTGCAAGGCATACAAAGGAAATGCTTTCTAAACCATGATACTTGCATGCAAATTGTCAGATCAGCTTGAGAATTTCGAAATTATGATATTTTGGAAAACCTAGAAATCGCAGGGAGTCAGTTACAAATCTGGATGATGTCACAGGTGTTCTGACTTTTCTTCTTCCCCATACATTCACGCTTCCAGGCCACCGCTTCTGCATTTTGTCGCAATGTTCATCCTCTAATAAATGTCTGCAAGTTGTATTTCGCACTAGTCAACGCTAAAGTCTTAACGAAAATTTAAAAGTTGATTTAACTTAAGCCAGATATTCTTTCTGTGCGAACATAATATAAACAAATCGTTTTTAACAAGATGTTCGTGCTGCACGGCATGATCTTCAAAATGTTTGACAATTCCCTGGCTGACATAATCAACAAACCTCTCTATAGACTATAATAGCGTGATGCTTGACTCCTTCAGCTAATCGCCTATAACTCTTGTATTTCATCAGCAGATATAAAGTGTGGAATAATGTACTATTCGTCCTCTGTGCGCTTGTATTCATAAGCATATACAGTGTATTAAAATGGGTATCAGAGTACATTTACAACACCCCCTTTTTTTAGACACCTGAGCACTTATTGATCTGTATGCGTGATCATTTAGTGTAATCTTTATCGTCTGTCTCCTCCTTTTATTGTTCTCTCTTCTTAATGCTTTCATTTTCTCATTCTCTCTTACTCGGTAGCCCTTTGCGTTTGAGTGGCTTTACTGCCTTACTTAGGATTAAACGATTAAAAAGTAAGTCATAAAATTATTAATGGAATTATTTCTACAATTAATTCTTGGACGTTTTGAAAAGATCTCGACTCGATCAAGACCCTCCTTAACAAAAACAATAAATACATTTTTGTTTACATATTGGAAAGAGATTGTAGCAAGAACTTTTCAGCATCCTTTTCGTATGAAAAGTAAAATAGGTTTGGTTTGTTTTACGGTATATCAACTTCAAGGAGTTATTTAATGCCAACAATTTTTATTGTCCGTAGCATTTTTTCTTCAAAAATCTATTTCTGGTAATAATTTTCCTTCAAATATGTATCGCTGATAATAATTTTTTTCAAAGATTTATTGCTGGTAATAATTTTTTTACAAAGTATTTGGGGCATGAAAACCTATTTTTACACTTTCATAGTGTTTTGACCCCAGCTTGTGGTTAACTATTTGCCCATAGCTGGGACCTGAGAACACCAGCAATTAAGAGATGGTTCCACGCTCCTCGAAACCTCCTGATCAGATGTCTTGCTGTTGGACGTAGTTTATCGTCTTACCCAGGACGGGGTAAAATAGGAAGGAAAGGATTAAATCTTTGAAAGCGAATCCGTATCATGCAGATTATAAAACTAACCCAACTGGTAATATTAGCAACATTGGTCATAAAGAGAAATCGGTGCAAGGAAGGTAGTTTTTGAACATTCATGTCTGGAATCATGACCGATTGATTTTAATGAGTTAAGAGTAAGTAAGGATGAGTTAGTACGAAAAGAATATGCAGCAAAAACGTCACTGTCAGACTTTCTATAGTAAGAGAAAAAGAAATAAATACTAGAGAACTTTGAAGTAGGGTAATGGTTAACGAGCTAATCATATAGTTGACCATTACTCTGAGTCGCAAGATCAATCTTTACTGAGTGTTCCATACAAATAACAACTATTACAGAATCTCAGTTACCCAACCATGTGAGCCCCCCCCCCCAAAAAAATAAATAAAAGCTATAGTTTCAATACACGTTGACATGAAGTGTCAGTTTAATGTTCAGATCCACAGAAACTTCCGCAATCATCAGTCATAAAAGTCTGCTCTGTTTTGTATCTAAACAGAAATACCGTCATTATTGCCGGAGCGAAACTGCTCTACGAAATCGCTCTCATTGACGGTAACACCAACATTCATGCCATTTGCGATTATTTTCAGCCGTTCTGCAAATGAACACTCATTTCACTAAAGATATATTTTTATCTCTGCTGTTGTTATTTTAGAAGCAGACTTGCAAGATTATTTCACTTCCTCCTGCAGCTTTTTCTGGCTGTTGTTTTTGTACTTAGTCACTATGTTGGAAAAATGTGGTAGGGTGTTCTTAATATCTTACGCGTACATCGAGAGATGACTTTATTTCTAGACATCTGCGTAAGAATGTTTTTAGATTTTTTTTTTTTTAAATGAATTGACTGATATTTTTTTTTTAAATGAAATTTTTTTAAGTGAAATTTAATTTTTTTTTTTTAAATTTTCATTTAAAATTTTTCTAAATTTAAATTTTTTAAAATAAATTGACCGATATTAATAGCTCTTATATTTTTTTAGCACTTGATATTTTTCCATGTGGACATTATGGAAAAAAATGATATAATTTTTTATATAACAGAACAATGTTAGGAAAATTAATGACAAAGTTGAAGATTTTCTTGTGACGCGTTTCGTCCTTTGGGATTTAATCAAACTTTAATGATTTTTATGTTGATGTAACTGCACACGAAGGCGGGTGCACGCCGAAATTTTTAACTTAATTTTTTTTTTTTCAGCTTGTACGTGTGATTTTTCTTTTTTTTTTTCATCATCTACTGAAGAACTTAGTCATTATGCAACACCTACATAAAATTAACTGCATTGTAAGCTAGAGAAATGTCTGGGTTTTTTTTTTGGTTTTTTGTTTTGTGTTGTTTTTTTCTCGAGTATTTTTCATTGACTATAAATAACCTTTGCAGGCGGGTAAGGCATAAAATCCAACCTCGAGACGAATCAACACAAAAATTTTAGCGTTTGCTTATGTAGCCTTTCCTTAATATCCTCGTCTTTGATGTCGAAGCCTGTTTTATTCTCGGCGACGTTTGTTATTGCTTATTTATCCAGAGAATGAAAACTTCCGTTTACACAAAGACAAAAGCCCCTTTGATTATTTAGCTTCATCTTGGATTTAAGTTAAGTTTGTAATATACAAAAGCTCAGGCATTTTAGCCGGGGGGAGATAGTTCAATTGACTGAAGTTTTTCGCTGTTCAGTTCAGAAGTTTGAATTAATTTTACTTGCCGACGACTGTATATCTATCTTCCGATGTGCCTCTTTATGTTCCAATATTTTGGTAAAAGAGGGGGGAAAAAAAACCAAAAAACGAAATCTTTCTTTCTTCACACTTGTTATCCAATTGACTGGCATGGTTTTCTGCGTTATCCTTTCTATAAAGCACAGAGTTTAATTTCGTTACTCTGCATTATCTTCTGTCGGTATTTCTGGGATGAGGAATTATTATTTACACTACTTACATTCGGACAATTGGCCTCTTTCTTCTTGTTATCGCCACCTTTAGGTCGTCATACCCTCCAGTCTTCAGGTGTATATCGATCCGGGTCACCTACAAAAGAGAAAAACTTCGGTGAGTGCAGTCAAGCATGACAAACAGCAGTAGAACATAGCAGACAAGTAGGTTAGGTTTAAGGCTCCAAGTTATCCACACAGAATTGTCCTACGGGACAATAGCCTAGGTACTAGTGGATTCGAGGCAATGTGGGCCGGGCAGTGTGTACTTGGACTTCGAAGAAAACAGGGCGAGTAATAACTGAGCAATACTAAACAATAAAAATAAAAAAGTAGACTAGATATCCCTAGACATGGGCAGTGGAACAAGAACAGTATAGCCTCGTAGATTAAATAAAGGATTCAGTTCAGAATTCCCTCTAGGTTACTCGGGTCGATATATACATGAAGGCCGGAGGGTACAATGGTCGAAATAATAAGAACAATTGTCCGAATGTAAATAGTGTAAATAATGCATTATCTTAGTCAGGTAATTTACGATTTTATAACTGCTCAAATATTTGTTTAATATTTTCAGATATGCAGCAAATAACTCTCAACCCATTCTTAGATTAATGGTTTCAAAGGAATTAATTATTAATAATAGAAAAACATGCGAAGAATACATTTCGCTGAACTGAATCGGCGCGACTTTTCTTTTTTTTTTGTTGTTGTTTTGTCTCTGTTAAATGGCAGACAGACAGTAGTTCAACGTCAGGTTAATACCTGACTTCAGTGACAGAAATTGATACTCGACAGACGAGAAAATTCTCAGCAAGAATTTTAAATGCACTGCTGTTATGTTTAGTTACGAATTTGCTGAAATAGTTTGAATCTCTTTATAAATGTTCAAAACAGCAAGGACGGTGAAAAGGTCCACATCTAGTCTCACAAATCCAAAAGGCAGGAAAAACGAGTAGTGTAGAAATAAGAAATCACAAGTCCAATGTACAAAATGAAATAGGGTAAAAAAAAAAACAGCTAACAGATTCTATCATCGCGAGCTCACTCTCGCTCACGAACCAAAATAATACGCTCTTGCAACAGAACCCACAAGTTCAAACCGGTCACCCGACAATGTCTCAAAGTTGAATTACAGGAGTACGCCACTACTCCCTGCTTCGGAGAATCTTTCCATCTTCCGTCATAAATCCATTTTTTAAATACATTTGTACTTAAAGATCGCAAAGGCGAGACCAGTAGCACTTTTAGATACACATGTACTGCAGTTGTGGTTGTATAAGATGAAGTCCATTGCTGGTTTTGAGTTCAGTAGTCCTTCTCTTGGGCTGGTTGTTGGCTAAATGTAGAAAACCCATTCTGCACTGCTATTTAATCTTTAGCTGGGGGAAGTTTCCCGCTTTTCTCAAGGACATTTGGGAAAAAGTGAACAGACCCGTGTGGAATTTTAACTCGACTCGATGATTTCACTTTTACCCGCAGATATCCATTGTTCTAGTCTCCTCCTCAACACACTCACTGACGGAAAACATTTCGCAACAAATTAAGCAACGCTACTTAAGTAAATGTGAAACAGTCTTAGTTGACAAACGACAAATGGCTATAAAAAGGTACTGTTGATTATTTACGGTTAATTTGTTTAATGCACTGACAGTTGTTGGTGTCACGTGGCAATAATTGTAAGGAAAAAAATGATGCACTTAAATAAATAATAAAGTAATCGTTTCGTGCCCTGAATATCGGTATCAAAATAATTAAGCCTCATGCTGAAGCAAAAATTCGTATTTTTTGTCCGGGTATAGTATATGCATTATAAATTTTAGTCAGTTAAGTGATACACGCTTGGGCGATCATGTCTCTTTCGATTCATGACTGACTAGGCAGGTTTTCTCGCATTAGGGTGCCGTTTCTTTCTGCGGCAGACTGGGTCCTATATCAGGACAGAACCAGACAGGGGAGAAGAGATGGATTCATAATTTTTCGAAGAGTATTTGCGCATAATTGAATGGCACTGGAATTCGAACTCGGCTCTCCGATTTCTCATTCAGAGCCGATATCCATTACCCCACAACGTACAAGGTTCTGTAGGTATTCTGATAAAAAAAATAAAGGTCTTTGGCTATCTTGTGATCTAATATAATGCTCATAACAGGGTCTGAGCTTAAAGAGTCAATTGCAAGCAAGATGTGCACATGTTCTTTTTGTTACATTTGATTCAGATTGTGAGTTTTCAAAACGTGGGATAACTTTTTCGGAGAAGTGGTGACAAGAGAAAACAAATAAACATTCTTACATCAGTAGATGTTCTTTACGCAGTACAGGCGCCTGCCATTATCAACACATTGTAAGGCAGCTATAGCAGCCCGCGCGACAAATCAGAGACAATTGTGTTAACAAGATCCGTTGGAAACCCTTTAATTGCAGTAGAACTACGGACACCCACTTAAGAGACATCACTGCCGAATCGAAGAACGGTTGTAGCTTTAACTTTCATGCAACTGTCAGCTGTTTGCGTGTACAACATAGACCCCTGTTGGTGACATTTTCCATATATGAGAGAAGTACCTAAACCAACTTTAAATACCCATCTAAATCATAATCTCTTTCTGTTGGCCTACTTGTTGAATTTTCGACCGAAGTCTTGATAAACATTCTCAGTTTTTTCCCGCGATAATCAGGCGTCAGATTTTTGGTTTACTCTTCCTAATATTCGTCAAATCTGAAAAATTTTATTCATCGATATTTATGGGACCCTTCGGTTGTGTGGGATGCCACAACACGATACTTAGAACTTCAATCAAAAACACCTGTTAACAGGTGAAGACGATGGATAAGTTTTTTTTCTCTTTTTAAACGAATCACTGCGCCTTATGTACCTTTTGATCAATGTTCTTTAGCGACTTTTAAGTCTACAATTACCTATTTTAGATTAACGGATAAAAATCCTATAAAATAACGCGATGCAATTTATTCTATATTTGTTTATCGTGTTTTCTGACCTAAAATATATATAAAAACAAAATAATAAAAAAAGCATCTTATTCGCAAACTTAATGTGAAAATTCAGGAATCAATAAATAAGTACATTGAACTCTATCGTTGCAAAAATATATGGCATGAATGGATCTTCTACCAGGTGCATTAGTTTTATCACAGTATATTGCTATAATTGTCTTATGATAGCTAATCTATTGTATCACATTTATGAATTGAACTTTATTATAGATATGTATAGAAAAAACATAGTAATGAACCTTGTATATACTCTCTACGGTTTGACATGCATCCAGTGAGGATCTAGTCTCTTTGTGTATGTTTGTGTCTAACACTTCTCATAGAAAGCACCGATATTAGACCCAGGTCTGCAGATCTGTCCATAAAGTATCCCATTGTTTTTTAACGGGTACTATATATATATATATATATATATATATATATATATATATATATATATGTGAAGAAATATAGTCTTAAAGTGCTATATTTATGGGATAAAGTGCTCGATATCAGAGATAGAGCGTGTGTAAATATAAAAGTGAACATAACATGAAACAGACTGTTGACTTCTATGTTCACTTATATATATATATATATATATATATATATATATATATATATATATATATATAACACGTGTTACAAATGCGAGGTAGCGTAACAGTTATCGGCAAGGTCAACGAAATTTCACATGAATCTGTTTCTGTTCACTTAACATTAATCTTTTGGGAAAAATGAGGATCCACTTTTCTGTTCACCCTATCTCCTCGTTCGGTATCTTGATAAAATCATCTTGTTTCTGGCATGCCAAGATCTTTGTTTGTGAAGCGCGTGGTTGAACGGGCACTTGAGCAAACGACTCTACCATAATTATCACCCATGTAGAAAGTCGTTACACCCGTTGTCAACCTTGACAAAGGCTAGCATATACTTAAATGTACAAAGTAGATGAAGCAAGGGATAAGGTAACTCGCTGATCTAAACAGTGATAAACTAATAAACGAGGACATTTGTATGAAACTATCGCACTGTCCCGCGCCTTTTTCTCGTCAGCTGTAACAGCTGTACTACAACAGCGCTATTTATTCACTCTATTCCACGAGGATTCATTTTCACGGGTAACTGGAATGCTAGATTTCGATATTTCGTATCTAGATTAGAATTCAGACATGCTATACAGGGTAATGCCCGTCCCTAAATTTACAATTATTTTAAAAAAATCGAATATGATTGGTAAAAACATGGGAAATGATTTTTGTTTATTTTCAAGTTTGCCTGGTCACTTTACGAGTACTACTGGTATCCTGCAACCAAGTATAACCTGCTGCATGGTAATGGTCATTGGCGACTAAACTCATTTCACCACCAGGCTTTCCCGGCGAGAGGGTAGCTACACATCCAGCAGGATTAAAAACAAAGCCTGTCAAAAGGCAGAAGAACCGTCTTGTTGGGCTCAACGGTCATCTTACACAATGAGGTAGACTGGGTTTCATTGCTATGTATTCAGCCAGTGCGGAGGTGACATTGCATTGCAAGGGCCAGGACGGACGGTTCCCTAATGGAATCAACAGCCACGCATCCGTAACCAAGACAAGCCTTTAATTTGGACATTGGCTGTGTTTTGACCTGAACAGGGATGGGTTCTGTTAGGTCTACTAGCGCAAAATACATCACGCATCAATCTGACTTTCAAACCCAGAGATATGGGAGGAACTGTTCAGCTGCGCGGCGGCCCAACTACAACACCCGGTCATGGGACTGGTGACGATGAGTTTTCAAGTAGTTATGATCTGAATGCAAATAGGAAAGAAAACTTTGAAAAGATTTAAACAGATTAATCTGTCGTCTTCGGTTATTACAAGGGGGTGCTGAATAGCTCTAGATCCGAGCAAGAAAGCATTTTTTTTTTTAAATCTGGTCATCTAGTCAAATTTTAAAGACTGAGTCGAGCCTAGAAAGTTTCTTCAGATATTAAACAGGATTAAAATTGTTTTCGCCACGATCTTTGTCTTATAGGAAAAAACAAGAATGTGAAATAAATAGAAATCTTCACTATTAAAACAAATCATTCGACTATCCAAGCGATATTTTATCAGATAAATCAATGTTTAGTGATCTTATGGGTTCACTTATCGCCCAGTTCACATTCGCTTTTGAACCGGAGTAGAGGTTTATCCTTTGCTTCCTGTCTAGGTTTGGATTTCTGGTTCCTTCTAAAGTCTTCTCACCCCCCTCTTCCCAGTAACTTCTTGTCTCTTGGTGGCATTATCTTGTAGTAAAATGATTTTTTAAATTACAGAATTTTTAAAGTTTTTGCTTTTTCAATCTTTGAATTTATCTGATCTTCTCTTGTAGGATATTCGACCTGGATGTATTCAACACACACAACAAACCTTATGAAAATTTTCTAAATACTTATTTCATGATCTCTTGTGTACTCCAAAGCAACTGAAATTTATTTGACAAATTAGTCTACCGTGATCAAAGGGTCATTAGTCCTCTCCAAAGTGCTCCTCTTTCAGTGTTCAAAACTATCTACACTGTCCTCTTTTACGACAGTCATCGGCTGCCTGGTTATGTGCTTTTTAATCGTGTCAACAGTCTGGTGTTTTATTTTTGTTAAAAAGCCAGAGGTCGTAGGTAGCCAATTATGGATTATAGATGGCTAACAAACCTGGGTGATGCGATGTTATACTAAAATGTCTTACAGAGACAGTGCACAAGTTTCTCTCAATGACTGTCGACAAAGTAACTCGGAAGGAGAATGCATGGTCATATACTCAGTGAAAAATTATTTGAATGGTTGCCAAGTTACATCATGGCTGCGCAACCGGTTTTCAAAATATTCAAAATGGCTTCGTATGTATTCTTTTCAAAACCTAACATTTCTGGTGCGAGGAGTTATGAAGTGATGGAGTGGTTATTTCACTTGCGTTTTGTTCATTTCGTAAATATCAAAATTTAATATTTCTAAAATATCAGCTCTCAGCTGAACTGAATAACTATGAGCGCGTGGCTGAATGGTTAAGGCGTTGACGTTCTGATCATGAGTTTCGAATTTCACCATGGTCGGTTAAGCTAAAAAGTTTTCTTGGAAACGATCCCAGCGTGCAGCAGTAGACACCTTTTAGGTAATGTCTGAAAAGCGTACCCTAGAATAGATTAGCTGAAGCAGCCTTGTGAATGTAACTGGGTCGACGAAGTTGTTTGGAAAAACCAAACCTTGGTTGCCAATCTATTTAGAGATGATGTAGATTTTTCTGTTCGCCCACGTCGCTACCGAACGTGACGCAACGTCACTATAAAGTAGGTTTTACAGCAATACCGTATAAAAATTGGTCAAGGTCCCTCAGAACTTCCCCTTTTGGGAGCGTCTGAAGCACCGGTCAATAAACCCAGCCCCCTCCCGAAGGAGAGGTACTGCTTGGTGTGGATGCCACCATGGGTCTTGAACTAATATTATTTTGAATTTTTCTCAGCAAAAGGGAAGTAGAGATTTACTTGCCACCCACAACCCACCCACCCCACACACACACACTGAGTCAGGTCATTTTTTAACGTCGGGACCCGAGTATTTTCACTCGGGCCGCTGGTCCAAGCTGGTCTTAGCTGGTCAGAGCTTGTCCAAGCTAGTCATAGCCGTGATACTACCAGCACACGGACAGCTCCCTGTGCCAGGTCAGTATGACTATAGAAACACAACCTGACTACTCGTTGGGGGATGTATCGGCCTTTAAAGAAAATACACAGTTACTAAAATTCTTAAGTTACGCAACTTTTTCTATATAATAGTGTTTATTTACTTATGTCTGTATATGGCCGTAAAGAAGTATTTTGGAGACGAGAAATTTACCAGAGTGCCTCGACAAATTGAAATTCATTTCGAAGACAATACGAAAACATATTCAATCTTTTCTTTTCTTTTTTTTTTCTCACACATCAAGAATTAGTTAACTAAGCTTAAATTATGATTTCTACACTTTTCCATATCCCAATCATAAAACTCCTTTTGATATTTTTATGTGTAATATATCACATGGTGAAACAGGAAGTGTGTTGTTAGAAGATTATGCTGCGTTAATGTTACTCCTGGGTATGGCTTGCTTTAGAAATAAGCATTCGAATTCCTGCCCCTTTATGGCGTGATTTTTAATTTATTTTTAATTTTTTGTTTTTTTTAAATTAGGGCTCTTTTGTTGGGCCTGGAACTTTTCATCAACCCTTGTAGATACATACCGTACATTTGAGTAACCTCAGCTCCCATTTTTTTTTCTTTCTTTGTTCGATCGAGAACTTTGAACTTTTTTTAAACTTTTTTTTTTTTTAAGTAAAAGAAAACACTTTATAGCTTCTCTTCTTGTATATATGAATTGCCAGCAGTATGACTTGTGTCCTTTGCGACCATTATTTAGTAAAACTTATCAATTGTTCATTTCTGGGGCTGACCATGTTGATCGCGGATCACTGTGCTTGTTAAACCTGTGACTACATAAAACGGGCACACAAATATACCATCCGAATTTTTACCAAATTCCCTATCTTGCTGGTATTTCTTTTTTTCACCAAAAATTAACGAGTGAAACAAATTGGAATCTATCATTTCTTACTATAACTGCATAAAACGTTCATGATCTACACTGTACTTATATTAATATAGTAAGATATTCAAACGATTTCATTTGTGCGCAGGTATCACACTGTGATATTAAATGTAAAGTGGGTATTCACTTTCATTACATTGACAGGGTGCGTGGTTTTCAGAATGTATATTTCTCAATAAATATATACTTGGAATTAAATGTCTGTTCCTAGCAGCAATAATACTGCGCTTTCCCAGTAGAACTAGACCTTCCAGGGTAACGTGTGACTTTACAAATGATAAAGAAATTTACTTTTTTCTAAGTGTGAAGAAGTCTCTCATAGCATCCTAATCCCAATGGTCTTTGTCAGAATACAGATCCCAAAAGATGAAAGCGTATATTTTTAGAGTTGTTCTTGCCGCAATAGAACATTTTTCTGTTGTTGAAATGTAACGATAAAATTTCCCTAAGGAGTTTGTCAACAACATAAATAATATTTTTTTATTTGCGATTAAAGATAGGACGAAAACTAATTCCAAAGTTTATCTGTCATAAATCGTCTGTTTCGAATGACAAAATTGTTTTTACATCCAACACTTCTTTTAGGGGTACAGAACATCGAAAAAACAACAACTTTTCAGGTGTTGTGCTTATACTCTGAGCCAACTTTTGATCGTCTCTGAAGTCTACAAAGCTTTCTTTTAATTTTTCTTTCTCTGATCTTAAAAAACAACGCGTTTATGAATCACTTGTTTTGTTTTATCTATTAAACTATGAACACGCCCCAAATTCGTTATATTTTTTTTCATCACGCGAACAAGGTGCCTCTGTTTGTTTTAATAATCTTGCAGTAAAAAGATCTTTGAAATTTTTTTTTTTTTTTTTGCTACCCACTAAGAAATTTTAGGCGTGGGACATAAACCTGTTACAATCTGAAGTGCTTTTATGGAAACACAAAAAGCAAGAAAAAAACGTATTTGTGGGAACCGACAGTCATGTAAATCAAAAGCGATAAACTTTGAAATATGACTTGAAATTGGCTTGTAAGTATTCTAAAACGTGCACCTGGCCTACTTTTTATTATTTAAGTTTGTACTCGGCCTTATTATTAAACTTTCAAAATCGAAGTCTGCTACATTAAGAGAAATGAATAAAAGTGAATTGTTCTGTAGGTTTATTTTTTTTCTCTCCTATAAATCCATTAAGTAGATTTCCTCTTCTATGTATCAATTTATTTTATGGCTTCATCAATTTAACTGCTGTCGTGGCTTATATAATTGCCAATTTCCCGCCAAAATTAGTAGCAGGCGTTAGAAACGATACATAAATGAAGAGTCCAAATGCTGATTTTCAAGTTAGGCGGGAACGTTATTATAAAACTGACTGAGCACAGGTTTTCTAAATTAATTTCCTTACCTGCTATAATTAGTCTAGTAAACAAAAAATGGATGAATCTCGTTAAGTAAGCTAACATGAAAATATGATTCTATTGAATGTAATGCTTTTCTTTCAGTAAAGTTTATACTAAGTAACAAAATAAAAAATTACCCACTTCGTAACGATTGATATAAAGATGCAGGTAAAATGGTCGGCTCCCTGTACCGCACTAGTAAGTATCTGACTCCTCGTGCTATCCTCTACCTTTATAAGAGCCAAATCAGGCTGAAAATGGAATACTGTTGTAATATTTGCTCAGGAGCTGCCCAGACCTCACTTTCCAGTATTGATAAAGTTCAAAGGCGTCTCCGAGCCCTTGTTGGAGAAGAATTATTTTTCACTCTCTCTCACAGGCGGGATATGGCGAATCTCTCACTGTTCTATCGCTACTACCATGGAAAGTGCACGGACGAACTACATTTCTTGGTTCCGCTAGGTCTAACCTTCACGATTGGGACCCGCCTTACCACTTACATAGTAGCAAACCACCCCCATTCCCTACGTATTCTATCGGCGAGAAGTAAGTTCCACTCAAACAGCTTCTTCCCACGAGCCACTGGACTGTGGGATATTGTCCCAAGAGGATTTTTCCCGATCTCTACAATCTCAACCAGTTCAAGTCTAGAGTCAACCGTTACCTTCCCCTCCTATCCATATAAACTACTCCTTAACGTAACACTCTACCTCGAGTGACTCCGGGGCCTTGTACAGGGTGAATATTACTATAAAAAATCTCAAGAGACTGTTTTGCCCTGACCCTTACTCGAGCAGTGAGAGCAATGGTTATTCACGAGCATCTAATCAGATATCTCGCCATTGACATCACCAATAAATGTATGTAAAATTATTATTGGCAAAAATAGCAAAACTAGTTACTTCCAATATCTAAATAATTTTATAACGAGCAATAATTATGGAATCGGTAATGGTTCAAACAATTACACGGTTTACAACATTCAGGCTGTTGTCCTCATCTTTATTGCCATATTTACGACGTTTCAGCCGCAGTACGCTCCGGCGTTCTTCAGTTGATTTACGTTGGAATTTCGAACCAAACCCTTTTGCTTCACGGGGATAGATTATTCTAGTTCCACATACCATGCCTTTTCTGTATCTCAGTTTCAGTTAATTCCCTTTAGTAACTCAAACCTTGAAGCTTTTTTCCCTCTACTCTGGCCAGGTATTGAACTCTCAACTCTAGATTAATTTTATAACAAGCAATAATTATGAAATCAGCTAATGTTTAAACAACTTAAGTTTATTTACACTATTTACATCAAACGCTGGTTGAAGTAATTCAAAATGTGACTTGTCCCAAAGAGTTGTGAGTTCAGTACCTGGTCAACAGCAGAGGGAACAAAAACTTGGGGAGTTTAGTTATTAAGGGAAATTAACTGAAACTGGGATAACCAGAAAAGGCATGGCACGTGGAATTAGAACAATCTACCCTCGTGGACTAAATGATGCGGTTCGAAATTCCAACGTATATTACCTGAAGAAGGCCGGAGCGTACAACGGCTGAAACGTCGTGAATATGGCAATAAAGATAAGAACAATAATCCGAACGATGTAAATAGTTACAATACCTTTATCTCAGAAATATAGACAAATGTTGAAGTTAAATTTACATTAATAATTAATTCCATATCAACATAAGTTCATCTTGGAACCCTGCTGTAGTTTATGAGTAAATGGTACATCGGTGTTCAATGAAAATTTAGTTAACAATGTTTCTGAGATCTTCAAAAAATATTTGAGAAATTTGCACTTCTGCGTTGAGCTTGTATCCCGTTATTGGAACTATAAGTTATCCGTCATTTTGGGGGTTAATCTGGCTTTGATACATCTATTTTATCTCTGAGATCTGCTGCTAGGAAAGCATCTGTGTCGTTCCAGATGATTTTTCTCGGCAAAATCCATCTTTGACGTTTATATGTTTACCACTAGTATTACCTGTATTGAATATTGCTACCATATCTGGACTTATGCTACTGCAATATGTCTCGAGATTCTTGACAAAATCGGCTTACAGCCATATCACGTTGAAACGCCGCTTCTCGTGCAGTCACATAAGTTAAGAAACATCGACTTTGGTCAGTACCTAGATGGGTGAACGCTTGGGAATACCAGATGCTAACGGCTGTGTACTGGAAATCGGAAAACCGAATTCCAGTTCCAGTCTGGTTTATTTTATTTACTTACGCGCAAATACCCTTGGGAAAAATATGAATCTACCTCTTCTCCCCCAGCTATGGGTTAATTAGTAGCGCTTGTATCAGTAAATCATTATCTCCAAAAAGTGTTCTTACAATCTAAAAATATTTTGTGGCTTCAAATAACCTGCAAAAGGTTGATAAGCAGTAAAAGACAAATCAATCCGTCTTGACAAAATCCAAAAAAAATCTGCAATGTTATTGGCCCAGGCCTGGCATCTCGGCTTCAGTTATTTACTCACCGCCGTAACGTAGCTTCCCTGCACCTTTTCTATAAATACCTCCGTGGTAACTGTTCCGGTGAGCTTTCCTTTTTGGTACCTGGACTTCATGAAATTAAGCGTAGTACGAGACTGGCAGCTCGTTCTCATCATTTTACTATTGCAATAGCTACATGTAACCGTAAGTTCTATCTTAATAGTTCCTTCTCTCGTACTTCTCGCTTGTGAAGCTTCCTTCCGGCTTCTTGTTTTCCTGTCAATTACGATCTTCAAAAATTTAAATGCATCGTCAATCGCCATCTTCTATCTCTTGAAGCTTGCTTTTTTTATTGTCCTTTCTCCTTCCTAACGTTTACTCATTTTCTTTCACTCTCTGTAACCTCGTGAGTCTTGGTGGCTTTATTACCCTGCCTGTGGTGAAATGATTAGAAAAAAAATGTCCTGACGGAGCATCTGACCATTCTCATTATTGTCGACTACCAGATTCGTTAGAAAAAATAGATCATACTACAAGAAGCGCATTTTAAGACATCTCTCAACCCATTCTTTGATCCGCTCTTAATATGTTGCTTATAAAAACCGCATAGTTTACAGTTCAGACCTAAGTTCTGTGCAACTAACACGAGTGAATCGCATACCGCCAACTTAAGTGGATGTTAACATGCTATTAATATATTTACCTTGAACAGAAATGTGATATGTGTATCTCCTGAAAAGATGACGTACTTGGACAATTCTGAATAAAGATTCCAAATCAGCATACTTGACTTAGTCTGAAACGCGTTTTCACCCAGAAGCACAACCATTGAGAACTGAAAAGGGAAGATAAATATTTCTGAAACGTTAGGTCTATTATTTATAGGTGGGTCGATTTTATGGTACATTGACCATTTTTAATATGTCTATATTTCTAAGATGGGGTATTTAAAACTATTTACACCATTTACAGTATTCGGACTGTTGTCCTCATTTTTACTGTCACATTCTCGGCGTTTCGACCGTTGTATGCTCCCGCCTTCTTCAGGTGATATTTGTTGGAATTTCGAACCGAACCCTTTTAGTCCACGAGGATAAATTGTCTGGCGGCACATAGCCAAGTGGATAAAAGCGTTGGCTGCTTGATTAAAAAAAAAGACTTGACCCAAATAGTTGTAAGTTCAAACTCTGATCTCAGCGGAAAGAACAACAACTTATCAAGGGGAATTAACTAAAACTGAGATATCCAAAGGCATAGAACGTGAAATTAGAACAACCTACCCCCGTGGATTAAACAAAGGTTTCCGTTTGAAATTCCAGCAAATATCACCTGAAGAAGGCGGGTGCGTACAACGGCCGAAACGTCGTGAATGTGACAGTAAAGATGAGGGCAATCAATGTAAATAACCCTTGTTTATTTATTTATTTTGTTTTGTTTTGAGTCTATAAGCGCTCCATTTGTGACATATTACATTATATTAGTATCTCTGCATTTACTTGGTAGGTGTCCTTTTGATGGAGGTTACCTCTCTTCAGATGATGCAGATGTTGCATTGTAGGCCTCTCCAACAGAGTAGTGCAGTATTTATAACGATCTAATCATCTATGAATTATCTATTAACAATGTAACCTGTTCTATTTTTTAATAGAAATTATAAAGGAGATAAGTGAACATTTTTGTTGACTGCCATTATTAAATACAGCAAACTGCATATAGCAAACACTAAAAGCATATCTAGAAAATTTGCAGACGCCTACATTTTGTGGGCATATTTAGTGGGTAAACAAATACAGGGAATAAAATAATAATATAAAATGTCGAATATTTTTGTTTTGTTAGCTTAAAGTAATAGAAAATGTTATTTTATCAAAATAAATGGTTAAAATCGTTCGCAAACTTTGAATTAATTATTATAAAATCACCCTTTTCTATGTGCAGTGTTCCTTCAAGACGTTAGAGATCATGGCTCTCCACAATTTCCTGTCTTTTGTAGTTCTTAAAAAATATATTGTCTTGTTGTTATCTCTCTTAAACTCTGTTCTGCCACCTATTTACACAATGCGTTGTTTTCCTCTTGCTTTCAATATGCCCTTTGAGTATCAAATTTCCCACGCCTTCTTTCCTCATCATGTACCCTAGAAATTTCAACTCTCTTCCTGATGCTAAGTATAAGTGTCCTTTTTGTTTCCATTTTCTCTAAAACTTCTTCGTTATTCACATGTTCGGTCTATTGTATTGTCAGCATTCTTCTGTAGAATTACATTTCTGTTGCTTCGTTTCTTCATCTGGGAAGAGATTCTCCAGTATTCACTGCCATGTAGGAGGACTGATCTTACGGAACAGCTCAGTACTCTTTTCTTTGTTTCTAACGAAATTTTCCTGTTTCTTAAGACTTTGCTAAGATTTTTAAAAGGCAACTTTCGCTATCCCAACGCGCCTTCGGATTTCAGTGTCGCACTTTCGGTTCTCTGTTAAAATACTTCCCAGGTATTTAAATTGTTGTACTTGATTGATTTTGGTATCTCCGATTTGTATGTTGGGCTGTTTCTTTTGTAAACAACCATGCATTGTCTTCTTGCAATTGATGTTTAGTCCATTCTTCTCGTTTTCTTTCACTACCTTCTGCAGGAATTCTTGTAGTTTCCTTCCTGCGTCTGCTATCAAAAGTGTCATCTGCATATCTGATGTTAAGATTATGGCCATCAGTAATGAATCCTGGTAAGACCTAATTTTCCCAGAATCGCCTCACTTTGTAGCTGGAATAATTCCGGTGATAAGAAACGCGGTCTGAGACCCTTTCTATTTTTGTATATTTACTGAATTCATTTTCTATTCGGATGCAGTTTGCTACCAGTCTGGGTTCTACACCATTCTAATACCCTTCCTAAATGTCATGGTTGCCTAGCAGTTCCAACAGTCACCGAATTTGTGAATCTTTTTTCCTAAAATTTACGTTAGCAAATGTCGGCATTCAATCTCTGTATTAAAATGAGTAGATAGTCAGAAGTCATAAATTATTGCAAGCAATACTCTTTGACATAAGAATATTATCTTACGATAATTAACCAAATTCTTTTTTTATTATTTTATTTTTATTTATTTATTTATTTATTTATTTATGGCCTGTCTACCATCGCATAACTCCAGGAAGGCTATACTCCAGTATCTTACACATGAGACACTGGAGTATTGTTGTTTGCTGTGTTTTTTTTTTCTTTCTTCTCCTTCTTTTGGTTCTTCTCCTTCGTTTGTTTCTTTGTTTTGTTTTTTTGTCTTTTTTTTCTTTTTTTTTTTTGAAAATTCCAAAGTTTAGGTTTTTAGTAAGGTGTTAGATTTACAGTGTAAGTCTATATATACTAAACTTGGCCCTTTGTGTCCATTAGATAACCTGAATCCTTCTTTTTATTCAACTGAACTTTTGTGCTTCCACTTATATCTAGATTAAATATGATCAGATTTATGCTGATTACTTTCAAATATGGTTCAATAAATACATAGTTCAAATCCCCGATCCCTAATTGGTTCAAAGCCGCTGCTTAGACTTTATAAAAGTAAATTAAAAGTAAACTTCCGTCCGGATGGTGGCTTTTCAGCCAGTACATGTTTATTTTATTTTTCCCTCGTATTTTTTCTTAGCTAATCAATTTCAAGAGTTGAATAAAATGCTACTGTAGCAATTTTACAACACTGTACGCGTTATAATTGCTGTTTTAAACAAACACTCTTCACTGACAATGTCATCCCAAATTTGTGCTTCTCCTCCATTCTAGAACAGAAAATCTATTTTAAAGACCTCCTTGACAGTTTTTCGTCAAAACTAACGCTTTTCTGCTGTGCTATGTTTGTTTGTTTTCTTACGCTTTCCAAATGGAAATAAAATCTCGTTGAATTTCTTGAACTTTTAACAGCCTTGTAAATAGACTTTTTCTGTCATATGATTACGAGGAACTTTAAATAGATTTTAATCGAGAAAAAAAAAACGCATCATCATAAGTCCTGTTGACAGTTTGATTCATGTAAATTTGTTTTAATCAGACTTGTGTGACGAGGTTATGCACTTGTGGCTTACGTATATTTCTTTCACTGAAAACATTTAAATTTATTTTGAGTCATACGAGCTACGCTGTTTTTCTTTTTCATTTTTTTTGTCTCACTTCTGACTGTTGGCTTTCCTCAGTTGTCTGTTGTATTTTGAAATGGTCGAACTTTCATGACATACGCATCCACCCTCATATATACGTCACATCTGTTTTTTTTGGTTTTTAACTTGCGAGCGCTTGCAACTAGCCTCCTCTGACCCAACAATATCTCGTCTAAAAATAAAAACTCAGACGGAATATTTCAAAGTGTCGCTTTGGTGTATGTGTGTTTTTTTTTCGGATCAGCATGAACAGAGTTTATTTATTTTGACAGACACGAGCCTGACTTGAACTTAGTCTTTTAACTGCTGAATACATTATTTACCAACAGACTAGATGTTAGGTGTTTGAAAAATTTCCAGCGCTCTTTTACGAAAACTATAGCCTGAATACAGAGTTGAAAAACTTTTGCACTTATCTAATAAGTATTACTCTAAATATGTTCACTTAGCTATTTGTATACCAAAGACTGTTGTAGATTTTACACATATATGAAAACACTGATAATCTCTACTGTAAACTTTTCATGCGATTAAATATTGTATCTTTATGAACAAAATTCTCGCTTGTTGAAAACATAAGTGTAGCTAAATCACGAAATTTTTTATCTGCTGCTGCATCAGAATGACTTGTTCTTGGATGCCTAATACAAGGGAAAATCTTAAAAGTGGGTAGGAAAATCATTTAAAGGATAAGAGCATAGGAAATTAATAAACGGGGTGGTTTTAATAAGCTCTGGGGAAGTCGGAAGTTTAAAAAAAAAAAAGAAAAAACTTGCCCCAATTCTGTTCGTCACAGAAGAGTCTAAGACTGTCTTAACCCTTCTGCTCCTCGATATTTTCGATTTAACAGTCCTATTCTTTCATCTATAAAGATACTCGCAAATAATGTTTACATTGTGGTCCTGTTTGTTGCCATATTCACAACGTTTCGGCCATTCCACGCTCCGGCTTTCTTTACGTGGTTAGAATTTCAAACTGAACCCTTTATTTCGTCTACTGGTGTAGATTGTTCTCATTCCTCGTGCCATACCTCTTTCGGATATCTCAGTTATCTTCTTTTAACTCAACTCTCCAAGTTTTTGTTCACTGTGATAGCAAGGTACTGAACTCATAACTCTTTGGTTCAAGTCACAGGATCCAACCAACTGTCCTTGCGGTCATCAGTGTATGAATATTTGGGACTTATAAACTTAATGTTCCAGTAACCATTTTTTATCAGAGCCCATATTGCAATTTTTGTTGTTATTGCTTTTCTCTAGCACTCTGTATTACTGGTTTCAATATTGTATTAATTTCTTTGCTTGGCTGGCTTAGATTTTTGTGGCCTAGCATATGTGCTGATTCCTTAAGTTTTCGTATTTTCCAGTGATGTTCTCTATCTCTTATTTCAATCTCATCTCACAGGGGGCGGTGATCTCCCTTTTCCCATCATATGTATTCAGCTGTGCCTGATTTTTCTATTTCTCTTCGTGTTACGGCTTTACGGTGTTCTTACAGTTTTACCTTAAAGGAGCGGCCTGTTTCTCCTTTATATTTCTTACCACAGCTGCACGGGATGGTGTATACACAGTCCTTAGTCATGTTCTCCTCTATGGGGGTTCTTACTCGGAAGAGGGGTCTGCGAAGTGTTGAACCACTTTTGAAGGTTGTCCTTTTGTATTTTTTCTGATAATCAATTCACATAAGGTAGGCAAACCGAAGCTGTATTCTGAGTGTTGTTACCCTCTTCTACCCTTCTATCCCAGTTTATCGGAGCTGCTGCTATGTACCCAGGGTAGTTGTTACGCTGTAAGGCACTGCTTATACTGACCATTTCTTGTTCATATGTCTCTGTGTCGCCAATTATGACTTTTGTTCGATGTTGTAAGTAGTTTCTTTACACGGTATGGGTGATGAGTTGAAGTTAAGGTATTGTCCTGTGAATATTGGCTTGCGGTATACGGATGTCTTGAACCCATGCTCTGTTCGAGATATTAGTACATCCAGGAATGAGAGTTTGTCATTTTCTATCTCCATTGTATCGATGATCTTATTGAGTTCACATGGTCCAGTAGTAGCTGGATCTCTTCCTGGTGCGGCCAAAGTATGAAGGTATCATTTACGTATCTCAATCATAGGGTTGGCTTTAGTGACGCGATGGGATCAGATATATAGCGACAGGATGATGACTTAGCAATGAGTTCACCATTATCACCAGCGATGGCAAACATATACATGGAATACTTTTAAAAAAAATGGCATTAGAATACACATCAATAAAGCCAACTGAGATATGTAGATGACACCTCTAGCCAAAACTAGAACAATCTACCCCGGTGGATGAAATAAAGAGTTCAGTACGAAATTTCAATCACTTGATGAAGGCCGGAGCGTACAACGGTTGAAACGTCGTGAATATAGCTACGAAGTTGAGAACAACAGTCCGAACTACATTCCCGAAGAAGTCTGAAGACTGTATCGGTCTGAACGTAATAATAACACGAAGAAAACGAAATAGTAGTTTCAATTTCGAGAAAAATATTTGGAATTTTAACGACTTTTCAAATGTTATGGTAATTATAAAACAGTGTTTCTCTTAACAGTCTATTCAATTTTTTATCATGAAACTCTACAATATTTTCTTTGAATTATATGATCATTTTAAAAAAAACTAAAAAAAAACTTGGAAATTTTTAACAAAAATTCCAAAATATTGTCCGATAAAATATTTTGGTAATTACCGAGAACTATACTACTGAACTGAGAACCCTCGCTTACATTTAAAATCTATTAACGCAATCTATATTTAAGAGGGGTAACATCTTTAAACTCTTATCCTAATTCCGTTTTAATTAGTGTATTCTCATATTCTTTCAGTTTAATTTTTTTTTAAGAATTAAGTTTCATCTTAAAATATTTCACAGAAATTCTAACAAGTTAATATTTTAAAATCTACTGAGTGGGGGACACCAGTTTCCTTTTCCCCTGTAGTACTTCTGCCACTAACCATAAAATAAATCCTTGTAATAATTTCTCCTAAGATTTAACTAACCGGGGAAAATCCCCCAAGAGCAATCGTCAGCCATAGTATACAAGCTCTCATTTAGTAATATTAAATGTCGACTAAGAAATAGTTTATAGCTGTCAGACAAACAAAGTTATAGATCATCTAAATGAGCATTTGGTTATGTTATACTGTGGGAATCATCTCAAGGTTGTTGATCTAGTTACTTTGTTTTGACTGGATATGGATTTAAAGAGGTTGTCTGGCTGTTTTCTCTGTATCCAAGTCTATAATTAGTGTTCAGTCCCAATGATGTCGTGACTATCAGTTTAGTTTCCAGATCTGAACAATTTTGGTGACACATTATCCATTCCATTATCTACTTAGGCTTGTTAATCCCTAGAAAGGCGGACTTCACCTGCAGATCTTCCGGAAGCTTAAATAAATTATCCGTTTTATAAACCAGACAAATGGCTTAATCTCTCTTCTGACGTAAATAGATAAAAAAATATTTTTTGAAAATTATAATTACTATTTACAGAATTTAGTGAAAAAGCTATTTCAGCCTTTTTTTTTAATTTTTGTTTTCACATTATTGGGACTCTGTCAAGGTTGACTATGGGAGTGACAGCTACTTGCTACCACTGTCAGTTCAGGTAGTTATGAGAAAATCATTATTTCTCATTCACTCGCGCTCCCTCTCTCTTTCTCTTCCCTCTCCCTTATCTCTCTCTCCCCATTTCCTTCTCTGTTCTCCCCATTTCCTTCTCTATCCTTCCCCTCTCTCTCTCTCTCTCTCACACACATGTATTTTTGTTTATGCCTGTGACTAAGCATTTTGTCTGGATATTTGGCAATGGGAAAGCGTACGGGGAGATATTAATTCATTCCTTAGAGTAGTGAACAGAAGCAATATCAGCTGGATTTCCAACGCTGCTGTTTGGCAATTTTGTTATCCGTCCGTAACATGTCAGTCCCTAGTGTTTGCGTTATAAACTAGCCTAGTGCTATTTCTAAACCAGCGTAGACCTATAGTAACGTACAATACAACACAACCTGTTTTATGACGTATTTTTTTATTATGTTCGTGGCGTATCATTTAGCATAGTCTGTGCTGCGGAGTATTCGAGCAAAACCGAAAATGGAGGCGCCCATGAGAAATCGCTAACGGCGTCTTTAAAGTCATTTACTTCCAAAAACTGACAATTTACTACTTTTACCAAAACGGGCTGATGTAGACAGGCAGCAATATTATAAAAATGCAGCCGTGAAAATGTTAATTGAATGAAAAGTATGTTTGATTTTACATGTTATTTAATGTTGAAGTCGGTTTTTATTTTTTTTATTTGGGTGGGGGGTGGGGGGGCTTTAGAACAAAAGTTGAAATTTTCCATAAATTCACATAAGTACTAGTAATTTCCAAATAAATATCTAATCAGATCATCTTATCTTGGAGTATATGCCCACTTTATAATCGCCATCAAGCGAGATCGCTAGACTCGATCAGGAAGTACTTTACCGTATATAATACCTAGCGTGCTGCACATTCCGACTTCTGTTCTCAGCGTATAAAATATCGTTTGATATTTGTGAAGCAGATGCGTTTTCAAGGCGAAGTCACTTGTTCTTTTTACGTTTCCTTGAGTCTTTGTTTCCACTTTTTCTCACTTCGAATAGTTGATTACATTTTGTTACTTGAACACACTTTAATACTTATATATATATATATATATATATATATATATATATTAGTTACTTCTGATGATCTGGCCATTTGGGACCATGTCCATAGCCGATCTGGCCTATTATATTCAATCGGCATGCCCACGCTTGAATAAGCCAACTCCATATCCTGTGGACCAAGCTAACTAATAAAATATTTTTTTTATATTTTACACGTTTGGGATCTTTGGTTTACATGAGAAATATCTGTTCACTAATGGAAACTCGCGTGAATGTTCGAGACATGTACGTGCGTATGTCTGAAAATTGTCTATCTGTATGTCTGGGATTTTCTTGATAAAAAAAATCCATAAAATAATGTTTTGAATCTCTCCAGTTCAGAAGTTTATTATTATTATTTATTGAAACCGATTCACATACAAATGGGTATTACCTTTTCAAACGTCAGTACTTCACAACAATGAAGATTCTAGGTATCATTGTACAGTGTAACCCGGATATAAGAGACCCGGATATAAGAGAAACTCGGATATAAGAGATTTTATCTGGTCACAAATTAGAGCCATACTTACCTAAACAAAATAGACAAAACCCGGATATAAGACACACCCGGATATAAGAGACTTCTTCTCCGCTCCCGACAACTGCCTTATATCCGGGTTACACTGTAATAGAAACTCCACGTATGCGTATGCTGTTCTCTTGGTTTTAAAACAGAACGCAAAAGCATATAGACTAAACACGGACACAATAAAGAAGCATTGTTTAAACGAGAGGTAAATGTGAGAAAAATTATCTAAAAAAAACTCGACTTCAATTTCGAAATCCAGTGGGTCTCTCTCTCTCTCTCTCTCTCTCTCATCTTAGTATTTTGCGACAGAAAGACCAATGTGATCTAACATCGTATTTTTGTGGGGTTTGGGGGTCAGCGTTAGTAGAACTGAAATTGTATCATAAATAAAATTCGACGTTTTTTTGCGGGGAGGGGGTCGTGTGTCATCGTGAAAGGAGATATTTTGCTTGCTCGGAAAAACTGCTGAATATATAGTTCTGAGAACTTCACTAACTTTTCCTAAAATTCGTTGTTTATTGACAACCTCCTGGCGTCTTCAATCAACATATATACTTGTTAGCTAGTTAACGTGTTTTCATCCAATTCGTCGTTGTAGTTTTCCTGCTGTTAACTGACATAGGACAAAGAAATTGACAGCTGACAATTGTCGCATACTTAGGTAACTAAAAGATCCCTGCTGATTAAATTATTAAATAGGTATTTTTCAGTGCGCCCACGTCGCTACCGAATGTGACAAAGTCTATGCTTAAAGTGGGTTTAATGGCAATACCGTGGACAAATTGCCCAAGTCCCTTCGACACATTCCTTTTTGGGTATGCTTCAGGCGCACCCGAAGGAGAGAGAGAGATACTGCCTAGGAGGAAGACCACTGTGGCTTAGGCTTAATATTTTTTAAACTTAAGTAAAGCATATATATATATATATATATATATATATATATATATATATATATATATATATATATATATATATATATATATAAAGTGCACTTCGATGTCTTACTAGATCAGTTGTTACTGAGCAGTGAGTTTGATTCTCCCTGTGTGATCTACACTTTCGACCTTGTGCCACATCTAAGCTGTGCTTAGTACATTTTATATATATTGCAGTTAGATGTATGTATAACTAAGAAATGACTATTTTAAAAATCTTTGTCAACAAAAAACTTTGTCATCCTTGTTCTCGGTTTATTATTATTCACTCAATACAAGGCTCTAGAGCCACTCAAGGGAGAGTGTTACTGAATGCTACAATCCAATCTTTTTCTTGCCTCACTGTTTTTGCCAAATTTGGTAAATACTTTTAAACGTACCCCGATGAAGTGTAAGGATCAGATAACACTTTTAGCATAGATATACTACTGCATGTTAAGTTCAGTCTTTACTGTGTTGCCAACACTTTTATCCTTGTGCCAGACTAAGCCAAACTCTGTTTATATATCTGTAAACAATTAGTTCGATATCTTGCAATCTATTTAACCAATATAGGACATCGTTTTACAGGACGTCATTATTGTCACGGTAAGATCGAAGTCAAAATAAATAAAAGAAAAAACTGTTTTATTGATTTCACTCGTTTTATTCCGATCAATTGAAGTTTTACAGTAATTAGAGCCAATTGAACGATTTGAGCGATAAATGGATTTTTGAATTGGATAAATTAAATTTGTCTTCATCCGACTGTTACACGAGCATAATTATTTTGGTTCAGAAAACATTTCGCTTTTACTTGTTTATTTTTATTGATTATTGAAAAAGTTACTTTAAGTTCTATACTGCCTAATACATGTATTTTTATAATTCGTTTTCTTCGTGTAGAGTAATTGATAACAAAAATAAATAATAATCGAATAGTAATTTCTTAGCAATAATAGAATAATTTTACAATGAAATACAGATACTGTCATATAACGTTCTCAGTATCTGATACGACTATATGGAAGTGGATAAGTTTGCATGTTCTTTTTAACCCATATATATATATATATATATATATATATATATATATATATATATATATAAGGAAATATAGTCTTAAAGTGTGCTATATTTATGGGATAAAGTGCTCAATATCAGAGAAAGAGCGTCTGTAAATATAAAAGTGAACATAGAAGTCAACACTTAGAGGCGACAGTCTGTTTCATGCTAGTACAATCGTCAGGCAACGACGATTGCACTAGCATGAAACAGACTGTCGCCTGTAAATGTTGACTTCTATGTTCACTTTTATATCAGACGTCCATTCAACCATCAATCCACTGTGGTTTATACTGTAACTATGCTAATCGGACCATAGTTACAGTTTCTGGGGGAGAGCTCATAATTTTTTAACAAGGCCAGTATACTCAAACCCTAGATCACGGTGACTTGCGACTTCGTGCTAACACAAAATTTGATGGCTCCCGAACAGTTCATTCTGCCCAATGTCACTGGATTAACCAGTGGCATGGTTTTCAGGTACTTTTCAAATGTGCCGCTCGCGGAGATCGCCTTCCCAGACCGGTATAATCAAGTTACCGCCTTCACAAATTGACCATGGTGAGATTCGAACCTGTCTCCTAACAAGAAAGCGAACATTCTAAACACACACACACACACACACACATTCATTAAAAATTTTGACAATTTTAGATATCCTTCAATACCCTAAAATATAAGTTTTATCCTATATATTATTTATGTAATATAGTGGCTGGGATGTATTACCTCCCAGGGTTGATAGCAAAGATATTATGCGTCATTTCTGTCTGGACTTTGGCGGATCATCGCTCTCCACAATGTCCTGTCCCTTTATATCTCTTAGCAATGTTTTTCTTTCACTGTTCTGCCACCCATCTACACAAGCTTGTTAGGTAGGTTATTTGCTGTTTTCCTATACCTTCACTATATCCTGTGGGGCTCAAATCTTCGAAGCCCTCTTTTTTCATTGTATCAGAGAAATCTCAACTGTCTCTCAGATTAACTCTCCTTTTTGTTTCCATTTTCCTTAGCATTTTCTCGTTGCTTGCATGTTCAGGCCATGGTATCCTCAGCATCCTTTTATGGAACTATATCTCTGTTGACTCAAGTCTCCCCTTCATCCGTAAGGAAATTGCCTAGCATCCACTGCTATGTATGAGATTTGATATTACGCAATAGTTCATCACTCTTTTCTTTGTTTCTGGATCAATTACGACTGAGTAGTGAATTCAGTCCTCACTGGGTACCACATCTAAGATATGCTTAGAAAACCACCACACTCTTTTCTTTATTTCAGCTGAAAATTTACTTTTAATGTTGAGATAGTCGTATAAGGAAACCTTGCTCAATTGCTGTTTGATATCCTCTGTGTAGCAGTGAATTCTGGACAATCTTCCCACAGATGAAGAGGAAATTGGAGGCATCATAAATGTGGTTCTACAGAAGGATACTCAGAATTCCATGGACGAAGTAAGCAACAAGGAAGTCTTAAAGGAACTAACAAAAAAGAACAGTTCTACTTAGAATCAGAAAGTGGGAGATGAAACATCTTGGACACATGAGGAAAGAGGGCTTGCCAAACTTAACACGCACAGTGTATATTGAGGGTAAAAGAGCCAGGGGAAGGCAACGACTCACGCGAAGAGCCTGTGTAAATGAATGACGGAACTGGGTGGCGATAGTCTTGGTAAAGCGAGAAAGCAGGATAGGAAATTGTAGAGGGCCATGATCACCCACAACCTGAAAGGGCACGGCATATAGATGATCTTTCTAAATCAGTATACAACCTATTGTTTTATGGTCCGTTATTCGTGAAGGTGATCTTTTGATAACGAATTTGGAGATTAAGATTTCAGCTTTTGTAGAGTACTGTTTCAGCTACAGCGATACTTTTACCCATAGAGGACTTGGTGAAATTACGCTTTTTTTTTCTTTTTTCTTAATTCTTTTTAAAACGGCATTTTGTTTTAGAGAAAATATTTTTATTCTGTTCATGAGTTAGCTTCAAATTAAGGATACCCACGACAAAATGTTTCATCGTATATACTGGTAATGGCATCTTGCCGTATTAGTTATCTGCCTTGAACTGGTAAGGCCAGGTAACAGTGCCGTTGCTGTGACAAGAGCGAACTATTTACGAACCCGTGTAAGAGCAAATTACAACAATTATAGGATAAAATATATGAAATATTTATGTGTGGAAACTTTCTAATAATAGTAAAGATTTAATCCACTATGGCGTTATTTTTTTGGTAGCATGAGTAAATTTGTGTAAGGATAATAATGATGCCGACTAAAATATAGCAATAAAATACGAGATTCGTTCCGAAAGTATTGCCTCTTATTTTATTATTATGCTGGCACACAATGGTAGAGCATGAAATGTTGAACCATCTCGCCAAAAACTGTTTCTCCTGCTTTGCCACGGATAGCTGTTTGGAAAAATTGTTTTTGACTTGAAAACGCGTACGACATTGAGTTGTAATTGAATTCATCCAAGCGAGGGAAAATGCACTAGGCTTGCGGAGAAGAAACCGTGAATGTGAGCACAGTTCGGCGTTGGATCATGCGTTTCAGCTGAGGCGACGTGTGTGTGTGTGTGTGTGTGAGAGAGAGAGAGAGAGCCATTCAAATAACGTTCAAACGGCTCGACTCAACTGTCAACCAACGAAGTGAAGAACGCCTTCAAAATGCATAACCAGTGACTGTGGGAAAATAGTTTTTTGAAATTGAAAATTTACGCGATCCACGCTGTTATTCTGTTTCCTGTATCTGTTGTAGATTTCGTGGAAATAAAAAGGAGGCATTACTTTTTCAGCAACTCTCGTATATAATTTTCTAAAAAGAAAAAAAGAAAAACCTGCCAGTCGGTTTTAATATATTAATGTTTAAGGACTGTTGAAAGGTATTATCATCTTTATCACTCATATGTTGAATGTAATAAAAAAAACAAAAAAAAATCAACAGACAAAGCCTAATAGAATGTATTTTATCATGTGTTTTTTAACGTGACTGTGAGTAAAGATGATAGGTGTATTGCTTATTTGCATGTCAGATGATGGTGTCAGGACATTTGGCAAAATTTGAAAAAGAATGTAGAAAGCGAGTTTAAGTAGCCTTTTATTTAGTGTTGATATACAAATGAATGCGCGTTTTAATTCGATATGATGATATATGCATCACGTAGCAGCCTCCCTTCCTTGCAGCTTTTCTTGACTTTTATTACAAAAAGGGAAATATGTTCCTCTTTACTTTTGGACAATCTATTTAAAGGTGTTATCTGTTGTTGATAATAAACAAGGCGCCAACTTAATATACTATAATAATAAAACTGTTGCTCATATAACACGCGTCTAATATATATATATATATATATATATATATATATATAACATTATTACGAAACATACGGACAAATAAGTCGTTTATGCTGTGCATTTAAGTGAGGGTGCTGAAAAACTATTGGTCCGACCGAGAAGGGATTTTTAAAAATTTCTGGATATTGGGATATTTTTTCTCATATAATCTGATTTCACTAAGTGTGTCATGTTCGAAAATTTTTCAGTAGCTCCTCGTAAATGTTTGGAGGAAAAATACAAGCGAAGAGAAAGAATCATACCTCGCAATTCATTTGAAGCGAAGACAGTTTTGCTTTTTTCGGTTTCAGTTATTAAGATGTGGAGAGCTATGAAGACCCAGACCCTGAAAGAACATGGCGCATCAAAGAAGAGTAGGATATATAAGTATTATTTGTTTTAAATTATTAGTCCCACAGTTAACCATTATTATTATTATTGCGTGAGATCAGCACACTAACAAAATGATACTGGGGTACAAATTTACAAATTCCAATATCCCCATCATTAAACCCAATTTTTTAAGGGCACATCAAGAACATGCGTCACAGTCAAATGCACACAATGTGGTGACAGCTTTTAATAAAAGCAGTGCATAACCTTGCAGGTTGGGCCCAGTTAGAAATACCAACTGGTCAATTAACCCCGTTTGCTCAGATGTTCTTAGATTGAGGGTGTTCCCAAGTATCTAGATGTGACTCCCAAATCACATTGGCTGCTACAGCCTTCAAACTAAAAAATACTCGCAGCATATTGGGTCAACTGGTTAAAGTCTGGTAACTGACAAGCAAATCTGTATTACTGAATGGGATATTTATTGTAGCCCATCTTAATTTATTAAGATAAAAATGTACATGTTAACACCTCCAATCAATTAAGATCGGAAGCAAAAACGTCATGCTTGGTGTCGCATCATGACATCATCATTATTATTATTATTTGACTATTATGTGTGTTAATGCCTGACAATGCTTCAAGATAATACTGCTGCTTATAATACTATAAAAGGAAATATGGCGCCGAGAGAGGTTGTGGAATACGGAATGGTTTAATTTGTTAGCTTTTATCATCTGCAAATATATTTCAGTCGGTGTGGATGAATTCGAATCTCGACGAGAGCCTTTTCTTTACTGTCAGTCAGCTTTATTTGATACCTAAGTAAATACTAGTCAAAATTAATAAACAACAGTTTCCTTTCTTATTGTAGATGCGAATTGAAAAAAAAAAATTTGCATGTTGTATGTGTATCCTTAAATGACTGGATTGGGTGATGTACCTTGTACGCATGCGTTGTGTGCATATCTAAACGACTATGGTTTCCAGCATCTTTCGAGTGACGAACACCTACAATTACAAATTCCTTCCTTCTCCTCACTCTTATAGGCTTCATCCATTCAGCTGTTATTAATGACATTTTTCTGTCCTTATTACAGGTGAGGTGGGTAGGGCTTCTATCGCCAAATCTTTCGACAGAACGTTGCAAATGAGTTTTGATTCTATACCCGGCTTTTATACACTTATTGTTTTTCTTTATTTCAATAAACGTTAGCGTTACCCTGCTGACTTGTGCTCCCTATAGAAAACCAGCCGACGATACTACGGGATGAATGCGATTATAATCCAAAGGTGACATCACTGTCTGTTTGTTCTGGGAACGCGAAACAAAAAAGAAATAATGACTAAGACCCCTTTTCAAAGGGAATGTGGAAGTTAGCGTTAAATCTAAAATTAAAACGAAAGTGATGAAAGATGCAAAGATAACATTTTAAAAATGTAGGAACTTAGTCGTCACTATAATAAAAAATTTTCTTTTAAAAAGCGTGGGATTCTTTCATGTTAGTTAATAGCGAATGAGCTTTTCTAGCTGATCATTATAGTTACTTTTAGTCCTGTTGGTTGTTTTTGTTTAGTGGCATATCAACATCTCTATGGGTTATTTAATACTAAAATCTAAATATTATTTACGAAATTTTATTTTATTTATTTTTTAGATAAAAACTGTTAACTGATACTAGTTTTACTAATTAACCTGTAGGTGGGGGGAAAATGAGGGTATTTGCGTGTAAGTGAATATGTCGAACCAAACTGGAATTGTCACTATCCATTACACCACCTGCACATCCAAAACGGTAAGCCATAGTACTGACCAGGCTCGACATTGTTTAACCTCGGTGATCGTACAATAAGCGGTGTTTGAACATGATGGGGCAGTAAGCTTTTAGACTTGTGTCAGATTAAGCTTAATAAAATTAAAAAAAAAAAACTAGAGTTAGAAATAGGATGCAATAGTTAACAAGTTAGTCTCACACTAATTCGCTGATGTGTTGAATTCTGTCCTCACAAGAACACATTACTGTGGCCTTGTGCCAACTTAGTTTAGCAAATGCTATTTAAAGAGAGCACTTCATGGAGTAAATAGATAGTCTCGCAGATAATTGCTACAGTAATGAGTTCAATCGTAACTTACTAGATTAAGTTTTATATGGTAATGATAATATTAGCCGTTTCCTAATAAGGAAACGTTCGGCATTCAAGAGAACAGCAAGTGATACCATTGGTTGAAATTTATTAAATCTTAAAACATTTTACATGAAAGTTTCTCAAGTCCAGTGGCTGTTACCTTTCCAATGTCTTTTCTTGGAAACAGTGTGGAACGCCAGAGTCTTGTTCTTATTCTCTCTTTCGAGTTATATGTGCTGTCAATTTTTGTTGTTGTTGCTGTTGAAAATCTTCAAGTGATGCGGTTTCCATTATCCGGCACGATTCTTTTTGTGATTCCTTTTTAGTGCTCGTCTGCTAGGTTCGATGAAGGGTGTTCCTCGCCAAGACCTACACACTTCACTCACTCGAAGCCATTTTTAATCATCGATTTGAGAAAGCAGTTGTATACAATTGACAGTTTTCAAGTTTCTTAACGAGTTTGGCGCCATGCATGAACTCCATATGGAATTCTCGATCTGACGAGACTGTTTAATAACATGATTCTAGTTTTAGGTTAATGTTTTCACTTTGTAACAACTTTGGATGTTGTCCGAAATTACTCCTGGTACAGCCGATTCTATTCCATTTCTTTATATATATATATATTATAATATTTTTTAAAAAAATATGATTCCTTCGCTACATAAGAGTTCTCATGTTTCAAAAGCGGGAGCCGAGACCCCTAATATAATATAAACACGCGCTAACTACAAGATAGCTTATTCCCAAATTCTCGCTTGACGAGGAAGCGTGACCAGACACCTTAATTCAACTTACTTTCAAAAATTATATTAGGGGTCTCAGCTCCCACTTTTGAAGCATGAGAACTCTTATGTAGCGAGGGAAATATATTTTTTTTTAAATATTATAATATAAGCTCTACTTCTGTATGGAGCACTGTCTTTTTAAAAATAAAAGCAAAAATACTAAGGAACTCCGGATTATTTACCTAACGTGTTCTTTCCTATTTTTTGCATACCTGCACATACATACATACATACATACACACACACACACAC
The DNA here is from genome assembly GCA_964036315.1 of Acanthosepion esculentum. NCBI lineage: Eukaryota > Metazoa > Mollusca > Cephalopoda > Sepiida > Sepiidae > Acanthosepion > Acanthosepion esculentum. Next base: position 42,287,370 of record OZ038486.1, on the reverse strand, counting down.
ACACACACACATATATATATATATATATATATATATATATATATATATATATATATATGATTTATTCGAAAATTATAACATAAATATAAAATCACTACAAAAATAGCCATTTTGTTTCAACAATTCTGGTGTCTTATCAAGTAATGGTGTTGAATGTAGAATAGTTTTTTCAAAAAGTAAAAACTCTTTATTCTACATTCAACACGATCACTTGATAAAACACCAGAAGTGTTGAAACAAAATGGCTATTTTTGTAGTGATTTTATAACATTTATGTTATAATTTTCGAATAAATTATATTTGCTCTATTCTGTAGTGAGCACTCTTTTAAGAATTAGTATTTTTGGTTATTGGAATTTATTCCGTATACACCAATCCTATACTTTGGTATATATATATATATATATATATATATATATATATATATATAACATACACTATCCGACAAAGGAGGCGGAAAAGTTATAATACACTGTGTATTTGTATATATTTTCGTTTATACCTGCCCCTTCTTATGTTAATGTTATATCCTTTGCGCTAGTGACGCCACGTGCCACCGTCTACAATGGACTGTTTCCGGATGTTTACGACGCCGGGAAGTGGAGAAAATAGCGCCGTGAAAGAAGAGCGCAACTATAATATTTAGTAAAAATATATTTAAAGATCAACACTTGCCGTCGTTATCATCATAGTCATTAGTGATGATGGTCAGCTCGTCGTGATAGGAGGACCGTCATTTTTTTTAAAACTATATGTGTAAACTGCTGTAGAGGTCAGTGGTATAGCTAGAATAAGACCTTGAGTTTGCCTCATCAGGAAAAAAAAATACGTATTGCACAGTGACTCACTCTTAAAGTTATAAAACTAGTTTGTGTACCATTATAATATTACTTTCACATACTTAAATATAGTATGCTTTAAATATACACCAAACATACTAACGGTTAAAAAGCAAAAACGATATATTAGGGAAAAAGTGTTAAAAAAATGGACCATCTTTATTTCTGAAATGAAACTTACAAATTTCTACAAAGTAACTTTTCTTGCTTTTTTGTTGACATCGTCAAAAAATATTTTGTCAAATGTTGCTATATCTATAGAAAGTAGATATGTCAATATACAGTGTAACCCGGATATAAGAGAAACCCGGATATAAGAGAGGTTTTATCTGGTCCCAAATTAGAGCCTGTGTTAATAAAACAAAATAGACCAAACCCGGATATAAGAGAAACCCGGATATAAGATACTTCTTCTCCGGTCCCGACAACTCTCTTATATCCGGGTTACACTGTATATGCCATAGTTTAAATTACTCGAAATCGAAAAGATCCTTCAACTCTTAGTACTGTCCCGACATTAAAACTACTTTTATTTCAATACCGGCTTATAGCCTACAGTAGACATAAAACTGCCTCCCGGGGCGGACCACCACTCTCTAGCTACGCTACTGATAAAGGTATAATTAAAGACTCACTATAAATAAATATATAAACTAAAGTACTTAGAAAATTTAAAATTTGATATTTACTTAAAAATTATAATTCATTTTTATTTCTTTATAACTAGCGTAAGTGATAGCCGAGACTTCTGTCTGTGTGAAAGTGAGAGAAATCGTTTCCATTAAATTTTGAATTTTTCTTCCCTTGGATTAACTGTTATAAAAAATAAGATGAAAATCTATTATTTTTGTTAACATTTGAATCCATGGCCCTTCAGCACGCAGGCTATCATCGCTTTCCATGGTTTCCTTTTCTTTATTTGTGAATTACTAAGATAGTTTTTTCCCGTTGCCTTTCCTACGGTTTTGAATTCCGAGTCGTCTTTCTCCTAGACTGGTTGCTACTCAAGATTAAAGAGGGCTGTCTACCCTATTATTTTACTCTTAGCTTTGGGGAAAATCTGATTAAATATGTTTATTTAAATTTTCCAGATTTTGAACATTTTAATGTAAATGAAAGTTTCAGACAATCTTTATTGAAAACAAATTCCCTTTAATTATCTACTTTTTCTTTATTAGTGTCTGTATTTGGAGGTTATCTTTTGACCTACACAGTCAATCGATTTATCAATGTTTTCTAATTGCAAATCAATATACTGTTGGTAATATAAATCTGAACGAGCTTTATACGCCACTTGTAGCAGTTGACCACATCATTCCTTCCACCTCTTATATAGGAATCTAACGGGTTTACGTTCAGACAAATTACTCACCTGCTGAGCGGAAGTATTTCTGTCGAGTCAAAATCGTCTCGCAAGCTCATTTTTAATACGGTTTCCGCCTCTTCCCCCGAACTCATGCCATGAAAGACACTACTTGACAGCAACATTAAGAAAATATGGCTGGATAGATCGGAGGATGAGAAATTCTACGAATTCCTTTGTGTGAAGAAATGTGGGTGGGAGTTAAAATATTCATTGTGCGTTGTGGCGTCTGGGAAGGAAATAAATACGTTTCTTCCTCAGCTCCGCTTTGCCGACACTCTTTCATTTGCATCCCAATCGGTCCTCGAGCTAGCCGTGTAACAATTCCACCACATTCTGAAGTGATGTGTCATTCTAGCTTTCCTAGAAAAGAACACTACGTTGACATCCGAGGAATGTCGCTTATTAACAATAGTCAAAAAATCGATTATAAAGGTTTCCCTCTCTTTTCCGTTTATTTTTACCCTTTATTTAGTTATTTATAAACGCAGTTTTGTTTTCCCAGTTTTCCGATTCGCCCCCTAACACTTCCCAGTAAATTAATTTTCCTTTTCTCTCGGCCTTTTTTACTTTTGTAAGAAGGAAAATTAATAGTATTATTAGGGTTCGACGATAAATTTAAAATAGCATTATATTAAAAAATAGTTTCTCCTAAAAGTTTTCAAGAATTCCTTTGTATTTTTTATATGCATTTTGTTGAAGTTTTTGTCAGTGCTTAAGTCAACCGAACATTTAAATCAGTAAGTGTAACTTTGTCAATAATGACATTGTTTAATAAATAATGAATAAGACAATAGATAAGATTCCATCGTTAACCACATTTGCCCCGGTCTCTTTTCCTCGAACCCTGTTTATCTGTGATATTCCTTCATCCAATTTTTTCTTTGTCTCGCTGAGATTTCCTTTTCTTTGCTTTCCTTTTCTTTGCTTTCTTTGGGAGCATTCCTGTCTTTCTTTCTCTCACTCTCTCTCTCACTCTCACTCTCTCTCTCTTTCTCTCTCTGGAAGCATTCCTTTCTCTCTCTCTGGAAGCATTCCTTTCTCTCTCTCTCGGAGAGCATTCCTTTCTCTCTCTCGGAGAGCATTCCTTTCTCTCTCTCTCGGAGAGCATTCCTTTCTCTCTCTCTCGGAGAGCATTCCTTTCTCTCTCTCTCTCTCTCTCTCGGAGAGCATTCCTTTCTCTCTCTCTCTCTCTCTCTCTCGGAGAGCATTCCTTTCTCTCTCTCTCTCTCTCTCTCTCTCGGAGAGCATTCCTTTCTCTCTCTCTCTCTCTCTCTCTCTCGGAGAGCATTCCTTTCTCTCTCTCTCTCTCTCGGAGAGCATTCCTTTCTCTCTCTCTCTCTCTCTCGGAGAGCATTCCTTTTTCTCTCTCTCTCTCTCTCTCGGAGAGCATTCCTTTCTCTCTCTCTCTCTCTCTCGGAGAGCATTCCTTTCTCTCTCTCTCTCTCTCGGAGAGCATTCCTTTCTCTCTCTCTCTCTCTCTCTCGGAGAGCATTCCTTTCTCTCTCTCTCTCTCTCTCTCTCTCTCTCTCTCTCGGAGAGCATTCCTTTCTCTCTCTCTCTCTCTCTCGGAGAGCATTCCTTTCTCTCTCTCTCTCTCTCTCGGAGAGCATTCCTTTCTCTCTCTCTCTCTCTCTCTCTCTCGGAGAGCATTCCTTTCTCTCTCTCTCTCTCTCTCTCTCTCTCGGAGAGCATTCCTTTCTCTCTCTCTCTCTCTCTCTCTCTCTCGGAGAGCATTCCTTTCTCTCTCTCTCTCTCTCTCTCTCTCGGAGAGCATTCCTTTCTCTCTCTCTCTCTCTCTCTCTCTCGGAGAGCATTCCTTTCTCTCTCTCTCTCTCTCTCTCTCGGAGAGCATTCCTTTCTCTCTCTCTCTCTCTCTCTCTCTCTCTCTCTCGGAGAGCATTCCTTTCTCTCTCTCTCTCTCTCTCGGAGAGCATTCCTTTCTCTCTCTCTCTCTCTCTCGGAGAGCATTCCTTTCTCTCTTCTCTCTCTCTCTCTCTCTCTCTCTCGGAAAGCATTCCTTTCTCTCTCTCTCTCTCTCTCTCTCTCGGAGAGCATTCCTTTCTCTCTCTCTCTCTCTCTCTCTCTCTCTCTCGGAGAGCATTCCTTTCTCTCTCTCTCTCTCTCTCGGAGAGCATTCCTTTCTCTCTCTCTCTCTCTCTCTCTCTCTCTCTCGGAGAGCATTCCTTTTTCTCTCTCTCTCGGAGAGCATTCCTTTCTCTCTCTCTCTCGGAGAGCATTCCTTTCTCTCTCTCTCTCGGAGAGCATTCCTTTCTCTCTCTCTCAGTTTCTTTTCCTTCTCTGTCTCCTCCTCGATGGAGCATTACTCTCTCTCTCTCTCAGTTTCTTTTCCTTCTCTGTCTCCTCCTCGATGGAGCATTACTCTCTCTCTCTCAGCATTCCTTTCCTTTCTTTCTTCTCTCTCTCTTCTAGTGTGTGCAGATTAAATTTTATATCATAAAGAAACTATTTATACAAAGAATTAAATAGCAATGTTAATGTGATTAATAGTAAAATCACTTCACTAACAGGACTTAATGAGACATTAACTTCCTATCAATTCCTTGAATAATAAGATCCTTATATTCGAGTTGTTGTCAGATGGAAGACACATGCCAAGTACTTTCGACAATTTCAAATATATATATATTGTCTGTCTTCCACTCTAAATGTTGCTTTTTTTCTTACTCAGAGATGCCTTTCTGTTTTCTCCTCTTAGATATATCTCCCCACAATCTTCCCCTCTTGTGAATTCTTTCTCTAAAAGACATTTCTTGTTCATTCCGTCTTTTTCCTCCTTTTTCTATTTTCTCTTCTTTTCGCGAGCTCCTTTTATTTTCTAGTATAAAATTTATAATAATATACATTTTGTAATTGTGTAAATTTATGGCTATCTTTCAAAGTTCATTCTCTGTTTGTCCCTCGACGGTTAGCATTATGGTTTGTTATAAGTTCAGGGCTCATTTATTTACTACAGATAATTTAACAAACTCCAGTTCGTAGCGTAAATGCCCATGCCCTTCGTTATGATAGAAATAAGCAAATGAGAAAAGTTAACATAAGGACAATATTGTTACCTGTCAACACAAATGAATCTCCTTACCTCTTCACTGAAGAGATCGATTTTCGACCGTTTTAAAATCAATCATATTACTTGTCCTACGTTAAAGACATTATTTTCCTTTTCGGGTTGTCTCTATTACAAATTTTAAAAACAATATTTATGTGCAAAGCACAGGCTATGAACTGTTATCTTATCTGTGGATGGCATTAGTTTAAAGTCACAAAGAATGTAATTTACTCTTTAGGACAAACTCATTTTTAACCCATCGTCAAGAGCTGATAAGATTGCTCGTGTAATGTACGCGACCTTCAGAATTAATGTCGTCGGCTGTTACCATGTTTGCGGCTGCTTTTATATCTGTAAAGAAATAGACTTTGTGTATACAGTACACGTTGGTTGGCTGCGCTTAAGGGAAAAGAAATTGTCATGTAACAATTCCAGAGACGTTTGTTCGTGTGCATGGACATATAGAACTGAAGTGCTAAAAATTAGAGATAGTAACAGATTGTTTTCTCCACCCCACACACACACACACCTTTTCATCTTGAAATGGACTCGGCAGGATAACTGCGTGACCCATGTTTGTTGGAATGATGTTCGTACTTTATCATCAGTGCCAGTATGGCATGCTAATTATCAAGACGGCTGGAGATAGGGTCGAAAGATACACCCTCTCCCACTCTCTCTTTCACACTTTGCTCTCTCTCTCTCTCTCTGTCTTTGCTTTCTCTCTCTCTGTCTTTGCTTTCTCTCTCTCTGTCTTTGCTTTCTCTCTCTCTGTCTTTGCTTTCTCTCTCTCTGTCTTTGCTTTCTCTCTCTCTGTCTTTGCTTTCTCTCTCTCTGTCTTTGCTTTCTCTCTCTCTGTCTTTGCTTTCTCTCTCTCTGTCTTTGCTTTCTCTCTCTCTGTCTTTGCTTTCTCTCTCTCTGTCTTTGCTTTCTCTCTCTCTGTCTTTGCTTTCTCTCTCTCTGTCTTTGCTTTCTCTCTCTCTGTCTTTGCTTTCTCTCTGTCTCTGTCTTTGCTTTCTCTCTGTCTCTGTCTTTGCTTTCTCTCTCTCTCTCCCTGTCTTTGCTTTCTCTCTCTCTCTCCCTGTCTTTGCTTTCTATCTCTCTCTCTCCCTGTCTTTGCTTTCTATCTCTCTCTCTCCCTGTCTTTGCTTTCTATCTCTCTCTCTCCCTGTCTTTGCTTTCTATCTCTCTCTCTCCCTGTCTTTGCTTTCTATCTCTCTCTCTCCCTGTCTTTGCTTTCTATCTCTCTCTCTCCCTGTCTTTGCTTTCTATCTCTCTCTCTCCCTGTCTTTGCTTTCTATCTCTCTCTCTCCCTGTCTTTGCTTTCTATCTCTCTCTCTCCCTGTCTTTGCTTTCTATCTCTCTCTCTCCCTGTCTTTGCTTTCTATCTCTCTCTCTCTCCCTGTCTTTGCTTTCTATCTCTCTCTCTCTCCCTGTCTTTGCTTTCTATCTCTCTCTCTCCCTGTCTTTGCTTTCTATCTCTCTCTCTCCCTGTCTTTGCTCTCTCTCTCTCTGTCTTTGCTCTCTCTCTCTCTGTCTTTGCTCTCTCTCTCTCTGTCTTTGCTCTCTCTCTCTCTGTCTTTGCTCTCTCTCTCTCTGTCTTTGCTTGCTCTCTCTGTCTTTGCTTGCTCTCTCTCTCTCTCTCTGTCTTTGCTTGCTCTCTCACTTCTTCGTACTTACAGTGATAAATTACAAAATTATGTTTTAAAATGATATAAATTCCTACTTCTATGTTTCTATCTCGCTTATTACATATCCCATAACAAATTTGAAATGGGCTTGTCAAAATCCATCTCTTTGATAAAAGTATCAAATGAAAATAGTGACTAACTTCAGTCTTCATCTTCTCTCTCATCTCCAGCTCTTTGGCATTGGCAAAGTTACGCCTTAAAGAAAAGCTTAAAAGCTGTTTTAGTTTATTGTATTTTATTTATTTTGCTCAAATCGTGCAAGCCATTGCACCAGACTCTCCATTCTAATCTTCAAATTTGTGATCAATAGATCACCTTCGCGAATTACTGACACTGAAAAAGTTTGGATTGTATACTGATGTGCTCTGTCCATTCAGGACGTGGGTTATCATGGTTCTCCACATCTTCCTATCTCTTGTGGCCCTTAGCAGTGTTTCTTCCTTTGCCAAGATCCCGCCACCGTTCTGTCATTCATTCCCGCTGCTTTCCCCTCTCTTACCCTCGATATGACCTATGAAAGTTAAGTTTAGAAAATCGTTTCTTTATATGTTCTAGAAATTTAAATTTTCTTCTTTTCTGATCTTAAGTATAAGTGTCTTTTCTGCGTCCATTATCCTTAAAACTTCCTCATTGCTCACATGTTCTGTCCATGGAATTCTCAGCATCTTTCTTTTAATTCTATCAACAAACGAACGATCGTTTGTGATTATCGATTGCTTAATTAAAATATATTTTTTAGGATTCGGTTCTTCTACGAGCCATGTCCCTTCAGGACGTTCTGTCCTTTGTGAATATTAGGTTTCTTTTTACTATCTATCCTAATCACTGTTCTGCCAACCAATTAAACAAGCTTGTTATGTAGGTTATTCGCTACTCTCCTCTGTCTCTCTTGCTTTCAATATGTCCTGCGTGTGTTAAATTCTCTAAGCCTACTTATTATGTGCCCTAGAATTTTTAATTGTCTCTTTCTACTTGTGTCATTTTAGTTTCTATTATCATTAAAACTTCCTTGTTAATTACATGTTCAGTCCATGGGTTCTCCGCTTTCTTCTGTAGTCTAGTCTATTTATTTATGGCTATCAAATATGACGTTTCTTCTGATTTTTTTAAAATTCTCTTTGTTACTTCCAATCCCATGAAACGGAATATCTATAAAGAAATTCGTGTCGATGGTAACCTAATATTTTAAAGATGCGGACACAAAGAAATATATACGTATAAACAAGGCACTGTTAAAAAAATCGTTTTTTTTTAATAGTGATAAATCATTTCTTTAGCCCTGAGACTTTACAATCAAACCTCCTTTTGTTGTTAATATGTAAGAGAAAGAAACTCTGGTGAAAGAATAAATTGATATTCCTTTCCTGATTATAAAAAGATTATTTCCATTCTAAAGGAAACAAAACATGGAAGTCATTGGTGATAATTCAAATGTTCGTTCAGTTTATCAGATAAATAATGACTTTTTTTTCAGTTTTCGATATTAGTTTTATTGTACATTATACTGAATTGGCCAAAAGGTTTCTTTGTTTTATTAAATAAAAATAAAACCTTTTATTTATTACATCAACTTTACTGAACCATGTCTCTACTGTTCCTGACATCTTTCAGGGAGTTTCATAATTCTATCCTCTGATAACATTTTAGCTTCCTCATCAAAATTTAGTGGAGTTAGTGTAGGTTTTTTTTGACGAAATTGGCGATTTTATCGTTAATAGAATTCTGTAAAAACTAAAATAAATGATAATCTAAAGAAGTTCTAGATGGGATATTATGCCCTCTCTTTTAACTAATCCCAACCCCCCGGTCTTTGTAGGGTGAGTTTCATTGGAAGCAGTACCCGTTCAAATCAATCGTTTGATTATTTGGCAGCAACCCCTAGCGGGTTCGTGTCTAATTTCACCATATATGTAACTTCAACTTTTGGGGATGAAGACCGGCTTTTGATGCAGTTAGCGGTGGTTCATTTAACTTGTCCCTCCATCTTTTGGGCTCCTTTCCTTTTTCTTTTTTTTTTAAGTATCGACTTCTCTTTGCGCATCACATTTTTTTTTTTTTCAAAAATTGAATATTTTTGCTACGTTTAAGTAGCGAATCACTGTGGAACGCACACACTAAAAACAACCAATCAGATGTTTCATTTAATATTTTGAGCATGATGGTGATCTGCAAAGTCGTATAATGTTAATTATTCGCTTTGATTTTATTTTTTTAATGATCTAAACTGTTCGAGTGAATTGAAAGTTTCCTGATGCGAAATTTTAAAAGTATGATTTTTTTTTCTCTATTGCAGAATTTTGAAAATGAAATTACTCAAAGGGCATGTTACCTGATCGAGCGACCAAAAGTATTTGAGAGTGTATACCGAGGTCAAGACCTCGACATAGCCACAAGACTCCATAAGGTAAGAAGTTATACGGGGAAAGACAGAGGAGATTAAAACGAAATTTCAGTTCGCTTCTCTTAATATAAACTTTTCAGTTTCCTTCTCTAATATTTCCTTGCAAATGAGTTTTTATCTCTGATTTTTCCTTTTGTAAGTGGAAAAAATGAATAGTATTACTTGGTTTCGCTGAAAAATTTAAAATATGAATTTTAAAAGTTTCTTAAAATTTCTAGGTATTCTTTTGTGCATCCATGTTTTGTTTTTGTTTTTTCATGCAGTGGATTGAAGTCGACCGAACATTGAAATCAGTAAGAGGAACTTTTCAAACAATGCATGCGAGAATTCCCTCATTATCCACATTGGCCTCTATCCACTTTATATTTTAAATTGTTTAAATGCCTTAAGTGGTACTTATTTAAATTTATTTATTAGTTCATTCTGCATATGTACGTCTTGATCGAGTCAGATCATGGTAACTTTCTAAGAGTAGCTTAGATGTGTCGCAAGGCCGAAAGTACGGTGAACCCAGTGAAGATAGTATTCACTATTCAGCCGTAATTGATCTATCGAGACAAGCTTGCTAAACATTAGACCACGTCGAAATGCCCTGACTGAGTCAGTACATGATCGTGCGAATGGTATAACCCCACACGGGTAAAGTGCTTGAAAGAAAGTAAAATATATATATTCTATGAAAATTTCTCGGACATTCAGGCCGGTAAATGTTATTTAATACTGTTTATTATAAAACAGAGCATTTGCTTAAATACTTGTATCTATAAAAAGAACGTTAAACAAAATATAAATGTCTTTAAATATATATATATATACACACACACACACACAGCGAAAAAAGAAATATCAATTTATTCATAAGGATAAAAATACGCTCGCACACATTAATAAAACACAGGGCCGGAATTACTGGAGAGGCCAATGTAGTTAAAAACGACAGGATATCACAAACATGTGTAAATAAAAGTCTGACTTGTAAACCATTATATCTTTGTTTATTATAAAGGAGTTCAGAATGACGCCGGTACCTGTGTTGCCGCTTTTGCTTGCTTGTATGTGTTGGCATGAGCGCACGCGCGCCAACACACACACACACACACACACACACACACTAAACAGTATGCACAGAAATACATGGATCCTCTAACAGCTGCATTAATTCTCATGCGAACACACGTACACAAATGAGTACTTGCCGCGTCTTTAATAGCAAACCAAGCATAAAGCCCTGTTTCGTTTTCGGTTATTCCATTCAGATGATTTTTTTTAATTTATTTATTTTTGCTGTGTATTGTTGTTGCTTTTCTTATGCACATTCTACCAGCCCGACCTGAATCCATTTTTTCAAATTAAAGACGGCGGCGACGACGACAACAGGCCGATATTAAACATTCCTTTATGCATTGTAAGTTTTCTTTCATTCTGATATAATGAATAAATAAAGACACAGAAAGACCGGATTCTCCATAAAATTCGCATGTCGGGTCAATAGGTTAAATTTTTAAAAACATCACAAACCGAAAAATTTTCAACATACCCCTCGTAGATATACAGTGACACGCATAGGTATTGGATACATGTTATTTTCTGTTATAATTCTAGTTTATGTTCGCCATTTTGCCTGATATTTGGTAAGTAATATCTCGTAAAGTTGTTTTAGTTGTATGTGGAAGGAAAATTAAAAACTCATGGTTGAAATCATTTTTTTTTTATCAAAGTTCAAAATTACCCTGATACGCCGTTGAACAATGCTGGTGTCAGACGCCTTCGAATAATCTCGCAGTAATAGTACTTGCTCGATAATACTCGCTCGACAAGTAACCCGTATAGTGATGTGAATAGAGAAATAGTATAGTAAATAGAGTAGAGAATAGTGGTCCGTATAGAAATAGTATTTACTCAACACCCCACGAGGTCAGGTTGTGACACAAGGTCGGTTTATTTGATTTTTCCAAGTGTAGCTTAGATGTGGCACAAGGCCGAAAGTATGGTGCACCCAGTGAGGATCGAACTCACTACTAAGTCGTAATTGTTCTAGCGAAACAAGTTTTCGAACCATTACACCGCCTCTAGGTGTCCGGTCCGTATAGACATAGAAGATAGAAAAATAATGATCTTTTAGACGTCACGCTATTTTCTACTTATGCATTTCCTCTATGGTCACGTGGTCTACTTAATTCAAAAATGGGATCGCCTGTGTTTGCTCACTGGCGATCTATGTTCAAACTCAAGTGTCGGCAACGACACTTTATTCCTATATAACAATAACCCATAGAGGTTGATATGCAAAATCAAACGTAAAAAAAATTGTTTTAAATGTGGGTTGTGACAATTTTATGTGGCTTTATTTTGACTGCAGTTAACTGAAACCACAGAATGCTAATACATGGATAAGGAAGATAATTACACATTCATAAAAATGAAATATAAAAATCTTATAAAAGAAAACTTTTGTAAAATAAATTATAAAGAAATCTTAATGGACCAATTTTATCTTTATAATTAAAATGCTTTAAACACTTCGGGGAATAAAAAATCGGTATGGTTATATAAAATCATCATTACATTCTTGAATATATTTTCTTATTTATGTAAACATCAATTGTTACTGATGCTGAATAAACCATGTCTAAGTATTGTTTCTTTACTTGGATAAGGCAGGTTTCTTGGCGATTTGGATCTTTTCCCCTTGTCCTGCGACTCTCTCTCGTGGCATTTTTTTCTGTCTACAAAATTCGAGACGCGCAAGTGATCGAAATAACTCTATTTTGATTTTCTCACTTTAAGATGGCACTTACTACTCGTAAGAGACTGAAACCACATAGCAAAGATAACAAACATTGTACTACCAAGATAAGTTGACACTTGTCAGGTTAGAAAGCATTACTGTTTGCCGATATTTCCAAAGTTAAACGAAGAAGTAAAAAATAGACATTCCCTTAAAAAAATGAGAGCAATTTGTAATTATAAAAGTAGGTACCTCCAAAAATTCACTAAAAAAAGAGGCTACATAGTGAAAAAATGCTCCAAAGATAATAAAAACAGAATTTTATCGTTAAAAAATTTTTTCTGGTGTCTACGCGGGACCATAAATTTTCTCTGGTGTCAACGCGGGACCATAAATTTGTAAAGGAAATTTTGAGCGTCTTTTTCCGTTGAAAAAAATTGATTTGGAAATTCTTGCAAAAATCAGATATTTGTCGGATTTTAATGAAACTTTCAGGACTTCTTCAGAAATGAAGAATTGTTTTTATTTCGTTTTAATTTTAATTAGAATAATTTATAAACCTTAAAATCTTTACAAATTCTGTATTAATTTGTAACAGCCAAATGATATTGTTATTAGATTAAAACTATTTACTAATCATAGATGGAAAAGATCACTACAATTCAATGACCCTAGTATCTTAAAAATAATTTTTAATTTCTTTTATGCGTGCATAAACGTATCGATTTTTGTAAATACGGACGTCCATACACGACATTATCAAAAATAAGATGTTCCTATAGTAAATTTTCTAACATTTTGTGAGTAAGGCCAAAGTATCTAAAATTCAATAAAATACTAGAATGCTGAAAATATTCAAGTTTTTTAAGATTACTGGGTTATTAAAAAAATGATATAAGGAAAGATGTTCACGTTGTATTCATCTTGTGATTTTTCTAGTTATTATCTACCTTAGATAAATTTCGCAAGCATCAGGCTGTCAATCACTCAACGCATAAAAAAGCATCTACCCCGTCTTAAGAGATATTTTTCTGTGATATTTTAGCTAAAAATAAATATTTGTTTCAATTCAGGTGAATTAAACTTTAAATCGGCTATTTTTTTTTTCAAATAATGAATATTTTACTTTTGAAAGATATTTTTTAATAAAGATAATTATTTATCGTTGACAAATATGTCAATATGGACGAATTTATCAATTTTACTGAAAGCAGGAAAAAAAAGATTTCAGTTTAAATTCTGTTTGGAATACACCAAAATATTTTGCCTATTGGCAATATTAAGTTTAATCAAATTTTAAACCAAAATGTATGTGTGTTTTTTTAATACCTAATATAATTTAATATCAAGCCATTTTATGCTATGTTTTAAAGACGCAGGTGAACATGTTTCTCCAGTTGTTTCTTTTCTTTATCACGGAATTTCTATGACTTTTGGAGTATGATAGCCTAATGGTTTTCCGTTACTTTCTCCACGATTTCAATTTAGAATAGTCATTCTCTTAGACTGGTTGCCACCCAAGACAAGAAATAATATTTAACCCTGCTATTTAATTCATAGATGGGCGACAATAGATTAATTTATACATTTTCAAAGAGCATCTGTTCGAAAAATGTATGTAGCAGACGATGCCGAAATTTGAACACGACTCGCAGATTCCATTTTCAGTACCAAAAAACTGTTACTCTACCTCTATATCACATTTATTGTGGCTTTATATACAGGATGATACTGCGTAGAATTTTAATCAATATTGACTGAGAATTTTCAAGTGACTCACCGACTAAAGCGCAGGTTTGGCAAAATCAATGTAAAACGAACGCAGGTCACATATGTGACAAAAAGAAAAATGCAACCTGTACAATCTTTACACAACTTAATGCCTCGTCATGAATGCACATGTAGGACAAATGATATTGATCTATTAATTACCAAAATGCTTATGTGTCGTATCGGTTAACCTGACATTAGCTTTTAATATCGGCTATTGACACCGCTGCTAATGTTACCGATTTGTTCCTAGAAATTTAAATATTTAAACTTTGTGCATTCAGGATGATAATTTGGTGATCAATAATATAAAATTCATGTGATCGTAAGTAGACATACCTAATTTTTATTAAGTATCTACTTTTATCTCTGCTGTTAAAAAAAATGACTGCAACAGATAAGTAAATTTGTAATTGTATTGTACTTTAATAATATTTTTGGGATATTTTAAGGTTTGATATTAAACTAAATAATATTCTCTTATCTGAATTTCTGGTATGAAAAGTTATCATTATTTACACGATTTACATTCGGATTATTGCCCCCATATGTGTTGTTGTTATCACTACGGTTCGCCCGTTATGTCCCCCGACCTTCATCAGGTGTATCATTATTTATACTACTTATATTCGGACTACTGTCCACATCTTTTTTGTTATCACAGCGTTTCGGCCGTTGTGCCCTCCGGCCTTCATCAGGTAGAAGTTACCCAGATCGATATACACCTGATTAAGGTGTATATCGATTAGTCTTACTAATTAACCCATGACTGGGGGATAAGAGTGGATTCCCAAGGGTATTTGCGCATAAGGTGATATAACGAATCAAACTGAAATTGGAACTCTATTCTCCGATTAACTATTCTGAGCTATTAGCCATTATACCACCCGCACATCTAAGCTTACAGCACCTGGTATTCCTAAGCGATCACCCATCTAGGTACTGACTAGGCTAGACATTGCTTGATCGTACGGGAATCGGTATTTCAACGCTATATGGCCTTAAGCCCGATTCTATTATTGAATTTGGAAGAAAATAAGCAGTATTTTCGGTAAATTAAATTAAAAATGCAATTCGAACATGAAGGATTTGAGAAGTTTATGCAGATGGCCCTGTAAATGATCGAATATGTCAAATATACTTTACAACGTTTTACAATGCTCCACGATCAAGTAAAAAAAAATATATTGTTGGAGACGAATTAATGTTATACGATGCAAGAGATAATTGTCAAAGTCGAAGTATCCAATTCAAGCTTTGAAAATCATTTACACTAGACTAGCTTCGTTATGTTAATCACTTTGGTATTTAACTTCCGGAGAATTTAAGTTTAACCGGGCCGCATTTAAATGCTCACTGTTAAAAAAAAATGTAACGTGTTTTTCATTAAATGTGTATAATTTTGCAACATTGTGGAAGGCAAATTAAATTAACCCCCACTAACTGAACTAAAGACTGGTTTTTATCCAAAGATGGTGATACTGTGTATTTGTTGAAATTCGAAGAAAGTCTGTCATCATATTCTTACAAGGATTTAATCGATTATTTCGAACAAGTAGTGCCTCCGGTTATACCAACTTAATACAACAATAGGCGAAAAACCTAAGTCCGGAGTTAAGATGAATGATTTAATATCCCATCAGGATAAGTAAACGGAATGTTTTGTGGCCAGGCAAATATTGTTACAGCTTGTTTGCTTTAATCACCAGCTGCATTCAGCAAAAATAGATAAATAATGAGTTTTAGGTAAATTTTCTGTTAATAGAGAAATGTTTGGAAGGCAGCTTATTAAACCTTCTGTGTATTTAAGATATTCATAATTTATAGATAGATAAACTTCCCGAGTAAAATTTCATTTTGTGTTCAATTATTGATAATTTCTGATTAGCTGATCTTTCATCTCATTTTGTTGTTTCTTATCAGCAACCTTTAGGTAAAAAAAATTGAACTCTCATCTTCTATATCTGTCCGACATTAATAATACCTTTTACTGATTAAGCTACGGAAACCAATTAGCAGACATCAATCAAATCTGTTCATGTAACTTCCCTCTTCAGGTACTTGTTATGTAAGTTCAAACCTCACTGGGAGCAAGTTATTTTCCTATCCATGTTACTTACTTAATGAAAGTAGAATGTAAAATGACCTCATCAATACAATAAAAGCAACAGAAATAAATTAAAACCTAAATTCGTATGAACCTCGTAATAAAGCTTCCTTTGAACCTTTTTTTATACGGAATACGTGCGTTCCAAGATAATAAGTCGACTTGGGTATGACGATAAACTACATCCAACAGCAAGGCCTCTGATCAGGAGGTTTTGAGGGGGCGTGGAGCCACCTCTTAATTGCTGGTGTCTCCAGGTCCACTTAACCCCCAAACTGCAGTCAAAATGTGTAAAAAATAGATTTTAATACCAGAAATACATTTTTGTAAAAAAAAAAAAAAAAAAAAAAAACTATTACCAGCAATAAATTTTCGAAAAAAGAAATATTACCAGCAATACATTTTTGGGGAAAATATTACCAGAAATAATTTTTTGAAAAAATATTACCAGCAATAAAAAAAATCTTTTCGGCATTAAATAACCCACTGCGGTTGATATGCCGTAAAACAAAATACAGTGTAACCCGGATATAAGAGAAACCCGGATATAAGATAAATTTCTCTGGTCCCAAATTAGAGCCTGTGTTAATGTATATATAATAGACCAAACCCGGATATAAGAGACTTATTCTCCGGTCACAACAACTCTCTTATATCCGGGTTACACTGTAAACCAACATAATAGGTTAATAACAGGTGTTGATTTCTTTAAATAATTCAACTTGGTAGTTATGTAATACTGTTTTAACATTTTTGTCTAGCTTTAAAAAAATACTTTATTTAAAAACACATTGGAATTATGTTTCTTGAAAGTCTTCTGAATTAAAAAAAATACAGATATAAAAAGTACTTAAGAAATATTCTAACAGATATATAAAGTAATTCTTTAGTTATTTTCTTTCAAAAAATGTATGCAATTATAAAATTCTCTTTCAATTCAATTGTTACAGGACAGTGTGTATGCAGTTCGTAATGCTTGGTCTTGGGTTCAGCAAGTTTCTTCGTGTGTAGAGCAACATTTAAAGAATGCAGCTGACTATCACCAGGTAAGTTGATAATAAATTTAGCCGCCATTTTAAAAGATTTGAAATGCGATCTTTTTTTTTCCATCTTTGGTATTTATAAAGCGCAGTGGCTGCTTTTTCTGATGCTAGTACTATTGGCAAGATTTCAAATGAAAGTAAAACTGAATTTCGATTCGACACAAAAGCATTGCATCTTGTTCAGATATATTGATAAAACAATCTTACACCCCACGTTAAGTAAAACTTTCATTGATTTGGAAAGGAATAGTGGAAAATAGGCCACGAAGGTAAGGTTTGAATCTTGGCGTGCTTACCATTATTACAAACAGCCTAAGTTTTATGCTGCCAATCATTTGAACTTTTAAAAAAATAAAGTACCGTGTAAAACTTTTCGATCATCTTAAACTATAGAAAATGACTAATAATCACCAGCTTCGAAGTGGATGTTTTGCGTTGTATGTTTTGCAGATTAAACTGTGGCGCTATCTGAGTAATATTTTTGTAATAGGGTTTCTGAATGAGAAGGGGAAAATGTAAGACAATCCTCTCAAAAATAACCTGCTACAAAAAAAATACTAATAATGTCAATGTTTCATATGACAATTGTTATTTTACAATAAAGAGATTCGCATGGTATTGTATTAAATATATCGTTAAAACAGAAGTGATTACGTAGTTACTTAAGTCGGTTGTCATGGTTTTATAAAAAGCACGCGTTGGTTTATCAGAAGAAACGTAAACACTAAATCCTGAAAAGAATTAATTTTGATCCAATTTCTTGACGTGAGAAAAGAAAACCATAATTGGTTTCATTTTTAAATATCGTATAAATGTTTCTTAATCAGATAAATAAAAAATAAACATAAAAATTTTTTCCTCATTAGTTTAACCTCTAAAACACTGTCGATTTTAAGTGTACAATATTGGTAAATATGACCGTTAGCGTACCAGGTGGAAGAGGTTCGTCTGAAAATGTTTTCTCATAAAATGTATTTTCTAGAAAACAATAGGCGAAGATAAATTTAATCCCTGTGTTTAGCTGCACGCATTTTCATATGTAATAATCGGAGAAGAATTGGGTTTGTTTTTATGATATACATATATGTTGTTTTTTATTCTTTTTACATTGTAATATAAAACATAAATTTATTCACTACTAACTTCATTTGATTGTAGATCTTTTATTTTATTTCCCTTTTTTATTAAAAAGTATAAAAACGTTTCTTTTTTTATTCGTAATTTTAGTGTTATTTCTGTTTTTTTTTGTTTTTTTTCATATATTTTTTCTCTCATTTAAGGAGTTGGAGTTTATGAAAATTTTTAGAATCCCCTAACCTTAATAAACCGAATATTTATCCCAAATTAAAAAAGAACAAATACACATTAGTCTTATCTAGGATGAGTAACTCTGTTGCTCCGTGTGAAAAGAAATTATTAGGTCAAATTCAGTTCAGCAGTATGACTCTTAACTTTTAGGCACTTTATTTTTAAAGACAGCAAGGTGACCTTACCCATGGACTTATAAAATACACGGTAACACTGCTTCTACGAATATTAATGATTGATAACATTTTAAGAATATTGAGATTGATTTATTTATTAAGTTTACATTGACAGAAATCACCAGAGAGGACATTTGCCTCACCACGACATTAATTATGACACAAGATCTGTCTCGCGCAAAACTTTATAGGCGCTCGATTAGGGGATAATGGCAAAATTAACCTATTTCCATGGGGTTTTGCCGCTGGATTTTAGAATGCTCTCCTGCTCCTACCCTCTTAGAATAATGTCGAGGTATTTCATGGCAGACGGATTCTCACAAACTAGGCTCTTTTTCTTATAAGAAATACTCGACTAAGGAGACTGGAAATCAGATCCCGACAAACAGATCCATCGCCTTACGAACTTAATTTTACACTTGCTGTAATGAATAACTATACTTCGTTCATTCGCATTGTTTGTCGTTTGGGTGTGAAAGTAATAGACTTCTGAAATTTAGTTTAAGGGCAGAGAACCTTATAAAAACTCTTGTCTAGATTTCTGGGATGAGAAATTATTTATTCTACTTATATCAAGATGGCTAATCTACAGGGGATTCTGAATTCCCTGTATTTTTTTAAACATTTCACCACAAGAAAGACAATAATGTCACTAAGATGCAAGGGGATACTGGGAATGAAAGAATGCGAAGAATTTAGAAGGAACCGGAAAACAATTCTAAACAGGAAACAAGGGACAAACCAAAAGACGAAGAAGGAATGTGAACTGGGTGATATACACATCTATGTACGCCTATTAAAACCAGATCGATATACACCTGATGAAGGCCGGAGGAAACAACGGCCGAAATGTTATGATAACAAATATGAGAACAATAGCCCAAATGTAAATATAATGTGTAAAAACTGTTACATACCTTGTTTTATTTTATCTTATTTTATACGTTATATTTTGTATTTTATTTTATTTACTTTTGTGCTTTCCGAATTGATGTTGTTCATTTTAATTCTCCAACGCTCAGTACTTCTACGATATACGGCATCTTCATGAAGATATGTCTGGCTTCTTTTCGTGGCTGAGTTGCGTTCGAATGAGACGTAAAATCGAAGCTCGGGACCCAGACGCCATGATAGAACACATCCGAGTAAGTATCACCAATGCACTTTTTCAATAAATATTTCACAAAATTGTTTCCGTCGCCAAAATTATTGATAAGAATATTGACTGGCAAACCAAATTGTCCGCCTCGATATGAGATATGGTTTTTTTAATTGATCAGTAGTTAGCTCAGTTCTCACGGGCCTGATATTTGTAGTTGATGTGCAAGTTTAGTAAACAACAACCAGCAGACAAACAAAAAAAAACATCATATACAAAGGAAACCCTTTATTAAAATCACTAGTAATGTTATCAAACGATTGTAATCAAAACTAGTTAATCTTAAACTTTATTTAAAATGAATGAAAAATGAAACATAATGAAAAATTAAAACATGATGAAAAAACATTTTTTAAGAAATTTATTTTCAAATAGCTCTCCCTCCTGAATATTATACAGTGAAAATTTCTGATCAAAATTTAGCTAGTAACTCTCAGATTATGGAATATTGATATACATGGCAAAACCTAAATTGATTTTTATGCTGTGATTATTATTATTATTATTATTAGTAGTAGTAGTAGTAAATTTTATATTATTTTTTTAAAAATGTAAGTTGTTCCAATTCTTTATATCCCTTATTTCCAGTTATCGACTGCTTATTATTATATAAAAGGTTGTCCCAGAGTGATCACAGGCGGGAGTTTCAGTATTTATATTTCGTTACCTTGTGTATATGTTTCAAACAAATTCACGCATGCTGTATTTATTGTTAAAATAAATTATTTTCTTTTTTATGTGCCGTGTCCTTTCAGGACGTAGGCGATCATGGTCCTCCACTTTCCCCTATCCCTTGTGGCTCTCAACAGGTTTTGTGTTTCTGCCAACTCCCCCAGACCACGCTCCGCAGATTCACCTGCCGAAACCCGCCACGTATGTCATGCGCTGCTTTCCCTTGTTTCTTTTCCCTTCTATTCGTCCCGTGAGTATCAGATTCTCCGGGCTCTACAGTTTCGAAAATCAGATAAAATCATCTTAAAGACAGAAAGAATTGATAATTCACTTAGCGGAAAAAGTCCCGTGAGTCTCTCTGTTTGAAGAGATTAGGCTAAATTTCGGTGATTCTGAAGATGGAATTTTTTTTTGGGGGGGGGGGTCTCTATCTATACCTCTCTCTATCTATACCTCTCTCTCTCTCAGTGAGATATAAAATATTTAAACGGTATCAGCTACATGTATAAATTATGGCAGAAACAGAAATAAGGAGCTTTTATCTTTGTGGGAATTGTACCAGCATGCAAATCTCGAAAACCGAAAAATAATGATTAATGACTTGATTACGATATATCAAACGTATTTCCCACTTTTGCTTTTATTTCTTGGTGATAAGTTTTAATAAAACAGCATAACCTTACAGGTGCGGCTCAGTTAGAAACAACTTCAGGTCGGATAACCCAGTCCGCCTAAACGGTCTCCGATTGTGGCTATTTCCAAGTATCGAGATGTGGCGTTTTCATCCTTCAAACTTAAAAAAAATAATAATCCGGCCATGATGCTCCATCACTGCTCATAAACAGATATACACAATGCACCAGCCCAAAGGCAACATACCCGATCGTTTGAGATCAGGCAACTAACAAGTAAATCTGTGGGACTGAACGGAATATTTACTGTAGACGATCTTAATTCACAAAGGCGAAACATATATATTTAACATCTCCAATTTATTAAGATCAGAAACCACGAGAGCCGTACATTATTTTTATTATTATTGGGTCGGAACAAAAGTTCGTACCGATTTTTACCTGGAAATTAGAAGACAATATTTAGATATTTGTACTTAGATTTATTCAACCACTGATGCACCATTTTGTTCCACTACCATTTGTCATCTTTGAAGCAGCTTCATGATTCCATCTTCCCAAAACTTGGTATCTTTGTGTGGCGAATTGGTCTAAGTGTTTTTTATAGTCTTCCAGCTAATTGATGTTCTTTTCATTAAGAGAATTTTCTAGGAATAATTTGTAGAATGTTGTACGATCTTACAATAGAAAATTATTGTTTACTATTCGATCCTTAATTTCGATTTGATTCTACTTTTGAAAACTTCATTCTGATCCTATCCTTATCATGTACATAAATCAATAAGTTCATAACTTGATAATGACGACAAAAGAAACTTTATTGTATATAATAGCGATAAGAAAAGACAAAAACATACTTACGTATTATCAATTTCAAACCGTTCTGGGTAGGACGATAAACTAAATCCGATAGCAAGGCCTCTGATCAGGTTTTGAGGAGCGTGGAACCACCTCTTAATTGCTGGTGTTCCCAGGTCCACTCTGACCCAGGGTGCTAGCATCTGTTAGGGTCCCAACTATGGGAAAATAGTTAACCCCAAACTGGGGTCAAAACACTGTGAAAGTGTAAAAATAGGTTTTAGTACCAGCAATACATGATTGTAAAAATTATCACAAGCAAAGAGTTTTTAAGGAAAAAATTATTACCAGCAATACATTTTTGAACAAAAATATTACTAGCAATAAAAATATTGTCGGTGTTAAATAACCCATTGGGGTTGATATGCCATAAAACAAAACGAACCAAACCATCAATTTCAAAATCAGTCAACGCTACAATACCGTCGTGATTGTGGTTCGGTTTCACACCACCTACTACCACTATTTTTTGTTTCGCTTACATATGTAATCATTAGCTTCAATAAAACATTTTGACCTATGTAGGTAGATCAATAAACCTGAAGCCTAATGATGAAAAAAACATTTAAAAAAAAAAGAAATTATTATTATCAAAAAGCTTTCCTTCCTGAATATTATATAGTGAAAATTTCTGATCAAAATTTAGCTAATAACTCTTAGATTATGGAATATTGATATACTTTTACATGGCAAAATCTGAAAGTTGTTTTTTATGATGTGATTATTATTATTATTATTACTATTATTATTTCCTTGGATTTCTGTTGTATACACATTTCCTTCCGAGTCACAACCAGGACCTAAGATCAGAAATGGCTTCATATTTTCCATTGATCCTTTTTGTAAAAAAAATAAATAAAGAAGATCACACACGTTTTACATAGATAAAGCTCTTCATAATGTGTGAGTACAATTTTTTTGTATTTCTTTAAGGCATGGGCAACCAGGAATTCTTTCAATGAGTTTATCCGAACATTATTATCATTATTATTATTATTATTTTAAGAATATCACAAGGCATCTCTTGGATTATCAGTTAAGAGCAGAAAAACTACATGCACAAAGTCGAGATGTGTACCCCATTCATCATCGGACGGAGCCTATCACGCATCCACTCAAAGCCAAAGCCTTGATTTGTTATCAGCACCAAGATGTAAGTACCAAAACTTTAGACAGAAACATTAATATTCGAAAGGATTTTCAGTTTTATAAGTAGTGTTCGCTTGATGGGAATCTTTTTTTAGTCTGACATCTTTTTTAAATTAACAAGTGAGAAATCTGTCCTGGTAGTTTATTTCTGAAAATTTCCAGAAATTAAAATTTGTTGAAATCAAGTACCAGAAAACTTCATCGCAGTCTCGGCTACGTGTTTTCTTTTCACTCGAGCAAGAAACTGTTATTAATTGTTGTTTGTTTTTTCGTACCATTTATCTCAAAATATTATCACTAGAGATAAAGTGACAGCAAGTTTTTTTAATGTTCCAGTTTTCTACTCGGCAACTTGCTGAATTTTTAGTGATTTAGTTTCTCCGCCCCCGCTATCCAAAAAGAGGGCGTTTCTATTAAACATTTCCGAAAAGCCGAAATGTTGTAAAGCAAAAAAGTAATTAGAATTAATTTATATGGGTCTTTCGGCCATATCACGTCGAAACACCGGTTCTCGTTTGATCACAAAAGGTAAGCAACATTAAACTTAGTATGTAGATGGGTGACCACTTGGCAATACTAGGTGCCGTAAGCTTGTATGTGCGGATGATGTAAAGGATAATGACTCTGAATTGTTAATCGGAGATCCGAGTTCCAATTCCAGTTATGTTTTTTTATACCCCCTTATTCCCAAATACTCTTGGGAAAGGTATTTATCCACCTCTTATCCCCATCTAAGACTTTTATCACTAAACATTATCTCCAAAACAATTCTTACAATCTAAAAATATATTTTTGCTTTCAAATAACCTGCAACGGGTTTATAAGCCAAAAACGAATCGATCAAATAATTTATATGAGAATTGTTTTCAACCTTCCCATACTTAAAATATAACCTTGCATGAGATTTTCACTCCGATCGACAGTACTGCAATTATGGCTTCAATTTTGAAAAGGAATATTTGCTGGATGTCTTGAGTAGCTACAAAACGCTGTATGGCAAACGCGTGAGGCTATGCAGTTACGACTTCCACAACATACGACAAACATCGATTTCCAATATCGAGGTTGGTAGACTTGAACAAGTATACATTTTAGGTGGGCACGGCAGATCTTGAAATGCTCAAATTGTTTTCCTATATAGATTAATGATAACTACTCTTTCGCATTAAGCAATTTTGAATAGCAAAAGACACTTGCTTTCGTTAAAGTGAAGTAGAGTTTAGTGAACTTTCGTTAAAGTACTGCACTATCGTTTTTCTATAGATCTTTCTCAGATTTCCAGTTCTAATCTTCTTCAAGACTGTTTCCAGGGCGCCGATAATGATGGGTACAACTATTATTTTTATATTCCGCATTTACGTACGATTCTCTGGCAAGGTGCGTAAAGGTTAGAAAATTTTCATGCCCATCAATTTTAGATCGTCTGACATTTGTTTACAGCAAATAGATTTAATATCCTGGACTTGGTTGGATAATTGCACTGTTGACAGGGCCAAGATCACGTCAACTGCATGTCCTGCAGAGGGGAAAGACCTAAAAAAAGGATACCATCCGAGCGAATGTATTGCCGACGCGACCGTTACATGCCTTATAAAGTCTGGTGTCGACGCGAGCAACACTGGCCTTGTAGAGTCTGGTGTCGACGCGAGCAACACTGGCCTTGTAGAGTCTGGTGTCGACGCGAGCAACACCGGCCTTGTAGAGTCTGGTGTCGACGCGAGCAACACCGGCCTTGTAGAGTCTGGTGTCGACGCGAGCAACACCGGCCTTGTAGAGTCTGGTGTCGACGCGAGCAACACCGGCCTTGTAGAGTCTAGTGTCGACGCGAGCAACACCGGCCTTGTAGAGTCTAGTGTCGACGCGAGCAACACCGGCCTTGTAGAGTCTAGTGTCGACGCGAGCAACACCGGCCTTGTAGAGTCTAGTGTCGACGCGAGCAACACCGGCCTTGTAGAGTCTGGTGTCGACGCGAGCAACACCGGCCTTGTAGAGTCTGGTGTCGACGCGAGCAACACCGGCCTTGTAGAGTCTGGTGTCGACGCGAGCAACACCGGCCTTGTAGAGTCTGGTGTCGACGCGAGCAACACCGGCCTTGTAGAGTCTGGTGTCGACGCGAGCAACACCGGCCTTGTAGAGTCTGGTGTCGACGCGAGCAACACCGGCCTTGTAGAGTCTGGTGTCGACGCGAGCAACACCGGCCTTGTAGAGTCTGGTGTCGACGCGAGCAACACCGGCCTTGTAGAGTCTGGTGTCGACGCGAGCAACACCGGCCTTGTAGAGTCTGGTGTCGACGCGAGCAACACCGGCCTTGTAGAGTCTGGTGTCGACGCGAGCAACACCGGCCTTGTAGAGTCTGGTGTCGACGCGAGCAACACCGGCCTTGTAGAGTCTGGTGTCGACGCGAGCAACACCGGCCTTGTAGAGTCTGGTGTCGACGCGAGCAACACCGGCCTTGTAGAGTCTGGTGTCGACGCGAGCAACACCGGCCTTGTAGAGTCTGGTGTCGACGCGAGCAACACCGGCCTTGTAGAGTCTGGTGTCGACGCGAGCAACACCGGCCTTGTAGAGTCTGGTGTCGACGCGAGCAACACCGGCCTTGTAGAGTCTGGTGTCGACGCGAGCAACACCGGCCTTGTAGAGTCTGGTGTCGACGCGAGCAACACCGGCCTTGTAGAGTCTGGTGTCGACGCGAGCAACACCGGCCTTGTAGAGTCTGGTGTCGACGCGAGCAACACCGGCCTTGTAGAGTCTGGTGTCGACGCGAGCAACACCGGCCTTGTAGAGTCTGGTGTCGACGCGAGCAACACCGGCCTTGTAGAGTCTGGTGTCGACGCGAGCAACACCGGCCTTGTAGAGTCTAGTGTCGACGCGAGCAACACTGGACTTGTAGACTAGACTGTCAACCCGATTAACCTAACACAACAGACAGTCAATTGTTTACAGAATTAATTTATTTCTATATTTTATTAATTTTAATGATCTCTATATTCATTTTGTAATCTATCCAGACATGCCAGTCTCTCTATATCATATATTCTAGTATATTTATGTTCAGGTTGTATGGTAGAGTCCTTTGTACTCGTGAATATCTGTGTTTCGCTGTTTTGGGGAAATTGAGTACAATCAAATATCTATATCGTACTTTGTCGGACAGATTTAACTAAACTGTAGGAAAGGGTTAATGGGAAACATGGAAAATGTTGTTTTTTTTCTTTGTTTTGTTTTGTTTTTGTTTTGTTTTTCAATTGAGTTTGTGAAAAATTTATCTTGATAGTCCATGAATAAATTTAAATAAAATGTTTGATTAAAATTGCTTGCAAATTTCAGATCCTGATATTGAAAGATGAGACGTGTACGTTGTTAGATAACACTGAATCAAAATGGAGAGTGAGTATGCCTTTCATGTTATCCAATGCGGGTTTAATTCATTAAATGTCGGTCTTCCCAAAGATGAAAAATAATTGCCGATAAAAAAAATTGAGGGAAATACAAGCATATTGCGGAAACTATAAATTTATCGCAAGAAAAATTAATTTCAGGAACTCTTTCAAAACAGTAACTGATTCTTTTCTTTATTTATATAATATATATCCCAGCTATGGGTAAATATCAAGGCGGGCTGGGTTTTCTAGCCTTGGGTGGCAACTGGTCTATGAGAAGGACAGCTCTGAATTCAAAACACGTGGAGAGTCGGTTGGGGGCCTTGTGGCACATGGCGCATCAGGTCTCTGTATTCGTCTCTTCGAAAGTGTGGTTGGCTCTGCACAAAGCCTTCCCCACTATAAGCAAATTATACGTGCAGGTGTCTGGCTGTCGGTTTCTAGGAACTGTGTTGCTTGACCCTCATACGTCGTAAAAATGACGGGAGATTCCACCATATATATATATATATATAGGGAAAATGTATGATAAAATTGAAAAACTTTACTTGTGATGCGTTTCGTCCTTCAGGACTTGTGTGTGTAATATATATATATATATATATATATATATATATATATATATATATAATAAATTTGTTATAACAAATTTAGCCCGATGAAGTCCTGAAGGACGAAACGTGTCACAAGTAAACCTTTCCCGAATTGTCATACATTTTCCCCAATGTTGTTCTTGATATATATATAAATATATATCGTTATCTTATATAATGTATATTATAGAAAATCTGGTTAATACCACTACAGATTTTATCATTTAATACGCATTCCTATGATACTTATGAACATAGATGACTTCATAGCCGAGTTTGGAACAAATATACACCTGTGGACTACCTAATCATTTTATAATCTCAACGGTGAGATACCCATATTATTTGTGAGCTTACGGTCATATCACGGAAACACTGGTTCTCGTGCGATCACGTTAAGCAACGTCGAGCCTGGTCAGTACCTAGATGGGTGACCACTTGGAAATACCATGGGTTGTAAGCTCGGATGTGCAAGTGGTGTAATGGATAACTACTCGGAATTGTAAATCGGGTGCCTAATTCCAATTTTAGTCGTTTTTTTATATTCACTTACGCGCAAATGCCCTTGGGAAAGGTATGAAGTTAATCAGTTGAAATTGTATCAGTAAATCATTATTATCTTCCCAAAATTATTACATCTAAATATATTTTCTGGTTTAAATTAACCAGCAACGGGCTGATAAGCTGTAAAAAATCAAGCCACGATATTTGTGGATTCTGGTCAAATAGTTACAAGGAATAGCCACTTAGTAGGACCATTTGTGCAAGAACGGAAAATGTTTGAATTCAAATTGTGCTTTTTATGCAAGTCCGTTTAAAAAGGACAACCATTTATATGGATCAAAATGAATGTATCTTGTGTCTTCTGCTGAGACAGAACCAACTGTAATTCTTTTGTGAGGCGGCTCGGGACGCCTTGTGGTGGAGTAATGGTTAGTAAGGAGGTCTCGCTGCGGAGTCTTGAATTCAGTCCTCAATGGATGCCTCATACGGGTGGAGTTGTGCTAAAAGTAATTTACGCTTAGTAAGAAAAACTACATTTAGTAATGCAAAACCCGTCAAGAAAGAAACAAATACCTACTTCAAAAAGCGATAGTTGTACACTTGATACGTGCGCTATTTAAGACCATAGAAATAGTTCGTAATTTATTTCTTGTAAACTTTAAATGACGTCATAGTAATCAACTATTTTGAGTCGCAGATTTGGATATATCAAGGCACTACTCCAATTGATTGGTCCGCTCATAAAAATAGGAATAATTTTGAGGGGGGGTTTAAATTTTGTAGCTTAACATTCGTTAGAGCTTCCTGAAGCCCCATTTATCAGATTCGAAAAAAAATATTAATTTCTTTATATCATTTTTGGAGAGATTTTGTTCATAATATAGTGCCAAATTGATCCCTGACTTCCCTGCACAATAAAATCTGACATTGTTGTTTTATTTTAAAGCCTCCGTTTATTTTTTTGTCCGCTTCAACTTGTCTAAAAAAATTCACATTAAAATTACTATTAAAGTAATATGCAAATTACACTATTTAGATTATTCGGACTATTGTCCTCATCTTTGTCGTCATATTTATCACAACGTTTCGGCCGTTGTACATTCTGGCCTTCTTCAGGTTGTTGGAATGTCGAACTGAACCCTTTATTTCGCTCACTGGGCTGGACTGTTCTCGTTCCACGTGCCATGTCTAATGGGTGTCAGTTATCAGGTATCTCCTGTTAATTCCCCTCTCAAACTTCTCCAGGTATTGAACTCACACTCTTTGGGTCCTGTCACTGGATCTAACTAACGCCTTTATCGACTGTGCCATGTGTCCTTGAGGACATCTGTGTATGAATTTCTGGGTGTATATAAATATATATATAATGCACTGTAAATTTACATTGAGCACTATTGTGTAAAAATAAAAATATCTATAAGAACACCGGATTTTATATGTTACTGTTCTTTCTTTCTTTTTATATATATATATATATATATATATATATATATATATATATATATATATATATATATATAAGAAATATAGACAGATACTAATATGTAAATATATTATAATTTATACTCTTTTAAATTATTTTGTCAGAATAATATTAGGTTTATAAATTGAGAGAAGAAATGCTACATTGTTTTCTCAACTCAAAAATCAATATAGTCGGGTGATAAAATTAAACTTACATAGTTTTCGTTGTCACTTGAAGATGATTACTGTAATTTAAGCATTTTCTGCATTAACCGTCATTGACGCAGCTACAGTTGTGTTCGATGAGCAATTTCATTTAAGAACAATAAACACTATTTATTTGTACTTTGAAAATGTGCTTATATCATTGATAATTGCTTACTACAACGAATTGGGGGGAAAGAAGATCATTATTTTTTTTATAAGCGGACCAGTCAGTTTAAGTAGTGCATTCCTTAAGTAGTCGTCTAAACTGAAATATGTTCTTCTCTTTCAGATAAGAAATTCCCGTGGTAAAGAGGGAGTTGTCCCTGCAATGTTATTAGTCATTCCACCTCCTGATTCTCGCGCTTGTGGTGAAATTGTCAGGTGAGTTTATTTACCCATCGCTCATTCACCAGTTTTCTGAATACGTCTTTTTCTTAGACTTCTGAAACTTGGCTTAGTCTGCCATGCGACCAAATGGAGGTAAGGAACAAAAGTAAGATGTTTGGCGCAACACTGTCTTCCAAGTAGGGATTGCGCGAAATCCCAGCTTTTGAGGTGGGTACGGACATTGGCCTTGTCGCCGGTAAGAAATACACAACTATATATTAGCCACTGGGTAGGCTACTTGTGGTTGAATTTTGTAGCCTAATGTGCAAATAATTTTATCAGTAAAGACGGTGCACTAGAATAAATCAGTTCTCTACTGTTGTGTTCATTATGCATCATTATTTTTAAAAAGCTATACTTCTCTGTGGTCTAATGTAATACATTCGAAAGTGTGACTTAATGTAAAAAAATAAACTTCAATGTTAGATGTGTCCCAATGAAAACAAGCTATGATCAGGTCACATGAATTTAAGTATACGTATAATTAAATATTTTGAAGATGAGTGTATATAAAACAGAAATATCTGGCTATATTTCTGAGATGAGGAATTACAACAATTTTCACTATTCGAACGCTTATGCTCATCGTTATTGTCATATTCACGACGTTTCGGCCTTTGTATACTCCAGCCTTCTTCAGGTGATATTTGTTGGAATTTCGAACCGGATACATGGCACAGTTAGTTGATTGATCCTAAAAGTGACTAAACCCAGAGAGTTGTGAGTTCAATCACTGACCTCAGCGGAGAGAACAAAACTTATCAAGGCGAATTAACTAAAACAGATATCCGATGGCATGTTACGTGGAATTAAAACAATCTACCCTCGTGGAGTAAATAAAGGTTTCGGTTCAAAATTTTAACAAATATCAACTGAAGAAGGCTGGAGCGTACAACAGCCGAAATGTCGTGAATGTGACCAAAATGACAACAACAGTCCGAACAATGTAAATAGTGTGAATAAGAGGAATATTAGCCATAAAAACCTGAAAAATCGAGTGTTAACCAGCGCGAACCGAATCGTGCAGCCTCTGGTTGGCATTAACATTGGCATAATTGTGAGTCGGACGATTTAACTGAGAGAAGATATCTCATCCTTCGTTCAGACTCTTTCTCTCTATAACCGAAAGTCTGAATATGAATATAGCGATAATTTAACAACCAAAATCTGAACATGTTTCGAAGGTCATATCACTAGGTGGTCCGCAACTGTCTGATAAAGAAGTTTTAAAAATGAAGCCATTTATTTTATTGACATCCTCAGAAGTATGACACAGATTGTGATAATGAGGTTTCCATAAGTAATATTACTTCCGTCTATAATGGTTGCTTCATTTGCATGTGTTTCAAACTCTAAATGTAATCACCTTTAGTATATTAAATTCAACTGCTGGGTTCTCATATTTACTTTATTGCAATCAGCGTTTCACAAATCTGTATTATTACACGAACTATAATCAGAACGATGCTATCCATGTGTTTGTATCTAGTAAAAAAGAAAAAATGCATCGCTGTCTTTTGGAAACTAATTTCCTCTTGTAATTGGCAACCAGATAAAGATTTATTTTTTAATCTTTTATCTCGTTACTAAAAACCGAAGTTACCTTTTCTAGTTACAAATCTATATTTTTCGATGGTCCAATCTATTCGATATGTTGATTTGATCTAATAAAACTCACTTTAATATTAGATGTCGTCCACGAAAAACAAGGCATGATTATGTCACGTGAATTTAAGTATATAAAGCTGAATTCAACAAATCTGATTTTGAAGGATGTTTCTACTGTCAAACGGATGAGTGATATTAATTTTCTCAACTCTCCATATACGAACGTCTTTTTGCGTTTTCAATCACCTTTTTAATTGTAACAATATTTATAGGTTTTACTATTTCGTATATCTTTTTTTTAAACTGACAGTGTAATAAAATTAATATCGAGCTAATAATATATATTATACAATATATGTCAATAGTATTTTTTGCATATTTGCGTCTTCGTATTCTAAAACAACACACATATATTTTCTGGGAAGAGCAGTTGAACTATGGTTAACTGCGTGAAAAACTGAATCTGCGTGCCGAGTTCAAATTCTGGCATCGACTGCTCTCTTTGCGTTAATGTTTTTTTAAAAAAGCATGAATCATCACTTCCCCTTTCAATTACGACTCAAATAACAGATCATACTGTGCTCTCCAACCTTGATTTGCAATCCACCCTGCCAGTAGGACAGCTCTGGATTCAAAACCCGTGGAGAAGACCAGCGGGAAACAACTCAACTGACGTTTTCAAGAATAGTCATAAAAATTCAGTTTAAAGTTATTAAAGAAACGAAAGCTGTGAAAAACCATAATCGCCAACGTACTGAACCGACTTGTCATTTAAGTGGGAAGATATTTGTTGACAATATCCTTTGAAACTTATACCATATTAGATTTAATTATGCAAGTCAGTGTTTTCACGATAAAACTGGTATTACATAATTGGCAAAATTTGCAAGATATTTTCATTTTTATATGAGCCATATATCATATGATTTTCAGTTTATATCTCCCCTCATATATATATATATATATATATATATATATATATATATATATAATAAGTGAAAATTGAAGTCAACACTTAGAAGCGACAGGCTGTTTTATGCTAGACGCAATCGTCAGGCCTCTAAGTGTTGACTTCAATGTTCACTTTTATATTTACACACGCTCTATCTCTGATATTGAGCACTTTATCCCATAAATATAGTACACCTTAAGAGTATATTGTTTTATTCATTCATATATATATATATATATATATATATATATATATATATATGATAATAACATTTTGGCGGTGTCAATTTTTATTATGCTAATTGCAGACTACAAAAACATATTTGATTAACACAATATCCCATATACCTGAATAAATCATTTATTTCATATATAAATAGGAGCTCCTTGATATTCTATAAACTTCATCACTTTTTCAACCTTTAATTTTGATAATGCTTCCATTGTTTCGATTTTGTTAATGATGGACGACAAGTTTTCGATTGCATTAATATTGGATTAATGGTATCGTACCATTCATTTGATGTCATTGAAACTTTTTTTTGACAATGTGGGCAAAATCCGCATTGCATAGATTGTGAAAGAGAACTGTCGTGTATAAACATACCTTTTAGCTTAAAACTTCATTGTTGTTACCCGTACCAATTAAAAACATCTTGTCCAAGAACAATAATTTTCTGCATTTATCTTGACAGTCAACATCTTTGAAGGGCCCTATAATTTTACTGCTTACAATACTAACTCCGAACATTACCCCATATCTCCGCTATTGTATTGTAACTTCTATTAGTTAATTATTTCTATGAAGTACTCAAAACTTTACCCGAGACACCAGATCCGCCCATTTGGTTGATTGCGTAAATGTTGTTAGCCATTGTTTTGCATCTTTTCTGTTTGTTTTCGCATTACCAGCTTCTTTAAATATTTTCTTGTTGATCAATCCACTTTTTTTTATTACTCATTTATTTTTTCAAATCTCTTTTTGTGAATTTCTTAAAGTCTATTTTTGTTTCATTTTTATCTATTATATGATCTCCGTTCAACTTTCTTTTTTTTTCTTTATTATTTCCGATTTTGTATTCCCGTCATTCAATAAGTTTTTATTTTTTCTCCTTTATATCACTCAATGTCATTTTATTTATCTGATATTAAAAAAAAAAATAATGTAGCATTGACTATACTATCATAAATATTTATTTATGATATGAACTCTCATTTTGCGTAATAAATCGTTACACCATCAAATAAGTTATTTTAAGTAAGTAAATATTTCACGTCTGAGTTTATAGCTTCTGGGGATCCTTATTTACATGTAGACTATGAAGGCCTGGCGACACATCAGCCGAAACGTTATGATAACAATAATAAGGATGAGGACATAAATATTTACATAATAAATTCTTACACTTTGAAAAAAGTCATTATAAATATTCGTGATAAAAGCTGATATAACAAACTGAAATTTACTTTGTATATTTATTATATAAATCTGTAAAGATATCTTGAAAACTTTACCAATTTTCTGAAAACCTTAGACAATAAAATTTGACATTATTATTAATTTTTTGCCCGCTTCACATTGTCCAAAAATTTACATTAAAATTACTATTAAGGTAATATGCAAATATATTATAATTTATACGCTTTAAATTATTTTATGGGAATAACATTGGGTTCATATATTGAGAGGAAAAACACTATATTGTTTTCTCGACTCAAAAAAAATCTATATAGTCGGGTGATAAAATTAAACTTACATAGTTTTCGTTGTTACTTGAAGATGATTACTGTAATTTAAACATATTCTGCATTAACCGTCATTGGCGCAGCTACAGTTGTGTTCGATGAGCAATTTCACTTAAAAATAATAAACTATTTATCCACCCGAAATAGATCAGATTTTTTTATTCAATCTCTCTCACCTATACATCTACTGTATTTATCTAACTTCCCTTTTTCTCTCCAGTACGTGAGAAATTATTTCTCTTCATTGCTTTTATTTATTTATTTTTTATTTAAATTAGTGGTCATAAAATAATTTTTAAAAACGGGCTACATGAACACGTATTGTTGCGGCACTTTCAGGCGATGCAGTAATTAGCAAGCTTGTTTCACTCGATCAATTACGGCCGACTAGTGTTTGATATTCACCGAGTTCTCCTTACTTGCGGCCTTGTGTCACATCTAACCTACGCTAAGTAAATCATTATACACTTATTTGCAGATGTCTTTTATTTAACTATCAGGTGAAAGGCAGTAAAGCCACTAAGGTAAAAGGGTTACTGAGTGTGAAAAAATAAGCAAAAAGAGAAAAATTATTAAGAACCGGGAACAATAAAAGAATAGTAGTCGAGAAGACAGTGATTTGATATTGCATTTAAATTTTTGAACATCAAATTTGGCTGGAAAGCATGGAACAGGAAGAAAGTTCCGCAAGTGAGAAGTGCGAGAAAAGAAACTGTTAGCATACAACTAACGGTTACATCTAGCCAATTCCACTAAAATTATGAGACCTTGTCGCCAATCTAGGAATACGCTTAAATTCATAAAGTCTAGATAGCAAAATGGAAATCTCATCAGAACAATTACCATGGAAATAGAAAAGGTACAGGGAAGCTACATTATGGCAGTTGGAAAGTGACTGAAGCCGAGATGCCAGGTCAGGATCAATAAAACTGCGGATTCTTTTTGGATTTTATCAAGAATCTCTAAATATATTGCGCGAGCACCGGAACATATATGGTAGCAATATTCAAAGTATGGAGGAATGATTGACTTATAATATATGCAAGATAGATTCTGGAGAGAAAAATTGTCTAGCTCGATACAATGAACCGACGTTCTTAGCAGCTTTCCCCTTTACAAATAATATATCTCATTATGAAATTTATGTCAAGTCTTTCTTTTAAGGTTTTCATGATATCCATTAAAGGTTTTTACTGATTACTCACAATATAGAACGAATCTCACAAAAATCTGTCTTGATCAAAATGAATTTAAAACATTGAATCTTGAATTAATTGAGTCTTCAGTTGAGCGGGCATTTCGAGATTCAACATATTATTTTATCTCGTGTCTATTATAATTAGTTGTATATGTGTGACAACAGTAAAGTCTTTTGCAAAATGAGTCAAAACTCATCCAGAAAACCTCTGAATAAAATTGCTTTGAATTTCTTCTTTAAATAATTACCTCTTTTCTGGCTGAATATACTCGGTATTTTATTTTATTTATTTATTTTTTTCTTTGTAATCGTTTCACCCCAAACAAGGTGATAATGTCACTAAGAAATCAATGATTACTGATAGTGAAAGAGAATGAGATTACTTTAGCGAGGAGAAAGGACAATAAAATAACAGGATTCCGAATAACAGAAGATAGAAGAAAAAAATATTAAAATAGAATTTACGGTTAATTCTAGCTATTTTGACACTTTTAAAATAAGAATGACCCAATCTGTCAATTTAGGGTAAAGTGGAAGCGTTTTGCAGTTTTTAAAGTTTTCAGACATTTACAAGTAACAAAGATTACAGATTTTTTTATAGTCACTAAACAGTGTGAAAAATTGATAAAAATGTTAAGCCGATATGTAATCTGACAGGTGGAATCTGAGCTTTTGAAAAAAAAAAATCTGTCTGCCTACATTAAAGCTATTCGTTGTATCATGACTGTGTGGATGATTCACATTTTCTTTATCGGGTTTTGTTTCAATTTACCTTACTTAAAAAAAAAAAAAGTATGCACGAGAACAACAAAAAGATGTCGGTTGTAGTAAAGAAGTTTTATACTCATTTTAAAAATTCGTTTTAGCTTGTGATTACAGAAATACAATCGCATACTCGTAATTCGTAGATAAAGGAATTTGAGATTAAAGGTTCGGTCTTCGGCAAAGTTGGGGTGTCGGCTAATTTTGCTACAATTTGCTAATGTATTTAACAAAACAACATTAATATTAAAATATATGTTGTCATGTGATGTGTGCGGCATCATTTGTTGAAAAACTTTCAAATTTTTAACAAAGTAAACCGCTCTTCTTTTTTTTTTTTTGGCAATCATTTTAAACGGGATTTCACATTTGGGACACAATAGTATTACTAATAAAGTGTCACCATTCGAAAGAAATTCAGAGCTAGCTGCTTCGCAATTCAATTTAGAAATGACATTATCGGTATTATATATTGTGAGATTACCTCCCTTGAATTTAATCGCTGAGTGAATTAAGGGAGACTACTCTTTTAAAATACAACCTTGAAATGCTCTACTTATAGAGAAAATCTACAGAAAATATAATTCCTTTTCAGAGCCAAGGGATGAATTTCCTGAATTAATGCTTTACTTTCGCGCTGAAATTCATCAGGAATATCCTCATTCAGTTAAATTTGGTTTGGATATTCATTTAGATAAAAATTTCCCTCCTAAATTGAAAGCTAAAATCAGCAAGATTAGTCATTTTACTAAAAAGAATAAACACTAGAGTTGTTAGTGTGGCTCTCTACATTTCTCGCGTTTCGTTTTCCCTCGGATACTTCTGTTTTAAGTGTTAGGCGAGTCGGGTAGAAAATTTAGTCTCGTACCCCAAGTAACTTCAGTCCTCATCGAGTAGCTTCATTTTGCAGCTTTGTGCTTGTCTCAGTTCTGTAAATAAATAAGTATGGGATAACTTTCAGCCGTAGTTATTTACATTCATTCGGTAAATATTTAGTTATTTTTATTTTATTTAAGTTTTTCCCCCTGAATCTTAACTACGTAATTTCTACCACAGTTCCTTAAAGACTAATATTTTCTGGAACAAGTTTTTATATTATTAATATTTCAAACAAGTATTAACTGGTGCGTTGCCTTGAATAAATGACAGCAAGTCTTCTCTATACTGCATCATCCTCATCCGCGACTCTCTAGCTGTCTGAGCAACGCCTGGATGGCTTCGATTTTGCCCCGGATTTTCAATTTCTCTAGCCTTTTCAGTCGGACTTTTTTTTTGTTGTTTGTTTTGTTTTTGTTCTGATTTTTTTTTGGGGGGGGGTTGTAAATTTTTTTTTCAACATCGATTAACATGCATGTTCCATAATGCGCAAAATCTTCTTTGCCATATTCAGATACATAATGTTTTTCGTTTATTTTCTATTTTACTCTGAAGTCAGTCAGATTAATGAAATCTGTTATCGGGTGTCCCCACCCCGGCAGTAATTAAGACAGCTCTTTTGGCCTGAACTGAGTGATTTCTTTGAATCCAAAAATTTAGAAAATATTTTTTTTCTTTTTCATTCTCCTTTTTTGTGTGTGCATATAGGATGGGTCTGTATAGTCAAATCGAGCTCTTTTGCAAAGTTCCCACCGGGTAACCGTTCTCGACCATTCACATATACTTTTCACTCTAAGCTAAACTGCTACATTCGTTTATGTGGCTGAATTGTATATTCGCGCACTCTGCATTTGCTATGCTTTTTACATCTTCATCATGGCTTTTATAAAATTGATTCTAATTACGTTATCCTGGGTCACCACGATCAGCAAGTTAGCTTCTATCTTTAGAGTACCTGTTCTCACATATCGTTCATCTGCATTTTCCTCGGTTTGCTTTCGGTAAATGTCAGTACAGCAATTTCTCAATTCGCCCGCCAATAATATATAAAATTTAACTTCCTGTTATAATTAGATTTGCGCGTAGGCTTTCTTGAATAATGCAGCAGCAATAATAATAATAACAAAAACATGTATGGATATTTCAGCGAAAGAGTTTGATAAACTCTCCAAATATAAGGATCTGAAAATAGAAATTACAAGAATGTGGCATTTAAACGCAACCATTATTCTACTACTAGAAAGACCAGTAAAAATTTCATGGTTTTCCTATTTGAATTTTCTGATGAATGTTAATTCTCAAGTTAATGCTTGAATAAGCTCATGGCGAGTTCTACAATAAAATATCCATAGAAATTCCATTATCGTATCGTTAAATGTTTGAGCTTAACAACTTTAACAAAATATTGCAATAAAAATCTTAAATACTGGTTATTATTTTAAGAGGTGGGCACAAGTGAAAAAATTGAAATTTTTTTTTCCATTTCACTTAAACAGACGTTAAACACGTCTATCTTCCCTTCTTTCATTCATTTCTCCTTGGAAACAAGTAGCGTCTCTGATATGTCTCTTCCGTCTTTCCACGTGATCAAACCGAAATGATCCATTTGAGGTATTGGCAAGACGTAACACTCGTACTTACTAAGAGAGGGGCAAGCAGAATTATGATAAAACTAGTAGTAGTAATCATTTATCTAACGCCTTGAGTAAAAGACTTAGTAAATTGTTGTACAAAATAGCAATTCAAAAGATATAAATAGCTAACGAAAAAATCTTTTAAAACGTTTAAAAATATATATTCTATTTTTGAGAAAGTAATAAAAATGTTTTTGAAACCTCCCCGAGGAAAGGCTTCGAATTTCAATAAAGCCTTTAGCGGCGAAAGAACTATGAACACATACAAGACCAAACGAACAAAATTTGATTTAAAAAAAAAAAAAATAAATAAATAAATAAATATCAGACTCAATTAATTTTAGCCGTTCGCTTCTTGAATCAAATCTCTCGAACTCCTTTATTTAGAACAAACGATACAAAAACCACAACTTCCGGTAAGAAAGTTAGTGAATCTGTTTTTCATTTTGTTTTGACGGCGCTCCCGAACTTTCGTTCTGACTTTTGGTACGACATTACGAAAAAATATGTACAATTTCATTAAAGAGAAATGCAGAAATGTCCTTCGTCAAAAAATAAGAAAGAAAATTGATACTGTTAATCTTATTTTTATAGGCAGAATCAAATCCAAATGGAATATTACCACTTTGTTTTCTTTTAATAAAATTTAAAAACCTTTTCTTTTTATCAAGTATCCCTTAATCCTGATTTAATTATTGACTTTGTTCTAAGACTAGGGCTTTAATTTTCCTTTTGAAAATTCATCTGGGGAAACCGCTTAAGTGATTTTCAAACACTGCTGAACTAGAATTCATAAATTGTCGAATGGTCGAACCGCAACACGACATTGGGCGGCTAATTATCGTTGACCAGACTTTCTGGAATTATTTAGTGCATTTTATGAAAGTTCACGAAATTTACTGTTGTAGAATCATTTGGAAATTTATAATTAAAATTTAGCCCAGAAACTATAAGCTAAACGTTCTTTAAGTTATAAAAGAATATTCTATCGTGTAGGGGCAAATATTCGCTTTCCTTCGAAACTGACAAAAGAATGAAGGAAGTATTTTTGTCATTACTTTCGAACCCAAAATTTAGTAACCTGAAAAATTGTCCCACTGTATTCGAGAGTGCAGATTACAGGATTTTGATGCTAATACTTTATACAATTAACCTGTTGGTAAAATTGTTTCCATAGATTGTAATGGAAAGAGAATAAAACCATAATTAATATTTTATA
Organism: Acanthosepion esculentum; assembly: GCA_964036315.1. NCBI lineage: Eukaryota > Metazoa > Mollusca > Cephalopoda > Sepiida > Sepiidae > Acanthosepion > Acanthosepion esculentum. The sequence goes on along the minus strand of OZ038486.1, from coordinate 42,247,875 downwards.
TATACACAGGAGGCACGGCTTGGATTGAGGAATCGGAGAGCCGGGTTCGAATTCCAGTCGAATCCATTACATTCACTTACGTGCTAATACCCTTGGGAAAGGTGTGAATCCTCTTCTTCTCCCTCCAACTATGGGTAAATAGCAGGTCAGACTGGGTTCTATAGCCTTGGATGGCAACTGGTCTAGGAGAAGGACAACTCTGAATTCAAAACCTGCGGAGGGTCTTTTGGGGACCTTGTGGCATTCGTTGCACCAGGTCCCTGTATTCGTCCCTCCAAAAAGTGTGGATGGCTCTGCACAAGGCCTTCACCACTATAATCAAATCCTGTGTGGGTGTCGGGCTTTCAGTTTCTGGGAACTGATCTGTCTAACCCTCATACGTCGAGTTCGACGGGAGAATCCATCATATATATTAACAATAAAACGGCTTTGTTTTTTTTATAAAAATCTTTGTTTTCACGCTGTCATATCAGACGTTTGAAAAAAGTCAACTGTTAAATTTGAACCTTCAATTTAGACGCCTCGACGTGCAGCTTAAAGATTAGAGAACTAGTATGGTTGACAATTACTGAGTATTGTGTTCCATCCTCACTGAGTGCCCATACTTGTTGACTTGTACCAAGCTAACCTTAGTATATATTAACTTTGTACCATGTCATTTCAGGATATGAATGAACATGGTTTCCCACAGCTTCACTGTTTCCTCCACGATTCTTTATGATCGCTTTTTCATTTTGTAGTACTTGCTTCGCCATCCATTTTTTTATAAAACTATTCAAGTCGGTTACTTAAGGCTTGCATATGTTGTTCGTGCCTTCCAAACGTCTTTTGAGTTATGTGCTTCCAAAATTTCAGTTGTCTATGTGATTGTTAGTAAAAGATTTTTTTTTATTCTCTTTAAAATTTCATCGTTTCTCACACGCACTCTCCATGGAATTCTCAACATTCGTCGGTAGACCAGATCGTTATCAGTCCTTTCATTTATGACAAAATTATCCAGCATTCGTTACGTGGTTAGACATTACATTCCTTCTTTTCTTCGCTTCTTGAGCGTGATAAGTGAAGCATAGTGTTCAGCGGTGTATAATCAAAAAATAAATATTTATTCAAACTAATGAATAAAAAAAAATATTTTAATATTCATATTGACCTTTTAATAGTTGAAACCAAACGTACGAAATATTCTCAGAAGTGCTTAAGTGTCGTTGTCATTTTTCCATCCAGAATGTTCAATATTAGTATGTTTTGATATTTGCCATACTTTGATATAAGATCGAAAAATGTTAGTTTTCCAGGGACGTGAAAGTTTTTCTAGTTTACTTATTGTGTCAACGACAGTTTTTTTTATGGCTGTACTCTGCACTTTCACGGAGTCGGTCTTTTCACATTTTTCCTTCGCTTTTGGAACAATTCGCCATTGTTATAAAGACACTGCTACCTGCTTATTGCCAATGCAAAAGAGATAAATGTAATATAAAAAAGAATTTGATACATATTTCGATTTCTTTGTTTATTTTCAGGTTGCGGGAACAATTAGTGGTGCTGTGGAAGGCAGCAGTACCTTCTCTTCGCTCTCATATCATTGCATTCCTCAACAAAGTAGCCAAGGACACACACACAAAAGAGGTAAGGCCGATATATACATGTATATAACGTGAAAATTACACAGTTTTTCAGGAGTTTTTTTTTTGTTTTGTTTTTGTTTTTTGGAGGGGGGTTGTTTTGGGGGTATTTTGTTTTGGGTTTTTTGGGGTTTTTTGTTTCGGTTTTTTATGTTTTTTTCGTTTTGGGTTTTTTTTTTGTGTGTTTTTTTTTCTCATTAAGAACTGCTTTTAAGGAAAAACGTCAATAGTGGAGTATTGGATTCTTAATGCAAAAGTTAAGAGAATACGGTTGGTAAGAATCTCGATTGGAAAGTAAAGTAATACTCGTTGAATGGAGATACATTAGAAAATTCTCGTGAATAATTTTTATTTTAAATGGTCACGAATGTGATAGACAAAACCAGACTGTAAAAATGATCTTAACACGTTCACTACTATTTCGGATATTTTAAACCTTATATAAAACCATTTATTTACTTATATTTACGACTGCATCTATAAAACTTTTACAGCTTTATTTTGGTTAATTAAACTATAAAGAATGACGTTCATATGTATCCTTTGCACCTTTTTTTTCTGCGTCATAGTCATTTTTCTCTCCACGCCACAAGAAATTCAACAATTATGCAAATCAAGTTAAACAAAATATCACTGAGAACATTTTGTTATTTAGAAAACAAAATCCGTGAAATGAATGCACATGAGCGTTAAACACAATCTGCATTGTGTCACTTGGCGGACATGTTAATCGTGTAACTGTAAATGTGTTAAAATAACGAATGACATGAAGTTTACAGAATCGTTAGAAACCTTTTTGTTTTAATGGGTGGGGATCAAAATGACAGTTCTTCGGGATGTGATTACAGGAACAATTCTTATGGATCTGCAATACGTTTCTACGTTTTGAGTTGAAAGAAATCTCATTTTAAGGAAGCTTTTGCCTTAAAATGTTAATTCTTTTAGACATTTCAGTATGGAATTAATTTCTTGACATATGACCATGTTTGCATTACTTTCATGCTCATTATCAATTACTTGTGCCGGTGGACAGCTTACTGACTTCTGGTAAATATATGGTAACCCGAAAGCATAGATACGTTGATACATCAGTGTGCAGCCTGATGTTTGGGGAAAAAAAGTATTTTACACAACAGATATTTATTTTTCATTATAATAATTTCCTTCCTTGTCCCTACACTTAATTCAGTATATAGACAAAATATCATAATGGTGAAGATTAAAATTTTCCTAATACATGTCAGGCTGCGAACTTGTTGATTCTGATCTCGTATATTTAATTTAGCTAAAAAGTGACCATTCCCTCTTAAATAAAGGGTGTTCCAATAATTTGGACCGATTTTAAATGTGAATTAAGTTTAAAACCAGTCCAAGTTATTGGAACACCCTTTATAAATGACTCAAGCCATTAAACTATTCTCACATTTAGTTCTGTCTTACTGTCTTCGTTCTGGTCGCCTACCATAGAGTGATAATTTCTTGCTTGATCTCGCAAGCCTTTTAGTAAAAGTTTGATTTTTCACAAAGTGATCCACTAGAAGAACTTAATGTAATCTCTTTTTTTTTTTAAAACATAGCATTTTTGTTATTGATAACAAAACTTCTAATTACTGAGGCGCATCAGTAAGTTCGTAATGTGATCATGAAAAAAAAATAAGGCAAAAATAATATTTTTCAACATGATCTCCTTCATCGTCAATGCACTTAAGCCAATACTTTCCCCATTAATCTCTGAACGTTATACAGTGAAAAATGTCAGATTAAAATTCATTTAATAACTGTCAAGCAATAGACTTACGGCTCCACCCCTCGTAGTTTTGAATTTCTTACATCAGTGGTTCTCAACTTGGGCGGTAACGCTCTCTTGGAGATCTGTGTACTCTCAAGGGGGCAGTAAGTGTTCAGGGATGATATGAGTGGGGGTGGTTCTAGAATTGTAACAGAGCAGTAAGATGATTTAACCCTTTGATTGAGCAAAACGCAGCATTTTATATACACATCTGTTTATCTTTTTTGCATATATGCGAGGATAAGTAAAAAAAATTATCAAAACTTTAGCCATAATATATCTTTAGATTTGTCACACTACTTTCTACTCATGTTGGTGCTATTGTAGTCACATGATCGAAATTTGAGCTTGATCGCGCCAGTTTTATTTCTGCTGTTACAATATAAACATGGCCGCTCCGCTAGCAGTGTGCACCAAGGAGGAACAAAGAGCAGCGATTTGAAACGTATTTACATTTTCAGATGGATTATGCAATGTGATAGGTACTGACCTTACATCTCGACTCCAGTCACTTTCTCACAGACGTGATGTGTCTTCCCTCTGTCTTTTCTACAAATATTTTCATAGCAACTGCTCTGAGGAGCTATTTTTCACTGAGGCCCCAACTGCATGAATTTGAGCGTGCTACTAGGTTGGCATCTCGATCCCACCCTTTCACCGTCGAAACGGTTAAATGTAACCGCCTCTTCTACTCCAACAGCTTCTTCTCTCGCACTTCCCGACAGTGGAACTCCTTTCCTCTCAATTGCTTCCCTGATAACTATAATCTTCAGAAATTTAAATGTAATGTCAATCGATATCCTTCTGATGCCTTGATCTTGATCGCCGTCCTTATCTTTATCCTTTCCTCAAACACCCCTCTTTACTCTTATTTTCACTCTCTGTAACCCATTGCGTGCTAGTGGCACTCCCGCCTTGCTTGGGGTAAAATGCTTAAAAAAATAATTTTAACATAAAAATTCCAAACTCTGCAAGCCAGTGTCCGGCAGCTTCTTTATTCAGATCCGTTAACCGCCGCTTGGCTGTTCTCGCTACCGCTTACTTCCGCTGATTGGCACTACTATGATGCAAGTAACCGTAAATCCGTGGCATTAACTCTGCTATATATTTTTTTCTACGTACCGTGTCTCTTCAAGACGTGGACGATCATGACTCTCCACAACTTGCTGTCCTTTGTAGGTCTTAGTAAGTTTTGTCTTTTTACTATCACTTCAAATTCCTGATTTGTCAACCATTTAAACAAACTCGTTAGTAGGTCATTTTATGCTTTGTTCTGTTTCATTTGCTTTCAATATTCCTTGTGAGTGACAAATTCTCCATGCCGTCTTTCCACATTATGTGTCCGAGAAATTTCCACTGTCACTTTCTAACTTGAAATATGTCGTTTTTGTTTCCATTTTCCTTAAAATTTCGTCGTTAGTCACATGTGCAGTCCATGGTATTCTCAACATCCTTCTGTAAGACCAAATCTTTGTTACTTCAAGTTGTGACATTAAAATAGCGGAGGTGTATCCTTGCAAACATCTGTAAAAAGGTGTCACTGATTGATTATTAATTGGTTAAAGCACTTGACGATCAGAAAAGCTTCCGACCTGAGAGCAACAGAAATAAGATCAAGGAATAATAACCCAAAATTAGCAGTTATGCTTAGAAATGTTTTCAAAAATTGGGGATATTTAGACAATTTAAGTTGTTATTTACCCTTCTTAGGTTGGCACACGTGTTGGAGAACCAGCGAGGATCAATAGTAATGGTCAACAGTCAAAAGAGCTTACTAAATATGATACCATGCTGATACCCACTAGATCTGATATAATTTGATACGAACGTTTTTATTTATATTTGATTAATACCTTGTTTAAGCTCGTCACATGAAAGAGGGTTTCGCTTAGAGCTATTTCATTTAAAGTATCATTTGACAAATTTAATACTTGTAGATTTAGGTTTTCATAGAAATGTGCAATTATGTATATATATATATATATATATATACACACAGACATGACAGAATTGAATAGACGCTCACAGAAACTTATACAAAGGAAGTAATTACAAATGGTCATAAATTTAATAACTAATACTTGGTTGACATCCCTTTTGCTTTTTTTAATGCAAGGACCCTTCTAGACATGCTAGCGGTGAGTTGAGGGATTTCTTGCCATGTTTCACGCAATAATCCTAAAAGTTCGGTCTTAGAAGATGGTTTCCTGTTCTTTTTGCGGAGTTTTCGATCTAATATGCCCCAAAGGTGTCCAATAGGATTAATATCCGGAGACTGACTTAGCCATGGAAGTTTATTGATCCCATTTTATCTCAACCAATGTTGCGTTGCTTGAGCAGTGTGACATGGAGCTCCATCTTCCGTAAATAGGGAGTCAACTTTGCTCATTCTACTACTTGAGAATATTGGAAAGAGCCCTTTCTTTAATATAAAAACATATTTGGTTGAATTAATGTTTCCTTCATACTCCACAAGCTCTGAGCGACCATCACTCCAAATTGCATCCCATACCATTAATGAAAGGCCCCCATGTTTCACCGTTGGCTGCAGTCTTTTTAGATCAAACTCTTGACTACAGAGTCTCCATACCCATACTCTTCCACTGTCGGAAAATAATGCGAATCTTGACTCATCAGAGAAAATGACAGTGGTCCAAAAGGTCACAGGTCTCTCCACCATCTCATGAGCCCAATCCTTTCTGCGTTTGATATTGGCTGGACGGACAAGTGGTTTCCTTCTCGCAGCTCTGTCATAGTAGCCCAACTTGTGAAGATACCTGACAGCTGTTCTGGGACTGACATCAACTTGTGTTTCTATGTCAGAGGCCTTGCAACGTGGATCCTGTTCAACATTTCTTTTGACATGGTTCTTTCAGAGGGCCCAGAGCGCCATGGATGAGGTTTTGTGCACTTCTTGCCCTCTCTGGTGAATTGTACGATCACTCTATTAACAGTAGAAAGGGTTGTTGAAAGATTTTCAGATATTTTTCTTTGACTAAGACCACCTTCATGTTGGCCCACGATACGTCCTCGATGAAATTCGGATAGGTCTGATGCTCCTTTGGTTCGTGGCACGTTCCAGTATTGTTATCTGCAATTTTAATCAAATAATCTAAGTTAATTTATCTTGGTTATTAAAAAAAAATCAGAAATAAAATTTATCTTGGTGTCTATTCAATTCTGTCATGTGTGTGTGTGTGTATATATATATATATATATATATATATATATATATATATATATATGAATAAAGACAAAAGGAAAACATTTCTATACCAACGCATTTTGTCCTCTGCTGGATTTTATCAAGACATATCTAAGGGTTTTATTTTGCAACACGTATTTATAAAAAAGAAGGTTAAAAAAATAATATATCGTTAAGCTTTCAATATTTTCAAATTTAAGAACGCTCAAAAATATTCTTAAGGCTAACTGAAAAAGTAAAGATAAACTGTGGAGATGCCAAGTGATGCAATTTAATGCCGAATAAACGAAAGTTGCTGAATGTTTATTTGTTTATATTTATTCATTTACCTTTATTATTAACCCTATAACACTAACCATCCATTAAAGTTACACCACTACTAACCATGGGTATATCATACCCGATTTTGAAAATATAAAACAAAACATTAAATATAAATCTTTATTTGAAATATTTTACATGCAGGCACTTCAAACTTTGTACTTTGAGTTAACATTAATAGGAACTGAAAAACATTATTTAGGTAAGAAAATCAGGTACTGAAAATTGTAATTAAAAATAGGAAAATTTACGCTGGGTACTATATACCCATGGTTAGTGTTCTAGGGTTAATGTAATTATTATTTTACTTTAATTTGATAAATTATTTATGTATTTCAAATAATGTTTTGGTTTAACAGTTTTCTTTTGAACTTTTATTATCCTATATGTTGACTGGGGAAATGAGCATTTCTTTTAGAAAAGGAAGCATTTGAAAAAATACAGATCGCATGTTCATATTTTGACATGATTCAATAGCGTCACTTGCAAGAACTTTCAGTCTAAGTAACTTACTCTTTTAATAAGTTTAGCATTCTTTAGGTCGAAGTTATGGCTGAACTTATTTCTAATGCATTTGATCATTTTTATGTGTAGTATCCTTTTTGTGTTCATGGATAATTTGTTAGATTTCTGCAAGTTTTCACAATATATTGTAAAAAACAATTATGAATTAAATTTACTCAGTCGTGGTACAAAGGAGGAGAGCTAATTAGAACAATGGTCATTAAAAAAAAAACAGCGGGAAACCACTTCACGGCGGTGGGAAAGTGACTGTAGTCGAGATGCCAGGTTAAGACCGATAACATTACAAAACCTTCTTTGGATAGTTGGCTACATTCTACATTGGGTATGAGTCAGTATCATTTGTCTGTTACCACAGACAATTCAAACCGGACACCTCCGATCACGATCAGTAATGATCCATTGTCAGCCACTGCGCTGTCCAAAGTGGGCATTAATGCCTTCCATCAGAGGTTTCCGGTAGACACGTGACATTTGTAAATCGGTGGATGTCTAATATCCGCACCATTTCAGAAATGGAATGGCCCATCCTTCTAGTACCCACTATCATGATCATTTCGATAAATCACGCTGCCTTGCTTACCATGAGCAATCAAGCTAGTGTTCACACTGACTCACCAGCACAGCCATTATCTTGAGATATTGGCTATCCCATGATTGTGTGTGTATATATATATATAATGTGTCTGTGTACAATATTCACTGTGACCAAAAATAATTACTATATTTAATTTGTTTTTCCTATAAAATAAGCAAGCCAAGAAAAATATACCCAATGACATCCCTTATTAAAATGTAAAAAGAATTGGTTTCTTTATTATTCTAGAGTGTTTAATCGATATTAACATGGAAATAGAACACTAGATTACGAATTTCGTTTTTTTTTTCTTTTTACATTTTAAGAAAATCCTTCGTATGAGCATGTTTGTGTTCGCTTTTGTAAAGTGATCAACTTACATAATGAACTAGACCCACTACTATCTTTTTTTATAAAATTAATAACAAAAAAATATTATATTCGTGATTTTAGAGTGCTTAATCTATAGTAATATGAAAAAACACGAGAAAATGATTATTTCTGGTCTCAGTGCCATTGTGTAAAACTCCATTAGATAAAGATTTTAATAATGACAACGATAGAGATAGTTCCTCAACCTAAACATTTAGACAATAACCACATTTATTAAATATTGAATACAGATAAGGATTCTCGTGTGTGTGTGTGTATATATATATATATATATATATATATATATATATATATATATATATCCCCTAATGGATTGAATCCTCTCGCGTGTTTATTTAAAAATAAATATGAAAAAATTCACCTACCTCTCTACTGGGCGCCAATAGCTTAGAGGTAGAATCTCCGACTGATGGCAAATCAGCCGGGTTTCGATCCCGGCTTGAAGCGATCGGATGTCTAGCCGCACTGATGAGCTGCGATGCAGTGACTATATATATATATATATATATATATATATATATATATATATATATATATATAGTGGGGGGGAGGTGAGTAGTGATGGATAGCGGTTCGCATTGAGGAATTGCAGAGCCGACGTGGGAAAGGTATGAACCCATCTCTTCTCTGGCCAGGAGGACCAAGTCTATAAACTTTGGTGGCAACCGCTCTAAATGGAGACCAACTCTGAATTCAGAACTTAAGGAGGATCGTTTGGGGATATTGTGGCACACTGTGCACCAGTTTCTAGGTCTTTCAAAAATCGTGGCTGGTTTTGCAAAAGCCTTCACCGCTATAATCAAATCATGTGTGCGGGTAGTCAGGCTGTTGGGTGCAAGAACTGAATTTTTGTACCCTCATACGTTTAAAACACACTAATGTATGTGTATGGATATTGCATCCATTTTTATATCATAATATTTTAACTGTTTCGTTGTACATCTGGATCCAAGTTGTGGATGAAATTGTGAAAGGTTTGTTTTTGTTCTAATGCTTTCGACCGTCTTGGCTATTATCAAGAATTAAATAGTGTCAGTATCGGAGACGAAACTTTTGTTAGCTACATTCTGCCATTTTACTCAAAGCTATTACTATACTAAAAGAAAGTAACTGGCATTAAATATCTTTCACCACAGGAGACGGCATTTTTAATGTGCGTATAAAACCTTTAATGAATTCCAATTCCGGTGCTGAATGTGTTTCATATGAAACAGTTTTACACATGATGTCACTTATAAGACACATGTTTTGGTGGTGCAATCGATAGCGGCTAGAAATGAGAAATAGGGGATTCGGGTTCGAATTCCAGCCGGTTTCGTTGCATTCACTTACGCGGAAAAGTATGAATCCATCTCCTCCCCATCTAGGGATTAAATAGTAGGCGTAATATCTGGAAAAAATTATTATTCTCAAAAAATTGTTAATGCAATATTCACTTACAAATAAGAAAAAAATTATTTTTCTTAGAATCCAAAATATATTTCAACTTTAAATAATTAAGTATTGATAAGCCACAAAAATCGGTCAAATCAATATATGACAAACGTATGTTTAAATTTGAAATCCAACATTCCGAAAATGCTTGGATGTATCTAATAAAACTTTGTCTACGATACTAGCAACATTAATTATTGATTATAATAAATAGAGTTGAAAGTTTTTCGAACAAAAACATGAACTTGAGATAGTTTATCTGCATTCTTAATCCGGTGGTTCAAAAATGTATTCGAAAAGTGTACTTTTGGAATTTTATCTTTCTATATCAAATTTTTTTAGCTTGGCAATTTGATTGAACTGTCTCTTCTTGTAAATACGTTGATTTCTGTTTTCATAATGTAGGTGTCCACAGTTCTTAGAATCTCGAATATAGCCTTAATGTTCAGATAAACGATGTTTTTTTTAAAATTCACAATACCGCAGTCATGTTTCACTGCGCAATATTTAATATTGCATCGAATCGTGAAGTCTCGTCTTGTTATCAAACCTCAAATTAAATCTTTCTGCAGCGTAACTGAGACTTGATATGATTTTGCAATTACAAAATGTGTACCAAATTAGATGTTATTAAAAGCCAGCGAAGCGTTGTTTTCAATTTATTTTTCAGGTTTACATTCTTAAGTGTTTTTTCTCTCGCTATTTTATGAAACACCTTTGACGGCGACTCTATAAAAGATTTCATATGTTGTAATTTGCACCAAAAGAAAAACAAACCGTAGGGTTCATTGCCAGCATGTCTACACCATTAAGATTGATGAATTTATAGCGTATTACATTTATTTATTTTTTTTTGGTGGGGGGATATGTAAACTGAAGTTATTTTGGGAATGGAAGAAATCTTGTCTTAAGTAGACACTTACGGGTTTTTCAAATCTCTACTTGAATTTCTTAATTGAGAAAATACTACGCTGATATTTTAAGGACGGAAATCTTCTGCGTTGAAGTAATCAATATTCTACATTTTTTCATTTCAGTATTAAAGAGTACTATTTTATTTTAATGTTAACACAAAAAAAAAACAACAATCATGTCTCATCTTCATTAGAAATAAAAATGTGTGATTTTTATGTTAAAGACTCTCAATTGCCGTTGAGTACAGCAACACTTCTTTTCGCTTTTCCTCTATGAATGAAACCACGTTATTAAAAAACAAACTTTAATTCAGTATAAAATACTGAATCATGTAAAATTATGAAATGATACTTACATTATTTGCACTCGGACGTTTGTCCTCATCTTTGTTGTTTTTATCAATGTTTCAGTCGCTATACCCTCCGGCTTCCTTCAAGGAATTTCGAACAGAACCCTTTTTTCTTTCTTTTTTTTTTTTCTCGTCTAGCTTTTAGTACTACTGAGTCATTACTCGTCCTGTACCCACAGGGTTTTACCTTGTGAATTTGGTGATATTAGATATGATTTCAATTCCTGAGTGCAGGTTACCCAGATCGACATGCACTTAATGGAGGCCAGAGGGCAAAACGACCGGAATAATAATGTAATATTTACTCGGATTTTTGAGTCAGAATATTATAATTATAAATTCGTTCTGATCGTTAAGTAAGATCCTTAGCATCTTGCCAGACCAATTTTGGGAATTGTATTATCCCTTTTAATCCTTTTTTTAATGTCATATCTTTTCTTGGCGTTACTGATCATAGCTCTTCCCAGCTTCCTTTTTAATGACATGTCATCTTGGGAGCAATAGTGTAGTGATTTCCCGATGTCGTCTATGTTCTTATAGACTAGCTGCCAAACCAGGGTTCGAGAATCTACTCTGCCCTGTTATTTAAGAGATGGATTCATGCCTTTCCTAAACGCAACAGTCCAAACTGGATTTTTCACACGGCTCACCGATTCCACCTTCTTTACTGCCAACCGTTACGCTATCTTGCTGGATAAATTTTGTGAATTATTTTATTTTCTTTAAACCCTTACCAGAGCAATCTTTCTCTCGATGTTTTATTTTGGAGCATTGTTTTGTTTTATAAAGACTATGTAGTAATATTATAATTTAGTTAAATATTTTTATGTCGCAAAAAAAAAAGTCTCTAACTAAAATCCTCCTATAAGTGGAGAAAACTTTTCCGGTTTATAACAGCATAAAAAGCGGCAGATTTTTTTATTACAGAAATATCTGAAAATGTAATCTTGTTGCGACTTATCTCGCGAAATCAATACTGCCAGATATATTTTACCTGGCCTCCACACTAAGTCAGGATGTGACACAAGATCGTTTTAAGCGAGGAGAGCCATACACATATGTATGCAAATGAGCCAAGGGCAAAACTGCTCAGTCCCCTCGACCACACCGACTCCGCCTCTCCTAGTGCAATGAGGAAGGTGCTATCGCAAGTTTGAAATTCTCGGGACTGGGCGCCTTTTCACGTCTAAAATGAGGAGAACAGTTTAGTCCACTTCCGGCCAAAAGTAAACTCCTGTGTCAGGTAACTATGCTGCCAGGTGTAACTTTAAGATAGTCTCGTTTTATTTTATTTTATTTTCATTAAACGATGACAGGATCCTAAATGTTTTTGGTTCTGTACGAAATCAAAAGATATTTTATAAACGACGTAGGACTTCTTTTTTTTTCTCGAAAGTAATCTTTTAAGTCACCTATATTCGGGGTTTAACACCAACATTCTGATACACACAACCGCACACGCACGTTTTAATATTATTTTTGTGAACTTTCAGATAACTGAAATTGAAAATCTAACTATCGAGGTTAGAATAGGTCATTGGTAAAATTTAAACAACAAAAGTATTGTAATTAAAATTAATTTTTTCATACTCCGAAACGTTTTATTTTTCAATTGGTAAATATGCCCTCTAAATATGTTTAACTGGGAGAACCTTTAATATTTTTTATATAATATTCGGTTACAAGCTATGGGAGTTTTCCTTTTTCATCAGTTCTAAATATTACATCCCTTTCATTTCTCTAAAGTACAATGCACAAGAGGTAGAGCCTTAATGAAGGAAGTCGTATGAAAGTATGAAGAGGCTCTTGAAAGTTTATTGCACAAAAGTGGTTCTTGAGATGAAGCTGTCTGGGCTGAAGTTCTTTCTTACCAATGGAATACGAAGGGAAAGCGGGTGATTCGACCCTGTGTATGTGGCATGATAAGTCCTCGCTGTAATAATCTGAACTGGTGGAACTGTAGGGTTGAAAATAATTAATTGAGCACAAGCCTCCGTAAATGCTTTTGAACTCTGCTAAGGCTGGGAAGTGAATATTTGGCAGCTCCAACCCAAATATGGTAGTAATATCCCATTCTTGGTTTGAACTGGCTCTTTTAAAAAGTCATTAAACTTTTATTTATTTTCGCAAACGAACGATGCTGTGTGATATTTCTTTCGGCACCGGGATACAAAAGCGGCATCCACCCCACCTCAAGACTCAATAAAGATCGCGAGCTTTGACATGTCTTTGTGTTTAAATTTTTAAATTTTTTTTTTATCGTATATTCTAATCCAATTACTATGTCTACTAAACGCCCTAGTGTATCTCCTACATGTAACGAAAACAAATAAAGTGAGTGGAAGTTATTTCCTTGGCGCAGAAACATCAAAATATTAGGATCATTTTCAATTTGCGGGTTCTTCACATTCCGATAGGTCCATCGGAACATACGTAAATATCTTCAAGCTCGATTTGATTAGTCAAAAAACCACATACGTTATTCCTTTTATTAATTTATTTAATACATAATTTATTGATTTTATATACAGCATGATTTTTATTCTTCAGCTTCAAACATTCAGTGCCTCAGAAAAAACAGAAACGATGAAACTTTTAAACGAAGCTGTCCAATTGTTTCGAGGGTCTTCGTCCGATCAAACTTACAAACAATTCCAGCATCAAATTACCGGCATCAGAAAGATTCTCAGTCAAGTCCGTCCAGCCAAAGACGGTAAGTGGTGAACTCCCTAGAATATTTCACAATAAATTTCCTAAAATCTCATTGACTTTCTAATCTTTGTTACTACAGGGCGGGTGGAGAGACGCAGCCTATTTAAAATTGTTAATAACTTATCGATTTTCATAAAAACGTGTTATATTTTAACAGTATAATACTAGAAGTATGGAAGTGTTACAATTTTAAATAGGCACCAGCGTTGTTCACAAGTGTTTGTAGTAATCGTTTGAGTCTGTCCTTGCACATTTCCTGTACCTTTGGCACATTTTCTTCCAATCCGAATGATGAAGGATGACCGCATCTGTGGGTATCTACCACAGATCCCGTACTCATCAGTTTGAGATGATAATTTCTGATAGTTTGGTATCTATGAAAGCACGAGAATCATGAACAGTGAGCCACTATCTCTGCACTTGTACCACGGACTGCCACACTTCGTAACCGGATGTTAGCTGATCACGCTCATGCAGTGTCAGGCGTTGTGCCATTCTGGGCTACACTTGTCAGTTTGAAATAAAAACAGAAATCAGCAATGAATCTCTACAACTTTAGGGATCACAATATATTTTGTTTCATGCAAAATGTGTTGATATTAACAAAGGTTATAAGTAATTTTCAATATAGTTTATTTCCACCCACCCTGTATAATTTGTTGGTCTGTGGTTAAAGCAAGAAAAAAATCTATTTTCGATATGTTGTAACAAATGAACCAGTCTTTGTTATTCATATTTATAATTAAAAACCAATGTATCATTTTATAATGTCAAGTCAGAGAGACATTGTCAGGAATATGAAACTTCTCGAAGAATAACATTTTTGTTTGCATTAATTTCTTTTAATTTTTCTCTCTCAAATCAAATCAATTAAATTCCGTTAAGCAAGCAGGATAGCTCGAAAATAAAGAATCTTTGACGAGATTCCAAAATTGTTTCCCCCTTTTTGAGCTACGAAAGCTACCCAGCAAACGTCAGTCAAATTTAGACATGATGAGTTAACCCTTTGAAGCTAGATTGGACATGACGCAGCATTTTATATGAGCATTTTTAAAATCATTTTTTGCCTATATAATTACATTTTTAGACATATTTGTCACATTAAGATGCCAAACCCTGCAAGCCAATGTCCGGCAGCTTCTTTATTCAAGTCCGTTAACCGCCGCTTGGCTCTTCTCGCTACGGCTTACTTCCGCTGATTAGCGTTGCTATGAAGCAAATAAACGTACACACATGGCATTAACTCTGCTATATTTTTTCTATGTGCCGGCTCCCTTCAGGAAGTGAGCGATCATGTTTCTCCACAACTTCCTATTCTTTTTAGCTTTTAGTAAGTTTTATTTTTTCGTTATCTTTCTCAATTCCTGTTCTGTCACCCATTTACACAATCTCGTTACGTAGATTAATCGCTGCCTTCCGCCATCCCTCCTGCTTTCAATATGTCTTCTATAGCTCTATCCCTCATTATGTACTCTGAAAAGTTAATTTCTCTTTCTGTTTGATAAGCATACATGTCCTTTTTGTTTTCATTTTTCTTAAACCGTCGTTGCTTATATGATCGGTCCATGATATTCTCAACATCTTTCTGTAGAACCATATATCTCTTGTCTGAAGTCTCTCCGACATCTGTGAGAAGATTGTCCATCAGTCACTGTCGTAGAGAAGCACTAATATTACATCACAGATTAGTAAATTTTTCTTCGTTTCCAACGAAATTTTTCTATTTCTTAATACTTTACCTAGCTTTTGGAAGGCGTATTTCGCTATTCCAATGCTCCATTCGCATTTCGATGTCATATGTTCTGTCCTCTGTTAATTACTTCCCAGAAACATGAATTTTTATACTTACTTGATTTCGGTGTTTCCAATTCGTACTTCGTACAATTCAACTAACTTTAAATTTGAATTCAGCTATCCATGTCAGGCTTCCAAAAATAGAAAATACTGTTTTACTTTTGTTCAATCAGCCTCTTTTTTTTTTTTCAATCTATGCTGCTTAATTAACAGTTGTAGAATGTCCAGCAGCCTTATCATTGGGATTAAAACAAAACAAAAGCAGCAATAAAAATAAGATAAAAAGTATAAATGTCCAAAGAATTCAAAATTGTCTCCTAGAAGAAATTAGGACAAATTAGGACTCTTACGTCTGTTTAATATTCATCCGACTCTTCCAAATCGAGGTTTAAATTTATTTTGTCTTCGTTAATTTTAATAATGAAGAAATACAATATGCATAATAAAGGATCATAAAGAAAGACTTCCACCGTATTCTTAAAATTTGAAACTTACAATCCTTTCCTTTCCAAATTTTTCTGTGTAATCTTTACCATTATTATTATTATTAACAATAACAACAACAATAATAATAATAACAACAATAATAATAATAACAACAATAATAATAATAACAATAATAATAATAATAACAACAATAATAATAAAAATTAAAAAAAAAAAAACAATTTAAATGTTCGAAGCTTTTACGTTTTTCCAGTCGTGGGAATTCTGTTTATGAAAGAAAAATTCAGAGCATGAGCAATCTAGTTATGATCATCTGATTTATCTTATCATTGGCTTGCGTATTTAACATACAAAATGTACGAGATTGTCCGTGTCACAAGAGATATGCTTAAATCTCATGACGCAAAAGCTCAATTTCATCATTTTAATGATAATTAGTGGAGAATTATTTTAAAATTAGGAGCAGTTAATTGTATAAAGGATGGTGGGCAGACTTTTATAAGTCAAAATAAGACAAGGAGAAGTACTGGAGAATAATACTGAAGCGATCAAAACATATGCTATGTTCAAATCCCCCGATCGGCAGGCCAAACGCCAACATCAATATGAATAGCATATCGAATAGCATATCGAAAACACTAATAACAAACAAACAAAAAAAATTTGAGATTCCAAAACAGAAACTACAAAAATTGGGCAGCTGAAATTTGACTAATGTGGATTTAGTAAATACTAAATACTGGTACCTCGATGTATGGATTAGTTGTAACTGAAATCTGACTAATTCACTGGAAGTCTCACAGATTTCACTCTTCGATTCAGGGAGAACAGCTTCAAAATTTCGCAAGAAAACGGATGTGACATATAAAAAAACACACGCATGTTCAATCAGAACAAAGTTCAACATTCAAAAATACAGCAGACACTCTATGAAACCAGAGAGATTGTGGTGATTAAAACTACACATTTCTTTGTGATTTAAAAGAAAAAGACTAAGAAATTATTCTGAGTGGACCAGCATTCCAAATATTATAATACTTAATCTAAAACTCGTTGATAATTGTTGTTTATTTGACGTACAAGTACGTAAAACGGTCTATCCTTAGTTTTAATTGATGACGCATTGTCAACCATTATTATTAATTTTTTTTATGAGTTAATTTACGACTGAAAGAATATAGTGCAAATCGAAATAAGATAAACTAACGGTAAAATTCGGAATCGCGTCCCTTAACTTGTTTGAATCTCACCAGAGTTACGATCTGCGCCCTCTACTCACTATTGTAGGCTGACAACTGAGTAAAGTTGCGATAAAAGGCAACATGACTGTAAGTGGAGGTAAAAAATCAATAATAATCCTCAAGAGCGTAGAGCATTTTGTCACTTCATCTATGAATACTTCAGCTTACAAGACAATGACACTGGTTTCAATGGCGAATTTATTTCTCATTTTAGCGCCAGATCCAATGGGGTGTCAAGAGTTTTGTTTCAGCTCAAACGAACAAAAAAGGCTTTTCTTTCAACGATTGTCGCAAATGACTGGAAGTGTACTGATATGCTAGAATATGGAAGAACAGGATATATAAAAGCATAACAATATACTAATCATAGAAACCGAAAAATTAAATTAGAATAAAAAAAGCAGATAAAATGCTTAAAATAAAAATGTCTTCAGATCTTCAAGGTGCATTTTTAAATTGTGTGGTATATATATATATATATATATATATATATATATATATATATATATATATATATAGGTTGGAAAGTACGTCCTTTGAAGATGGAATAGAAACAAACGCTTCTTTGGTCTTAATTGGTATATTTAATGAAGATAATATTTCCACACACTCTCGATAACATAATCTTATCTATTTGGCAAATCCTTGATACTCCGGACGTAAAATTTCTCGGGTTTCGATGCAAAGAAACACTCAATATCAACTTTAACGTAAAACTATTGCAACGATAAAAAAGATGATTGTCAGGTGGAGCAAGATCAGGGGATCAAGGAAGATGAGTTAGAACTTCCACATTTAATGCCATAATCTTTTCACGAGTGACTTCACGGCCCGCTAATATATACGGCCCCACATGACACAGTTCAGGTTAATTTATAACAGGCCTATTTGGTTTATAGTCAATTTATGTCTGTTTTATCTAAAACATGTTAAAAACGTCCAAAAAATACACAAACAGGTTGTTTTTCTCTTTTTAAAAGTAATAATAAAAGATTGTAAACAAACAAAAAGGTTATTAAATAATTAATCAGTAATACAAAACAAATACAAGTAAAATTAACTTATCAACAGTTTCTCTATAAATCAATTTTCTTTGGACCTTTGCCCTTTTTTTTTTTTTTTTTTTTTAAACCTTCTACTATATTTTTTAGAACTTCATCCGATTAAAAGTTTGGTTTGTTTTAAAATATATTCATAACAATTTTTGTTGCAAAGTGAATTCCCTTTTCAGTGTGTTCACAAGTAAAAACATTGTGAAGAATAAGTTTCTATAATTCTTTCAGCAGATTCTCTTGTGGTGGATTAATTATGTTTTACAATAAATTTATCTTCATAGTCAAGTATAGCAAAACAAGCACAAACGAACTCTGCCATTTTGCTAGATGGAACCGTAAGATGGAATCGTAAAGTCAGTCAAAGTACTGCTTTTCTGTAGCATTATCGCCATCATTGCCTATCATGACCAGGGAACACATTTCACATTGAAAACGTTTAATTTTTTTACTTTTCTCTAATAAAGGAAAAGATGGTAATGGAAATTTTTCCAGAAGTAATTTGTAGGGTTATTGAGGCGTATATCGCAGTAGTAAGGCATAATGTATTAGTTCTGCAGAAAATGAAGGACGACCTCTTCGTTGGTAATGTTGTCTTTGTTTGTAATTCTTTCAGAATAATATCCAAACGAAAAATATCCAAACTACATACAAAATTTCTAATGAAATCTTTCGAGTTTAATATTATGTCCAGATATAAACCACTGTGGTAAAGGTATAGGTGTTCCATCGCACTGGAGTTGGGTGTGAAGGTTTTGGTCAATGCGAATACATTCTTATATAGATGGAAAATGTGTTCCTGGGTCAAAGACGATTCTATAAAATAGAATATAATATTTTTTTAAATTCAAAACCGTTAGGACAACACTGTTTCATCCAATTTAGTAAAATCCTTTATCGTAACAGCTGAAATAAAATCAGGTAATTCATCAGTTTCGACCAGTCTTTGTTTTGGAGGCTTTCTGAATCCCCTTGTATTTGGCAAAAGAAACAGTTTTCTTTTCTTTTCTTTTTTTTACTAAATGTATTGTAGGTATTGGATGTAAATCCTAATTCAGTTTGTATCGTTTTCCTTTCAGAATAAGTTTCTCTTCAAAATGTTTCATACAGAGAACTGAATTTTGCGTAGGAAACCAATCAATACAATTAATGAATTTTATCCATTTTTCTACGAGTTCGGTTTTTTCAAGAGGAAAAGAATGTCGATATTTTTTCACTGTTAATAACATATCCTCTAGAACAGACAAATGCAACACATGTGTTAACCATTTTTGTTAACCAAAATATCGCAGCAAACTTTAAATGCATTGGACTATGAAGTAGAAAATTTACCTAGTAGCGTTCATTTGCAAATCGGTCCGTATAAGCAATTGAAAATCGTAAAAGTGAGGTAACTCACAGCCGTTTATAATTCGTGGATTGGTAAAAAAAAATTGTAAATATGCATTTTAGTGTTGAAATCATGTCTAGGGAATTGAAATAACGTGTGATAAATTCTACGTAATTTTACGTTGTTACTTTACCTTCTAAGAATTCAATTTTTAAAGTTACCTCCCTTTTAGATTAGCAATTTTCTCAGCAGCCATTCACATTTTTTTTCTTTACATTACATAGGTCTGTTAGAATTCAGTTTGTTATTTGATATGTGGGGCCGTATAATATTAGTTGGCCATGGAGACTCGGAAAATATTTTTTCTAGTATCATCGTATAAGAGCAACACGTCTTTAAAGTGATGGGCGCTTCTTTTTTTTCTGCAGATCTCTGGGAAATGCTTCAAATTGACAATACTTCTGTATTAACAGTTTCGTTTTCGCCTTACATATCCCACCAAACACAGAGCATTTAATTTTTCCGATGTAGTCTTTGTTTGGAATGGATTCTCTTTGCTCAGTGAGTGCTAATAATAATCGTTTTGTTGGATATGACAATAGAGGACCCATTTTTCATCATTGGAAAGGTTCGATAGCAAGTCTACTCTTCAATAACGAATAGAGAGAAACTCTTTAATTATACACCAACTGATAAGCCAAGAAAATAATGACCACTTATTACGGTCTTGGTTTTTCATTTTTTTTTCACCACAAAGTTTCTTAATTACACAGGCATGGATTCTAAATGACCTCTGTCTATATCCCTGAGATGAGGCATTATGTACAATATTTACATTATTCGGACTGTTGTCCTCATCTTTGTTGCCATATTTATCACAACGTTTCGGCCGATGGACGCTCCGACCTTCTTCAGGTGGTTGGAATATTGAACTGAACCCTTTAGAACCAAGTTCTCCACTGCCTTAACCAGGTATTGAACCCACAACTCTTTGGGCCCTGTCACTTGATCTAACCAACGCCTTTATCCACTGTGCCATGTATCATTAAGGACACATGACACAGATCCAGTGACAGGACCCAAAGAGTTGTGAGTTCAAATACATTTTTAATGTAAAAATACCAACATTACATTTTTATAAAGAAAGGCAGTGGAGAACTTGGAGAAGTGAATTAATAGGCGATAACTGATAACTGACATCCATTAGACATGGCACGTGGAACTAGAACACTCTACCCCAGCGAGCGAAATAAAGGGTTCAGTTCGACATTCCAATCACCCGAAGAAGGCCGGAGCGTACAACGGCCAAAACGCTGTGATAAATATGAGGACAGTAGTCCGAATAATGTAAATAGTGTACTAAATGACCTCTCACAAAATTATTCTGAGATCCGGTACCAGGATGCTAGCGATAAATTCTTTAATTAAATTATGTGATGGATGTTCTGTAAAATTGTTGGTCCAAAACATCTCGTCAGTGCTCAATGGGAATTAGATCTGCGGACCTGAGCAATATTATGACATTTTCATGTTACTTTAAACAGTTCCTTAAATTTATGCATTTAGTCAGGATGCATTGCCCTGATGAAAGATGCCACTGCTAATGAAAACGTATATTGCCATTAACGGATATAATAATAATAATAATAATAATAAAAAAGAAAGTGATAGACGACAAAGTACCTTTTACGTGAATATCGGGACCTATGGTTTCCCACTTGGCCGTTGTCCTAACCGTAACACCTTCTTCACTGTCTTACCTTATTGTGCACTCGATTAAGGAGAAAATTATTCCTCTGACCAAACAACCTTCTTCCATTCTCGCGTGCCCATTTAAGATGTTTTCTGTGGTACATTGGTTAACAAAAAATACTCTACTATTATGCACCACCTGTACATAACATGTCAATGTACTGTGTGTTGTGACGCACTCTTTCCTTCAACTTGATTAGAGTAGATATTTACTTGACCCCCCCCCTTACTGAATCATGTTGTGACACAAGGTCAGTTTTTAACGTGGGGACCCGAGTGTTTTCACTCGGACCGCTGGTCTTAGCTGGTCATAGCTGTCTTGGCTTGTCATAGCTAGTCTAAACTGGTCAGAGCAGGTCCAAGCTAGTCGTAGCCATGATACTCTTGGCACAGGGATCCGTCCCTGTGCTGGTGGTAACCTGCAATTTTTGTTCTATCGTACTTTGCGAAGAAGGTTGTTCTCTTCTTGCATCGATAAGTCTTAGCCGCCCAATTCGTTATCGGTGATTGATTTTTTTCCCTCGTTAGGACATTGCTGATAGGTGTTAATCGCAATTGAGTGCAAGTACCCCACAAGCCGTGCTGTTTCGGAAATGTTTCACATAGTTTTCTGGCTAAAATAAACTGTCCTTTCTCCTGCCTCGGCACCCAGTACATCAAAATGAAGTACTCGTGGCCAGCTTACCTGCTAATATACCTTTTGATGCTGACATGTGCAGTTGGTATGAGACAGTAGCTGTCATTCTTCGTACATCTCGCTGATCCTGGTCATAATGTTTTGGCTCATCAGTTTCAGCGCACGCGCATGCTCCCATACACGGATATACATATGTATAAATACGCAATCACGAATACAATGTAATTAATGTAACTTTCAATTGAATTATTTATTTCATCATAAAAAGGTGCTTACTAATGAAATTATGGGCTGAATAATGGAAAAGCTCCCTTTTATATATATTTTTGCCATCGTCTCTTTTTCCATCAGGAATTTGCTCAGCTTCCATTTTTTTCTGATAATGTCACAAGACAACCCCCACCAGTCACATTGCCAAAATAATTTTACTATCTCTGTTTATGTGAATCTCTCTTTGCCTTTCTCTTATTCTAATTCTCATTCTCTTGGTAGTTTTTAACTTGTCTCTGTCTCCTATTTCAATATTTATCTGAATCTCTCTTTCTCTCTCTCTCTCTCCTTTTTTTAATGTATTCATTACTTTTTCTTCGTATTATACATTATATATCGGATGACCCACTAAAGATTCCACCCATTTTTAAGATGGAATAATTTTCGAAGGAACAGACATATTTTGCATCTTTGTTTTCTTCAGCACAAAAAATCGTTTTTTCTAGTCACTTAGAAACATTTAGAATTTAATATCGTCGTATTCTAACTGTTCTCGATTGAGTAAGGGCCAGTAAAAAACAACTTCGGCGATAAACAATATTCTCATGAATGTGAAGATAGGATTTAAAACTAATTTAAAGATAAATCATTCAGTTAGATCCGTCGTCAAGGGAAAGATTTTAGTTTCTCCCCCAACACCGACCCAGACAAACATTTGCTCTCTACCTGTAAAAATGATGTTAACTAAATTTAGTATGAAAATCCTTATTCGTTCCCGATTTAAAGGCCGTCTCCCACTGAAGTCAATGAATATAGTTTCGGAATGCCCAAAATAAATTCACAAGCCGTACGGACATATTATGATTTCATTAACCTTCGTCTGTACATTGCTTTTTGGTGGTCTTTTGTTCAGATGGGAGCTGTTATGATACTAGAATGTGCGGGTGCTGTAAAGGATGACGATTCGGAAAGAGAAATCGGAAAAAAGCAAAGTTCGAATTCTACTTGGGTTCGTTACATTCACTTATGTGCAAATACTCTTGGGAAAGGTATGAATCCATCACCGGCCCTCAGCTATGAATTAAATAGTAGAACTTCTGTCTGGAAAAATCATTGTTTTTCTAAAGTAAATTAATGCAATATTCGCTCACAAAAAAACAAAACAATTATTCTTACAATCCGAAATACGTTTCAGCTTTAAATAACCTACAAATCGTTGATAAGCTGTAAAAAGGCAATACTAGATAAATAGAACACTACAAGTTAAATCTTGAGTATTTTAGATGATTATGAAAAAAAGAAACAAACTAATTCAAAAATGTTTTTTACGAAAGTTATTCGATTTAAAATATGTGTACTATTTAGTGGGTTATATATATATATATATATATATATATATATATATATATATATAATATATATATATATAGTGTGTGTGTGTGTGTGTCTTTAGCCTTGCTTGGCAACCAGTCTTGAAGGACAACTCCAAATTCAGATTCTGCGGAGGATTGATTTGGGTTCTCGTGGCAATGCACCAATTCTCTGTACTTAATATTTTTTTCTTAAAAGTGTGGATGACTCTGCACAAGCTTTCGCTACTATAATCAAATCAATTAGCGGGATAGACTGGGGGTGTTGTATTGTAGGAACTGAACTGTTGGACCCTCATACGTCTAAGAGATTGGCAGTTTATCATATATATATATATATATATATATAAGAGGTGCTTGTAGTGAAACTTTAATAACTGACCTGTTTGTTTGAATAGCTTTTAATTTTTTATATATAAATATATATATTCCTTAGGTAAGTTTAGTTATTCCTTATGACAAATTGTATATCAAATATAGCATTATGTATAAAGGCGTGGCAACATTTAAAATGAACATTATTGTGGAATATCCACTTTCACCATAATATCCAATGATCAGCATTTTCGTCGAAAAATAACAATATTACCGGAATTAAACACTAAGATGTCATTCCTTCTTAACTATAAAAAAATAACATTTCTTTCTCTTAACCACCCCCCGCCACCCTTGTGTAACCGCATATTTCTTTTTCATTGAACTGTACAAGAATCAAGTTAGGAACAGTGAGAACATTCCGCACATGGCCGGGCGGTTAATGTGCCACTCCATGATAGGATGACATGGGACCAGAACCCAAGCATATTGCAAACAGTGCTGAAAATGCCCGTAATGAACTCACTCAAATGAAAGCAATGCATTCTGCTAACTCTTATAGCGATAGTTCCTGTTAACTACACGCCTCAATACTCGAGGCAGTATCTCTAGTATTGAAGCAGACATCTGCCATTAAGGAAAAATCATTTTCAAACCGAGATGACCTTTCTTAACGTTCATTTTTTTTTTTTTTTTTTTTAGAATATACAAATAAATAAGTTAAGTACTGAATTGGTTGGTTGGTCGCTGTATTACGTTTCTGAAAAAAGGAAAAAAAATCGTGTTTTTTAGATCGAAGTCAAGTCCAAATCTCGGCATTCAATCTTGTTAATGAATTGGTCGAAAAACATCTTACATACTATTATTAATGTTGCATATCTGCATTATGCTATCGTAATAAATATTTGTGTATGGGCTGGCGAGAATTGTTAATCATTTATTACCTTCCTTAGAAAATGAAGAGCCTTGTATTAAATAAAGCCATAGGATGTCTGTCCGAAAAGATATCAATATATTTTTCGTTAAATGTAACGAAAAATAACCTACATTGGGCAATACGCTTTAGCATTCTTCAAAATGCTCTCATTGTAACCTCGCACATATCACAGTGTCCTTTCCAGTTATGAAATAGATTATAAAGTCAACTTTTCGTTCTCCTTAATTTTGTCCATGGTGCTTTGGAGATGTTTGAAGTTTTTGTGAAAATCCAGAATTCGCTGAATCGGTGGATGGCTGAGAGATTTAAATGATTCATTACTTTGCCAAAAGCCTTGCTGGAGACGTGTAGTATCTAATTTTTTCACAGCCACACAGTACACAAGCGCTCATTTGAATCTCATTGACGACCGAGTAACTCTACCGTCAAATATTCATTTACTCATTTAGTTAGATCAAGGCCGCGAAACTGATTCTCAACATATTCTAAATGATTTCTATCCTTTGTAGCTCTTTTTAAGGCTTGTCTTTTTGCTATCTCTACTAATCTCGGTTCTGTCAGCCGTTCATAGAAACACTTGAGTAGGTTATCCGCTGCTTTCCTTTGTCTCTCTTGCCTTCAATATGTTAATTTTTTTAAAGCGTAGTTTAGATGTGGCACAATGCTGAAAGTATGGAGCACTCAGTGAGGATCGAGCTCGCTATCCAGTCGTAATTGATCTAGAGACAAGCTTGTAAACCATTACATCACGTCGAAGTGCCCCACAGTTGCCTTCAATATATCCTGTGAGTGTCGGATTCTCCGAGCCTTCTTTCCACATTATCTGTCCGGGAAATCTCAGCTGTTTCTTTGATTTTGAGCATCTGTGTTTGAATATACTATTGACTTATTTGTTATTATATTGCTAAACGAGTAAACGTTTTGTGTCGACACGACCTTATGTCAGCAAACATGAAAACTATATCGACAGTGTATCTATCAGTTTACCAATTCATTTTTGTCCTATAACATTTAATTCTAGATGAAAAGAAAAGGCTAATTTCGACATTAAATAATTCACCAAGAGTTGATATGTCGTAAAATCAACCAACCAACATCTATATCTAACCGAAAAGGGGATAAAAAAACAGTTCATTTTTTTATCGCTGCAAAAAAAATGTTAGCTGCCAAAATGTAAATGTTAAATGAAACTTTCTTGGAATTACTTCATATCGGGTTTTAAAGGGGAAAAAAATTAGTCAGCGTTTGAAAATTGCTGACGTTGGGCACCTGTAATTGCGGAGAACGAAGCGGAGTCAGTGTCAATTCTCTCGCTCTCTGACTATTATACGTTTTACTACTCTGCTCAAACAACACGCCCCTCTTCAGTATTTGCGAATTTTTAAAGTTTCTAATGCAAATACTCTTATCTTCTTTATTGCCTCCAGAATTCAACATTCTGATTCAAATCTAGAGATTTCAATTGAACTAATGCCTCAAATGAACGATTTGAAACAGAATGCTATTTCACATTACTGTATTCGTATCTCGGAGTGTTCTCAGGTCATTGTTTTTTCAAGTTGGGTACGGGATTATTTTTTGGGTGTGTCCTAAGAAGGTCTTAATATCTTTCTAAGACAAATAAACACACAGAAATAGCGATATTTGATAATTAGTTCCATGGCTTATGTAGTAAAAAAAAGTTTTAACTGATACAAATTATAGAAGTAGACATGATGATTGATATCCATTTTACATGGGCTTTGCACAGTTACATGCTTATAAAATGTAGTATAACCGTAACTATCAGTATCTGTCTATATTTCCGGGATGAGGTATTATGTATACTATTTACATTATTCGAACTATTGTACTCATCTTTGTTGCCATATTTATCACGTTTCGGCCGTTGTACGCTCAGGCCTTCTTCAGGTGGTTGGAATGTCGAACTGAACCCTTTATTTCGCTCGCTGGGGTAGACCGTTCTAGTTCCACGTGCCATGTCTAATGGATGTCAGTTATCAGTTATCGCCTGTTAATTCACCTCTCCAAGTTCTCCACTGGCTTAACCAGGTATTGAACTCACAACACTTTGGGTCCTGTCGCTGGATCTAACCAACGCCTTTACCTACTGTGCCATGTGTCTTTAAGGACACATGGCCCAAATCCAGTGACAGGACCCAAAGAGTTGTGACTTACGAATTGGAGACACCGAAATTATGTACAACAATTTAAATATTTGGGAAGTGTCTTCACAGAGGATGAGAAATGTGGCACCGAAATCCGAAGGTGCGTTGGAACTGTAAAAGACGCCTTCCAAAAGATAAATGTATTAAAGTTTCGTTAGAAATAAAGAAATGACAGCTCAACTGCAATGTAATATCAGTCCTCCTCTATAGCAGTGAATGATGGACAATTTCCTCAAAGACGAAAAAACCTTGAGGTAACAGAAATGGGGTTCTACAGACGGTGGTGTAATGGATAGCAGCGCATATCGAGGAATCAGAGAGCCGAGATCGAATTCCAGTCGAATCCATTACATTCACTTACGTACTAATACCCTTGGGAAAGGTATGAATCCGCTTCTTCTAAGATCCCCACCCCACCCCGAAATGGGTAAATAGCAGGACAGACCGGGTTCTAAAGCCCCGGATGACAGCTGGTCTACCACAGAAAGAAATGGCAACCTGCTGCGGGAAAATATCTGCCTCATCAGTCATGTATCAAAAGATAATCGTGTATCAAGCATGGCGCAAAACTGACTGATGTACAAAGCATGTAAATAATGAAGTTTTAAGGAAGATGGGAACAAAACCATACTGTTGTGGTAAGATCCACCTAATTTGCATAGTGGAGTACCGACCATATAAATATGGTTGGTACCGGGAAGAGAGGAGATCGAATCAAGAGATTCAACCAGAGACTCTGCCCGACTGCGACTCGGTCAACACATTCTCCAGGAACGGTCTTCCCAGGAAATATACAAAAGACTATATGTAAATATTGTGTTCAATACATTTTGTTCTAAGTAGATTTTGTGTTGCATTATTATTCCATGCATTAGTCAAGTTTCAACACATACATAGTATCAGGAAGAAACAATTGAAATTTCTGTGATGCATGGTAAGAAAAAAAAGGCTGTGAGAATTTGAAACTAACAGGATATACTGAAGTCATGAGAGACTGGGGAAAATAGCTAATTGGTTTGTACAAATGGATAGCAGAACAGGGTGGGTGGTAGTAAAAAGACAGACATTGCTAAGAGCTACGAAGTTTAAGAAGAGCTATGATCGCCCAGGTTTTGACGGAACTCGGCAGAGAAAAGACTTCTTGAAAATCAAATCGTCTTTTTAAAATTCTTTAAAAAATTGAAACTTTTATTGTTCTAAAAATTAAATGTTAGTTTTATTGAATAGTTTACAGTTACTGCAAAAATGAAGGCATACTAAAGAATTTGACATTTTATATGTACAAAGCACTTGTAAACTTACTATTCATTTATCTTCAATTTAAAGATTAGATAAATTGTGGTATTTTATTTCAAAATAACTGAAAATTTTACTTCTAAGACATCATCGCAAGTGTTCACACAATTAAGATGGAAAAATTTTCCATCTTTTACGTAGATTTCGGTAAAGGAAGTATAAAAAAAACTTTAGACGTGATAATGATAAACATTAGGCGCGATGTTTTACGCATGCGCACAAATATTCTGCCGAAAACATGAAGGTACTTGAATGATTAGCTTACAACACTTGTGTAAAAGTGAGTGATTTGAAGACTAATCGAAATTTACTCGGCAAATATGCTTTCATAAACTGCATCAACACGTAGGTACAGATAGATATTTAGAATATATAAATCTAGCTAGAAAATACTGCAGGGGGACGGTTTCGTTGTTTCCAAATTGTTTATGTTCTCTTTAAAGACAGAAATATTACAAATGACTACTTGTTTTACGGACAATAGTCTCTCTCTCTCTCTCTCTCTCGTTGTGCTTACTATTTGAAGTTTCAAAACTGCTTGTTCTCTGTTAATAATCGAAACAACGTTTCTCTTAGTCTAATGATTGAGAGGCTAAGAAAACTGGAACTGCGAGGTTTGTTATTAAAAACAATTATTATAAAGAAGGCAGAAACGAAGCAACTGTGCTGCTAATAGAGTACGATATAGTGTGTACTTTCTTTGCTGTGTTATATTTTCGCCCATTTTAAAGCAGTATTTCTACTCTTTTTTTTTTACCCATATTGGGTTGACCAAAAAAGTTCATTTAGTTTCAATTTTCAGTATTTATGGAACATTTTTTGTTCCACCTGTCATCTTTCAGGCATCATCATATTTTTATCTTCCCTCATCTTTCTGACAAAAAAAAACTGCTCTAGAGTGTCTTCTGTACTCATCCATGAAATTAATTTTCTTTACATTAATGATAAACCAATGATAAAATATCTCGTGACTACAGCGGAGAGGCGGACATTTTCCAGCCAATTTGTAACATTTTCTGCCAGGTTACCAACGAAACATGCAACATAGTATTACCCTATTATAATATAAAGTCCGTATGATTTTTCATGATTGTTGCCATCAAATGGTTTAAATGGGAGCAGTACTTGTTTGAACCAATTATTTGGTTCTCTGGAAGGAAGTCCTAGTAGAGAGTTCATTTTAATTCTACCGTATATGCTGCATCACTTTCTATAGATAGTTTTTGTACGGTTAATACGAGTTCATTTTACTTGATCCACGATATCTTGCGTGCCATGTTGTTGTAAAGTATCCACTTTTTATCGCACATTCGTAAATATAACACACAGGGGGGTATGGGTAAATTGTCGTCTCAATTACGCAAAAATGAAAATATTACTAACATCTCATTTTAGCAGATATATTTACGAAAATTACGCAAAAATATCTTGAAATACTAATGAGTAAATTTATTATTCAATAAAATCGCCATTAGCTTCAATCACGGCCTCCAAACCAGTTCGGAATCTCCTGCACTTCTACTTGACGGTCTCCTTATTTAAGTTGGTGAATGCTGCCATAAACCTTGCCTTCATGACATCTTTGGTGTTACAAAGAGTTTTGTTGGTCTCCCGTTCAACTGCGCTCCACACATAATAAGGGGATTACAGTCTGAGGGGTTAGGTGGCAAGATGTAAAAGGTGATGGGATCATAGAAATTGTCTGACAGCTATGACTGTGGTCTCTTGCTTGTGTAGCATGGTGCAGAATCTTGTTGCCATACATCCAGCAGCCACGCTCTTAACCCAGGATAGCACTACCTTCTCAAGGCAATTGATGTAGGCCTCCGTGTTGAGCCTGAGATCCTCACCAACAGATTCGGGAGTTTTTTTCTTAGAACGATCAGGGTGAGTTTTCCGAGCTGCTTCGTAATCATTATTACTTATCTCACTCTTTGCGAATCCTCTGCATTGACATTAGATTGACACCTAGACACTCTGAAATGTTCGTATTGGAACTTCTGGCACGGATACCAAGCAGTACAGCATGCAGTTTTCAAATTCCTAGCGGAGTGAATAGCGTCATGGTGCTCCTTTTCTCACAGACGGTGCCCAACTGATCATACT
Source organism: Acanthosepion esculentum (assembly GCA_964036315.1). Lineage (NCBI taxonomy): Eukaryota > Metazoa > Mollusca > Cephalopoda > Sepiida > Sepiidae > Acanthosepion > Acanthosepion esculentum. The sequence goes on along the minus strand of OZ038486.1, from coordinate 42,217,381 downwards.
ATATTGTGCAGTCGGGAAAATCAAAAACAAACAACGCGCATGCGCTAAATAAAAAATGTAAAATGGCGACAATTTACCCATTGCACTTTGTGTGTGTGTGTGTGTGTGTATATATATATATATATATATATATATATATATATATATATAAATATACATTAGGTCATCCCATAAGTTCTGTCCGAATTTTAACTTTTTGTTAAAATGGACGAAATTTAAAGTGTATTTTATAATGTCTAATGGAGCTAAACATTATTTTTATGTTTAGATGCATTTAAACTGATCAAATTTTATTTCAGAGAACAATAAAATTAAATTTTGTTTGATTAAAACCCTGCTAACATGGAAGTACCCAAGAATCATTTGAGGCACATAATGTTTTATGAGTTCAAGAAAGGAAACTCAGCAGCTGAAGCGGCTAGAAACATTCACTCAGTTTATGGAGAGGAATGTGTGAATGAAAGAACTTGCAGAAGATGGTTTGCAAAATTCAGAGGTGGAGATTTAACCCTTGAAGATGAAGATCGAACCGGACGTCCAGTTGAGTTTGATGAAAAGCTTCTTGAAACAGCCCTTGAAGAAAATTCTGCTTTATCACTTGAGGAATTGGCAGTGGTTCTCAGTTCAAATCACACAACTGTTCATCGTCATCTTCAACAACTTGGAAAAAGTTCCTAAACTGGGAAAATGGGTGCCTCATGAATTGTCTGAAAACAACCTCAAATCCCGAGTTGACATCTGCTCTTCTCTCCATTCTCGCCAACTTGTTTCACCTTTTTTGGATAGACTTGTGACTGGCGACGAAAAATGGATCTTTTATCGAAATGTTAAGCGTCGTAGACAGTGGCTTGGTAAAGTGGAAGGACCCCAGCCACAGCCGAGAAGGGAACTTCATGGGCAAAAGGTTCTTCTTTCAAGCCGGTGGGATTGCCAAGGAATAATCCACTTTGAATTCTTACCACCTAATGCAACAATTAATGCTCAAATATACTGTCAGCAATTAGAACATTTGAACCAAGCTTTGAGGAAAAAAAGACCTGCTCTAGTGAATTGAAAACGGGTGATGTTTCATCAGGACAATGCGTGACCACACACAGCAAGAATCACGTCACAAAAGATCGAAGAACTTGATTGGGAGAAAATTCCTCATCCACCTTATTCTCCCGACCTTGCTCCTTCAGACTGCCATTTGTTTCGTAGCTTACAGAATCATTTGAAAGAAACAGCTTTTGTAACACAGGAAGAGGTTAAAACTGACATTTGTGAGTTCTTCGAATCAAAGCCAAAAGAATTACAGTAATGGAATTAGTAAGCTTGTTAATAGATGGAAGGAAGTCATAGATAATCAGGGAAAATACATTGTTGATTGAATCTGTAATTAAATGTAACATTTGGTCACTTGTTTTCTTTATTCAAAATTCGGACAAAACTTATGGGGTGACCTGAGATATATATATATATATATATATATATACACTCGTTTATTTCTGCTGATTCTCAAGTGACATATCAAAGCAAATTACGTAACCAAGATGCTGCAAATGATTTTAACACCTTGATTTGGATATTTTATGATATCCAATTCCTGCGCCATATAACAATTACTATTAAAAAATATTGTTTTGATTTTATCTTGCTCAAATTGAACTGGCCTATCTGACCGTGAAATATCATTCACCAAGAAATTTTCATCACGAAAAAGTTACCTTGGACACGTTCGATCATTCACAATAACTTCATAAACCATACCTTTTGTGTTCGAGTCACCCTTTTTTTTTTTTAAGGATTTCACCTCAAGCAAGTCAATAAAGTCACTAAGACGCAAGGGGTGACTGAGTGTAAGAGAAAAACAATGAGAAAAATAAAACATTAAGGAGATAGAACAATAAAAGAACAATAATTAAGACGTCTTTTTCTTTCTGTGCCGTCCCTTCAGGACGAAGATAATGGCTCTCCACAATTTCCAGCCTTTTGTAGCTCTTAAAAGATTTTGTATTTTTATCTCTTCTAAACCTTGCTCCGCAATCCATCGCTAGGTAGGCTATGCGTGGTTTTCCTCTGTCCATCGATCTGTCCAGTGAGTATTAAATTCTCCAAGCGCTCTTTTCTCATTATTTTCCCTAGAAATTGCAACTCTCCATTCCTGATAAGTGTATTTGTCCTTTTTGTTCCCATGTTCTCTAATATTTCGTCGTTGCTCACTTGTTCGATCCATGGTATTCTCAGCATCCTTCTGTAGTACCACGTTTCTGTTTCTTCAAGTCTCTTCTTCATTCGCTGCCGTACTGATATTACGTAACAGTTCAGTATTCTTTTCTTTATTTCTACCGAAATATTTCTATTTCTTAATACTTTGCTTGCATTTTGCAAGGCATTGATCGCTATCCTAAAGCGCCTTCTTATTCAAGTGTCGCACTTTCCGTCCTCTGTTAAAACACTTCCTGGGTTGGCATTGAATCTAAATTTTTGAAAATCAAAGTTGACTGAAAAGCAGGAAGCCGGAAGAGTGTTCCAGAAGCGAGAAGTGCAAAAGAATAAAATGTTAGCATAGAATTTACGTCTACATCAGGCCATCTCAACTGTAAAATTATGAGACATTACCTCAAATCTCGAAATACATAAAGTATAAGTACAAAAGTGGAAAGCTCATCAGAACAATTACCATGAAAATATTTGTAGAACAGGTACAAGGAAGCTACGTTACGGCGGTGGGAAAGTGAGTGAAGCCGAGATGCGAGGTTTGGACCAATAATATTGTAAATTCTTCTTTTGTATTTTATCAATAATCTCTAAATATATAGCAGAAGCACCACACCAAATGCGAGGACAATATTCAAGGGACTTATAAATGTGTAAGATAGATTTTGGCGATAAAAATTATCTAGCACGACAAAGTGAACTAACTTGCCTAGCAGCAAACCTAGCAACTTAATCAATATAATATTTCCACTTGATGTCAGCGGCAAAGGTTATCGGTAATGTTTAGTATAAAGTAAATATTACTCATACCATCTAACGACAAACCCATAATAAAGCTTTTTAAGGCCAACTCGATCCTATGGTTTTTGTAAATGTTATGTGAAATGTATTTCCTTTTCCAAATGGAAAAATACTTTCCTGACAGCTTTGATGTGTTAATCACGGCTTGGGTTACGGCAAAATATTCTATTTTAATCAATAAATAAATCAAGATGTCTGCCATTATCATTGCTTGGTCGCCGCTATTTACTGGTTATTATCTGGTGTCATAGGAAAAGAAACGAATATCAAATTGCTCTAAAAATATTTCCATAAAATGCCCATCCCACCAATATTGATAACAAAAAGTGATGCGTTATGAATAATACTGCTGATGAAGGTTTCTTTTACTCCTGCCTTTTCTCCTTCTTTTCTTATAAAATGCAAGTATTTATGGATATTATATAAATGACTACTTCAAGGTGATTTTACAGAAATATTCGTACAATCATTTCTAATCTACACTGTCTTCATATATATATATATATATATATATATATATATATATATATATATAGAAAGAAATATAGTCTTAAGATGTGCTATATTTATGGGATAAAGTGCTCAATATCAGAGATAGAGCGTGTGTAAATATAAAAGTGAACATAGAAGTCAACAGTTAGAGGCGACAGTCTGTTTCATGCTAGATGCAATCGTCAGGCCACCTGACGATTGCATCTAGCATGAAACAGACTGTTGACTTCTATGTTCACTTATATATACAAAAGGAAAACTTATCTTAGCCGACGAGTTTCGTCCTCTGATGGACCTTATCAAGTCAAATTTAAGGATTGTATTTTGCAACCCGTAAATATTTAAATCAATTCACCCCAAGCAAGGCGATAATACCACTATGACACAATGGGCTACTGGAAGTGAAAGAGAAGGAAAAAAACTTTAGAATGAACCAAAAACCCAATCCTAAACAGGAAACAAGGGATAAACTTCTACTCCTGTTCAACAGAATAGGGGAGGAGTGTGAACTGGACGATATTAAATAAAAGTAAATATTTAGATAGATTTTCAGGATTTTTACATTTAACAACTCTCATGAATATGCATATATTTAAGCAGCAAGTATTCATCCAAACAAGTTTGATTAAAAATAACCAACATGGTCTGTCTGTTTAATTTGTTTATTGTATTTTTCCACTTTTCGAATAAACTGTTCAGTAATGTGCTCGAAATTGTTGATAAACTGTGCGAGTTTCATATTGTGTTATTGTTTTGTTCATATCAAAATATGTTTATCTATATCTTATTAATATTAATCGATTAACCATCAACTCGCTAAGACAAAAGAATTCAAACTATCACACAGACATAACATTGGTTCTTGAAAAAGCCTGAGATGATCGAAAGTACTTGAACAAAACAACACAATACGAATTTCAGACAGTTTATCCGCAATGTTTAGACCAATTCTCAAAAGCATTTTTTGAAAATTGGTAAAATACAGTAAAGATTAAACACAGACTTTGTCAATTATTTTTAATCAAACTTGTTTGGATGAATACGTGCTGCTTAAATATACCTTGTGTATATATATATATATATATATATATATATATATATATATATATATATATTCGGAGGAATTCAAATCTAGTCGTACTGTTTCTAATCATTCCCAGGCTTTGTTTCCTTTTTACTTTTCGGTTAATTATGAATTATTCATTCGATTCTATTTCTGTTAGTTTTTTTTTTTTTTTTTTGAGATGCCTAGGTAATGGTCTATGGGTTGTTGTGGAAGGATTCTCTGACAGAATAGAATGGGTACAAATATTACCTTTACGGCTAATGCTTACTCTGTTGTGCCAGAGTGCAATTCCTGTTGCCGCTTTCTGGTTGATATCAAAGAAGATAGACTTCAAGACTAGACCAAACACAACATCTTCTTGCACCTGGTGCTTACCCCAAGTTGGTAGAGAACCAACAGAGTATGGTGATAATGATTTCGTGGCCCTAATCAAAATATAAGTACTTGTCTTCTGGTTTTGAACACTGCACCTTCTTTTGTAATAAACCTTTTTTGTTCTTTAATTTTCTTATCATTGGTTCTTCCTTCAGCAAATATACTATAGTATAGAACAATATATAGAGTGTGTCCCATAATGATGGTACACACTTTAAATGAAAGTATCTTGGATTATAAAAATGACAGAGTACCAAATATATTTATTAGATAACTGATATACAAGAGTCCAACATATTATCTAAGATTTGAATATTATATCCACGAAGAGAACACGCTTTCTCATTTCAATGACAGTTAGCATTGCCTGTCTCACGGAAGTTTCTAACAGCAGGCAGGATCAATTTTTGGGACGGTGCCTGTCGCCTTCCAAAATGATGTCTGAATTTCCATTCGGCTGCAACGATAGATCTTTAGCTGGTGAAGTATGCTTCCACTACGTAAGCAATTTATTTTGGAGTCCACGACATTATGAAGGTCCAGAGATGTCGGATAAATGTGGGAAATAGCCAAATCATAGATATGTTGAATTCTTGTATATCGGTTATGTAATAAATATATTTCGTCTCTGTCATTTTTATAATCCAAGATACCTGCATTTAAAATGTGTCCTATCATTATAGGAGAAACCCTGTATATACTGCAATTTTATCACGACTGAATCGTTAGACATGGAATTTGTCACCGCACATAATAATTAAGAATTTTTACAGAGGAATAATTACCACATTGCAAATAGAACCTATAAATCCACACCGCCAACTTAAAATTACCTTAAAACCTCAACTAACGGAAAATAACTACAATTTAATTTGGATTAACTTGTAAGCATGAAATTCGACACAAATTTAAGAATGTGCTAAGAATGACACGATTCGGCAAAAATTACCTGATGCTAATAAAAAAATGTGTTTTGGAAACTATTGTATATACAGAGTGCAGCAGAAATGCCTCCAACAAAATGGTAAGATATTAGGTAGATGAAGACACCATTGCCACTCATGTCTTACCATTATGTGGGAGGTATTTCTTCCACGCCCTGTATAATGAAAATGGAAGGGATAATATTTGGTAGATCTAGATATAATGAAAATGGAAATCCGGTAGTTCAATACAAAAATGATAAATACTTTAAGACATCCTCTTCTCGCAATAAGCTTGTGGTTCTCAGTTCCAGATCAAATTGGTCGGAATTTTTAATAGATTTTGAACAAAATGCTTAAAGATTGTTTTTCAATCCATATGATTACTGTTTTTTTTTTCTTTTGCAATATTCCATCGTAACTGAAATTGGCAACTTCAACGAGCATGAAGCAATGTTAGAAGCTGGATTTTTTTGCCAATTATTGTATCTATTATTTGAGTTCATCTCGTTATATTTTCTTGATTCTGTCTAGGTTTTTATTAAGTTGTTGTCTTCAATTAACAATTGTAATAGCTGACGTCTTCAGGGCTACTATTTTATTTTCCTTCGTTGTTTTTTGTTTTTTGTTGGGTTTTTTTTCATACAGTTAATTCCATTAAGAAACTTTTGTCCTTAATAATGATGTCGCCTCGATTAACATTAATGGCAGCGAACACATTCCGCTGGTTAATGTTTTTTTCTTTAGTGCGTTCTTTCTTTCTTTTTAGCTTTCTAAAATAATTTACATTTATCAAATTTCCTGTGTAAATAGGATATTGATTGGGCGGGGGTATTTGAACTTGACAATCACTTCTTATATCGGCTATGGTAGGCTCGTCCACTGTTTGAATTCACTACGATTTATCCCAGTTTTAAAATGGCCGCATATCAAATATTTCAATCTCATAGGGGCTTTCAGAATCATTTTGTTACGCTTTTTTCCTAGATATTTGTATCCCTTTGAATCAAATACCAACTAAGGTAAGTTTTTCTTCGAAAATTACTGTTTCGTAATTTTTCTTTCTTTCTTTTTTTTTAATATTTGTGCCATGATGTGAGGTTCGTGAAAATAAATAAAAAGGGTATTTATTCAGACTAGCAGAATAAAAATGAAAAACACCATTGCCATTTCATTGTGTGTTGCGTCATATTGGTTTGATAACAATAATTTATCAGATAAGATCCACTTCCACAATTGACTGCCGTCGAAGTTCTTATCAAGCATGTTTTATCTTGTCTGTCAAAAAGAAATAAAAAAAAAGTTAGTCTTGGGTTTCTTTTCACGTATTTTGAAGATCAACTTGTAAGAGATTACAATTGCCAGGCCATATTCTATCTTGTTATATGCGGTACAATAGAAACTGTAAACTATGGTAAACCGACCTGAATGTCTTTTTGTTTTATTCAAAGGGAAAAAAAACTTCATTCGTTGGTTATAAATTCCATATCCTTGAGTATTATATATAATTTTGTTTTAAAAGTTACATAAATATGGTGATATCAATCCCAGTTGTAAATTATTCTTCGTATTAATGTTACTGAATTGATAATACATCTTGTGGTTTTTTGTTCGCGACTTAATGAAGTTCTTATGCGTTTTGTAGTCAGGCATTTTAATGTTTACTTCATAGAGTCTCTGTAGACATCTATTTAGACAGATATAACAACAAAAATAAAGTTCATTTTTACTTTTTTATGAACTCTGTACTTTGTTTTCTGGCAAATACTTTGCAAGTAATCAAGCTAATCTGAGCACACGGAATTTGACAAGAGAACATTTCTCACTATAATTACGAGAAAGGAAATCCTCATTAAGCATAATGCATTGGTTTGTGCACCCGTGTGTATATACCATACGCACCCACAAAATGTCTTGCACAAACGTTCAAGGAACTTAACTATGAAAAAAGCCTAACACGAAGTCTTTATCACCTCTTTTGCAGCAGTCCTCTTAGGCATGTATACAGCTATCTTAGATAAGTTTCTGTTCAGAAAGGCTAAAGACACAATTCCGTACTACATTCGGTTCACGCGCACTATTCAAAGTTTTTTAGGCAGTACCTCGTCAATATATATATATATATATATATATATATATATATATATATATATGATAGAAATTGTAAGGAGGATTTGATAATTATAATTAAGTAATTCATTGAGTCTGAAAGAAACCTCAACAGAATGCAGAAAGCACTGGACGGCCGTTTCGTCCTATATTTGGGACTCATCAGCAGTGCGCATCCACTACCGAGAATTGAAACCCTGTCAGTTAGGTTGTCAAGCAAACATCATACCAACTGTTCCAACGGGCCTCGGTGAAGAAGAGATAGCAAATCAGACTCAATATAGCGCCGCTCGCTCACATATTCCGTGGTGGAACTCAACTGAAGTTCTCTGTAACCATAGGACTGTGCCTCCGGAGCCACGACTACTATCACCAAGCCTCTCAAACTGAAGCATTAGAAGCCGGATCAAGCAATGATATACATATGATAGAAATTGTTAGGAGGATTTGATAATTATAATTAAATAATTCATTGAGTCTGAAAGAAACCTCAACAGAATGCAGAAAGCACTGGACGGCTGTTTCGTCTTATATATATATATATATATATATATATATATATATATATACACGTTTCCATATTTTTTATCAGAATATATAATTGATATTTATTGGAATCTAAAGGTTTAATTCCGGTATAATTGCAACATCTATCCGTACAGTTGGAATAAAAGTTGATTCCTTCTTAATATAAACAAACGCCAGGCATTTGTATTAATTGTCTTGAATTTTCAGTTTTAAATTATTTAGTTTCCTCCTGATACGAGACACTAAGCAGAGAGTCGCCAACCTCTAACTTATCAGAGCTGTTTAGAATTGTATTTCTGGCTCCTAAAGTCTTCTTATTCACTTTCACTCCCACTGACTCCTTGCCTCTTAGTGACATTATCGCCTTCCTTGGGCTAAATTGATTTTAAAAAAAATAATCGACACGTTCGGAATTTGAAGCTGGAAAGTGTGTCGCGAGTCTGCTGAAATACCTAATAAATGTAAAAATAAAACAAAGCGATAAATTTCAAAAAGGGTCGTCAGGCAGCATCGACCTGTAAAGAAGTTCGATAAATATTGTAGACCAGTCCGCTGTAGCTGTGATAAGTTAGAGGTTGGTGACTTTCTACTTTGTGTCTCGCATCAGGAGAGAAATTATGAAAAAATCCATCTTTGTCAAGTTATGAAATTTTTGTTTTATTAGAATAGTCCACAATCTATACTGGCAGCAAACAGTCTGCATACGGATAGAAAAATGAATTCAGTAAATATACAAAAATAGAAAGGGGTGTAAGACGATGTGTCTGTCTTCTCACCTGATTTATTCAACCTATACAGTGAGGAGATTCTGAGAGAATTAGAAGTAATACCAGGATTCATTATTGACAACTAGAATCTTAACAACCTAAGCTATACAGATTACACAGTAAAGCGCGAAGAAATTACTAAACACCAGTTACAAGACAATGGCTGCTTCTTAGCAAAAGAATCAGCCCAACATACAAGCTACAAATTAGAGATGCCAAAATTAAACAAGTACAGCAATTTAAAAATCTGGGAAGCATTTTAACAGGACAAAAAGTTCGATACTGATATCCGAAGGCACATTGGGATAGCGAATGATGACTTCCAAAAGCTAAGCAAAGTATTAAGAAACAGAAAAATATCGTTAGAAACAAAGAAAAGACTACTGAACTATTACGCCCTCATATGTGGCAGTGAATGTTAGTCAATCTCGTTACAGATGAACTAGAGACTTGAAGCAACAGAAATGTAGTTCTACAGAAGGATGCTGAGAATAGCATGGACCGAACATGGCAGCAACAACGAAGTTTTATAGAAAATGGAAGCAAAAAGAACACTTGTATTTAACATCAGGAAGAAGCAGCTGAAAATTTCTAGAGCACATTGTGGGGAAAGAGGACTTGGAAAATTTAATACTCACAGGACAGATTGAAGGCAAGAGAAACGGAGGAAAACAACGTAAAATTTATAAATTGTTGTCATACCTTCGTTGACATGAAGTCTACGTTAATTTATAAATATTATGCGCAATAATGGAGTAAATATTTTCCCAAATTCCTACGTTATTTTTCTAAAAATTATGAAAAATTAAAGTGGTTAATAATGTGATAAGCAAATACATTAATTTAAAAATAGCAAAGCATTCTAATTGTTGACCTTCGTCTCCGTATAAATGTTTGATTTTACTGGGTTCTTGATTTCAAGTTTTGCATTGTATTCCATGAACCTAATGCACTGACGAAATTTTCAGAAAGAAGTCAAGTCGCTTCAAATTTTTTTTTTTTTTTTGTTACTAATAGTGGGCGTTAAGTGTAAAATTCCTTTTTTGTTTTGTTTTTTTTTAAGAGGAAATAGATTCTCACTTTAAAATAAATTTTTCTACTCTTATTATTTACTTTACTCCTTTTTTACCGCTGTAAATCTCCGGATATTTAATGGAACGACTTCAACAACAAAAAAAAAAATTCCCATTTTAAGTACTTCTTTCCTGGGAAGTGCAATGGACGAAGGATTTTCGACATCGAAATTGGAAATGACGAGCTAAGTTCAAATATTCCCTTGGGAAAGGCATGGATCAATCTATTTTTCTCCATCGAGAGGTTAAATAACAGAACGGACAAAACTCTCAAACCTTGATTGACAACTAATTTAAGAGAAGGAAAATTCTGAATTCAAAACAGGAAAAATACACTGAAAAATCACTCGCTTGCTTTTTCAAGAATAATCATAGATATTGACATTAAAATATTAAAAGAAATGAGAAGCTGTGAAGAGCCATAATTCCCTACATCCTGAATGGACATGACATGATAAGAAGTCATCTCGTGACGTGTGTGTGTGTGTGTGTGATTTTTTTTTATATAGAAAATGTTGGTATTGTCTTTTCTATATGTTCAGTCTCGCTGTTGGTTTCTAAACTAAGTGACAATAAAACTGAACATACAGAAAAAAAACAATATCAACACTTTCTATAAAAATCAAGTACACAGAAGCAGGACGAATTTTCCCTTAGAAACATTAAGAAACACACAACCCCAGTCTACCAGAACAAGAAGATTGTTATATATATAATTAAGAGATTTAAATACTAGTTCGATTGTTGCAATTTACTTTTCTAAATTGTGATTAATACGGTATGCTTACCAGCGTTTCAGATAATTATATTGTAAATATATCCAATAAATATATTCAAAATTTATGGTATCGCAATGATTAGATTAAATGTTTTATAAACACAACAAACAGCTAGATACGAATACTTCTTTAAAAATCTGTGTTATAAGATGAATTTTTGTCTTGAAAAAACAAGACGCTGATGACGACATTGTGTTAATGTCGAAAGTACTCTGAATAAAATGCATACGCATCAACATGGTATTAGGTTGGTGCAAAAATAATGTCGTTTTCTCACATGAAGTTGAACGTCAAAAAACGACATTATTTTTGCACCAACCTAATAATTTTCTTTCTACCTTTAATAAGGATACTAAGAAACTTGTCCGTATTAAAAATAAGTCGACAAAACTTACCTAAATTATTTAATGAGACGCGCGCGCGCACACACACACACACACACACACATATAGTTTCAAGTTATTCTATATTTATGGGTAAAAGTGCTCAATATCTGGGATAGAGCGATTGTAAATATAAACGTGGACACTAAGCTCAACATCGAGCTGTTTCATGTTTGAAGATTGCGTTCAAGCATGAAACAGACTGAACACTTTGTCGTGGTGTAGTCGTTATCAAGTTTTTCTGGCTAAATCAATTACAACTGAGTCGTGAGTTTGATATCACTTGGCGCGCTATACTTTCGGCCTTATGCTTCACCTTAGCTACGCTCATTAAATCGCTATATACAACATCGCTCAGGGAAAAATCGAAAAAATATAAGCAGTAAATTGCTGATACCCCTGAAGAGTGGATGGACAGGTCCACCTATGAAACTCTGGAGTCGAGATACTGAAGGTAGCATCAATCAGCTAAATTTCCAAACTTTTACTCCCATTAACCATATATATGTGTGTGTGTGTGTGTGTGTACGAAGATAGTAATCTTCGTCTGGCCCAGTACAGTAGTAGGAGGACTCGTAGTGAGGCTTGAACTAACTATATTCGTAACAGTCTGCGAAAGTAATTACCAACGGCCTTCAGTATACGCCCAAGTCAGTATGTACCTTTTTATCCCGGAGGTAGGCTTAAACTTTTTTTATTAAAAATATTCCGACTAAATTTCAAAAGAATTATTTTTCCCATGAGAAATAAAGTCATAAAATAATTATTAATACAACGAAAAACAAGTTGTAAAAATGAGTTTTATTTTTTATTACTTTGTAACCCAAATCATGTACTGATTTTTTTTAATTTTTTTTTTTTTTTTTTTTTATCTTGAAGTAATTCAATATTTCCGGAACTCCTTCACATAAGGAAGAGTAAAGGTAGCTGAGCATGCGTTCAGACACCACAGACAATTACTCTAACTCTACAGAATTGCTATCAGACCGACTCTGGCCACAAGGACCATGTATGCTTTCTGTTCCTACCAACGCTTTTTTAAGTGCGTGATTTATAACACAGCTTTTCAAACAATTTACGTATCACGAAGCATGGACATTATACTTTTGAAGAAGAACGAGTCAAGTTTTAAATTTTGATGCTGGAATGATGATGCCCATCAGTAAAACAATAAGATATCTCGCATGCAAAGAGAATATTTTCAAAGACTTGTGTCACCGAAATCAGTGTAAAAAAAATAGAAACCCAAAATTATTTCGAGTAAATTTGATGTTTTGATATTAAATGTCCTTTTCTTAAAATCTAACACAGTAAATTTTAATTTAAAAACTTTATCATGATCAGCTATCTTAGGTGTATGTTTGTGCTCCTTGCTTGATAAAATGATAACCCCACAACCGATATTGGTATAAATACTGATTGTCTGTTGGCTATTCTTACAAAAATAAGCAAACAAACATTCTACGTCTTACTCTGTTGATTAAGATTCGAACGGACCCCAAAATTATATATTTACACAAGGGCTGCTGAAAGGTTTTCCGCTCGACTAAAAAGCCCGTCAAATAATAATAATACTTAGTCCGCTTCTGGAAAAGGGTGGTGTCGAAAATTTTAGCACCCCTTCGTATAACTGTATCACTAAAACCTAACAGTAACTGTTTCCTTTTCTTTAACTTAAACACTAGAGAATGTTTATAATTTGTTATCGCAACGTTTTTCTGTCTTTGATCCACGATAATCAAATGTGATGCTAAATTCAAATAAAAGATAAGCGAACTTTATCACAATTGATCGGATCAGTGGTCTTGATACGGAATCAAAAGATGAAAATGCGAATTTTTACACTATAAAAACCAACATAAGTGGAACGATTATATTCAATCAAATGCTAGGTCTCCTACTAGGAATGTTACTTCACTGTGTCGTTAGGGTAGGTTGATTTTCAACTTTTTTTGAATTTCAAAAAGAATCACCCAGGGAAAGTTGGGTATTGGTATAATAAGAACTGACACCAAAAAGTAGATTTGTAACTTGCACCAATTTTTGAGCATTTAGTTTAAAATATCGTCTAATATGAAGCACTAGAAAATCCTTGTTTTTCATACATTTAAATATGAAATTGATTAAAATATTTATAATTTAAATCCAGAAAAGTTACTTAATTTATATTATTCAAATGGAATGAATACAATATATCAAAAAGTAGCAAATAAAATGAAATTATAACCTCCCATCTCAACCCCAACAGCTCAGATAAGCTGCATTTTACCTCATTCATTGAGATACGTCAGTAATCACATTGCAAGATATTGTTAAACAGTTATTTTTTTTCTGTTATCAATGAAACAAAAGCAAACAAGTATGAACTCTGTTAGAAACAAATTAAGGGATTATTTTAATATAAACTACCATTGTAATTTGAACATTCCTCTAAAATTCTACTGATTATTAATAGTGGGTCTTTTAAGTTTCTATTTTTCATAATAATTGTAAAGCGTAAAGTTATAAAAGATGTGACAAATAACATGAATGTTGTGAGAATAATAGCAATTTTTATTATTACATCATATCAAATTGCTCTACATAAGAGTCCTTTGAAGCAAAGGAAGGCCTCATTTCATGGCATAAAACTTCAGTTCCATAGACTGATTGGGAAGCTGCAGTTGTTAATTTTACTGCCCTTTCGACACTTTGTGAGTGTGAAGGCAAATCAGGTAACTCTAATTTTGTCCCACTCATTGACTCCAGAAGTTCATAATCAGAAAATTCTTCTGTGAATCCAAGCTCACAAACTCCATTTTGGGACAGGTCGATCAACTGAGACCAATGTGTTGCATCAAAATTCATCTTTGATATTTTTTAACCTCTTTCTGGTTGGCTCCCCACTTCTGAAAAAAATAAAAATCAATTAAAATAAAAACTTAACCGTACTTGTCTTAATTTTTATAATGAAATTAGGATAGTACTTTAAAATGAAACTATAAATCGATGAAATCATTTTAATCAATATTATGTGAGTTACTTACCTAATGGCTGAAATTCTTTTTATAGCTTCTTCCCTCACTTCCAGTTCATCTGATTTCAGCATTGCATAAAACGTATTTTCTGGTAGGAGACCAAAAGCATTATGCTGAATATTTTCGAATACAATCTCCTGGATTTCAGGTGGTAGTTGCTTAATTCTTTGCAGCATATTGAAAATATACAATTGCTGGTTATGAAATTTATTGTCCCTTTTAATTTCAAACCAGCTAACTGCATACACTCCGACAATAAATTGAATAAGGCTGTGTAGTTTTAGGGTAAATGCCTCGAGTCCACAAACACATTAGTCTGGTGGCTAAAGTCAACCATCTAGCTTGATTTAAAGACCCCATTTTCCATGAAGCATATCGAGGGTTGACTTTCCCTCGTGAAATCCCTACTGCATACTCTAAAAGAAGTATCTGATCACTACTCAGATCAGCTGTCTGTTTAATACTAGAATATTGGTTATCTAGAGGACTTAGAATGGGTGCAAATTTGACCTGAGGCAAATTGTGATAGTCATTTGCGCACAATCTCCCAAGTGGACCAATAAATGATGTTGGACTTCTTGTGCTGCCATCAATATGCTTAAAAACCGCTCTGAATGGAAGCTCATTTTGATGTAAAGAGCAACCAATGTGTGTATTTTTCTTTTTATCTCCTCGCGAATGAAAAATAATGTCTTTAAAAATTTTTTTTAAAATTAAATATCACAGTGAATATAAAACTATTTCTTTCTTTTTTTCTAATAATTAAGTTTATTAAAATAAAAAGTAATATACTTTATTATTTTTGTGTTTTAAATAAGCTCAATAAACTTGAAACAAATGTAAGCAAAAAACACGTGGAATAAAGGTATTTCCGGTGTTGACTGAAAAAAGAACCGCCTAAAACAAGCTCGAATTTGTTTATAGTTTATAGAATTTTAAATGAAATATTTTTGTAGTGTTTGCTTTTAAATTTACTTTACTTTAAGTTACTCAAAACTGCACGATTGGGAATAAAATAAAACATTTTATTACGGCTATTTTTTACATTTTTTTTCAAAACCCGGTGTTAATTTGACCTACTTATCTTTTCGATGAACACCGGGAGAAATTCAGAATATTCGATTATGATACTATTTAAATGCATTTGCGCAAAAATTGGTAAACTTTTAGAGAAAAATATTTTGTGAACTTATTATTTATGTTAATTAGCAACTTGCTCTGGGTAGAGTTAGTTGTGGTTTCAAAATCGACCTACCCTACTGTGTCGTGCTAAGTATTTTTTCTCACCAGAATCTATGTTGCACTTTCATAAATCTACCATCCGTCCGTGGATTGATTATTGCTGCCAAATCAGGTCTGGTGTTTCTGGTATGTATTGAAGAATTCTTGACAAAATCCAAGGAAGAATTTGCAATGTAACCGATCCTAACATAACAGCTCAGCTTCAGTTACTTTCCTACCGCCGTAACATAGCCTTCCTGTGACTTTTCTATAAATATTTTCATGGTAATTATCCTGATGAGCTTTCCTATTTGGTTACTTGATTTCACGAATTTAAGCGCAGATTGACAGGTGTCACCATTTTACTGTTGAAATTGCTAAATGTTGATGTATGTTCTATGCTAATAGTTTCTTCTGCGGCATTTCTTGCTTGTGGAACTCTCTTCCGGCTTTTTGCTTTCTGGTCAACTTTGGTCTTCAAAACTTTAAAGGCAATGTCAATCGTCATCTTCTGTCTCATTGAATTCCGTTCTTTTATTGTCCTCTCTACCAATGATGCCTCCTCGGTTTCTTTCCCCCTTAGTAACTCCTTGCGTCTTGGTGGCTTTATCGCTTTGATTGGGGTGAAATGATTAAAAATAATAATATTGTTCGCCAATTGACTGGTAATTTGTATAAATATAAAACTAAAGTGGCACAAAGCAGATGTGGTGTTAGTGGAAAACTGATACTTGAAATAAATGACTCTTCGTTCGAAGTGAACTTGAAAAAAACCGCTCCTTGCTTCCATTAGTTTTACCAAATGTCAACAGTATGTCGACCACATGGTCAGTCTATTTCTATTTGCACTTCAGCAACGTTGATGCGTCCTATGGAGCCTCGGTGTGGTGTAATGTTTAACGAGCTAGTTAGGTTGGCCATTACTATCCGGTAGTGTGTTCAATCTTCACTGATTGCCGTTTACTTGCAACCCTGTACCGAAATTAAGCTCAGCTTAGAAAATAACAAATAGCAACTATAACTCGTCCTGGTTTCATAATTATATAATTCTAATACAATATATATAATTAGCATTGTGACACCTCCAAGCGGTGTAATGGTTAGCATGCTTGTCTCGCTAGAACAATTTACGAATAGTGAGTTCGATCCTCACTGGGTGCCCCTACTCTTGGCCTTGTGCCGCATCTAAGGTACGCTTGGAAAATCCCTATAATTAGCATTGTTCAGATAAGTCTATTTTTATCTTGGTTTTCTTGGATTTTATAGCAGTTTTATTTTTTTTCCTCCTCCTCACTCTCGTCGGGATTTGGACGATTGTCTTGTTTTTTTATTGATTTTTTTTTACAGCTTATCAACCTTTTGCGGGTTATTTTAAAGCCAGAAAATATTTTTATATTGTAAGAATTTTTTGGATATATATACATATATATGCTATAAGTCCTACTAATTAACCCTTAGCGGGAGGGAGAATAGTTGGATTCATACCCTTTCCCAAGGGTATTTGCGCATAAAATTATATAGCGATTCCGACTCAAATTAGAATTCCAATTCCGAGCCGTTATCCATTACGTTATCTGCATGTCCAAGCCTACAGCACCTGGTATTCCCAAACGGCACCCATTTAGGTAATGACCAAGTTCGACGCTGCTTAACTTTGGTGATCGTAGGCGAACCGGTATTTCAACGTGATATGGCTATAAGCCTGACAAGATGGTTTCGAGCAGGGGTTCTCAAATTTATTTCTTTATTTTCCGATGCACCCTTTTTCAGGATGCCATTCCCTCCTTCCGAGTTTATCTGACACAAAATGCGATTTGTAGAATTGTAGTTTAGTGAAGGCGATAAATATTCCAAGTTTAAATCTGTGGTCCCAATTATCCCTACCAAAGCAATAAATTCCTTCGAGAGTTTTGGAGATAATCCTTGGTTGAAAATTTCTATTTTTCTCTCTTTTGTGTACAAGTTTATCATATACATTAGCTTTATATTTTTATCTTAAGGTGAAGTAGTTATTTTGAACGCTATATGATAATTACAATTTTGATAAGCATCTGGTTAATCACCCCACATCGCAGGATCTTCTGTCAGATAAGCAATATGGATTTCGATTCACTATGTCAACTCGTGTATTAACGATTATTGCTGAAAGAGTTTGTCAAGCTTTAGATAAGAATGAGGAAGCTCAGGCTGTTGCTTTGGATATCTTGACAGGATCTGGCATACCGTTCTTTTTCAAAAGTTGAAAGGTAATAGTATTTCTGGACGAATTTTCGAACTGATTTAATCTTTCTTATCAAATCGTGAAATGAAAGTTGTCCTGAACAGCCATTCTTCTAGATTATTTTGCATTAATGCGGGTGTCCTCTAGGTTTCTATCCTTGGACTTATACTTCTTCTAATTTTCATCAATGACTTTCCTGGTGGCTTCAGCTCTCCACCCAGTATCTATACTGATGACCCAACTATTTACTCGTGTCTTCATAGTAAGTCTGATCGGTTCGATAAGGTCAAATTGGCGTCTGATCTCAAAAGTGACCTAAAATCTGCTGTTAACTCTGGCAAAGAATGGCTTGATAATTGTAACACCTCTAATGCAAAACTGGTTTCTATTAATCATCTGAGAGACCCCCTTTCTGCCTTCCATCAGCATGGCTAATGCTAAGATCCAGGAGAGCGACTCGTTGCATTTTCTTGGGTTAACGTTTTCTGCCGACATGATGTGGAAAGATTATATTGAATCAATTGCTTGGCCTGCTGCTAGGCAAGTTGGTTCACTGTGTCGTGCTAGACATTTTTTTTTTCTGTACAGAATCTATATTACATATTTATAAATCTAAGATTCGTCCATGCTTCGAATATTGCTGCTGCATATGGCCTGGTGAACATGATATATATTTAGAGATACTTAATAAAATCCAAAAAATCTGCAGCGTTATTGGTCCTGACCTGGCATCCTGGCTTAATCACCTTTCCCACCCCTGTAGCTTCTTGTGTCTTTTCTATAAATATCTTCATGGTAATTCTTCTGATAAACTGATAAACTTTGCTCTATGGTACCTTGACTTTATGAATTTAAGCGCAGTACTAGATTGGTAACAAGATCTCATCATTTTATAGTTGAATTGGTTAGATGTAACCGTAAATTCTATGCTAATAGTTTCTTTTCTCGTCTGTGGGACTGTTTTTCCGGCTTCTATCTTCAGATATTTAAATGGAATGCCGGCCGTTAACTACCGTCTTTTTATTCCTCTTTTATTGTTCCCGTTCCTTAATGTTTTTTTCTTTTTCTTGTTATTTCATACTCGGTAACTCCTTGTCTTAGTGGCTTTATTGCCTTGCTTGATGCGAAATGACTTTTTTTAAAAAGTCAAAATTATCAAGTGTGTTTAACAACGCGGAAAATGAAATCAGCAAGCAGTGTTCAAATAACAGTTCATACATTTTTTTTAATCATTTCATCTGAAGAAATGTGATAAAGCCACTAAGACGCAAGGAGGTACTACAAATGAAAGAAAATGGGAAAACGTTAGTGAGGAGAAAGGAAAATAAAAAAATACGATAAAAAAATATCAGATACCGATTGACGTGGTATTTTTAAAAAATTTAAAGATCGTAGTTTACAGGAATGCAAGAAGCCGGAATAGTTTCACTACTTCGCACTAATACACTTGGCAAAGGCAAGAATTCGCTTATTCTTCAACCCATAATTATGGCTTCAATTGAAAAGAATACTAAAACTTGGTTAGCAACCAGACAAAAGGGACTGACAACTCTGAATTCAAAATCGTGGAGAAGGCCACAGGAAACCATCCCACGATCTTTCCCAATCATAATTAGGTAAACTTTAGATATTAAAGAAAAGGAAGCTATGGAGATCTATGGTCGCCTACTTCCCAAAAGAACATGGCACTTAAAGAGATGGATTTCATAGCGTATCCAAATGCACTATCAATAGAACTCTCAATAGATTTTAGTTATCCCACGCTAGAAATGCCCCAGTGTTGTGACAAATAGAGATCTCTTTTTTATTACATCATCACTTCTATTTTAGCTTCAACATGGTCAAGGAGCAAGGTGTGTCAGAGGAAATCCTTGTCGCTCTTTAAAACATTACCAAAACATTAATAGACGTAGCAGCCGTTCCCAAGCGTACATTATAAGTCCATTAAAACAGCAGTCGGCCTTGATCAGATTCCATAAATCATGTAACTAAAAGTATCGATCCTGGATGGAGGTGAGAGCCATAAGTGACGAAAAGAAAATATTCAAGATAAACCTGCTCTGCTTGAAGATGCAACATAGTTGCCACTGCACTCACAAAGTTGTTAGAACTAAAGGTTTATTAACATTTTTAGTAGTTTACTCAGCGCGCGCACACACATATTTTGATGACTTAAACTTTACTTTTAGTAGTCGTATTTGAATAGACGCTTCTTTTATTTATTAACAGTATATATATATTGTTTATTAAATAAACGATATCAACAATATTTATTTATTTAATTATTAATAATAATAATAATAATGAGTATCTACTAAAAATAACGTTACGGTTTAAGTAATAAAAATCTGTCGGAATAATAAACTTAAAAATCCATTTCTTGCTATACATACATAATAAAATTTTTCGGCCAGAACAAGAAGCCTTCCTCCCCAAAAATATTTTCGGCCATTTTGGAGAGAGGATTGGGAAGCAACTTTTACAATACCCCTCTCTCTCTATATATATATACACATATATATATATATATATATATATATATATATATATATATTGTGTGCGTGTGTGTCATTCGCAAAAAGTACTGTTTCGCTGTACAACAGCTCCTCAGTGTGACTAGAGACAATCGAATGCCTCAAGCCTGGATCGAAACCCAACCGATTTGATGTCAGCTTCACTCGACAGAACGAGTTAGCCAAATCTAGCGTATTGTTTTTACAAACATAAACAAACGTCAAGCAGCCAAAGTGCTTCATTCATTTTACTCAAGAGCTTCGCATTTACGCAGGTGACTGTTGTTTTCAGAATTAGCTTGTCATTCAACAGTGCTCAATTGAAATATATATATATATATATATATATATATATATATATATATATATATATATATATAGTCACTTAACTGATTGGGGTTACCTTCAGCATTCCAACTCTAGACCTTCGTAGACAGACCCTCCAGCAACCACTCTGTCCATTCGTCAGGAGATATCAACAATACTTATTATTAGAAAAGTTATTTTTTTATCGGTACACGTGTTTGAGTTTATATCAAGTTTTTGTTTCCTTAAACAGTAAAATTAACAACAACCAGCCTACTAAAGAAAAATTATGCCTCCTTACAGAAATCGAAACTGTATCCACTTTTTCCATCAGGGAAACTGCTCCTATAGCTCAAATGTACCACAGGATATCATCTTGATAGAATAATGGTATAGTTGTATAATGCATTCATTTTTAATCCGACATTTTATTGCTTCGAACGTTATTATAGTGGGCACTTCGTATTTGAAATAGACGACTCATTTTTATTTATTTATTAAACAGTGTATTACGTTTATCGGCCTGCGCATTCGAGAAATCTTAGTAAAGAAAATGCGTTTTCCAGCAGGGATCGATAGGCAGTAATACCCACTGTTTAATAAATAAATTAAATTGGGGCGTCTAATTGAAATACGAAGTGTCCACTATAATAATTATTGAAGTTATATATATATATATATATATATATATTCCAAAAGCAGTGGAAAGTTATTTCATGTAATGGATTCTTCAAACACAAAAACACCTCGGCTTGGATTCATGGCTAGCAAAGTCTGATGAACCATTACTACTGAGTAGTGAGTTCGATCCTCACTGAGTACCCTGTACAAAACTCGATCTTAACCCTAGAACAAGAACCATGGGTATATAGTACCCAACGCAAATTTTCCAATTTTTAATTACAATTTCCAGTACCTGATTTCCTTACCTAAATAATGTTTTTCAATTCCTATTAATGTTAACTCAAAGTACAAAGTTTGAAGTGCCTGCATGTAAAATATTTCAAATAAAGATTTATATTTAATTTTTTTTTTTTTTGTTGATATTTTCAAAATCGGGTATTTTATTAAATATACCCATGGTTAGTAGTGGTGTAACTTTTAATCGATGGTTAG